>CM048755.1:346782908-347492908 GCA_026315105.1 Locusta migratoria
TCAAAAGTGGACGATAAGGAGTTCAGACGAAAAGATGATAGAAGCTTTTGATATGTGGTGCTACAGACGAATGGTGAAAGATTAGATGGGTATATCACGTAACTAATGAGGAGGTGCTCAACCGAATTCGAGAGAAAAGGAGTTTCTGGCATATTCTGACTAAGAGAAGCGATAGTTTGGTGGGACACATTCTGAGAGATCGAGGAATCGTGAACTTAGCATTAGAAGGAAGTGTGTGGGATTAAATCGTAGAGGGAGACCGAGGGACGAATACAGTGAGCAGTTTCAAAAGGATGTAGGTTGCCGTACGTATTTTCAGATGAAGAGGCTTGCACAAGACAGGGTAGCGCGGAGACCTGCATCAAACCAGTCTGAGAACTGGAGACCACAACAAAAACATATACGAATAACTAGAATTACATCCGACGTTGTTCGAGCAAGTATTTACTCTGTTCTTACATTGGCCCATCTCCTTCTGCGGCACTCTCTGACCATTTATTTGTATATGCGACAAATTTCGGAAAACTCGTCGGCTACGAGTTGATTACTTATGACATCATAAGTCCTCAACACATTACGACTTGTCTAGCTTTTGTAGATTTGGAGAATATTTTTGACATTGTTGATTGGAATACACTTTTTTTTCAAATTCTGAAGTAAAATATAGGGGACGGAAGTTTATTTACAACTTGTACAGAAAAAACAAATAGCAGTTATTAGAGTCGAAGGGCATGAAAGGGACTCGGTGGTTGAGAAGGGAGTAACACAGGGTTATAGGCTTTCTCCAATGTTATTCAAATTGTACACTGAGCAAGCTGGGAAGCAAAGCAAAGATAAATTTGGAGAAGTTCATGGAGAAAAAATAGAAACTTTGCGATTTGCTGATGGCATTGTAATTCTGTCAGAGACAGTAAAGGACGTGTAAGAGCAGTTGAACGGAATGAATAGTGTGTTGAAAGGAGCATGTAAGATTAACAAGAGCAAAACAATGGTAATGGAATGTGGTTAAGAAAATCAGGCGATGCGGAAGGAATTAGATTAGGTTCAAATGTTCAAATGTTTGTTAAGCTTTACGGACTTAACTGCGGGGTCATCACTCGCTAAACTTACAAATTACTTATAAACTACCTTATACTAAAGACGACACAAACATCTATGCCCGAGGGGGGGTTCGAACCCCCGACCGTAACGGCCGTGCAGACTGTGACTTGCGCGCCGCAGACAGCTCGGCCACTGCGGCCGGTTTTAGATTAGGTAACGAAACAATAAAGGTGGTAGACGATTTTTGTTACTTGGATATAAAATGTAGAGGATATCAAATGCAGAATGGCAAGAAAAGCGTTTTGAGAAAGAAATTTGTTAACATCGAACATTAATTTAAGTGTAAGGAAGTCTTTGCTGGAGGCATTTGTCCGGATTGTAGCCTTGTACGGGAGTGAAACATGGATGATAAATAGTTCAGAGACGAAGAGGATAGAAGATTTTGTAATGTGGTGCTACAGAAGAATTAGGTGGGTAGATCGCGTAAGCAATGAAGAGGTACTGAATACAATTGAGTAGAAAAGGAATTTATTGGCAGACCTTGTTAAAAAGAAGGGATCGATTGGTAGGCCATATTCTTAGACATCGAGGAATCGTGAATTTATCTCTGGAGGGAAGTGTGTGGTATAAAAGTCGCAGAGGGAGACCAAGAGACGAATACAGTAAGCAGATTTAAATGTATGTGGGTTGCTCAGGATAGAGATGGGTGGAGAGCTGCATCAAAGTAGTCTTCGGACTGATGGCCATAACAAAAACAACATCTCCTCAACAGTGTGCCCTGCAATAATATAAATTTCCAAGTATGTATTGAAACAGTCTGTGAAATGTGTTGCAAATAGAGATAATAGTAAAGCCGTAATAGGTCAAAATCTCATGCACGATGAAGCGGTTTCCCAAGCATCTCATTGTTTATAACGTCCTATCTCATGAACTATATGACATACTACGATATAATATCGAAGGTACTTTCATTGTAACATGAGTATGTAGATTTAAAAATCTTTCTGGAATAAAATTAGTAGTAATGACGCAATAAATTCTAACCTCATCAGTTACGAGACAGTAGAACCTCATTGCTTATTACTTCATATATTACGAAATATGTGTCCTACTATGATATAATTTCAAAGATACATGCAGTAGTATATATACATACCGCAAGCAAAATGTGTCGCGAAAACAATTAGTACTATGCAAGCAATAGATTGCCGAATTCCATACTTGTGCTGGACGAATAGCGATAACATAATAAGTCACTAACTTCTTTCTCTTCATAATATTGTTTGGTATTCAAAAAGTTTCATTAAGCATTAGATTCTCTGTCAAGTTTGTTGCAAATCGCTAAGTGTTGTTTTTTACGACGTCGAATCTGAGCTATGTATAGTATAATATATAAGAAAGCATCATAAACAAAACAAGACTGTCAGAGTACGGCTGCGGATATAGAATGAGCAATTCCAAAACGCTTAGCACTGTATTTTTCTACTCAAAAAGTTCCTACCAACAATTTATTTAAAAACAGGAGTAGGGGAACATTCATCAAAGATGTAATGAATATAAATTGTAGGAAAACAAATAAAAAAATTAGAAATAAATAAAACTTTCGAATGAGTTGTATTGTAATTTCGGAAAGTTTTTTATTTTTATTTTACAATTACAAAATTCAGCCTCTACGGTACAGAACACAGAAATTACCATCCGTCTTTCTCCAATCCAGGGAGCAAGAACTCATATGCCTGTAGCTCCTGTTTTAAGGAATTCAATGAGAGAAGTGGCATTGGTTGCACCCTACTTCTCTCAGCATGATTAAATAATAATTTCAAATAAAAAATAGTATTTTTCATAGTAACTGAGATAAATCATAAAATAATTTTGTAAGCTATCATAAACATCGATCGACAAAATAAAAATAATTATAGGAAGGAAGCTTAGGATTTAACGGCCCGTCTACAGCGTGGTCATTAGAGATGGGTCTTAAGCTCGGAGTCTTTGGATAAAGATGGGGAAGTAAATCAGCAGTGCCTTTTCAAAGGAACCATTCCGGCATTTTCCTGGAGTGATTTAGGGAAATCATGGGAAACCTAAATCTGAATGGCCAGAGGTGGATTTGAACCACCGTCCTCCCGAATGCGATACCACTGCGGCACCTCACTCGCTAAAAAGAAGTTGTAATTCGTACCTACACAAATCATGTTACAGTAGTTAATGGGTGCATTAGTTAAATTTTACACTGAACTAAAGTGTGTGTGTGTGTGTGTGTGTGTGTGTGTGTGTGTGTGTGTGTTTGTGTGTGTCAATCAAGTTCGGTGCAGAAATTACATTCATAATTTACGATACCAAACTTCGTCGTGGAATATCTATCTTTGTGTTATAGAGCGAGATAAAAAAAACTTTGTTGTTTCATGTAATACATTAATTTTAAAGGGACAGTCAAATGAATACGAGGCAGATTAATTCATTCATCCCACTGTGAGAGAACGATCAATGTTTTCACGGGGAAAGTATGCGGTTGCCTGTACGTCCATCACTGTATCGCGGAGAGCATTTCTTTGTCCGAAGCAAATCGACGGACACGAATGTCTTTCTGCAGCGCTGAAAAAACATGGAAATCACCTGGAAAGAGTTCTGAACTACATGAAAGATGTGTAAGTGCTCCCAGCGAAACTTTTACAGCGCGGTTGAAACGGGATCATTCGGTTGCAGGTTATTGCCCTCACCCCACGGTTACTTGGACTACGCCACTGAAGTTTCACTAAGAAGCTCTTACACAGCATCCATAGAATCCCGATATCTTCGCGTAGGCAAACGCATACAGTTTTACATGATCATATTCACCGCTTTGCCTCACAGTAGCATAAACGTATTAACAGCTTTGATTATTACTTTCCATCTACATCTACATAAATACTCTGTATGTCACATTGAAGCGCATAGCAGAGAGTTCATCGAACCACTTTTATGATGTTTGTCTACAGTTCCATTCTCTAACAGCTCGCGGAGAAAATAAACTCCTAAATTTTTCCGTTTTCGATCTGATTTCTCTTATTTTATTTTGATGATCATATATTGCTATGTAGGTGAGTGCTAACAAAATATGTTCACATTCGGAAGAGAAAGTTGGTGAAAAAAATTTCGCAAATCGATTTCGTGTAACGCCTGTGTTTTAATGATTACCACCCCAACTCGTGCATCATTTGCGTGACAGTCTCTCCCCTATATAGCGATAATAAAAAACGAGCTCCCCTTCTCTGTACTTTCTCTAAATCTTCTGTCAGTCCCACTTGGTGGGGATCCCACAATGCGCAAAAATACTCCGAAATAGGACTCAAGTGTAGTGTAGGCAGTTCCTATAGCAGAACTGTTGCATCTTCTAAATGTTCTGCCAACGAAATGTAGTTTTTGGTTCGCTTTCCCTACAATATTTTCTATGTGTTCTTTAAAATTCAAGTTGTTTGTAATTCTTATTCCTAGGTATTTAGTTAAAAAAATGTTCAAATGTTTGTATAGCTTATGGGATTTAACTACGGGGACATCAGTCCCTAAACTTACAAACTACTTATGAACTAGCTAAGACTAAGAACGGCACAAATATCCATGCCCGAGGGGGGATTCGAACCCCCGACCGTAGTGGCCGTGCAGACCGTGACTGGAGCGCCTCAGTCCCTCGGCCACCGCGGTCGGCTTTAGTTGAATGTTGAAACACTAAACACTAAATTTACTTTTAGCATCTGTCTTTTAATCAGTTGAGTGTTTCTTACACTTATCAAGAACATTTCTACCACCTCCCTACTACCTAGATACACCGTACAGACGATAGCAGCGTCACCTGGCGAAGCATGCCTGCTAGTCAGCACACGCACTGCGCACGTAGTATCAGTCAGCGTGCTGTCCGTGTGTAGAATGGGCAAGGCGCGCCATCTGAGTTTGACCCATGGCTCGGTACGAGCATTTTGGAAGCTGCACGACTTTTCGGGTGTTTTAAATATTCTGTGGTGAGTGTCTTCAAAAATCGTGAAACCAAAATGAAAGCACGCCCAAACGTCGAGGGGATGGGCAGCCACCCCTCATTACAGATGTTGGACGTCGTAGGCAGGGCAAACTGGTACAACAGGACAAGAGGCGAACTGTCGTCCAGTAACATCATACTTTAATGCTGGGCAGAGTACAAATGTGTCTGATCACACAGTACCCCGAACACCCTTAACGATGGGCCTCCACAGCCGACGACCAAACAATGCGTCAGTGTTGACACCACGAGATCAGCAACTACGACTGAAATGGCCACGTTACCATCATCACTAGACGTTGGCGCAGTGGTAGGGCATCACGTGATCTAAGCCAGTGGCTCCCAAAGTGTGGGCCGCGACCCGACAGTGTGTCGCGGGGTCTATTCATGTGGGTCACCTAATGACATCAAAATATCTCCATAAAATATCATTCGAAAAAATGAAAGTTTCTTTCGAGAGGGACGTTTTTAGGCAGAAAACCCAACACAAAAAAGAAACCAATGTCGCTGATAACGTTCTCAGCGCAATACGAGAAATATGCAGCCATTGCATGTGTTCATAAAATGAGATTTGGCAACGCCCGCGGGCTCTTCCACTTGCGACAGGTGTGATGTAACCTTCCACTGATTTATTCTTTCTCTGGATATGAGAACGTACCCTATTTATTTGTTCTTTATTGTGTTTATAGTGACGGTTTGTTTTATTTAATATTATATTTTTACATTTTATTGATTTCACCTTCGGCCCCTGGATTAAGACTCAATCGGCCAGTATTGAGTGTGAGGAGAGAATATCGCTCTAAAAATTTTAATGGGGTCCACACCTACATAGTTATACAAGCCTCAGTTTCTAACAAACTGCTTGGTAAACGGTTTACGACGAAAATTAACAATTTTCAGTCTAATATATATATCACCAAGACTAAATACTACCACAAATCTCATTGAGTGTGCAGTTTGCCACTTAATTTCTATAAAATAATTTTATTGGAGAAAACATGTTTTTTAGTAAATGATCACTTCAGTTCCATATTACAAACAATCCTTACGTTACTATTAATTGCTCTGCGGTGAAAGCTAAGTCACAAAAATTTCTCCAGAAAAATTGTGGGTCCCACTGCAAAAAATATTGGGAACCGCTGATCTACGGAATCCGTAAAGCTCCTTCATCACGCCTGAGAGGATGAGAATCCGTCGACTTCCAGGGGAACAGTTCTTTGATAGATTTACTGCGGAACGTAGACAAGCTGACAACGGCTAAATTGCGCTCTAGGGAACATACACGTGCACTTTCGTGGGCCCAGTGGAGCTCGTGCTACACCCATGACGGCATATGCAGTAACTGGAGGAACGCCAACTTATATAATTGACGTATTTGTAAAAATTTCTACAATATAATATACAAAAAGGAATGTTTGTGTGGATTTTTCTTCACACACATGTTCACATATTTGTAAATCTATCGGACCAAACTGCGTGGTCATCAGTTCGTAGCTTACAGACTGCTTAAACTAAGGTAAACTAACCTAAGGACAACACACACACACACCCATGCCCCAGGGAGGACTCGAACCTCCGACGGCAAGCGACTGCGCGTTCCGCAGCGAGGCGCCTTAGAACGCTCGGCTACTCCACCGCGACGGATTTTTCTTCGTATTTTATGTGCTGCCGTACCGTTCATCAGATTAAGATGAAAGTTTGTCAACATATTTTTTGCTCTTTTGCGAAGGTTACAGGCATAATTATAACTCTGTAGTTCAGGATATATGGCGTCATGAACACTGAGATGCGTGGAAAACAGCAGCATTACGAATGGCGTTTAAATTTATTACTTCTTTGCTAATAAATGTATTCTTAACATATTTTGCAGACAATATAAATTTATTTACTATACAGGGTGATTCTTATAATAAAGAAGACAGCAACCAACCACTTTTGATCATGCTATTTATTAACTAAATAACGTCGTCACCGCTTTCGAACCTTTCACTTCATCTTCAGACGGCTGTTCACGTCCACGCAAATGTCACTTACATTTTTCTTTTATGCAGATAATTTGTCTTGTGGTGAAAAGTCTTTGGTTGTGTGGTGCCCTACAATACAAAACCTGATTATAACGACTTTCTCAAGCGTAAATGTGACTCATGATACTGACAAATATTGTGACCCTATAAAATTATTTTATTTTACGACTTATAGTTCAGAAGATATGGAGTCATAAACAATTAAATGTATGATAAATCTCTCACTCACGCAAAACGTTTGTTTGTAATCCATGCAAATCTACGGTTTTATTCCAATTTTGATAAAATTTTCCGCACTTGATCTTCAAAACGATATGAAAGTCACTGTCTACATAAACTTTCTTTTGGTGCGTGGCAGAGAGTAGTTTACTTATGGATCTCGACCAACTGTACAGTTTTAATCCGATCTTGATGAAATTTTGCACAATAAACAATAAGAACAAGGAGAGGAGCAGTGCATAACCAAATTTCGTACTACACATGGCGGAGGATATCTTACAACAGACTTCAATACTGTCTGACCAATCATTATGAAAGTAGGTACGTATATTTTCAACGTTTCACAGTTCACCATGATAGATGGTAGATATAATTACGTAATTTTTCACAGATAGAGGAATTAGGAGATGGACAGAGAGTAAGAGATGGGCTGAGAGAGGATATGAGATGGACCCATATCCTCTCGCTGGCAAATGAGGTCTCATTTCCCACTAACCCAGGTAAAACCCTATGCAGGAAACGATTGTACAAATAGCTTTTAAAGTGGAAGATAGGAATATGGCACTGGGAAGTGCCAACTCGTGCACAGTTTGGCTACGATTGAATAGTATGAACCTCTGTAATTTCGTAATTTTTCCTTGTGTAATAGATGTAGATTCTCTTCATTGGTTTGCAGCCAGATTTCATCGATCTTCTGACACGATATTTCAGCAGTCCACCTGGCCGCCATCTTCAGGTGTCAGAAGATCGATGAAATCCGGCCACAGAACTGTGAAGAGAATCAACAGTATGAACCACCTTACCAGAATGACATTTCTCGCCCTATGACCTCGCTATATGTACTGATTAGGTTGGGAAGGGTGTCTTAATACCGTCATATCCTCTCCTGACGAAAGCTGACTCGTATATGTTGTAATTGGACTATTGTATCTTAAATAATGACTGCCCCTGTGATGGAGTTGATGCCGAAGTGGGCCCCAGATACATTCTCCCTGAGACGGACGTGGGAATCTTCCTGGTCACAGGTGTGCTCCATCATCATGCAGTTCCGAGAGATACGTGCAATTGTAAACAACACTGATAGCCATCGAGATCACAATACCTTGAAGAAATCACGTAAATCTTGTGCCAATTGCAGCCTGCATTTGCGGCGATGAGTGTTGCACGCAATTAGAAATCAGCGAAGCCACACGTCACGGGAGCCAGTAGTTCCACAGAAAACGCTGAATGAAGATGGAACATACGGACAGTGGACTTGCTTGAATCATTCTTTCGTGCAGTTGTTTTACGTAAGCAGGTACAGTAAGTTTCACGGAAGATAGCGAGCGTCTTTCGAACACGTTTCGCGTTTCGACGGAGGAAGAATTACGGAATATTCTCCAGAGGAATTGGTGATCGTGTAATACGTAATCAAGCACTATGACGCGGATCTTTAATCGCTGAATGCAGGAGGGAACGACGGATCGAAGAGACCTATTAAATCCAGCTCGTTGCACCACATCTCGTGATGAAGTCATACTGTTTTCACTGCAGTGATGGATCGCTCTGCCACATCACGAACAATATCACAACGAATTCTGTCTGTTGCACAATAAGCATTGTTCTTACGTAGGCCTACTATTCGACGTCTTTTGCAGTGTAGTGGACTATCCGCAAGACGCCCGTTACTACGTAGACGAATGAGTCAACGCCGCGGGCGTTTGCGTCGGCCACGTTGCGATGAACGACGGACATGGGAAACTGAATGGAGCAACATTCTTTTAACAATGAATTCCGATTCAGGCTAAACCACCACGATTGTCAGATTGGCGTTTGAGGACACAGTGGTTTGCGACTGAAGAACTGCTGCGTTATGCTTTGCCCTACTGGTCTTCACCCAGTATCATGGTTTATGGCGGTACTGGATTCGACTCCCTCTCCCTAGTTACCTTGCCAGTACGCTAACCGGCCAGCGTCACATCTCTGAAGTGTTAGAGGCTGTTGTCCGCCCACACCTTTGTAACTTGCCAACGGCCACATTGCAACGGGATAATGTGCAACCACACGTGACATCAACGACTTCTCGTCGCCAAGATTTCGCGTTGCATGTTTGGCCTCCCACGTCCGGTCGCTGATTGCAGAACGACTGATCCAAGATACCCACCCGCTGCTACAGTGGATCAACTTTGTCAATATCCGAAAGTAATACGGACTTATATATCCGAAATATACATCCAGAGCCTATGCGTTTCATTCTCGAGGCGTGTAGCAGCGATTTTAGTCAGCAGTGGTGGCAACATTCAGTACTGATTTAATCATATTTCTCACTTCACATGGAATTTTCTTTCCAATCACGTGATCTTTGGCCAGCATGTCATTTCCTAAACAAGTTTCACTGTGGAATCTTTTTCCTTTCTTGGTGTTGAATTTCGAAAGGCCGTCAAAGTAGCATTGTCTTATGAAAAAATTTCTCTTCGATAATGACGCATGGGTGGAACTGAATAAGCATGCAGTATATCTACGTTATATCATTCTTACGTCGTACACTATGTGATCGAAAGTACCCGGACACCCCCAAAAACATACGTCTTTCATATTAGGTGCATTGTGCTGGCACCTACTGCCCGTTAAGTCTAGACCTATAAGGTTACACAAATTATTGAGATTAAATCTAAGTAATATTTATCTATATACCATATAAACTGTCTTGAGCAGTTAAACGTACAACCCACACACAATGCAAATATTTTACACCTTATAGCTCCAAGCAGACCCGACATTATTAACGATGTCATTGTAGAGACAGAAGTTAGTGATCATGATATCGTCATAGCGTCAATGGTGACCAAATTTAATAATCCTATCAAGAAGGTTAGGGGTGTATTTTTGTTAGAAAGAGCCGATAAGAAATTGTTAGCAGCACATTTAGAAAATGAATTGACATCGTTTAGTTCCGGTACAATGGATGTAGAGGAATGCCGCGGCGGAATAGCCATGCGCCCTGAGGTGCCCTGCTACAGTGCGCGCGGCCGTTCCACGTCGGAGGTTCGAGTTCTCCCTCAGCCATGGGTGTTTGTGTTGTTCTTAGAATAAGTTAGTTTAAGTAGTTTGTAAGTTTAGGGACCGATGGCCATTTCAGTTAGGTCCCATAACTTTACAAACATTTGAACATTCTTTTCGTAGAGGAATTGTGGACTAAATTTAAATGCATTGTAAGCAACGGGTTAGAGTAATATGTCCCTAGAAAGTCGAATAAGGATGTAAAATATCCACCATCGTATAATAATAATAATGTTAGATAGCTACTGAGAAAGCAAAGACTGTTGCACTCTCGGTTCAAAAAGGAACACGCAAATGCTGACAGGCAAAAGTTAGTAGAGATTCGTACGTCTATAAAAAGATCAACGCGGGAAGCATATAATAATTACCACAGCCATACCTTAGCAAAAGATCTTTCTGAGAATCCGAAAAATTCTGCTCCTACGTAAAATCGATAATTGGGTCAAAGGCCACTATCCAGTCCCTCTTTGATCAATCCGGGCAGTAACAGAATAAAGCATACACTAAGCTGAAGTTCTAAATTTCACCTTTAAGAAATCTTTCACGCAGGAGGACCGTACAAACGTACCATCGTTTGATCAACACACTAAATCCTAAATAGAGGAGAGGACACAGTAATAGGTATTTCTGGTGTAGAGAAGCAGCTGAGAAAGCTGAATACAAAAAGTCTCCTGGTCCGAATGGAATACCAGTTCGAGTAGTAGGGTAATGCGGATTCTAGCACACTGAGAATTGCCCGTCCATGTTAGAGCGTACGTCACGTAACTTGGAGGGTGGACTGGCTCTGCTGCGCAGTTATTTGTGTAGTGGTGGGGGAACCAGCTGTTGCAGTGTAGCGGGACTTTGCGTTAGCTGCGCTCCGTTCCATTCTGCAGTCAGCTGATGACTGCCGCTTAGCTTTAAAGTTACGGCCGCATACAAGCGCAAGAAAATGTCAAGTTGTGAGCCTTGAACACACACGGCTGTATAAAAAGTGTAATGCATAAAAACAACGCTCGTTTGATTGTTGGGAAAACTGTGACACATTTACGAGTATTTATGAGTCTCTTTCTCTTGTACCTATCATGTTAACATGGCAGGGCATAATTTTCTGAGTGGCACAGAAATTCATTTCGTAGTTCAGTCGATTCACACGAAATATCTTTAAATTATATACACAGTTCTTCTAGAGAGATCACTCTATCCATTATTACTGAAGAACCACATTAGACGTTCATGACATATTACGAATTCCAAGTAAATTTGTGAAAATAAAAAAAGTGATAAATGAGAAATTGACAAATTTTAGATTTTTCCCTTAATTGTATCTTGAAATCTGGATTTTTCGAAGCAGATATTAAAATACTTTATCAATGACTTAAGTGACATATAATATGGAATGATAGAATAATTGTATATGTTTGGCATTGTACAAGACAAGGCAACTATCTAAAAACGTTACAAGCGATACATGTTCAGTCTTCTTACTGATGCCCATCAAGCAAGTGGTTACTGAACAAAGCAATGTGTTTCACATTTCCTGATTTACTTTTTGTAAAATTGATTATGTACAGATAACTGAAAAATACTGAAATGCATGCAATAAAGATCAGATGATGGCAACCAAGAACTGTCGAAATCGGCCATGAATAAAAGCTTTTGTAAAACACTGACAATTTTTAAAAAAGTGAAAATAAAAGCCCCACTAGCATAAATAAAACAAAGAGATATTTTACAGTGGAAAGTTCAGGTTGTAATAACAATAAAATAATGAGGATTGCTGGCTACTCACCGCAAAGATGATCATCGAGGCACAGTCAGGAAACGGCTAAGTGTCAACATTAATAGAGTTCATAACAAAATCATCAAAGCTGTTGAAGCTGGAAGACAAGCTTTAAACAAATTCCACAGCGAAACAGCATAAGTAAGAACAAAAATCCTTTTACAGTTCCGTTGCCAGGGAAGCACACATGGTATAAAGTTACACAATACACACTTAACTACAACAAAATAATTTTTAACGTGGTAATAAGTAGTAGTGGCACAGTTAGCCCAAAACATCGTCTTTAGCCTCACTGTCTTCCTCAGACGAATCAGATTCGTTAAGATTAATTATAAAAGGCTCCATCATCAAGTCTCTGTTGATTTCATTTTTAAAATCTTCTTCCTGCAGTGTTTCTGAATGTCTGACACAGTCTGCCAATGCAGAGACAGAGATGTTGTTCACTGCTTCATGCATAAGTCTTTCGACGTCAGCAACCAGAAGGTGCTATTTCTTTCTGTGATATGGGCCTTAACTTGCGCCCACACCAGCTCAATCGGGTTGTAATGGCAGTGATAAGGTGGTAACCTAACTACCCGGTCATCATGCTGTCTTTCAAGTTCATCTATTGCTCAAGTTTGGTATTCGGGCTTGTATGCATTTACAAGCATGAGCAATTCTGCCCTGGTTCGTGACACACTGTGAGGAATTCCATTATATGTTTCGTCTTTTCTGGTATTTCAACTATGAGTTCTGTTCACTTGCACAGCATGCACACTTGCATTGTCCATAACGGTAACAGAATTCTCGGCCAGGTATGGAAGCAGTTGACTTGTAAACCACTGACTGAAGACCGTGTAAGTCATTTCAGAATGGTAGTCATCTGAATGCTTCTGTCTTTGATGACTTAAATATTAATTTACTTTAAGGTATGAATCCTGTTTCTGCAGAACCAGTGTGAAGCACAATAAGTCGTCTCCCTTTGTCCACTGGAACCTTCAAGCCTCCATCATCCTCACTTGTCTTACAGCACATTGGTCTTGAATTGTTCACATACGTTTTATCAAGATAATAAATAGATGATTCTCCTTCTTTTCGAATCTCGTGCATCATTCTCAGGAACACAGTTCTTTCACTTCATCTTCAGACGGCTGTTCACGTCCACGCAAATGTCACTTACATTTTTCTTTTATGCAGATAATTTGTCTTGTGGTGAAAAGTCTTTGGTTGTGTGGTGCCCTACAATACAAAACCTGATTATAACGACTTTCTCAAGCGTAAATGTGACTCATGATACTGACAAATATTGTGACCCTATAAAATTATTTTATTTTACGACTTATAGTTCAGAAGATATGGAGTCATAAACAATTAAATGTATGATAAATCTCTCACTCACGCAAAACGTTTGTTTGTAATCCATGCAAATGGATTGGGCCTTAACTTGCGCCCACACCAGCTCAATCGGGTTGTAATGGCAGTGATAAGGTGGTAACCTAACTACCCGGTCATCATGCTGTCTTTCAAGTTCATCTATTGCTCAAGTTTGGTATTCGGGCTTGTATGCATTTACAAGCATGAGCAATTCTGCCCTGGTTCGTGACACACTGTGAGGAATTCCATTATATGTTTCGTCTTTTCTGGTATTTCAACTATGAGTTCTGTTCACTTGCACAGCATGCACACTTGCATTGTCCATAACGGTAACAGAATTCTCGGCCAGGTATGGAAGCAGTTGACTTGTAAACCACTGACTGAAGACCGTGTAAGTCATTTCAGAATGGTAGTCATCTGAATGCTTCTGTCTTTGATGACTTAAATATTAATTTACTTTAAGGTATGAATCCTGTTTCTGCAGAACCAGTGTGAAGCACAATAAGTCGTCTCCCTTTGTCCACCGGAACCTTCAAGCCTCCATCATCCTCACTTGTCTTACAGCACATTGGTCTTGAATTGTTCACATACGTTTTATCAAGATAATAAATAGATGATTCTCCTTCTTTTCGAATCTCGTGCATCATTCTCAGGAACACAGTTCTTGCTGCTACAATGCCACTTCTCTCCAAGAGCAGTTTTCTTCTGTCATTGTTTTTTTTTATATTTGAATCCCATTTCTCTTAATGTTCTGAGCATGGTAGATTTGCTGCCATTGAAATTGTCGGCTTCTTTCATGTATGAACAAAGTTTATCTGCTGTAGGAGATTCACATTTACTATACATGTCAAATATTTTTCGCCATAATACATTCTTGATGAAATCGTCGAGCTCACTTGCACATTTCTATCGATTTCAGCACTTCCCAGGCGACCTAAAAATAGGTGACCCATTGTCTTCAACAGATGCCTTGGCTTCACTAGCGATTCGTTGAACAGTTCTCAGCCCGATACCGCATGCTGCAGCTGTTTGTTCCTGGCACTTGGCAACACCGGAAGAGGCTTTGTGATCAGCCCCTTCCAACTCCCGTCTAAAGAATTGATATACGAGAAACACTATTTCTCTTGCCCGTTTGTGTAATACAGGTTGAGATTTGCTGTTAGCACTCATAGTCAACTGAATGGTCTGAAATAACTCGCAAAAACAATACAATCCAGTTATCGCTCCCACAGTATAACAAGAAATCAAGTGTGTGCAACGGCTTACTGATGGCTATTGGCCAGTAGGTTACATGATGTGACGTACCCATGCTTCTGCGCATCCAGACCTCACCCGCCAAGTTATGTGGTGCGCACTCTAGTGTCATGAGGGTCAGGTAGCCCCCTCCACCCTCGGCCACTTGCCCAACCACTGATCAAAGGATGCTGCCTCACACTTCTGGGAACTGCCTCCCAGATGATTGACAGCTTACATGTAATTCCTCTTAGTAAGACAATGATGCTCTTAAGGACAAATAACAAGTAACATTCTCAGAAACAAGAAGACCCAAGGTCCCTCCACCTCCATGGCCACCAGCCCCTGGTCACTTGTGCAAATGTTGCCCCTACTGCCCCCGATTAATTTTATTAAATTTGCATATCAATTTAAGGAGCCAATTATTTTATTTATAATCATACTTTGGACAATCCTGGAATTACATCAAAAATGTACCTGCACTTAATGAGAGTTTCGTAAAGAAGTTGACCCCCTCCACAACAACTAATCACTGCCTCCAGGCCATCCACCACTGCGCTCTCAATTATTTTTCATACCTGATTTGCATATTAATTGTGGCATCGTCTGTTTTTGTATTAACAATTAGAAAATTACGTTGGTACATACAGTTTAATACATAGAACCTTAAGTACAACTCGCAATTTTGCATGAAAATATAGACACATCACAAAGAAATTTGGTGTTTGGTGTTATTACTTATCAACGTACAGATTGTATTACTCTGTCCTACACCAACATTATACCTAATTCGTATATTAATTGTGACATCCTATGTTTTAATTAGAATATTACATCGGAACATGCAGTTCACTATATATTGTAACAGGGTATGGTTGATAGAGAGAGAGAGATTCCCTTTGCTATGTTTATATGGGTATAGGCAAGAAGATGTTTACTACTTTCGTCAGTAAATTCGAATTTTTTTATAAACAATATGTCTTCTGCTGCTGTTGTTGTTGTTTAAGGTTCCATGTAGTGAACTGCATGTTCCAATGTTATGTTCTAATTAAAATATAGGATGTCACAATTAATATACGAATTAGGTATAATATTGGTCTATGTCAGAGTAATACAATCTGTACGTCGATAAGTAATAACAGTATCTGTAGCATTATACTGAATTTCTTTGTAATGTGTCTATATTTACTAGAAAAATTGCGAGTTGTACATAAGGTTCTATGTATTAAACTGTATGTACTGACGTAATGTTCCAATTGTTAACAGAGTATATCACAATTAATATGCAAATCAGGAATGCAAAATAATTGAGAGCGCGGTAGTGGATGGCCTGGCAGCAGGCAGTATTTAGCTGTTCTGGAGGGGATCTATATGTTTACAAAACTCTCGTTAAGTGCAGGAACATCTTTGATGTAATTCCAGGATTGTCCAAAGTATGGTTATAAATAAAATAATTGGCTCCTTTTTCCCAATGTTGGTGTAATACAACCTGCACATCTATAAGTAATAAGTTTGGAAAAAAAATTTTTTTTGGG
Source organism: Locusta migratoria (assembly GCA_026315105.1). NCBI lineage: Eukaryota > Metazoa > Arthropoda > Insecta > Orthoptera > Acrididae > Locusta > Locusta migratoria. The sequence continues at coordinate 346,799,121 of CM048755.1, forward strand.
GGGGGGGGGAGGCGTTCGAGTCCAAGACGGGGTTGCATGGGGATGGCAATCTTTAGGAGTTCCAGTGGGACTGAGGAGAGGGCAGTAGCGAGGGTGGGTGCTGGGGCTGTGCTCATGCAAGTGATCACTTGTGGAGGCAGTTGGCTTTGTTACTGTTAAAAACAGTTGTAATTTTTTTGGGTTGTTGGGGTCTCAGGTTCGAGTCCTGGACCGGATTGAGTGGGAGCGGAAATCTTTAGGAGGTGAGGCCAGTAGTGGGGGTGCAGGCTGGGGCTGTGCTCACTCAAGTGCTCACTTGTGAAGACAGTTGCCCTTGTTACTGTTAAAAATATAGGTTGTTGCAGTTAAATTTATATGCAAATTTAATATAATTTTTCAGGGGCAGTGGGGGCAGTATTCGCACAAATGACCAGGGGTAGGTGGCAGTGGATGTGGGGGCGGACCTCTTCCAACTGTGTGGCTGTTGGAGGCGGTAATGTTGTTTACGAGATCATTACTTGTTATTTGTCCTGAAGAGCGTCATTGTCTTACTAAGTGCAATTACATGAGAGCTATCAATCATCTGGGACACAGTTCCCAGAAGTGCGAGGCAGCATCCTCGATTGGCAGTTGGGCAAGTGGCCTTGGGTGGAGGGGGCTACCTGACCCTCATGACACTAACATCGACGGGCGACTCTCAGTGTGCTAGAAGCAGCATTACCGTACTACTGGTTCAGTTTTACAAAGAGTATCCTACGTTATTGGCCCCTTACTTAGCTTGCATTTATGGTGAATCTTTTAATTCAGTGCAAAGTTTCTAGTGATTGGAAACAAGCACAGGTGACTCCCGTTTATAAGAAAGGTAAAAGAACTGACCCACATAACTACTGGCCAATATCGTTGACATCAATTTTTTGTGGAATTTTGGAGCACATTCTCAGTTCGGATATAGTAAATTTCTTTGAGATGGAAAAGCTTCTTTCTATGAATCAGTAGAGGTTTAGGAAACATCGTTTGTGTGAAAATCATCTCACATGACATCTTGCAAGCCGTGGATGAAGGGCAACAGGTAGATTGTGTTTTCCTGGATTACAAATAGGCATTTGACGTGCTGTCACACTACAGATTGCTAACAAAGACAAGAGCATATGGAATAGGTTCACAGATTTGTGACTGGCTGGAAGACTTGCTAAGTAAGAGACTGCAGTACATTGTTCTCGACGGCGAGTACATTAGGATTTGTATATGAGAATTTACTAATCTTCAAGAAGTTAAAATAATGGAATCAGTGAGACAAATCTCACTCTTTATGTAAAGGCAGTGTTGCCAACTGAATTTTTGAAATCTATGGACTTTTAGGACATAAAGTGTTTTGAAACAAATTTAGATAATAAAAAAACAAGAATTCAGTATTTGTCTTTCATTTACACCAATAAGACACAACACAAATGAAGCAGCAACAAGTTTTCTGTCCTGCTGTAGTTTGTCTGAAGACTTTCATCCCATTTCTGATTAGATGGAATACAGGGATGCTATATCATTTGAATCTTCCCTCTTTGTGTCCACGAGGAGGCTCAAACTCCAGAATTTCAGTGTTCTTACCTCGGTATCTGAAATATTTAAATAGTACATGTTTACTTGGACTCCTATCCAGAAATTAAATCGAAACACATAGTTAGTATGTGTAATAAAATCAATTTAGCAGACACTCTCACAAAAAATGTCTCCATCTGCTCTATATTCCTTTTCACAATGCCTTTCTGACGCTTCCTAGATCCAGAGGTGTGGTCCCTTCCGCGTCAGTCATATTTTTCACAAACAGCAAGCTCCCACTTAAACAAAATACTGGCCAACCAATCTTTTCCTGTGACAATACACTGGCTACAACAATACGTCATACGGTTATACAGCAGATAGATTGTGGTAAAGTTTTAAAACGCATTCTGTGTTGGCGCCAAAGATTTTATTCGTCTTACTGAAAAACATTCGTTAGTAATCGGCAGTAAATGGACTTATCATGATTTGAATCAGTTTCACTGATGGACTTACTGCATTCGGAACCGAAAGACAAATTTTGCACCTGATTTTAACAGTTAAAAATATCGTTTTGAATGAAAACAACATCATGCCTCTATGTATCACACTTTGTAGAGTAGAAATTCCCTTCAAACTAATTTGTGTCCGCGAGTTGACATATCGCGTTTTGAAACGTCACTCCTCACTTATTCTTATTTTTTGTGGCAGTAAAAGATTACTTAGTATTACATAAAATTCATGTAACAAAGTATTAGTTCCAGTATATAGTCAACATCTGTTGCAGTCGTAATTATATTCGGTTCTTTCCTATAACTTGTTCACAATGCAATTTAATTTATTTCCCTCAAGCATTGAATCTTATCTGCTTTCTGGTTAATTTCGCTATATATCAACTACAACTGATCTTCTTGGTCTTTTTTCTTTTGTATATTACTTTAATATACTTGAGACATCATAAGTAGGCAAATCCCTAAATACTTCCAATAATTCTTAAACGAATACTTTGCGCTGACTTAAAGTCATTTCAAGTTCACAAATCAACAGTTTAGCAGACGCTAATGAAATGAAAACGGAATATAGTTTTTAGGCAGAGTCTATGCAATCCATGTAGTTTTCTGCATAAAACCTAATTTCAGCAGTTCCGTCATTATTTTGCACATTGAGAATCTAGGGGCCTATTAATTCGAGAATTACACGATTCATGTAGTAAGTTACAAATGTAGTATAAATGTTGGTACTGAAGGACAAAGGAAATGTAATTTATTTCCTTCAAGCATTGAATCTTATCTGCTTTCTGGTTAATTTCCCTATATATCAATTACAACTGATCTTCTTGGTCTTTTTTCTTTTGTATATTACTTTAATATACTTGAGACATCATAAGTAAGCAAATCCCTAAATACTCCCAATAATTCTTAAATGAGTACTTTGCGCTGACTTAAACTCATTTCAAGTTCACAAATCAACAGTTTATCAGACGAGAATGAAATGAAAACGGAATATAGCTTTAGCCAGAGTCTACGCAATCCATGTAGTTTTCTGCATAAAATCTAATTTCAGCAGATCCGTCAATATATTGCACATTGAGAGTCTAGAGGCCTATTAATTCAGGAATTACATGATTCATGTAGTAAGTTACAAATGTAGCGTAAATGTCGGTACTGAAGGACAAAGGTAATTTAATTTATTTCCCTCAAGCATTGAATCTTATCTGCTTTCTGGTTAATTTCCCTATATATCAACTACAACTGATCTTCTTGGTCTTTTTTTCTTTTGTATATTACTTTAATATACTTGAGACATCATAAGTAGGCAAATCCCTAAATACTTCCAATAATTCTTAAACGTATACTTTGCGCTGACTTAAACTCATTTCAAGTTCACATAATCAACAGTTTAGCAGACGAGAATGAAATGAAAACGGAATATAGTTTTAGCCAGCGTCTATGCAATCCATATAGTTTTCTGCATAAAATCTAATTTCAGCATATCCGTCAATATATTGCACATTGAGAATCTAGGGGCCTATTAATTCGAGGATTACACGATTCATGGAGCAAGTTACAAATGTAGCGTAAATGAGGAGCTACTTTTCAAAACGCATTATGTCCCAGAAAGTATAATTTTCAGGAGAAGCGAAAAACGTATACCGCAAAAAATATTCGGGTTAATTTTTCCGACTTTTGCACCACATACTCAGATAGGGCTTTTGACAAATGTGTTTAATAGAAGGAAATTGCTTTTTATACTTTCAAGCTATGAACACTTTAGTGATGGACAAAGTGCGTTTTGTTGGGTTCTGTTGCACAATCTGCACTTTTTGATTTTCTCTTCATTCGTTTTCTCGTTCCACGATTCATTTCCCCTCCAACAGCCACACATTCACTGCCATAATACTCTCCATCTTAGCACAACAACGATTTTACGCCTGACTTCCCAACAGACAGATTGATAAACGTTTATACACAACAATGGCGCCGGCCGCGGTGGCCGAGGTGATTGAGGCGCTCCAGTCACGGTCAGCACGGCCACTACGGTCGGGGGTTCGAATCCCCCCTCGGGCATAGATATTTGTGTCGTCCTAGTTCGTAAGTAGTTCATAAGTAGTTTGTAAGTTTAGGGACTGATGGCCCCGTAGTTAAGTCCCATAGACTGTACAAACATTTGAACGTTTTGAATACGGAAAACGAATATTATCTGATCATTGTTGGTCAGTTAAATGGATTCACTTTAGTCCAGGAGTCTTACATTGCAGGCGACATAGCTTAATAAAACAAAATAAAGGCAAATGTTGGACTTAATGCAGTTTAATTCAATCATACTAGGGGACGAAATGCTATTTCTTGCATCTGCTACTTTTCAGTGCTCATTTTGAAGGTGTTAAAATGCATTTTGACACAACCTGATCGCAGGAGTGTGTGGAGCAGGTAATTAAGTACCGGATTCCATATAAAACTCAATTTTGTCCACCAGTGGACATAATGCGTTTTGAAAAGTTGCTCCTCAAATGTTGGTAGTGAAGGACAAAGGAAAACGTGAGTGTGGAGCAGACAGAAAAGCAACGGGTGTGAGTGTTTGGGTGAACTGTGTGTCTGGCAGCCGTGGCTGTGCGCAGCGGCAGCGCCTGTTGAAGGGTGGCCGGAAAGAAACCTGCTTTCTGGTTAATTTCGTTATATATCAACTACAACTGATCTTCTTGGTCTTTTTTCTTTTGTATATTACTTTAATATACTTGAGACATAATAAGTAGGCAAATCCCTAGCTACTTCCAATAATTCTTAAACGAATACTTTGCGCTGACTTAAACTCGTTTCAAGTTTACAAATCAACAGTTTAGCAGACGAAAATGAAATGAAAACGGAATATAGTTTTAGCCAGCGTCTATGCAATCCATTTAGTTTTCTGCATAAAATCTAATTTCAGCAGATCCGTCAATATATTGCACATTGAGAGTCTAGGGGCCTATTGATTCGAGAATTACACGATTCATGTAGTAAGTTACAAATGTAGCGTAAATGTTGGTACTGAAGGACAAAGGAAATTTAATTTATTTCCCTCAAACATTGAATCTTATCTGCTTTCTGGTTAATTTCCCTATATATCACTACAACTGATCGTCTTGGTATTTTTTCTTTTGTTTATTACTTTAATATACTTGAGACATCATAAGTAGGCAAATCCCTAAATACTTCTAATAATTCTTAAACGAATACTTTGCGCTGACTTAAACTCATTTCAAGTTCACAAATCAACAGTTTAGCAGACGAGAATAAAATTAAAACGGAATGCCGGCCGCGGTGGCCAAGGGGACTGAGGCGCTCCAGTCACGGTCTGCACGGCCACTACGATCGGGGGTTCGAATCCCCCCTCGGGCATGGATATTTGTGCCGTCCTTAGGATAAGCTAGTTGATAAGAAGTTTGTAAGTTTAGGGACTGATGACCCCGTAGTTAAGTACCATAAGCTATACAAACATTTGAAACATTTTTGAAAACGGAATATAGTTTTAGCCAGAGTCTATACAATCCATGTAGTTTTCTGCATAAAATCTAATTTCAGCAGATCCGTCAATATATTGCACATTGAGAGTCTAGAGGTCTATTAATTCGAGAATTACACGATTCACGTAGTAAGTTACAAATGTAGCGTAAATGTTGGTAGTGAAGGACAAAGGAAAACGTGAGTGTGAAGCAGACAGGAAAGCAACGGGTGTGAGTGGGTGAACTGTGTGTCTGGCAGCCGTGGCTGTGCGCAGCGGCAGCAGCAGCGCCTGTTGAGGGTGGGCCGGAAAGAAACGTGATAGGGATAGGTCGGGTGACACGTGGCCGCCCCATCATCGACCCGCTCAAATCTCATTCACCTGCGCCCTCCGGCCTGCGCCGCCTTACGCCCTCCCGGGAGAAATCCTATTCCTGACGATACTACGTTTAATTACACGCCGAGATTGGGTTTGTAAAAGATACCATTAAAGCGTTACCGAGAGAATGGAGACGACAGCCACAAAACGTAATCACCCGAGAGGTCAATAACTTGATTTAACCCTTTCTTTGTTTCACTTCGCACAGTGTAATGGTTGTCAACTAACTTTCTAGGAAGACTTGTAATGTGTCGTAACTGTTCTTAAAATATTGCGTAGGCGACTAACAGAAAAAATAACACGAAAAATAGAAAAATTTCAATCGTTGCGTCACTTTATAAACTGGCAAGGAGACCAAATGGCTACCGGATCTTAGATTATTTTATATTTACTAATGGTAGGTAAAGTTCAGAACTCAAATAACAATAGGCCAAAGCCATTCGAAGCAACTCTCAAAAATTTTCGAAAAAATCGACTTTGCAGTTTTGTAAGTAAATGTAAGTACCAACAATTAAGATAGATGCAGCATCTGGTGATGAAGCTCAGGTGTTAGCGTTCTTGCCTTGATTTGATTTGATTTTTTCAGGGAAGCCAAAACAGTCTTCGTCCAACCCGCCACTGCCCGCACCGAAACTAAGTTTATTGTGCGGTATCCCTCCCTGTATATCTAGTAAAGCCAACCAATGCCCTTGAACAGTGCAAGGAGTGCCTTTACCAGTTCTTTATTAGACACAATTTCTTCGGGTCTGGTTGTCCCAAATGTTCTGTGCCTTTTACTCTCCAATGCAATGCATTCGAAGATTAGATGTGATGCAGTTTCATCACCGTCATCACAGATCCTACATTTAGGGTCCTCCTCTTTTATTCTCATTGTATGTAAGTGTTTTTTGAAATTCCCATGGCCTGTCAGCAATCCAACCATGAGTCTAATCTCTTTCCTGTTCAGACCCAAGATTGACTTACAACCATGGGGTCAATGGTTCGAACCCTCCGTTGCAGGTTTTTTTTATTTTTTGTCGTTGTGTTCGAATACTGACACAATTTTCATATATAATGGTAATTATTATGAAAAATGCACGTACTTTTGTTTATTAGTAGTTTCACCATCATCATCAATATCATCATCATCTTGCACAGTTTCCAGCCACAGGCTGGGTCTGTTTGGAACACCAATCTCGCCACTTCGTCCTGTCCTCCCACCATCTCTCTGGCCCAGTCCTCTCCTCTCTTCTCTACACAATCCTCCACTCCTTTCAGCTATACATCCCTTGGTCTGCCTCTTGGTCGTTTCTTCTGTATCTGTATTTCGCGTATTTTCCTGGGGATCCTCTCCTCCTCCATTCTCTTTAAATGGCCATATCACTGCAGTCTCGATCTCTCTATCCCATCATATAAGGGCTCCTCTCTCACTATTTCGCTGACCTTCTCATTCCTCATCCTGTTTCTTCTTGTTACCCCTATTCTGCATCGTAGAAATTTCATTTCCCCTGCTTGTATTTTGCTCCCATCTCTTTCCATTGTCACTCAAGTTTCCGATGCATATGTCAATATAGAATATAATTATTTTGGTATAGTACTCCTTTACTTTTTTGTGGTACATCCTTACTGCACACTAAACTCGTAACACTTCTCAGAAATATTTCTGCCAGTCTGACTCGTTCTATAATCTCCTTGTTATTTCTCCCATTTTCCTTAATTACACTTCTCAGGTATTTGAAATTTGAAGCTTTCTACCTTCTTCACCTTCAAGTGTTATTCCCTCCACTGGTCTATCCTTTTTCCTGCTGGTTACCACTACCTCACATTTACGATGTTGAACGTCGATCCCTATTCTCCCACTGTTTCTTCCCAAGCATCTAGCTGCTCTTGGATTTCCTCCTGCTTGTTGCCCTAGACCATGAGATCGTCTGCAAACACCATTGCTTTCACCTTTCCTTCCTCAAGTTTGTCTGCTACCTTTGTCATTATATCATCCATAACCACAATGAAGAGAAGGAGTGACCATGCACTGCCCTGCTTCAGCCCATACACTTGTTTGAACCATTCCGTTTTTCCCTCTCCCACTTTCACACAACTCATACTTCCACAATACATCTCCTTTATTCTGCTTAGATTCTCTTTTTCCACTCCCCTAACTTCAAGTGCTTCCCAAATTTTTATAGTCTATAAAAGATTGATAATAAGATGGTTTCAATCAAACAACATAACAAATTACTTTTTACAGTATTGGCTTCACTTGTAGTTGACGACGGTTGTCTTTGATAATTTATTTTGTGAAGAGCTACGACGCTGTTTTTGGAAATTCATCCCCATAGATACTAATGGCTAACATACTCAACCACAGTTTTAGGTGACGACAAGGTGTTCCGCTCGTCGACATACACATGATCAAAAACTGACGCAACACGTGGAATTAGAGATCCTAAAATGTTTTATATAACTGAATCTCAAATAATGTAAATTTGTTACATCCTCCATGAAGTGAACATTATAGAAGACAGAAAATTACGAATAAACAAAAATACGTGTATTCTTCGTAATAATTACCATTAGATATGAAACTTGTGTCAGCATTGGAGCACAACAACAAAGAAAACCAGTCACGGCGTAATTCGAACCACCGACTCTATGGTTGTAAGGCCAGAACGCTGCCACCTGAGCTACACCACCAGACTCTGCAACTATTTCACTTATTGGTACTTACATAGCCTTAAAAAACTTTAAAGTCGATTTTCTCGAGAATTTTTGAGAGTTGCGTCGAATGGATTTGGCTGATTGTTATTTCAGTTCTGAACTTCACATACCTTAAATATAAAAACTCTAAAATGCGATACCCATGTGGTCTCTTTCTGAGAGATATTAACGCCCGAAAACATTTTTTTTTTTTTTCGATGAAAGGGAAAGATTTTCGTTACAGCACTACTAACTTATTTTCCGTGTCAGGATCAAACAAAAAATCTCCAGAAACGAGCAACTGACATTAGCAAGAATTATATGCGCCTGGGAGCATGTTTTTCCAGCATTAGCGTATTGCTGAAGATCCTCTCAACTTTCATGCATTCACACTTTTGTACACTGCTGGCCATTCAAAATACCAGGGACCGGAGAGTTCACAGCTAAATTTCTTTAGGAGGTAACATCGTGTACAAAGATCACATTATTGAAAATACAGTCCCATGTCAAGTGCAGAAGATAATGGAATCAGTATTGAGCTTTGTTGAAATGCACCTCCGACCATCCTCATTTAGGTTTTCTGTGATTTCCCTAAATCACTCCAGGCAAATGCCGAAATGGTTTCTTTGAAGGGGCACGGCCGATTTCCTTCCCTATCTTTACCCTAAGATCCGAGCATAAGCTCCGTCTTTAATGACCACGCTGTCGACGAGACGTTAAGCCGAAGCCCTTTGTCACCATTGCTGGATATAGCCACTGCTGCACGCCTCTGCACTCAAATCGGCTCTGGATTTGACGCTAGGGTATAGCAGTGCATGCAGATTCTACATATTGCCAAATTTGATCTCATGAAGCGGCGGCTGGTTCATTCCGGCAGTCGTTTCGCAATCTTCGACCAGACGTTTTCTACAGACGAGAGATCGGGAGAACATGGGTATCAAGACAGAAAAGCAATCAGACGGGTTGCGAAGTCTTGAACATTTCGTGCCACGTGTGACAGCGCATTATCTTGTTGCAAAGTGGACTTCGGCAAGATACGAAGGTATGAAAGGCTCCTATAGTCAGAGATGTAACGCTGGCCGGTTAGTGGACCAGCAACGTGTACACGGGGGCTGCGAGATCACTCCTTACCATGATACCGACTCCAGGACCAGTATGGCGGTTCATAACGCACTCTATCTCTGCGGTATATCCAAACTCTAATCCGACCCACAGGGTGGTGCAGGCAGAATCGGGATTTGTCGGGAGAAAAAAGCTCGTTCCATTGCCTGAACCATCACAATGATCGGATTGGAGTCGCAAAACACTGTGCTGACAGATTGTTGAAGTGTTGCAGCATGCATGGCCATACCGGTACCGCGTGCGGTGTTATGGTCTGTTGTGGTTCTGGATTCCACTCGCCCTAGTACCACTGTCGGTGCAGTAACCAGCCAACATTACACCTCTGAAGTGTTGCAGTCTGTTGTCCTTCCACAGCTCCGGAGATTGTCGACGGCCACCCTGCAATAGGACAATGCAAGTCGTCCATAGTGACACTTCTTCGTCGCCCATCGGACTGCATTTCTCTCTTGGTCTCCCTGTTCTCCCGATCCGAATGCCTCATCGACTGGCCCACACTACCTACTACTGCACCAGAGCAACACCGTCTGCAGAGAAGGCCTGCGCCTGCCGTGCCACGTCACACAGAGTAGGTACCTCACTGGCCGGGTCTTCTCTTCAGACCGGTGGAGTGGCCGAGCGTTGCGGAGCGCTAGGTTGCTCGCCTTCGGAGGTTCGAGTCCTCCCTTGGGCATGGATGTGTATGTTCTCCTTTGGTTAGTTTAAATAGTTAGTAAGCCTAGGAACTGATAACCGCAGTAGTTAAATCCAAATGTTCAAAATGTTAAAATGTTCGTTAAGCTTATGGGACTTAACTGCGGGGTCATCAGTCCCTACAAACTACTTATAAACAAACTTATACTAAAGACAGCACAAACATCCATTTCCGAGGGAGGATTCGAACCCCCGACGGGGAACGGCCTCGCGCACTGGAGCATAGCGCCTCAGTGCGCTCGGCCACTCGGCCGCGGCTAGTTGAGTCCCATAGATTTACAAGCATTTGAACATTTTGAACACCAGATGAATATTTGGCAATACGTGAAAGCAGTATGGACTGATAAACCTCAGAAACACATCCAGAGCCCCTTTCATCCAATGTCGAGGCGTGTAGCTGCTGTCATAGTCTGCAATGGCAGCAACGGTCTACAAGATGCGTTTGAAAAGTTCGGAGAATGGGCTCAGAAAATATAGGACACAAGAGTTACAAACAAAATACCTTTACTGTCCTTCAAAGTAATTGCCATTGGCTGCAGTACACTTCTGACATTGGTCGAACAGCTATTGAAAACTGTCAGCATACGCTTCTTGTGGAATTGCTCGAAGGCTTGAGGTCACGTGTTGTTGGATCTTCGTAACCGTTGAGAAGCGTAAGCCTTTGAAGGCTAATTTAAGGCGGGGGAACAGAGAGAAGTCATAGTCCTTCAAACCGTCTTGTTTGCAATCAAGACGGTTTGAAGGAATATTTATTCTAACTGATTGCTGTTGTATACCATGCATTGGAAATCATTCAGAGAGAAGTCTGTAGGTGCCAAATCTGGAGAATAAGGAGGCTGTGGAGGCACAGTGACCTTGCATCCAGCGAGACAGTTGAGTACCCAGATCGTAGTGTGTAGACAGGCATTGTCGTGCACAAAATTCCACTGTCCACTTCGGTATAGTTCTGGCCGAACCCGCCAGATGTGTTGCAGGAACCGTTTCAAAGCTACCTCGAAAACTTACGCGTTGACAATATAACCCTCGGGCACAATTTCATAAAAGATCAAGCCCTTGCTATAGTAAAAGGCAATCAACTTCGTCTTTATCTTGTATTTTGTCAGCCAACTTTTTTTTGGAGGCGGGAAAGACGATGAACACCATACACATGCACTAACATCCCATGGGTCGGCGTTTTGCCTAATTTGGAGCAAAATTTGATGTTAACGCGTTGCTCCATTTTGTACTCCATGTCGAAACGATACGAGTTCTTATACTGAGCCTGTTATGCTGGGTCGCAGCGTGTACCACCGTTTCACTGTAGTGCTTTGCACGATAGGTGGTGCTTGTTTACATGCCCCTCAATGTGTATGCGCGGGCACCTCATCCTTGCAAAAATCAAATGTTCAAATGTTTGTATAGCTTATGGGACTGAACTACGGGGTCATCAGTCCCTAAACTTACAAACTACTTACGAACTAGCTAACACTAAGGACGACACAAATATCCATGCCCGACGGGGGATTCGAACCCCCGACCGTAGTGGCCGTGCAGACCGTGACTGGAGCGGCTCAGTCCCCTCGGCCACCGCGGCTGGCTCATCCTCGCCAGCGCGGTTTGTAAAATATGGGACCACTCACTAAACTTTTCAAACGCACCTTCTATACCGAATTCCTTATTTAACACGTGACTGTATTTGCGATCTTGTGGTATTTGTACAGCGCGTTATCTCCCAAATTAAAATGGCTGTGATTTCTCCAGTACTTCTTGGTTCTGTATTTTGGATGGCCAGCATTTAAGCTAACCCTAAATCTCTCTATTCCCATCCACAGCGTGTTAAATGTTTTCCAAAGCAATTGTGGTGGGTCTTTAGCCTTTTACTGGCAGGGTGATTGCCATACATAGAGTGTTTTTCTGTTTGGCTGTACCCAACCTCTCTCTTAATATCTGGTCACAGTCTCCACCGCTACGGTCAGGGATTCAAATCCCCCCTCGGGCATGGATGTTTGTGTTGTTTTTAGTATAAGGTAGTTCACAAATAGTCTCTAAGTTTAGGGACTGATGACCCCGCAGTTACGTCCCTTAACTTAACAAACATTTGAACATTTGAATATCTGGACCGGAGATCCCGATGAGAAGGTATATCCTGGCTGTCAAAGTGGGCTTGAGGTAGCTTGTGACGAAGCGGACAGTTTCATTGAAAGCCGAATTGACCTTATTTGCATGGACAGATGAGCACCAGACCGGAGCTGGTCGTCGTGAAGCACAGGCCAAGTACACAAATCGATAGTGTAAACGCTTGTGCTCCCCATCTAGTGTTTGTCAGTTTCCTGATAATGTTGTGACGACCATAATCTTAATCTTTTACCCATCTACAGTATTTTATAAAAATGGGGGAATGGTTTACAATGATGACAAGGTATTTGGGATCATTGTCTTTGACAATTTATATTTAAAGCATGCCTGGTTGCTTTCCAATTTGGAAGAAGAAACACACATATTTGTGGTTCTGAAGGATAATGTTTGAAGTGGTTCCTAACACAGTACTTAGGTCTTCCTTGGCTCAGGAGATTTCTGTTTCTACTTCATGGTAAAAGGGACCTTGCGCTGCCACTGAAGTACTTCCGCATCGACTGTTGATCGACGGCAGTTCCTTTCCATGAGGCAATCAATTTTTACTATTTATTTATCTTTTTGGTGTCTCTAACTGTTGCCTTTTTACCGCACTATGACCTGTAACATTTGTTCTGCAGAAGTATACAAATTAATGACGTGAGTTGGAAGACATTTGCCGCGCGGGAGTAGCCGAGCGGTCTGGAGCGCCACGTTACGGATCGCGCGTCGGAGGTTCGATTCCTCCCTCGGGCATTGATGTGTGTGTTGTCTTTAGGTTAGTTTAACTTAGTTAAAGTAGTTTGTAAGACTAGGGACTAATGGCCAAAGTAGTTTGGTCCCATAGAATTACAAACATTTGAACATGTTGGAAGTCACTTGCCAGTTTATAGACATTTTACCTGAATTTTCTGTGCTTAAGTGCCTGTCGTAGGCTGATGGCAGTTCTATGAAGGCGACACGGATGATAAGTTTGCTTCAGAACCCATTCTCTGTATTTTGTGTTAATTTCAGTGTCTGTCCACAACACGATATTCCTGACTTGGATGCAGTTTCCACTGAAAAGAGTTAATTATTGATATAGTTAGCGATTCTAATCGGAATCATTCGCTCCAACAACTTAAAGGTGTGACACACAAACTATTCTAACCGAATAGACTTTTGGTGAGTTGGTTCTTCACCTGGCTTAAGCAAAGCAATAACTCCGGCTTTCCTCCAAATCTTTGAAATTTTAAATGTGGTACAGCAGTTGTTCATTAGATTTATTAGCCACGAACTATGGCAGGATCAAAGTTTCCAATCTGATTGGTATCGGGCTAGCCAATTCTGCTCGTTTATTTGGTTTTATTTCTGGTATGGCAGAGTACATGTCTTCAATTACTAAATTACTGCTGAAGAGGTCTACGTCTTTCACCTCAAATCTGATTAGTTTTGTCGTTTCCCGATTCCCTGACGTCTTCCCGTTCAAAAGTAGTTCACTAGATACCTACTTGCCAGTTACTTCTGTGAAATATTTTGCTATGCTAGTTGAATGTCCAGTAAGACTGTTATTCCCGTAAACAAATCCAGGCAAATGCTTGGATGGTTCCTTTCAAAAGGCGTGATCGATCTCACTCGCCAACCTTAGCAAAATATTCATCCGAGTGTGTATTCCGTCTCTGATAACCACGATGCCGACGTGACGTTAAACCCTAATCTATCTTCCTTTCTTTTCCTACTTAGATTTTTCAATAGACTCCATGTACTGATGGCGGTAATGTGAACATCAGAGCTTCTCCAACTACCGTCGGGTCTTAGGAGAAGAGGTCGTTCTCATATAGATTTCTTTATTGCTCCAGCAGTGGTTTATCCTTCTCCGAGAGGCCATGGATATATTCTGTCCTGCATCCTCCATGAATATTTTGTTTATCGTGAGATAACTCCGACAGTTGTAATAAAATGGCCATCGTTATCTGGTCGGGGTGGGTTAGCGAGGGAGGGTGCATCTCTAATTATAGCGTCCAGATCTGAACGAAATTTTGACCAGCTGGCCTTCCTGAATCTTCTCTGTAAGGATACGATCTCTGGCCTTAACAATGCGTTTCCTTGATAGATAACAGGTAAGTGTTGCTTTATAGGTACAGATTCACCAGTTCTATTCAGACATTGCCCACTTATACTGCGGGAGAAAAAAATATTATCTGAGTTATAACAAGTCTTCCAGCGTGCACTGTAAAATGAGGACGGTCTTTTCGGGCCATGCATCAGGACTAACGTAAATCTATATCCTGCGCACACACTAGCCTCATCAGCTACACGTGGAGTCCTATATACCCATGCTGTAACATAGCCGTTAACGTCGCCATATCACGAGCATCAAATGAAGTTGGCTAGTGGAATTCTTTGGTGTTTTGTACATGGATCTGATAGAAAAGTGAAGTGCGGCCGCATTGAGGAACTTGATGTCATCAACGCAGATGGAATTAGCTGACAACATATTAAATCCAGGTCTTCAAAAGACAGCACTTTCATACTGGTCATTGTGTCTCTCCATTATTAATTGCATGTCATCGATTCTTGGTTTTCAGCTCATTGGATCTGAAGGAAGTAATATTAGTTCATTGCACATGATACCTAGCAGATCTTCTTTCTGGCTTAAGAGTCTCTCGATATTACTTGAGATTGACAAAACTGGTGGTCTGAAGGTCCGTTTCTCATTGCGTATTGATCCGGTGATAACAGGATCAGCCGTACGAACATCGTCATCCGCTTTCAGACGTTTTACAGGGGGGCACCCCATTGCTTTTGTATTTAGATGGTTTTTGCAATCTTCTTGGAGTCTCCTTTCTTGCCCCCCTTTATAGCACTATTTGTCCTGCTTATGCACTCGCGCCCCCACATTATGAATCATTCGTGTAGTACCTTGTCTCTAACCTGTTGACCTGTAACATTAGGGAAGTCAATTACGTAGTTGTTGTACATTTGAGAATTTATTGATCATTGATTAAATTATTTAAGAGGTTTCCTGCAGACCAGTAGTATGTAGATAGGAAGTAAGAAAGTTTAGGTTTTAACATGTTGAATATGTGGGCATACTGGACTCGCAGACGGGAGAAAGTCGGTTCAAACCCGCCACCGGCCAGTCTGCCTTAGGTTTTCCGTCATTTCTGTAAATCATTCCAGTAACATGAGGATTCCTTTACAATGTACGTAAGACCATAATCTTCCTTCCTTTTTTATAATATTTATTCTAAATTAAAAACCATTAATTAAAACAATCAGTTTTTTCCACTAATGTGTTTTGCTTGATATATTCGGCCAATCAAGCAAAGTTCCTCGAACCTTTTTCAAAACAGGCAAACATACAAATAATATATGACTTCACAATTTATATTAATTTCGCACAGTAAGTTGGTAAACGAACTTCCAGTAACTATTACCTTAAACTGTTGTGAGTCCTAATACTTTCCACTAACGGAACTTTACTTACGTCAATGTAATTTCTGTTTTATTTTAATAGTATTTTGTGTGCATATAACGCAATTAAGACCGTATAACATTATTAGACTAGTTTATGATTATAGGATGGATGGATATGGAAATGTTGGTTAACGGCAGCTAGGTCTTTAGCCCCCTTAATGTGCAAATTTTACCCTGTTAAGAGTTTTGTAAGAGTTTACTTTTCACGGGCCGCGAAGGAATGGTCGTGCGTATTGGGGCGCCATGCTGCGGTGCGCGCGGCCATTCCCCGTCGGGGGTTCGAATCCCCCCTCGGGCATGGATGTTTGTGCTGTCTTAGAATGAGTTAGTTCGTAAGTAGTTTGTACGTTTAGGGGCTGATGAGCCCGCAGTTAAGTCCCATAAACTTAACAAACAGTAGAACATTTGAACTTTTCACAGTGGGAAGCTAGAGGTTTCATTAGTCGGAAATTGGTCTTTCAATATTCTTGGTATTTTACTCAGAGTTACTTGCTGATTTGTCATAACATTCACATGAAAAGAGTGAGTGTTTTAATTCACTTTCTTATGCTATGTCTCAATAATAAGCTGGAGGATATGTAACACCTGACTTGTGCAGGTTAATAGGGGAGGATCTATTAAGGAAATATATCCTTAAAATCGACGTTAGATATTGTCAGGCGTATGTGCGGTCCGTTAACCCAGTCTCCTTAGGAGATCAGATTGCATGTGATACATACATTTCTGGCGGCTTCTCTAACACAATATTCTTCTTACTCTTCTTTCCACCCACTTGATTCCCTCACTTTAAGTACAGGTTTGTTGTCGATGTGCCGAAATCAAGGATGAACAACATACTTATTGAGAATGCGACCTTACTGAGTGGTGGAAAAAATTTTTGGTGCCACTCATGGTGTAATGGATTCCATTGAAAGTTTACCTTTGTTCCAATCAGTTGCAGCTCAACAACTTTCGGAAACAGTCACATAATGAACTCTGTTGTGCCTTCGTATTCCTTGAGTTATTGAGAGCTCATAGTATCCTTGAAGGCTCAGATATGACTAATATTTACATCTACATCCATATTCCGAAATCCATCCAAATGTGCGTGGCGGAGGGTACTCAGCACAACTATTACTTACTTGCTTTCCTGCTGCAACCCCACATAGAATTTATTCAGTCCGAGGTATCCGAAAAAGTGGTAAGTTTTAGTTATAGAAAATGCTTCTACAGAAAACACGAAATTTTTATTTAAAGAAAAGAGTAAGACTGTTTGGGGTGATCTGGAAGCAATGTGCTGTTCACTTGCATGTACAGGCTGTTTGCGACTACTCAGTGAATATTTTAATCACATCTGGCCACTGCATTTTTACGATTGAGTTGGATATGTTGATAACAATTGATGCATTATTCTTGGGGAGCAAAATGTAGGCTATATCGCACGAATTGAATGGCTGAGTAAAAGAAATTTTGAAAGGCCTTGTAGTGCGCCTAACTGGCTGGTAATAGAAAATGTTCAAATATTTGTAAACCTTAGGAACCAAACTGCTGAGGTCATCGGTCCCTAGGTTTAGAAACTACTTAAAATAACTTACACTAAGCACAACACACGCATTCATGCCCGAGAGAGGAGTCGAAACTCCGACGCGAACGGCCTCGCGCATCAGAGCATAGCGCCTCAATGCGCTCGGCCACTCCGCCGCGGCCAACGAGACGCCCCAGAACGCACGACCTTTACCGCGTGGTGCTAGTAAGAGAGCGTTCATGTTTAGTAGTTGTTACTAACCAGCAGTGTGCATGTTTTAATTGGTAGAGAAAAGATAAGTAGTCGGAAAAAGCTCCCGCGGCGCATTTAATTTATGAACAAATGCGTCTATAGGAGGAGGAGGGGGAGTTTGGGGAAGGGGAGGGTTATCTGAAGCAGAAATTCATCTGTCAGGATATGTGGAGGCATCTCCGTTGTTCTGAGAGCAGATTATAACACAGTACTAATGTATTTTGTTTAATTTAGCTAGTGCTAACTTTCAAATACGGTTAATTTGCAGTGATACAAGAAACATGTACGTTATTTGTGAACTGATCTCCCGTATTCGGACAAGTTTCATGGGGCAGGAAATCCCATCGTGTCGAATGACTCTTGCATCACACAACTAAGGCAGTTTCTGCTGTACTTCATGGACGATTTGCCTATGTTTGAAACTGGATTGAAACTAGTCCAACTAATTTTGTGGTTATTGCTGCATTAATGGTTTATAAGTTAATGTAGAACGCAAATACGTTACAATGGATGTTATGTGATCAATAAAAACTATCGAAAAGAGCTACCAAATGGTGCTCTCAGGGGTCACTTTGTCGACCAGTGTTATAGGATTTGACAGTGGAACCATTCTTGTGCCAAATTATTTAAAGATGAGCAAGTGAATGGTATAACGGACCATACCGGCCTAAGTGATAGTGAAGCACCTGAGACCCCTCAATCAACATTTACTGAACCTCGCGATTTCGGCACAACCTACCAGGGAACAGCATTTGCACTGACTTTATTATGTGCTAGAGTCACTCTACGACCATTCATCTTTGTGTACATGACGACAATTAATATTGTTGTTGTCACTCTTCAAACATTCCCGGCGGATAGAATGTTCGCTGGATTATTCGTATTTTATCTCTTTCTCGTACCTTTTACCAATCACTTATGAATGTAAATTACATTCTTAGACTTACAGTAGTACAACGGAGTATGTTACATATCAGAAATTCTTGTAATGAATTCTACATCTACATCTACATACATACTCCGCAATTCACCGTAAGGTGCGTGGCGGAGGGTACACTGTACCACTACTAGGCATTTCCTTTCCTATTCCACTCCCAAATTGAACGAGGAAAAAAAGAATGCCTATATGCCTCCGTACGAGCCCTAATTTCTCTTATCTTGTCTTTGTGATCTTTACGCGAAATGTAAGTAGGCGGCAGCAAGATCGTACTACACTCAGCTTCAAATTCCGGCCCTCTAAATTTACTTAACATAAATTCACGAAAAGAACGTCGTCTTTCTTCCAGCGATCCCCAATTGAGTTGCCGGAGCATTTCCGTGACACTCGCGCATTGGTCGAACCTACCGGTAACAAATCTAGTTGCTCGCCTCTGAACCGCCTCTATGTCTTCCTTCAAACCGATCTGCTGCGGGTCCCAAATACTTGAGCAATACTCAAGACGTGGTCGTACAAGCGTTTTATACGCGGTCTCCTTTACAGGTGAAGTACATCTTCCCAAAATTCTCCCAATAAACCGAAGTCGGCTGTCTGCCTTACTCACAACTGTCCTTACATGCTCGTTCCATTTCATATCGCTCTGCAATGTTACGCCTAGATATTTGAACGACGCGACAGCATCAAGAAGCTCACTACTAATGCTGTATTCGAACATTATAGGATTGTTTTTTCTACTCATGCGCATCACCTTACATTTTTCTACATTGAGAGCTAGCTGCCATTCTTCGCACCAACTAGAAATTTTGTCTAAGTCAACCTGTATGCTATTACAGTCAGTTACAGACGACACCCTCCCATACACCAGAGCATCATCAGCAAACAGCCGCAAATTACAACTTACTCTGTCCAACAGATCATTTATATAGATAGAAAATAATAGCGGTCCTATCACACTCCCCTGGGGCACGCCTGACGATACACTCGTCTCTGATGAACACTCGCCGTCGAGAACAACGTGCTGCGTTCTATTACTTAGGAAGTCTTCCAGCCAGTCACAAATCTGTGAACCTATTCCATAAGCTCGTATCTTCGTTAGCAGTCTGCAGTGTGGCACCGTGTCGAACACCTTTTTGAAGTCGAGAAAAACACAATCCGCCTGTTGCCCTTCGTCCATGGCTCGCAAAATGTCATGTGAGAAAAGGGCAAGCTGAGTTTCACATGAACGATGTTTCCTAAACCCGTGCTGATTCATGGAAAGAAGCTTTTCCGTTTCAAGGAAATTTACTATATTCGAACTGAGAATATGCTCCAAAATTCTACATGAAACCGATGTCAACGATATTGGCCTGTAATTGTGTAGGTCAGTTCTCTTTCCTTTCTTATAAACGGGAGTCACCTGCGCTTGTTTCCAATCACTAGGAACTTTGCGCTGAATTAAAGATTCGCTATAAATGCAAGCTAAGTAGGGGGCCAATGCCGCAGAATAGTCTTTGTAAAACCGAAATGGTATTCCATCCGGACCAGCAGACTTTTTCGTATTTAGCTCTCTCAGTTGCTTCTCTACACCGGAAATACCTATTGCTATGTCCCCCATTTCGGAATTAGTATGTTGATAAAATGATGGTATATTTGTGCGGTCCTACTGCGTGAAAGATTTCTTAAAGGTTAAATTTAGAACTTCAGCTTTCCGTTTGCTTTCTTCTATTACTGCCCCGGAATGATCAACTAGTGACTGGACAGTGGGCTTTGACCCGCTTATCGATTTTACATAGGACCAGAATTTTTTCGGGTTCTCGGAAAGATCTTTTGCTAAGGTATGGCTGTGATATTTATTGTATGCTTCACGCATCGATCTTTTTATAGGCGCACGAATCTCTACTAACTTTTGCCTGTCATCATTTGCGTGTTCTTTTTTGAATCGAGAGTGCAACAGCCTTTGCTTTCTCAGCAGCTTTCTAACATTATTATTATACCACGGTGGATCTTTTCCATCCTTAATCGTCTTTACTGGCACATATTTCTCTAACCCTTTATTAACAATGCACTTAAATTTAGTCCACAATTCCTCTACATCCATAGACCCAGAATTAAACGATGCCCATTCATTTTCTAAGTGCGATCGTAACATTTGCTTGTCGGCTCTTCCCAACAAAAACACGCTCCTAGCCTTCTTGACTGGTTTATAAACTTTGGTCTCCATCGACGCTATGACGATATCATGATCACTAATTCCTGTCTCTACACAGACATCGTTAATAAGATCAGGCCTGTTTGTGGCTATAAGGTCTAGAATATTTCCATTGCGCGTGGGTTGCCGGTTTAACTGCTCAAGACAGTTTTCGGAGAATGTGTCCAAAAGTAGCTCGCAAGACTGCTTGTCTGTACCGCCTGAAATGTAACTAGCGAGGTCCCAATCTATACTCTTAAGGTTGAAGTCACCTCCGACTAATATTACATGGCCCGGATACCTATGCACTACCTGGTGTAGACTTTCCTTGAATGATTCTAAAACTACTACAGTAGCACTGGGGGGACGGTAAAAACACCCAACTATTAACTTTACTTCTTTTAGACCTGTTATGCGTGCCCAGATAACTTCACAGTTACTTTCAACCTCGATCTCAGTAGAAACAATATCTTTGTCCACAGCGATGAACACTCCTCCTCCAGTTGTATAAGATCTATCTTTCCGATATACATTCCACGCTTCGCTAAATATTTCATCATTTAGCCAGCTTTCGGTGCCTAAAACTATCTGAGCGCAATAACTTCCATGCAGCGCTGCAAATTCGGGAACTTTGTTTCTAATACTCTGTAAGTTCGCGGCTAATATTTCTATGTTCGAATTTTTGTTCCGAACGTGGCCTGAATTCGCTGTTTGAATGCTGACAGGCGAGTGCTCATCAGAGTTAGCGCCTAGCCTAAAAAACCCCCATGTGCACTCCACAAGTACTCTGCTACCCGAGTAGCCACTTCCTTAGTGTAGTGCACCCCTGATCTATCTAGGGGCACCCTACAATTCCCCACCCGATAACGCAGATCCAGAAATCTACAGCCATGACTGTCACAGAGTCGGCGAAGCCTCTGGTTCAGCCCTCCACGCGGCTCCAAACCAAAGGACCCCGATCAACCCTGGGAACAATGCTGCAAATCGACAGCTCTGCTTGCACCCCACGTGCGAAGGCAGCAGCCTACACCAATTCCGCCAGCCGCTCGTAGGACCTGAGGATGTCCTCAGAACCCAAGCGACAAACGTCATTGGTGCCGACGTGAGCCACGACTTGCAGTCGACTGCACCCCGCACCCTAGATAGCCGCCGGCAAGGCCGCCTCCACATCTCGGATGAGGCCCCCCGGCAAACACACCGAGTGCACGTTGGAATTCCTTCCAGATCTGGACGCTATCTGCCTAAGGGGCTCCATCACGCGCCTAACATTGGAGCTCCCAATAACTAATAATCCCCCCCCCCCGGGCACCTGCTCGGACCCTGCTGAAGGAGTGGCCACACTTTCACTCACAGGACGAACGGGCGCGGACGGACGTCCAGCCTCCACATTGGCCTTCCGCCTCGAGCGACGCGAACGCCGTACAACCCGCCACTCCCCTTGCGGAGAAGGCGGCTCGACGACGTCCGGTACACCTGAAGGTGCCTCGGTAGCAGGGACAGAGAGCGAAGCGTGAGACACCTGAGGTGTCCCACTCGACGTACCAGACTCCCCATCATCGCTGCACCCCGACACAGCAGCCTGAAGACGGCTGACCGTAGACAACAGCACGCTCAGCTGTTCGCGAACCGCGGCCAACTCCTCCTGCGTCCGCACACAGCAGGCACACATCCTATCCATCCTATCGATACAATTAACAGCAGAAAGTAGAAAATTAAATAATCAACTTTAAAGAAGCCTAGTACTCTAATGAAGGCGGCTGGCTGCTGACTGAACTGTGGTCAGTGGTAACTACACTGTCGAATCAACGAAACTGAGTGCGGCAGCTTAGCGCTGTTAACGATACGGCACTGGTGGCAGCTGGCACTGGACGGACTGATAACGAGCTTTAGTAACGGTCTCTGACTTGTTTTGAAATACACCGGTCAAAGACGAAGACTTTCGTTTACTAAAATTCTGAAACATTCAATGGACTTAGACAATACACACCTATCAGTTTCGCATTATGAATCACGAATAAAATAACTGTAAACTATTAAAATGTTGGATGTGATTCCGAAGCTCTGTGTATGGCAACTAAGTCCTATCTCATTATTTTTCAAGTAATTAGTTAAATAAGTGTACGTTTTATTTGTAACACATTTCACATTTTTTCCAACTTTTACGGCAAAATTGTACAAAAATGGCATTTCATTTGTTAGCCATCGTTCTGTAGCCTCCATTCAATTTATTTTATTGAAAAATAATTGTAAACTAAAATGTTAACTGTTATGATGTTATATAAGGCGAGAGTATTAGTAGAGAATAACAGTGGCAGTAGTAGTTCGGTTAAGTTTGCAGAGAGCATCAATTGTGTAGAGTGTTCTGTACAAGTATGTTATTGCGAAGTTGGCATTATGAGAAAATAAACATGTTCTTAAACTATCATCATTTGTTATTCTTATCACGAAGGGCGCCAAGTATAACACAGTACTTTCTGCTGCAAATACTGAAAAACATCCTATCACAACAAGCTAAGTATAGCAAGCAAAGAACTGAGGAACATTATAATTGGTTGGTGGCATACACCGATAATGTCTTGGCAGTGGTTTCAGAGATCTCAAGAGCTCAGTTTGGTGAAGAAACAAAAGGGGTCCTTCTCTGTAGCAGCAATGATGCATAAACATCAAACTAACTATAGCCCCCCAGAAAACTACATACTTTCCCCTTAGAGGTCAACTCTCATTCGTCAGAAATCCTACCTTTAAATTAAAAGCATTTCTGCCAACATACGTACAATCACACAATACCTGGAGAATCAACTGGATAAAAAAACGAATCTTTACTCAACAGATTCAGATAATAGTAAACAAAGCAAGCAACCTCGCCGCGCGGGAGTAGCCGAGCAGTTGGTTGGACCCCTTACTATTAAGACATCAATTCGACAAGGATGTCCTTTGTCCACGATCATATATGCCATTCCACTTGAACCACTTCTCAGCGGCCTCCGCCAACGCTTGACAGGCATTACGATGCGTGGTTATATGTTCCACTGCAAAGCATATGCCGACGACATTATATTGGTGGTGAGGAACAGCAACGACGTTAACGCGGCTTTGAACTGCATCAATCGATACGGTGCCGCTACGGGTAGCCGTATGAATGTGGCCAAATTCGTCGCCTTGAATATAGGTACAGGGCTACCTGCCGACTGCGTTACACCATTTCCGTTACGAAACAGGATCAAGTATCTGGGAATCGTCTTCACGAATGATGTACGACGCACGGCGGCGCTCAACTTCAAGAGGTTGCTCATAGCCATACGAAATGGTGTCAGAGCGAACGCACTGCGAACATTAAATATGATTCAACGTGTCACTTATAGAAATATGTACTTGGAGTCACGAATTCCACACTATGCACAGATTCTACGGATGCCAAAGACAATCGCCCGACGCATACTGGCAGCATTTGGTTACTTCGTCAGCACGGGAGCCCTCTTCAAGATCCGGTATGAGGCTCTGACACTACCAACTCGTAGAGGTGGCCGCGGGCTTGTTCACGTTTATGATCGAACGGTGGCGCTCTATATTAGCGCGACATTGAAAACATGGAGAAGGCAGCACAAGAGTCTGTCAGGAATCTTGATAGACGAACTGGCACCAGCTTCGCGACAAGCGCCGGTGATGGTGCAAAACATTTCTCCATCGTTTCAACATATCCGAGAGTTTTTCCGTGAATGTAGCTATGTTACGTCAGAACTCCCGAACAACAGATCTCCGACAGCGCACATCTACCAGATAGAAGCAGATCTACCAGATGGAAGCACGGCACCCCATGATTCACTGGCCGGTGGTATGGCGGACAGTTCATCATGCCACACTTGACACGGAAACAAGAACAACATGGTACTTGGTGGTTAATGGTAAACAAATAACTGGATACCGCCTGCACGCCATCAATTTGGTGAACTCTCCGTTATGCCAAGTACGTCAGTTTCTAGACGACGATGCTCACCGTCTCGTGTGCGGCCCCTATGAGGAAGTATGGCGCCTAGTGACGCAGATGATTGGCTTTCTACTGCGCGTTGGGCAGCAAAATATCGACCCCAAGATTGTCCTTTTTCCAGACAGTACGTATTACCCACGAGCCAAAACGAACGCGGTGACCTGGCTTCGAGCCCAGGCGGTGTATTATTTGCTTCGCGACAGCACGAAACATGTGCCGGACTTCTGGAACCATTTACAAGATCAACATACGGCGCTGGTACGGAACCCGAAGTATCAACAATATTTTTCTAATTTTCTGGGGAGTGCGTTCCGAGATCCTCCACGCAGCTGGAGCGTCCCGGGTATGAGAAGCTGATTTGATAACGATGAAGAGGAATGTGATGAACATGATGAAACGGTTACATCTTAGCATGAAACGAGAAGACGTGCCTGGCGGCAGAAGTGCTGGAGTTGGCCGCCCGGAAACTTACTCCCCATTCAGAAGTTTCTTTACTTTAATGTTATTAGTTACGGCCGGCCGTGGTGGCCGAGCGGTCTGCGGCGCGCCAGTCACGTTCTGCACGGCGACTACGGTCGGGGGTTCGAATCCCCCTCGGGCATGGATATTTGTGCCGTCCTTAGTATTAGCTAGTTCATAAGTAGTTTTTAAGTTTAGGGACTGATGACCCCGTAGTTAAGTCCCATTAGCTCTACAAACATTTTAACATTTGATGTTTAGTTATGAATGGACACTCTACACTTGTTAGTAAAGACAGTATGGAGGTTAATTGCGCTATGTTAAAGTGAAACACAATCATTATCATTTCATTAATAAAAACAACAGGGAGAGGAAACCTTAAACGGGGTGACAGGCGAGTTGAAAATAATAGAGAAGCTTGAGGGGAATCCAGCACCGTACATGTATCTTCTTTTTCAATATCTTTGATGCGTGCCAGGAGAAGGCTGTTTCATTTTGATGAAATTAAAATAAATAAATAAACTTACGAACTAAATAAATCTCAAAGTCCAGTCCCTCCTCCTCCTCCTCCTCCGAACAAAAGGCCAGGAGGGCCATTCTGAAGTAAATAAAAAACAATAGAACAATTAGAAAAGAAAGCGGTCAAGAGTGCCACGTTACGGATCGCACGGCCTCCCTCGTCGGGGGTTGAAATCCCTCCCTCGGGCATGTATGTATGTGTTGTCCTTAGGTTAGTTTAACTTAGTTTAAATATTTTGCTAGCCTAGGGACTTATGACCAAATTAATTTGGTCCCAATTACAAACATGTGACTTTTTTTTCTTTTTTTCTTTTTTTTGTGCAAGCAACCTTAATCACAAAAATGTCCATGTCTCAACAGCAAACTACAAGTTGGCGCTGAGGACCTACAATGGTGCCATTTCCACATTTAACATAGACTATGCAGCAAGTATTTAGGTACACAGACGCCAGTGCGCGCAGAACTGGCAAATTTTGCGATGTGCGGAGAGGGGTATGCTCCTCAAACTAACAGGCTTTTAGAACCACGCCAACCCTTGCTTTCTACATCTACATTTACATACATACTCCGCGATCCACCACAAACGTGCCTGGCGTAGGGTACTCAGTACCACTACCAAATGGAACGAGGGAAAACCGAATACTTGTGTGCATCCGTACGAGCACTAATCTCTCTAATATTATCCTTGTGATCTTTACGCGAAATGTAGATTAGCGGTAGTAGAATCTGCAGTCCGCCTCAAAATCCAGTCCTCTAAATTTCTTTAACTGTGCTTCTCGAAAAGAACATCGCCTCCCCTTCAGAGACTCCCACTTGAGTTCCAAAACCATTTCGGTAACACTCGCGCATTGATCGAATCTACCAGTTACAAACCTCACACCCTCGCTCTGAACTGCCTCCACGTCCTCCTTTAAACCGATGTGGCTGGGACTCCAAACATTTGAGCAATACTGAAGACGGGGTCGTACAAGCGTTTTATATGCAGTCCCCTTTACAGACGAATCACGACTTCCCAAAATTCTACCAATAAATTGAAGTCGACTATTTGCCTCCCCCACGACTGTCGTTATACACTAAAATTGCTGACTAAAAAAGATAGCTATAGTCAAAGTATTTTATATTGAGGCAGAAAACAAAGAGTCTGTTACAGGCATAATTATACGCAAATCATAATTGAGTAAAATCAGTAACATCTTGAGCAAAAAGAACAGCAATGAGAACGACATGAAATAAAACCTGATGATGGTAATAAAACCCGAAATGGGCTCATAGTAAATAAATAAATGAAGCATTATACTAGCAGTGTAAAAGGTGTTCACGTCAACTATAATATTTTCATCTGTTAACGATTACGAAATTACGTTTTATATATTATTATTGTTATTATTATTATAACGTAACCTTGTCATCAATTAAAGCAAGTAAAAACTTTTAAAAATGGTTAAAAACAAGACATATTATATAGAGACAACAGGTCAAGAGGAAGTAATAAAATAAAAAATAAAAAAAATTAAAAAGGTTATGTCGTTCGTACATGTCAAAAGAGGAATAGCGGGACTTTTATCCTACAAACTTCAACAGCTGTGTCGACGTGTACATACTGGTTCCGGCTTCATCACCGAAGTGAAGCACCGTCGGGCATAGCCAGTATGTGGCTGGGAGACCACGCCACATGCTGCTGACAATTTTTCCTTTGCCTTGTGGCAGAGGGGACAGGGCGGGTGGTGGTGCAAAGTCCCTGACCGCCAGTTTTTGCGCCAATGTCCTGGATAAAATGTCAAACGTTTCTGCAATGTCTCATGGATGAGGGCACGTGACACTCTTGATCGTGATCCGTCTGTCGGATGTGGACGTTAAGCTCGGCAGCACCCTTGGTACTATTTGAAATGAGTAGACTATGTTCCCGTACTTGGTTTCACTCTCTCCCTTCTCCCATCATCTCAAACACAACACTACACAACATTATCTCCATTACAGTAGACGTGACGTTAAACCCAGTTATTTAATTAATGTAAATTGTACTTCTCTTCAACTTACTTTCACATCTTTCGGTGATTACCAGTGAAACGACACTTTTGCACGCTCAAGTTCGCATAGAAGAGCCTATATTCACGCACCTTTCACTACACACACCAAAAACAGTGTTGCATCACCATGATTTCAATGTCTCCAGAACACAGCCGTTCAATTACTATATTGCATCAAGAAAACCGTTGCTTAGATTGTCCATAGATGTCACTACACCCGCACAAAGCTGTAAACAACCACGCATGAGCAGTGCCAATGCTAAAAAGTGAATAAGATCAATCAGTTCCATCCATAACAGCAGGAAAGCAATAAATTGTTTGTAAATCTAAGGCACCAAACCGCTAGGGTCATCGGTACCTAGACTTAAAAAAATAAAGTACTGGCCATTAAAATTGCTACACTAAGATGACAAACGGGTATTCATTTGACAAATATATTATACTAGAACTGACATGTCATTAAATTTTCACGCAATTAGGGTGCATAGATCCTGAGAAATTGGTACCCAGAACAACCACCTCTGACCGTAATAACGGCCTTGATACGCCTGGGCATTCAGTCAAACAGAGCCTGAATGGCATGTACAAGTACAGATGCCCATGCAGCTCAACACGATACCACAGTTCATCAAGAGTAGTGTCTGACGTATTGTGACGAGCCAGTTGCTCGGCCACCATTGACCAGACGTTGTCAATTGGTGAGAGATCTGGGGAATGTACTGGCCAGGGTAGCAGTCGAACATTTTCCGTATCCAGAAAGGCCCGTACAGGACCTGCAACATGCAGTCCTGCATTATCCTGGTGAAATGTAGGGTTTCGAAGGGATCGAATGAAGGGTAGAGCCACGGGTCGTAACACATGTGAAATGTAACGGCCACTTTTCAAAGTGCCGTCGATGCGAACAAGAGGTGACCGAGACATGCAACCAATGGCACCCCGTACCATACCGCCAGGTGGTACGCCAGTATGGCAATGACGAATTCACGCTTCCAATGTGCGTTCACCGCGATGTCGTCAAACACGGATGTGACCATCTTGATGCTGCAAACACAACCTGTATTCATCCGAAAAAACGGCGTTTTGCCATTCGTGTTGCCAGGTTCGTCGTTGCGTACACAATAGCAGGCGCTCCTGTCTGTGATGCAGCGTCAAGGGTAACCGCAGCAATGGGCTCCGAGCTGATAGTTCATGCTGCTGCAAACGTCGTCGAACTGTTCGTGCAGTTGGTTGTTGTCTTGCAAACGTCCCCATCTGTTGACTCAGGGATCGAGACGTGGCTGCACGATCCGTTACAGCCATGCGGATAAGATGCCTGTCATCTCGACTGCTAGTAATACGAGGCCGTTGGGATCCAGCACGGCGTTCCGTATTGCAGTCCTGAACCCACCGATTCCATATTCTGCTAACAGTCATTGGATCGAGACCAACGCGAACAGCAATGTCGCGATACGATAAACGGCAATCGCGATAGGCTAAAATCCGACCTTTATCAAAGTCTGAAACGTGACGGTGCGCATTTCTCCTCCTAGGCATCACAACAACGTTTCACCAGGCAACGCCGGTCAACTGCTGTTTGTGTATGAAAAATCAGTTGGAAACTTTCCTCATGTCAGTACGTTGTAGGTGTCGCCACCGGCGACAACCTTGTGTGAATGCTCTGAGAAGCTAATGACTTACATATCACATCTTCTTACATCTTCTTCCTGTCGGTTAAATTTCGCGTCTGTAGCACGTCATCTTCGTGGTGTAGCAATCTTAATGGCCGGGAGTGTAATTTAAACTAACTTAATCTAAGGACAACACACACAAAAGGGAGGACTCGAACCTCCGACGGGGAGCAATCTATGTCTTAGCGCCTTAGACCACGCGACCATTCTCGCGCAACCCAGGAAGTAAGTACACTGCTTATGTTGACTGTATTCTGCCAAGCCTAGGAAGTCAATTCAAAGGTTTCATGGTATCCGCATTGTTAACTTCTGTTAGGAAGGACTCACCAAACCGGCCGCAGTGGCCGAGCCGTCTGCGACGCTCCAGTCACGGTCTGCACGGCCATTACGGTCGGGGGTTCGAGTCCCCCCTCGGGCATGGATATTTGTGTCGTCCTTAGTATTAGCTAGTTCACAAGTAGTTTGTAAGTTTAGAGACTGATGACCCCGTAGTTAAGATCCATAAGCTCTACAAACATTTGAACTAGTAGTATCTAGAAATATCGAAGTGAATCAAAGCGTGTGCAACGCTCCTGCTATCCAGGATATTCAGAAGTAATCTATAGAAAATGGTAAGTTACGTACAATAAGGTTACACCGTTAAAGTTTCACCTACCGTACCGTTCCCAGCCGCTTCCCACAATTACGCAAAGTTCCTGAACAGTAACGCGCCCCTCCGAGAGGATTACCGTGGATAATGGCATCAAACCTTATGTTTCGTCTCTCGAAGATTTTATACAATGGAAAACTTTGTAAACTAGTACACGACTGATATGAAAGTCAATGTTTCTTTGTACTGAGGTACTAAGAAATTTAATAATAAATACGGTCGCCAGACTATACAGTCAAATTACTGTTTCAAATGATTTTACAGGCAGTAGCATCAACTACGTGAACAATTTTTTAAATTTGGAATAGACATACAAAAGAGCAAAGGCTGTCAGTATCCAAGTATGCACTCTGTTAAGAAAGTAAGATATAAAATAATTAATTTGTTCAAAAATGTTCAAATGTTTGTTAAGCTTATGGGACTTAACTACGGGGTCATCAGTCCCTAAACATACAAACTACTTATGAACTACTTACGAACTAGGACGGCACAAATATCCATGCCTGAGGGGGGATTCGAACCCCCGACCGTAGTGGCCGTGCTGACCGTGACTGGAGCGCCTCAGTCACCTCGGCCACCGCGGCCGGCAGTTAATTTGTATGGTAAATTTTTTGTAATCAGAAAGTGAAAAATATGTCCCACAGTAATATACACTGCTCTTAAGATGGTTTA
Organism: Locusta migratoria; assembly: GCA_026315105.1. Taxonomy (NCBI): domain Eukaryota; kingdom Metazoa; phylum Arthropoda; class Insecta; order Orthoptera; family Acrididae; genus Locusta; species Locusta migratoria. Next base: position 346,829,865 of record CM048755.1, read on the forward strand.
CCAAATATTTAGGAATAAGTCTAAGCAGTTAGTCGGAAATATCAAACTTTGTATATTCAAGGCCTAAATTTTCTGCTAGCATAAACACCAGCTAACTTGTTTGCATCAAAGGTTGACAACTGTATACTTTCACATAGACTACTTCTTTTAGTGTAGAACACTTTTCCTACATTAATAATTTATTGACATGGGACAAACTTTTTCATGTTATGTAATTATTTTTAACTAATTTTATTGTTACCTTTCAGTAAAATTAAATGTCTTCAGGATAATTAATTTGTAAAGCAGAAAAGTCTACACTGATATACCAAGTTTGAGCAGAGTAAGCTACTTTCTGAATCAGTAAGCAGTAAAAAGCACACTGTCCAAACTAACTAAATTGCTGATTATTAATAAATCTAACACTGTCTTTCAATATCTTATATGTCAATATTATTATGAAAAATTCTAACTATCATCTGATTTCTGGTTTAAATAATTACTCTTTACCTAAATCTTTTAACATACACTTCTATATAAACTGCCTGAGAAAATTCACACGTATTTTGTTGAGAATGCAATTATAAGGAATAAAGTCACTGTCTTCACTGCATTAATAAATATTTAGGATACTCGGGTAATCTTTTGCACTTACAAGATTAGGAACCTACATAGGCCAATGACTTAGGAAAATGACGGGTGGAACACAGGATAAAATGAAATTTGATTGTTATTCATAATATATACAAAGTTGAGTCTCTGGCTTACAAAAGTAATAAAGATTGCATTGCCTGTGTTCGCAGAGAAGAGCAGGTGCGAGGTTCGCCGTTGCGCAATCATACAAGTATGGGCTCATACAGTGCTGTGGCTTTTGCAATCTTCTTGGCGTCGGAAATTTAAAAGATTTAAGCCACCAATATTTGCGCCATTGCCCATAATTTGCAGCGTTCGTCATCCGAGGCCATATCCAAAAAATCTTGAAATACTGGCCTGATAAAACACTGCCTCAGCTGCACGCTGCTCACCCGTCGAAGTCTCAGACACTACTCTTTCAACTAGAATGTTCGTAGCGCGCACCACGCTGCTTTGGCGCGCTTTCCCACCTTTTCCGTTCACGCACGTTCTCTCCGTTTTTTAGTTCTTCCCACATTACACATACATTTATAAAATCCCTAAGCCAGATCCACTATAAAGCTATAAGAATAAAGTAATTTCAAAATTATTAGCATTACAATCCATGCAAGATTAAAATACACGTTTTTAAAATCCATTAATAAAATTATAAAAATGTTCAAAGGTTTTGTGAGTACAAAGACACCTAATCCATAGAACATTGCCGGCCGCGGTGGCCGAGGAGACTGAGGCGCTCCAGTCACGGTCTGCACGGCCACTACGGTCGGGAGTTCGAATCCCCCCTCGGGCATGGATATTTGTGCCGCCCTTAGTCTTAGTTAATTCATAAGTAGTTTGTAAGTTTAGGGACTGATGACCCCGTAGTTAAGTCCCATAAGCTCTACAAACATTTGCACATTTTGAACGGAAATTGTGAAGAATAAAAAATTTGAAAACGATTCTGGTCCCGCTTCCTTCATTATGTTGGGCTTTCATACACACACAGGTCAAAACGTGTTGCATCGCCAAGATTCTAGAAGTGCGTGACGGTTTACAAAAACATCGCAGTTCTCTTTATTACTCACGAAAACAGAAGTTGACCTATATTTATCATGGCATACTTTTCACTAGATCATCAAATGACAGTTGGTGCAGATTGTCCTACTTCTGCCACGGTGGATTCGCCGAGTGTTCTAAGGCGCCAGCTGGGGAGCGGGGGGTTGCTCGCCGTCGTAGTTGGTAATAACAGCTGCTAGACTCCCGTCAAAGGCCGCGCACGTACCAACACTATGACGCGCGTCAAATCTGATTGGTCGAAGCATACGGCCTGTCATTCAGTGTGCTCCAATTCAGCAGAGAGCGTATCGCTTAGCCGATTACCGCACGGAAATGGCCACGCGGTCTGACAAGGAGAGGACGCCTACTCATCATCGCCGAATACGTCCAATTTTATGGCACATGTAGGGCGTAGTGAGGTATGAAAGTGCACTAAGTGGGAACTCCAGATGGCTAAGCGTTTAGGAAATAAAAGGGAGTTTGATACGGATCTAGCACCATATGCACCTTATCACCTGTCCCTGAGAGAATCTGTTTACATCGCGGTGTTTGGCTCCGCAGGGCGCCGTGGCTCAGCGCGCCCGGTCACAGGGCTCAACGCCCTCTGTAATAAAAAAGCTGAGCCAACAACACACCGAACAAGAACCAACAAAAACCATCAGCGTCCGCAACGAAGAGAACTACCCATAGAAAAAAATAAAAATAAAAAGCGATAACAGATTGGATTTTTATTGAAAGGTTCGCAGGTTCGATTACGCCCCGCGGCAGATATTTTTTTGCTCCTTGGCAATGCGTACACTACTGACTTCACAATTAACCGCAACATCATATATGTTATTTTGTATTTATATGTGCACAACATCTGCATGGGACGTCGTTATTTAAAACAAGAGCATTATCTTGCAGACTTGGGGTTGCGAACGGTCTAGAAGGTGCGAACTACATTCATCACCAGCTGTCCTCGCAAGTATTCAGCGACATGCTGTGTTACGTGTGGTTCGCTGCTGGACTGTTCGATGAAAGAAGCTGTTTTCAGAATGTCAATCAAGTTTGTTTTTCTATAGAGACATTACAAAAACCATGTAACTCCAAAAGGGCGGCGTTCATAACGTGCGCAAAATGCGGTCAAAATTATTGCTTTCCCTGTTTCTTCGATGAATATCACCCCGGTACATGTAATTCATCAATTGCAAAAAGCCGGCCGCGGTGACCGAGGGGACTGAGGCGCTCCAGTCACGGTCTGCACGGCCACTGCGGTCAGGGGTTCGAATCCCCCCTCGGGCATGGATATTTGTGCCGTCCTTAGTATTAGCTATTTCATAAGTAGTTTGCAAGTTTAGGGACTGATGACCCCGTAGTTAAGTCCCATAACCTGTTCAAACATTTGAACATTTTGAATTGCAAAAGAATGGAAGTATCGATTTACATACACGACGTCTCCAAGTACGCGTTAACTGCAGTCTCTTTTTAAATGTTTGTAGTCCAGAATTTCATCCAATGCCCTTTCCTTTTTTTTATTTAATTGTTTTTTACTTATATAAATTAATAAATAACCTCTATGACGTTGCGGTTAATTGTAACGTCAGTCTACATATACATCAATACTCTGCGAACCACTGTGAAGTGCATGTCAGAGGGTACTTCCCGCTGTACCAGTTATTAGGGTTTTTCCCATTCCATTCACGTATTGAGCGTGGGAAGAATGATTGTTTAAATGCCTTCGTGCGTGCTGTAATTAATCTAATCTTGTCCTCACGATCCGTACGGGAACAATATGTAGGTGTACGCATTGTCAAGGAGCAGAAAAAATATTTACGTTTGGTGGAGTTCAACCTACGACCTTGTCAATACGAATACCATCTATTACCGCTGAGCAAAACTCGCTATATAGGCTCGGCCGGTCGAGGACAGAGCCAGTCTTCGTTCCACTGTTAATGGCAACCGCTCTAGCAGAGACCCCGCGAAGATTACGCCAAAGCCGCTATACTGGAAGACCGGGGACCGACGTACCAGCCGACCGAGAGGAACCACATCTCCGGCTACACCGAAGGATGTCTAAGTATACTGGTACAGCAAGTGATTGTATTGTAGAAGAAGTTACTTTCAATAAAGAGTGAAGATATAACAGTGGCGACAATGTAGGATTCGGCAACCCGAAGAAGATGGACCAACCACAAGATCAACAGCAGAGTCTGTCAGTGGAGCAGGTACTGAATCAAATTTTCAACAGTTCGCGCTACTGCAGCAGCAACTGATTGCCGACGCCGCCAGCTTACCCGGCATTCGACGAAGATTGGAAAACATACGAAAAGAGGATCCATCAGCATTTCCGGAGTCATCAGGTATCCCAGGAAAATGACCAGAGAGCCTATTTTCTTTCTTGGAAGTCTCTCGTATGTACGTTCTCCTAACGAAACTCCAGTCACGGGATCCTGACCGTCTTACCTTCACTGCCATTTGTGAATGTCTCACCTACCACTATCGTCGCATATACACGTCATGGCAGCAAGAGTGGAATTCCACCAATGTCGAAAGAAACCCGACCAGACATACAGACAATGGGCGGCTGAACTCCAAGGTATCAGCCGAAAGTGCAAGTTTGTCACCCGCATATCCCAGGAATTCTACACAGATGACATGGTTCAGGATCACATGATCCAAGCAGCTCCAGACTCAGCCTTCCGCCACGACGCCTTAAAATTGGAAGACCCATCACTGGATTAAATCATAGAGCTAGCATTCACTGCAGTTTGCACTGCAGCTGACCGTAGATTGGAAACATGGGCCGATGTCACAGCAATCCGAGAAGACACTTCCGACACCCAGGAGGACGTCGCGGCCATATACACACCTGCACGCCGCACCCCTCAACGTAACGATCTGGCACGTACCCGGCGTATGGCAAAGAAAAAAGGACGGTCGTTCCGTGAAGAAACCGGCAGCCACCGCCAGCCCAGCAACGCCGCCCCAGGAAACTTCTGCGCCTTCAATCTTGTCCGGGATGCTACTCCAAGCATGAACGCGAGGATTGTCCTGGCCATTGGGCGACGTGTCGACGTTGCGGCCGGGACGGGCACCTTGGGTCAGTCTATCGCTCTTCTACAGCACCGACCTCCAGGCGCTCCGACACCGAGGCGCCCATAGACATCAACCAAGTTGTTTCTTCGACCTATCCCAAACTATATTGACGTCACCTTTCTGGGTACGCCAGATCGAATGCAGGTCGATATGGGGGCAGCGGTATCACTGCTCAACTACACCACCTTCACCGCTTTAGGAGCGCCAAGCCTCCAACCAGCTTCTCGACGACTCCTCACGTACAATAAACAAGAAATCGCTTTGTTGGGGCAGTTCACAACGGTTGTTTCCTACAAATCTGTCAATCGTATTGTTTCCTTTCTGGTAGTCAACAGTTCCGATACTACAGATCTGTTTGGTTTGGATGCCTTCCAACTGTTCGGATTCAAGATCGACGATCATGTACACCTGGTTTTCCCACCGGTGCCGTTTCCCGAAGTTGACTCCCTCTGCACCTAATTCCAGAATCTCTTCTCCCCGTCGCTCTCCAGCAGCCACTGCAAGAAGAATTGGACCGGCTGCAACGAGAAGGGGTGCTACGACCTATTCAGTTCAGTCCCTGGGCCACACCTCTCGTCATCGTCCAAAACCTGGCACATCTCCGTCTCTGTGGGGACTTTTCTGCTACCCTCAATCCCCAACTGCAGGTGGAAGACTTCCCGCTCCCTCAGCCTGATGATCTCTTCCATAAATTGGCTGGTGGTCGTTACTTTACCAAGATCGATCTCACTGAGGCGTATCTCCAGGTTCCCTTGGATACAGCTTCTCAAGCCCTCACCGTTCTGAATACTCCTGTCCGCCTGTTCCAAGTGACATGCCTCATGTTTGGACTTGCTAGCGCCTCGGCCATATTCCAACGCTTCTTGGAACAACTTCTACAGGACGTTCCAGGTTGCATTAAATACCTCGATGACATTGTCGTTACGGGCCCTACTGCTGCAGCCCATCTTACCAACTTGCATCAGCTGTTTCTTCTCCTCCGCCAGGCGGGGCTCAAATGCAATAAGGTGAAGTGTTCCTTCTTTCAACCTTCTATTTCCTATTTAGAACATGTTATTTCCCATAAAGGCATCTCCCCATCGTTTCCTATGTGGACGCCATATAACGCCTGCCTCCGCCACAGGACATCCATCAACTGAAATCCTCCTGGGGAAACTTTGTTATTAACTGAAGTTGCTCCCATCGGCCGCTGAGGTGGCAGCCCCCTTATATCGCTTATGCCGCATAAACGTTCCCTTCAGCTGGTCCCCGGCTTGCGACTCAGCCTTTTCCACCCTCAAACGCCAATTGCAATCGGCCTCCTGACTTATGCAATATGATCCGTCTCTGACATTACTCCTCGCCACGGACGCCTCTGATTGTGGAGTCGGGGCTGTCCTCTCCCACAACCTTTCAGATCGGACGGAACGTCCGGTGGCTTTTCTATCGAAGGCCTTAACTGACACCCAGCTGAAGTACTCTCAGATAGAAAAAGATGCATTGGCTGTCGTGTTCACATGTTCCAAATTCAAGCCCCTTCTATATGGGAAGGCTTTTTACATCATCACTGATCACAAGCCGCTCGCCGGCCGCGGTGGTCGAGGGAACTGAGGCGCTTCAGTCACGGTCTGCACGGCCACTACGGTCGGGGGTTCTAATCCCCCCTCAGGCATGGATATTTGTGCCGTCCTAGTTCGTAAGTAGTTCATAAGTAGTTTGTAAGTTTAGGGACTAATGACCCCGTAGTTGAGTCCCATAAGCTTTACAAACATTTGAACATTTTTTTTTTTTTTTTTTGAACAAGCCGCTCCTCTCCCTGTTTTCCCCAGACGCCCAACTTCGAAGGAAGACGCCGCAGAGAATTCAACGGTGGGCTTTGTTCCTGTCGCAATTCCGTTACACCTTGCAGCACAGGACAGCACGCCAACGCGGATGCTCTTTCCCGCCTTCCTCTAGGTTCAGACCCAGCATTTGACTTTTCGGACATCCTTGTATTCCAAGTCGATGACGATATCCACGATGCCCTGCGTGGGTTTCCCATCACGGCCTCAGTGGTGGCAATTGTGACCACACGTGACCTACTGCCATGCTGTGTCCGCTCCTATGTTCAGCATGGGTGGCCCAGCCGTACCCCCTCCCACAGCCAGCTGCAACTTCAGTTCTTTTTTTTCCATCCGCCATCAGCTGTCGGCAGTCGATGGCATCCTGTTGTGGGTAGACGCTACTTCCGCGCCAAGAGTGGTCGTTCCCCAGCAACTACGGCCCACGGTCCTGCGTCTCTTACACCAGGGCCATTGGGGAATCGCTCGCACCAAGGCGTTGGCCTGACATCACGTCTTTTGGTTCGGGCTCACCAAGGACGTCACTCAGATGGTTCAGGGCTGCTCCACGTGCGCCCAACAGCTGTCCCGGCCACCTCAACCCTTCCTCTCTTAGCCTAATCTAGCGGGTCCATGGGATTGCATTCATTTGGATTTCGCTGGATCCTTCCTCGGCTACCAATGGCTTCTCATTACCGATGCCTTTTCACATTTTCCGTTCGTTATCCGTTGTACCAGCACCACTTCTGAAGCGACCCTCGCTGCTCTCCAGTAAGTTTTTCCTTGGAAGGATTACCACTGACGATTGTCACGGATAACGGTCCTCAATTCCGGAGCCAGGAATTCGCGACATTTTGATCTGCCAATGTCATCCAACACGTCCTCACTCCACCCTTTCACCCACAATCAGACGGCAAGGCCGAACGCCTCATCCGAACTTTTAAGGCTCAAATGACAAAATATGCCTCCACCCACACTTTGGATGAGACCCTGACATTGCTCCTCAGTTTCTATCGATTGACACTCATCGACTTCCGTAGTCCGGAGGAACTTTTGCATGGCCAGCAACCCCGTACTCTTTTGCACTTCCTCCGACCCAGACCCAAGCAACGGGTTCCGGCTACAACTCATAACTTTGTTCCAGGATCCCTTGTCTGGGCGCGAGGTTTCGGCCCGAGGGGTGATCATCCGATCGCGAAGCCGTCAGCTCTTTGACGTCCGCATCGCCGACAAAGTGGTTCGACGTCACTGATACCAACTCCGGCGCCGATATCAGGGTTCTCCAGCCGCCTCTTCTTCCCGGCAAGCCGCTCCGCCACCTACTTCTTCCAGCCGCCTGGACGTACTCCCTTCCACCCATGGTCGGAGTGCAGGGGTGCCCGACTAGCTGCAGCAGCTGCAGACGCCACCGGCTCCTCCGCCGAACAGTCTTCTGCTCCACACGACGCTGAGGAGGATGACCCCATGCCCTTGGCACAGCAGCTGCCGCTGTCGCAGCCTAGTCGGCGACGCACGATCGGTCCATTTTCCGGGCAGCAGCCAACGAACGTCGATGAAGCTATGCCACTGGCGCCGTCACTGCCTGCTTCCCAGCATCTTCCGCGACGCAGCTCCGCCCATCTGGCCTGCCAAGCCGCCCCCTACTCTGCAGGGGCGAGTTTGCACTGCCTCCTCCATGAAACAGCCAAGGCTGAGCAGGAAGACGTCGCCCTCATCTACGCCTCCCCCTCCCCCCCCCCGGGAAGGGGGAAGGGAGGTATGTAATGCCTGCCATCACGTTCCCCTGAATGGCAGGCAGCACTGCATAACAGCAACGCTGTAGGGGAAACAAACCAACAGCAAAACAGGCGACGACATCAGGTAAACACGCATACGATTCTAATCGATTAATAGGAACCTTTCCTTGCAGAGGTCGCCGCTACGTATTCCGGTCACGGATTCCTACGCCGGGTCCCTATTTGCTACAGCTCGCTATATAGGCTCGGCCGGTCGATGACAGAGCCAGTCTTCGTTCCACTCCTAATGGCAACCGCTCTCGCAGAGACCCGCGAAGATTACGCCGAATCCGCTGTACTGGAAGACCGCCGACCGACGTACCAGCCGACCGACAGGAACCACATCTCCGACTACACCGACGGACGTCTAAGTCTACTGGTACAGCAAGTGATTGTATTGTAGAAGAAGTGATTTCAGTTGTCTTGTAGAAGAAGTTACCTTCAATAAAGAGTGAAGATACAACACATATGTTGATAGATCCGTATCAAATTTCCTTTTATTTACTAAAAGCTTGGCCTTCTGGAGTTCACACTTGGGGCTCTTTCGTTTCTCACCACGCCCTACATGTACCATAAATTTGGACGAATTCGCCGATGACGAGTAGGTGTCCTCTCCTTGAGAAGTACCATACTACGGTTTGCGCGGCCTCTCCCGTCGGAGGTTCGAGTCCTGCCTCGGCAATGAGTGTTGTTCTTGGCATAAGTTAATTTCAGTAAGTTTAAGTAGTTTGTAAGCCATGGGAACGAGTACCTCAGCAGTTTGTTGCTTCGCCGTACTCAACGTGTACTCATCGTCTTGTGCACCAAGCCGTCTCGCTACAGATGCAGAGTTGACGCCGCCTGTTTCCGTGTCGACACTTATAAATGTCTCCGACGGAAGAGAACTTAGAATTATCGGTGTCTGGGACTCAAACTTTATCAATCTGCAATTTCTGTATTTTCTCCAACGCCCACATATGAGTATTTATTTGTTTTAATAAATCTCATGTGTACTCTTTACGAGTGGTGGTTTCTGTTAGCTACGCGGAATGACGGCGTGGTCTAAGTTGTCATGCTACTGACTGGGCGACCGTTCCTGCCGGAGGTTCGAGTCCTCCCTCTGGCATGGGTGTGTCTGTTGTCCGTAGTGTAAGATAGTTTAAGTATATCATAAGACCAGGGACTGATGATCATAGCAGTCGGTTCCAATAGGTTTACAAACATTTGAACATTCGTTTCTGTTTAAGTGTACCTACGTAAATCCGGAATAGATGGACATGATTTTTTTGAAAGCCAGTATCACAAATCTAATACATAGGAACAAACTAAAACATTAGATATACTAAATTTTATACTAGCTAAAGCATTTTAAAAAATGTATCACTTCACCATATCATCCGAGCATCAGGATTAGATGGTCAGACATTGAAGGGCTAAATATTCATCGCATTAAAAACTTTAAAATGAAAGAGAGTATTATTGAAAATGACTTGTAACACATTGAACATGTTTTATTGAATGTCTTGATCTGAAAAGATTTCATGAATGTATTTATTTTATTTTATTATAGCTTAAACTGAACCTCATTTGTAAAAATCACTGTACATTTCGTCATTGTTTTTACAGTTTTAGTAATCGTTGTAACATGCCAGTTTATATAGAAAATAGGAAGAAACCACTTTAGTTATTCATATAGTTTACTTCAGTGCTACGCTTAATTTATAAACAGGAAGTTTTACTGTAGAGGCTTAGATTTAATTTTTTTTAAATGGCATTGCCATATCGATAGCACACATCCACATACGCTGTGCAGGGTACTTGCAACCAGCGCGTACACCTGATACACTCAACCCAATCACAGGTTTGTTTTCGAATAGTCTTTCCCGCACACAATGAACTCTTCCTCTTCGTCACGAAGACCGCCACTTGAGTCGTCTTTGTACTGGACTTCATCTGACGAGTATGAACTGCCAGAAGGTTCTTTAAGCTTCCAGACCCGAATATTTTCAAAGAATAAATAAATAAAGTAAGAAAAAATCAAATGTTTGTAAATCTAAGGGACTTAACTACTTTGGTCATCAGTTTCTACACTAATAATATACTTTAACTTACGCTAAGGACAACACACTCACCCATGTCCGAGGGAGGACTCAAACCTCCGACGGCTAGCAGCGGCGTGCTCCGCAAGAGGGCACCTTAGAACGCTCGGCCACTCCATGCGGCCCGAACATTTTCCACTTGGTTTTTTTATTTCATTTTATTTTTTTTTTTTTTCCAACAGACCTAGTTCCTTTTCCTTTTCTCATAACGTTTCGATTTTAACTTTTTAATATTTTTGACGCGGTAGAATGATCGAGCTCTCTAAGGCATCTTGCTGCGGAGCGCGCGGTTGCTCCCCGTCTGAGGTTTGAGTCATACCTCGGGCATGGGTTTTGTGTGTGTGTGTGTGTGTGAGTGTGTGTGTGTGTTGTCCTTAGGTTAGTTTAAGTTAGTATAAGTAGTTTGTACGCCTAGAGAATGATAACCACAGTAGATAAGTCCCATAGATTTACAAACATTTGATTTTTTAATATATATTTTTTTCTTTTGACTTTCAGTTTGTAACTTCAGTTTTACTACGTTTCTTTGTTTGAGATTCTGGTCTTAATGACGAAGGTGAAATATTGTTCAGAATTTTGGTAGGAGTGGCTCTGTATGTTTCATTTGAAACCACTGGCCAAATGTCTGGTTTTGTAGAAGGGCCTGGCAGAGGTGAAGTTGCTTGTCTTTCTATATCTACATAAATACTCTGCATGTCACATTGAATGTATGGCAGAGGGATCATCGAACCTCTTCTATGATATTTCTCTACTGTTCCATTCTCCAATAGCTCGAGGGAAAAAGGAAAACACAAATCTTTTCGTTTTCGATCTGATTTCTCTTATTGTATTTTGATGATCATGTCTTTCTATATAGGTAGCTACTAACAAAATATGTTCGCATTCGGAAAAGGAAGTAGGGGAAATAAATTTCGCAAGTAGTTCTCGTCGCGACGAGTAACGCCTTCGTTTTAATGATTTCCACCCCAATTCGTGCATCATTTTTGTGACATTCTCTCTCCTATATCGCGACAATATAATACGAGCTGCCCTCCACTGAACTTTCTCTATATCGCCTCTCAGTCCCACTTGGTGGGGATCCCACAATACGCAGTAATACTCCAAAATAAGATGCACAAGTGTGGGTAGGCAGTCTCTTTAGTAGAACTGTTGCATCTTCTAAGTGTTCAGCCAATGAAACGTAGTCTTTGGTTCGCCTTCCCTACAATATTTTCTTTGTGTTCTTTCCCATTTAAGTTGTTCGTAATTGTTACTCCTAGCTATTTAGTTGACTTTACGGCCTGCAGTTTTGACTGATTTATCGCGTAAATGTAGTTTAACGGATTTCTTTTAGTGATCATATGGATGACTTCACACTTATCATTATTAAGGGTCAATTGCACATTTTTGTACTATGCTGATTTATTATCTAAATCATTTTGCATTTACTTTTGATCTTCTGGTGAGTTTACTAACCGATAAGACAGCATCATCCGTGAAGAGTCTAAGAGAGCTACTCAGATTGTCTCCTAAATCGTTTATAAAAATAAGAACAGTAGGGGCCGTATAACACTTTCCTGGGGAACGCCAGGTATCACTTCTGTTGTACTTGACGACTTTCCGTCATTTACAACGTACTGTTCCTTTCGGACAGGAAATCGCGAATCCCATCGCACAACTGTGGCGATATTCCATAAGCACTGAATTTGATTAAAAGACGCTTGTGAGATAGTGTCAAAAGCCTTCCGAAAATCTAGAAACACGGAATCTATTTGACATCCCTTGTCAATAACACTCATCACATCATGTGAGTAAAGAGCTGGCTGTGTTGCACAAGAACGATACTTTCTTAATCCGTGTTGGCTATGGATTAATAGGGCGTCTTCTTCGAGGTAGTTCATAATATTTGAGGAAATTATATGTTCTAAAATCCTGCTGTAAACTGGTGTCAGTGATATAGGCCTGTAACTTGGCGGATCACTTTTATTGCCTTTCTTGAATATTGGAGTGATCTGTACAATTTTCCAGTGTTTGGGTACGGCTTTTTCACTGAGCGAGCGGTTGTATATGATAACTAGGTATGGGGCAATTGCATCAGCATACTCTGTAAGGAACCTGACTGGTATACAGTCCGGACCGGGAGACTTACTTTCGTTAAGTGATTTAAGTTGCTTTAATACTCCGGGCATATCTACTTCTAAATTACGCATGTTGGTAGCTGTTCTTGATACGAATTCTGGAGTATTTGCTTAATCTTCTTTGGTGAAGGAATTTCGGAAAGCTGTGTTAAGCAATTCTGCTTTAGCAGAACTGTCAGCAGTAGCTATCGCGCAGTGAAGGTATTGATTGTGGTTTGCCGCTGGTATACTTTACATACGACCAGAATTTCTTAAGATTCTCTACCAATTTACGTGATAGTGTTTCGTTGTGGAAACTGTTATAAGCTTCTCGCATTGAGGTTCGAACTAAATTTCGAGTTTCTGTAAAGGACTGCCAGTCTTGATGATTTTGTGTCCGTTTAATTTTGGCATGCTTTTTTTCTTTGGTTTTGAAAGAGTTGTCAAACGTTTTTTGTGTACCACTGTGGGTCAGGCCCCTCTTTTCTTAATTTGTTTGGTATAAATCTGTCAATGGTTATCGATATTATTTCTTTGAATGTAAGCCACACCTGATCTACACTCATATCGTTAGTTTCGAAAGACTGGAGATTCTCACTCAGGAAACCGCAAATCGAATTTCTATCTGCATTTTTGAATATATGAGGAAAAATATTTCGTGCAAATTGTCACACACTGAGATACAAAAATAAATACGTTTTCCACATGTTCCTATGCCAATAAATGACAATTCAGTTGAATGTTAAAAATCAGGAAATATGAAATGGACTCTTGGGTGTTACTGTGCGCCGAGATTGGCCAAGGGTCAGATCGGCAACAGGGCAACAGGGCACAAGTTCCTTTCCCTACGCCAACTAGCCACGATACACAAGACCGGTACGAGGTAGATGTGAGTGCTGTCATCATTCGCAGTGCCACGCAGACCGTCGCTTGACGCCGCATGCCTCGCCTTCTCGTGAGCGGCTAGACTACCTACAACACTCGTATGTTATGCCTTGTTGCCGATCTGTTCCCTTGTCCAATGTCGGCGCACAGTAACACCCAAGAGTTCACTTCAAATTTCCAGATTTTTACCATTCAATGGCATTGTTATTTATTGACATAGGAACATGCGTAAAACGAATTTTTGTTTGTAGCTCAGTATGTGACAATTTGCACGAAATATTTTTCGTTGCTTATGACTCACCATGTATATACTTTTCGTTTATGTTTGATAGAAATCAGATATTCATTCTCGCTACGACAATGCTTTGGTCACTAATCCCTGTGTCTGTTTTGTCTGTCTTTCAAGGGATTTTTGATAACATTTATCTCCTGAAGTGGAGACGGATCTAGTAGTGGATTGCGGCTTGGGTAAAAGAGCTCTTTCAGGGTGGCCATTTGTCCCCATGATGGTATGCCGTCTCTTCCGATCGACTGGGAGAATGGCCACAGCGCGTAATCAAACATGGTGGACGGAAATTCTAACAATACCTACGCACCGGTATGCAGTTAGACCTTAAAAACTCTTATGTATAGTTCCATTGCTATTCACGACCTAAGATATGTTTAAATCGGAAGTTTATGAAGTACAATATAATTTCAAGGTATACTGAAAACTAAAATCATTAAAATTACTTAATTTTAATTAATATAGAGACGTATTCGGAGGAGCAACAATCTCTGACGTTACATACTACCAACTGAACGGCAACGTTGATCAAGGTATTGTGAAAGAATTACAGGCGTTGGCTATCTCCCCCGTATGGTCGTCTATCCCGGAATTACCCTACACCGCCTTACCAACATCGTTCATCAAAAATTAACTGACGGACAGAGTGACAGGCTGTCTGTGACTTTTTTATGATGATGCTATAATGTACGGGTGGGGGTCGCCAAGGAGTGACTGTAAATATAAGATGAGTGAGACAGCATTACTAGTTGATGTGAGGAATGGCAGCTATCTCTAAATGTAGGAGAATGTAAGGTGATTCAGATGAGTAGGGAAAACAATCCCGCTTTTTTTAAATTGACGTATAAGTAGTGAGCATGTTGATATAGTCACGTCGCTTAAGCATTTAGGTGTGATGCTGCAGAGCGATATGATATGGAGTGTGCATTTAACAACAGTCCTAGGGAAGGCGGATGGTAAACTTCGGTTTATTGTGAGAACTTCGAGAAGATGTGGTGCCGCGGCGGAGCGGCCGAGCGCATTGAGGCGCTATGCTGCGATGCGTGACGCCGTTCCCCGCCGTGCCCCCTCAAACATGGATATTTGTGCTGTATTTAGTATAAGGCAGGTCATGAGTAGTTTGTAAGTTTAGGGACTGATGACTCCGCAGTTAAGTCCCATAAGCTTCTCAAACATTTGAAGATTTGAATTTGAAGATGTGGTTAATCCGTAAAGGAGAGCACGTATAGAAAAGTGATGCGACCCATTTTTGAGTACTACTCAAGTGTTCGGAGTCCCCATCAGATGAAAATGAAATGAGCGTATGGCTTTCTTGGCCGGGAGATCTCTTGTGGGATTGTTCGGCGGCGTTAGTGTAAGTCTTCTTAGTTGACGCCGCGTGGGCGACTTACGTGCCAATGATCATGAGATGATGATGATTAGGACAAAACACAACATCCTGTTCGCTGCCGGGAATCGAACCCGGGCCTCCTGCGTGGTAGTCAGCGACGGTGGCACTGAGCTACGGAGGCGGACTCCCCATCAGATATGTTTAAAGAAAGAAATATAAGCAATTCAGAGGCGAGCTGATACATTTGTTACTGGTAGGTTCAATCAACAAGCGATTGCTGCATAGATACATCGAAAATACAAACAGGAATCCCAGAAGGGAAGCGACGTTATTTCCGAGAAATACTACTGAAGTAATTTGGAGTGGGGAAAGCATCATTTGAATCTGACTGTAGAACGATACTTCTGCCGCAGTTATAAGAAAAAATGAAATACGTTCAAAGGAATCCAATCAGTCGTTTTTCTTTCATCTGTCTGGAAGTGGAACTGAAAATGAAACGGTTAGTAGTGGTAAGCCGGCCGCAGTGGTCGAGCGGTCTGCGGCGCGCCAGTCACAGTAAAAAAAAAATAAAAATAAAAATAAAAAAAATAATAAAAAATAAAAAAATTGTAAACCTATCGGACCAAACTGCGTGGTCATCAGTCCGTAGCTTACAAACTACTTAAACCTAGGTAAACTAACCTAAGGACAAACACAAACACCCATGCCCCAGGGAGGACTCGAACCTCCACGGCGAGCACCCGCACGCTCCGCAGCGAGACGCTTTAGACCGCTCGACCGCGGCCAGTCAGTCTGCACGGCCGCTACGGTCGGGGGTTAGAATCCTCCCTCGGGCAAGGATGTTCGTGTCGTCTTTAGTATAAGGTAGTTCATAAGAAGTTTGTAAGTTTAGGGACTGATGACCGCGCAGTTAAGTCCCTTAAGCTTAACAAACATTTGAACATTTGAGTAGTTGTACAAGATACCTAGAGCACACAACGTTTGGTGGCTTGCGGAGTATGCCTGTAGATGTATTGGCTTCGGGATTTCAGTAGCGGCATTGTTGTTATTGTACAGGACTCGGGAGGACGGTGGTTCAAACCCTCCTCCGGCCATCCTGATACAGGCGTTCCGTGATTTCCCTAAATCACTCCAGGCAAATGCCGGGGTAATTCCTTTCAAAGAACACCGCCGATTTCCTTTCCCATTCCTGGAAAAGAAACTGTTCGGGTTTACGTTCCGTTTCTAATGGCCACTACGTCGACGGGACGTTTAACCGCATTCTTTCCGTCCTTCTTTATTGCACTGCACTAGATACTTTAACTGGCCAGCTGTAAGCTAACGCGAGTAGACCTCCACATTGCTAATCCGTCAGACAACTGGCTGAGAGGAAGGTGGGAGGTGGAGCGCTGGCTGTCCGGCGCATGTGGCGTGGGATGTAACTCCTGGGCTGTCGCGCAAAGGCCAGGCGGGCAGCTCGCGCCGTGTGGCCACTACCTATGCTCGACGCGCATCCTCATAGCTCTGCGCTAACAGCTTTCCCACAACACTCGTCATCTCATTTGCCTTGTTCACCGCCGGAAATTACTCAGATAACTCACACAGACAAAATGGACAATCACAATGACTGCTGTTACGATAAAAATTAAATTTCACAATTGCATAAACAGCGATTAAACAAGGTAGGGGGGAATGGGGTAATGGCGATCACTTAAGTTATTCTAGGCAGTACAAATTTAATTTAAATGTTGTTTTAGTGCTATTGCGTAAAACTGGTTACAAGTATATTAAATTTTATTGTCAAATGTTTGTTCAAATGTTTGTTAAGCTTATGGGACTTAACTACGTGGTCATCAGTCCCTAAACTTACAAACTACTTATCAACTACCTTATACTAAGGACGGCACAAATATCCATGCCCGAGGGGGGATTCGAACCCCCGACCTAGTGGCCGTGCAGACCGTGACTGAAGCGCCTCAGTCCCCTCGGCCACCGCGGCCGGCTTTATTGTCATCATCATCATTAGAGATTGATTATGCCTTTCAGCGTTCAGTCTGGAGCATAGTACCTCTAATAAAATTCATCCATGATCCCCTATTCAATGCTAACATT
This sequence comes from Locusta migratoria, assembly GCA_026315105.1. NCBI lineage: Eukaryota > Metazoa > Arthropoda > Insecta > Orthoptera > Acrididae > Locusta > Locusta migratoria. The sequence goes on from CM048755.1 coordinate 346,846,930, forward strand.
GATGCCTCGTCTGATGTTATGCCTTTTACTTCAAAATCATTCTGCACCGAATCTAAGTACTTTCTTCTTGGTCTACCTCTACTCCTTTTACCCTCCGCTGACGCGCTCATGAGTCCCTTAGGTAACCTTGCTTCTTCCATGCGTGTAACATGACCCCACCATCTCAGTCTGTTCGCTCTGACTGCTTCATCTATGGTGTTCATTCCCAGCTTTTCTTTGATTTCCTCATTATGGACACCCTCCTGCCATTGTTCCAATCTATTGGTACCTGCAATCATTCTTGCTACTTTCATATCTGTAACCTCTATCTTATGAATAAGGTAACATGTGTCCACCCAACTTTCACTCCCATACAACAAAGTTGGTCGAAAGATAGAGCGGTGCACTGCTAACTTAGTCTTGGTACTTACTTCCTTCTTGCAGAAGAGAGTAGATCTTAGCTGAGCACTCACTGCATTAGCTTTGCTGCACCTCGATTCCAGTTCTTTCGCTATGTTGCCATCCTGTGAGAAAATACATCCCAGGTACTGTCTACCTCTTCTAACTTTATTCCTCCTATTTGGCACTCAATCTGTTTGAATCTGTTGAATCTGTTTGAATTTTATTGTAACATCGTTAAAATTCGTTCAACTCTCGTGTCTTTAAAAAACTGTTTAAATAAAAATGTAGCTTTGACCGGCATTTCCCCTAACCTGGGGTAATGGCAGTCAACATTTAAACCCATTGAAAATCATAGTAAATCTAAAGTAAGGAAAACAATGACTAAAACTCAGTTTCTTTTAAGTCAATGTCTTTATTTTAGAAAAGTAAGATGTAAAATTATTGGAATTGTGAAAATAGGCTTAACGAAAAATGTCACTCTTAGATACACAAATCACTCTTGTAGCCCTCTGCATGATCCCATCCTGAACAAGCTTGATGAGCCCATACCCCACAAATAGTGCAACGGAACCAAAGTTCTTCATCTATACCGAATTCTCTGCAATAAAAACAAATACCCCAGACCTAGTGACTGCCATATTTGAAAACGTTAATACAAAATAACCTACTCCTTAAACAAATGTACCATAAGAAAAAGTTCACAGATCATAGTACAGTATACGATTGGCAACAATTTTTACATACAAATTCAAGTACTAACCCTGGTGTAGAGAATGCTGTTCCTTAAATATAAGGACGTGGGAAGAAACTTCTCTGCACCAAATTCAGGTAGACAATGCCAAGATGGCGTCGATTTCACCAGTAGTTCCTTAAACGGCCGTGAGGTTGCATCACACTCTACGACTACTGCAAAGCAGTTACGAGATACATTGGTGACCGCCATTACCCGGTGACCATCATTACCCCACTCTCCCTTATGAAGAAATATTGAATTAAAATTTGTTTTAAAGTCGTGATTCGTACCCGGGTCTCCAAATCAAATGTTCAAATGTTTGTATAGCTTATGGGACTTAACTACGGGAACATCAGTCCCTAAACTTACAAACTACTTATGAACTAACTAATACTAAGGACGGCACAAATATCCATGCCCGAGGGGGGATTCAAACCCCCGACCGTAGTGGCCGTGCAGACCGTGACTGGAGCGCCTCAGTCCCCCCGGGTCTCCTATTAACTTGGTAGTTGCATTAACCAATCCGCATTGTAGCTAATGTAGCTGCATCGATTAGCTAAGCATGTCTACTCCCCACCCCAACCCCAACTCTCCACAACACAAACTACAATACCGCCTAACTCGAGCTTGATGTTACCCTTTCTAATTCGTATCGCCGGCCGCGGTGGCCGAGGAGACTGAGGCGCTCCAGTCACGGTCTGCACGGCCACTACGGTCGATGGTTCGAATCCCCCCTCGGGCATGGATATTTGTGCCGTCCTTAGTTGTAAGTAGTTCATAAGTAGTTTGTAAGTTTAGGGACTGATGACCCCGTATTTAAGTCCCATAGACTCTACAAACATTTGAACATTTCTAATTCGTATCATTTCTGACGTGGCTTTCCAACTTCAGAATAGCACTAAATTCGTTGTAATTGTAACCACGAGAGCTCCAGTTTTTATATATTTTCATTAGTTCCTACAGGTTTATTGAAATTACTGTAAGACCTAAGGGAACAAACTCTACGGCCATCGGCCTCTAAATTTACACGCTACTTAAACTAACTTACGCTCAAGACAACGCACACACACATACCCGAGGGAGGTCTCGAGCCTCCAGCTGGAACGGCCGCGAAATCTGCATTGGTCATTGAGCCATGCGGCTGATACAGGTTCAGAGCTTCTTTCATTTTCAGGCCGTACCTACATATAAACAAGCTATTGTCATTATATTTTATCTACAAACATGTAGATATACATCCATACTCCGCAAGCCTTCTATTCCAGTCGCGTGTGATTCGCGGGAAAATGATTGCCTGTATGCCTCCGTGTCGGCCCTAACCTCTCTGAACTTGTCCTTGTGGTCGCTTCGCGAGATATACGTAGGACGAAGCAATTTTTTGCTTGACTCATCAAGAAACGTATGATCTGATGCACGTGAGTAGGAAAAACAATCCCATAATATACGTATACGTCATTAGTAATGAGCGTCTTGATGCAGTCACGTCGTTCAAATATCTAGGCGTAACATTGCAGAGCGATATGAAATGGAATGAGCATGTATGAACAGTTGTGAGTAAGGCGGACAGCCGACTTCGTTTTATTGGGAGAATTTTGGGAAGATGTACTTCAGCTGTAAAGTAGACTGCGTATAACGCTTGTACGACCACATCTTGAGTATTGCTCCAGTGTTTGGGACCCGCATCAGGTCAGTTTAAAGGAAGACATGCAAGCAGTTCAGAGGCGAGAAGCTAGGTTCGTTACTGGTAGGTTCGACCAATGCGCGAATGTCACAGAAATGCTTCGTGAACTCAAATGGAAATCGCTGGAGGAAAGACAACGTTCCTTTCGAAAAATTCTGTTGAGGAAATTTAGAGGGCCGGAATTGAAGCTGAATGTAGAACATCTTCCTGCCGCCTACTTACACTTCGCGTAGTGACCACAAAGACAAGATAAGAGAAATTAGGGCTCGTAAAGAGGCTTATAGCCGCGGCGGAGTGGCCAAGCGCATTGAGGCGCTAAAGCTTCCCTGCGCGAGGCCGTTCCCCGTCGGGGGCTCGAATCCGCCCTCGGGCATGGATGTTTGTGTCGTCTTTAGTATAAGCTAGTTCATAAGTAGTTCGGAAGCGTAGGGACTGATGCCACCGCAGTTAAGTCCCTTAAGCTTAACAAACATTTGAACATTAGAGGCGTATAAACATTCTTTTTTCCTTCGTTCTATTTGGGAGTGGAATAGGAAAGGAAATGCCTAGTAATGGTACAGTGGACCCTCCGTCTCGCACTTTACGGTGGCTTGCGGAGTATACATGTAGATGTAGATGTAGATCTCGGAACTTTCACTGAAGCCCTTACTGAACTTCTCTCTTGCAGCGTCTGCCAATGGAGTTTGCTCCGTGAAGCTTTCAAGCTTACTAAATGAGCCCATAACGAAGCGCACTGCTCTCCGTTGGGCCTTGTATATGTTTTCTATTAACCCTACCAGGTACGGATCCCACACTGATGAGCAATACTCCAGCGCTGGCCGAACGACAGTTTTGCAACCTACTTCCTTTGTTGACGGACCACACTTCCTGAGGATTCTTCCAGTGAATCTCAGTCTGTTTTCTGCCTGATAAACGATAGATTTTGTATGGACGTTCCATTTTAAATCGCCCCTCTGGATCTCGTGGATGACTAGCGCGAGTTGTGTTTCACATGTCCGTTGCTTTCGAAAACCATGCAATTCTGCAACTGACCGATGTCAGAGATCTAGGCCTATAGTTTTGCGCATCTGATTGTCGACCCTTCTTGTAAACATAAATGGCCTGAGCTTTTTTTCTAACCCTTAGGAACACTTCGCACCACTAGAGACCTTCGGTATGCTGCTGCATACTACATGTAAAATCTAATTGGCATCCCATCCCATCCAGCGGCCTTTCCTCTGTTGAGCGATTTTAATTGTTTTTCTATCCCTCTGACACTTATTTCAATATCTGCTCAAAAATGTTCAAATGTTTGTAGAGCTTATGGGACTTAACTACGGGGTCATCAGTCCCTAAACTTACAAACTACTTATGAACTAGCTAATACTGAAGACGGCACAAATGTACATGCCTGGAGGGGGATTCAAAAATGTTCAAATGTTTGTATAGTCTATGGTACTTAACTACGGGGTCATCAGTCTCTAAACTTACAAACTACTTATGAACTAACTAAGACTAAGAACGGCACAAATATCCATGCCCGAGGGGGGATTCGAACCCCCGACTGTAGTGGCCGTGCAGACCGTGACTGGAGCGCCTCAGTCCCCTCGGCCACCGCGGCCGGCGGAGGGGATTTGAAACCTCGACCGTAGTGGTCAATATCTGCCATTTTGTCGTTCGTGTGATGGTTTAGAGTAGGTGCTACCATGCAATCTTCCTCTATGAAACAGATTTGGAAAAATAATTTAATATTTCAGCCTTTTGTGTGTCATCCTCTGTTTCAATGGCATTATGGTCACAGAGCGTCTGGATGCCAGGTTTCGATTCGTTTACCGATTTGGCGTAGGACCAAAATTTCTTAGGATTTTATCCCACGTCGAACACCACACCAACATAATAAGTATTTACACGTGAAGACGGCGTTAGCTTCACTTATTTCACAACAGATGCGGTCGTATGTTCGACCTCGCACAGGAATCAGTCATTGCGAATTTAAGAGGGCATGGACGGTAGGGGCGCTGCAGCCATATTGGGCGACTTCTGGAAGATATCGACGGACGGGATGCGAGCACGGGTAGCCAAGTTATTAAGGTGACCGCTGGCTCGAAGCGGGAATACCGCGTTCGATTCCCGGACCGGCCCACAATTTCAGTTGACGCCATTGTTTGATTTCAATGTCCTAATGCAGCCACAGTCAATCCTATCACCTACATCTACATAGATACTATGTAAATCACATTTAAGTGCTTGGCAGAGGGTTCATTAACCACTTTCATAACCTTTCTCTATCGTTCCATTCTCTAATAGCGCGCGGGAAGAAATAAAACCTAAATCGTTCCGATTTCGATCCGATTTCTCTTATTTTATTGGGATGGTAGTGTCTCCCTATGTAGGTGAGTGCTAGCAAAATATTTTCACATTCAGAAGTGAAAGTCAGTGACGTCGTTCTTTTAATGATTGCCACCTAAAATCGGGCAACATTTCCGTGACGCTTTCCCCCCTATAACGTGATAAAACAAAACGAGCTGCCCTTCTCTGAAACTTCTCAATGTCTTCCCCCAGTCCCACCTTGTGAGGGACCCACACTGGACCACAGTACTCCAGGAGAGGACGCACAAGTGTGATGTAGGCAGTCTCTTTGGTGGAGCTGTTGCATCTTCGAAGCGTTCTGTCAATAAAACGTAACCTTTGGTTCGCCTTCCCCAAAATATTTCCTGTTTTCTCTCAGTCTAAGTTGTTCGTAATTGTAACTCCTAGGTATTTGGTAGAATTTATAACCATAATGTTTGATTTATCGTGTAATTGAAGTTCAGCGGATTTCTTTAAGTGGTCATATGTATTACTTCGCACTTTTCATTATTTTGTGTTACTTGCCAATTTTCGCACCATTTGCTTTTGATTCTCTGTTGACTTCAATAACCGATAAACGACAGAATCATCCGCGAACGGTCTAAGTGAGCTATTCAGATTGTCTCCTAAATCGTTTATAAACACAAGAAAGAGTAGGAGACCTACAACACTTCCCTGGGGAAAGCCAGATATCAGTCCTGTTTTACTCGATGACTCACCGTCAATTACTACGAACTGTTTCCTTTTTGATAGGAAATCGCGGATCCAATCGCACAATTGGGGCGTTATTCCATAAGCAAACAATTTCATTAGAAGCCGCTTATGAGGTACAGTGTCAAAAGCCTTCCGGAAATCCAGAAATATAGAATCGATTTGAGATCCCTTGTCGATAGCACTGATCACTTCACATAAATAAAGGGCAAGCTGTGTTTCGCAAGAGCGGTACTTTCTGAATCCGTGTTGACTATTAATAGGTCGTTCTCTTCGAGGTAGTTCATAATGTTCGAACAAAGCATATGCTCCAAAATCCTACTGCAAATCGACGTCAATGAGATTGGCTTGTAATTTTGGGGCAACTTTCCAGTCTTTGGGTACGAATCTTTCGCTGAGTGATCGGTTGTATATGATATCTAAGTATGGAGCTATTGCATCAGCATACTAATCTAATTGGTATACAGTCTGTTTAGTGACTTAAGTTGTTTTACTACTTCTAAATTTCGCACTCTGGTAGCTGTTCTTGGATCGAATTCTGGAGTGTTCAATTCGTCTTCTTTGGTGAAAGAATTTCGGAAAGCTGTGTTTAGCAATTCTGCTTTAGCAGTACTGTCATCGGTAGTATTACGATTACTATCGCGTTGTGAAGGAATTGTTTGTGTTTTGCCGTAAGTATACTTCACATATGGCCAGAATTTCTTTGGGTTTTCTGCCAAATTACGAGACATGATTTCGTCGTGGAAACTATTATAAGCTTTTCGCATTGAAGTCCGCGCAAGATTGCGAGTTTCTGTATAGGTTGCCAGTCTTTGGGATTCTATGTCTGTTTAAATTTTGCATGCGTTTTTCTTTTTAACAGTGATCTGACCTGTTTTGTGTACTACGGGGGGTCAGCCCCTCTTTTAATAATTTATTTGGTATAAATCTCTCGATTGCTACTGATATTATGTCTTTGAAAGTAAGCCATAACTGATCTACACTCGCATTTTTAGTTTTGAAAGACTGGAGACTATCACTCAGGAAAGCGTGAAGCGAATTTTTATCTGCTCTTTCGAATAGATATATTTTTCGTTTATTTTTGGTGCATTTTGGAATTTCGATATTCAGTCTCGCTACTATAGCTCTATTTACGCTTATCCCTGGATCTCTTTTGATGCTCTTTACTAGCTCATGATTATTTGTTGCTAGGAGGTCAAGGGTATTTTCGCAACCATTTACTATTCTAGTGGGAATTCTTTTTTATGGGGGTGTCAGGTTAAGACACAGCACCGGGTACCAAATGTTCAAATGTTTGTAGAGCTTATGGGACTTAACTACGGGGTCATCAGTCCCTAAACTTACAAACTACTTATGAACTAGCTAATACTAATAATAATATGCATGCCCGAGGGGGGATTCGAACCCTCGACAGTAGTGGCCGTGCAGACTGTGACTGACGCGCCGCAGAGCGCCCGGCCACCGCGGCCGGCCACCGGGTAAAACCAGACTACCCAGCTACGTCATTTGTGTCAAGGATCTGCTCCACTGGAGAACGACGACAGATTCGCACCCTTCCATAGGCGTGATGAAGGAGGTATCGGGATTTCTCAAATCATGGAACACTCTACTAATGCGATTTCAGTCGTAGTTGGTGATGTGGTGTGAACATGGCACAAGCATGGGTCGTCTGCTGCAGAGGCACGCGTCATGGATGGACTGTGTGTTCATACACCTACTTTGCTCAGTATTAAAGTGTCATTTTAGTTCGCCGCCCGTCCTCTCCTGCCAGTCTGCTCAGTCTACAGAGTGAATCACATTAACTTTACCACTGGAAGTATTTCGTAAACCACAACAAATACTAATAACTAATTCCACAGATCGAAAGCGGGGGGTGGGGCTGATGTAATTAGTTAATAAAAACCATTAAAAATGCACGCAAGTGCGATTTTTAATACAAACCTGTTTTTTAATGGAAAACTGTTATTTTTAGCACAACTCTAAACAAAAAATGCTTAATTAATTAGGTTTTTTACATTATAAAATATTAATGACATCCAGAGTTATTGTAAAGTAACGTTGACGCTTGCGTAACTGCTCATCAGTTCAGTCGTGTGTATGAAGTATGCGCATTACATTACTTTGACTCATTGCAGTGCCTCTACCAATGTTACGTGAACTCATGTGTGGGTACACGACAACAGCAGTTGACACGCGAACATCAGCTGCCCCAGCTTCTCCTGTCATGCTTTGGTAACGGACCAGTTTCCGTGCTACGATTATACTTGTTGTATGCAACTATTTATAGATATTTTCAAATGAGCGGCTCATTGGATGATCTCTGTCTAGGTACCTTTCTGCATACAATCTGCAGGTTTCAGTTGTACTTTCTCTACCCTCGCCATAGAAGAGTATCATCTCTGCCTTTTCAAAATTAGAATAAAACATTTTCACAGTTCTTACAACACTGTACATACTGCTGTACTTCCGAGCTGCTTAAAATCATTTAGCTTGTCACTTTACTACAGTGCGTACTTTTGTTGTTTCTTGTACTGTACAGTACACTATTATAGACGTCTGTTAGCACAGTGTACTACAGTTATTCTGTGTAGAAAGAGTAAATCAGAATAACTGTAACATCAAACGCTACATTCAGACACTGAGACAACTAGAACAAATTAAAACATAGTGGTGCAAGACCCAAACTTAGCCAACTGCCGGCGTGGCGCAATGGATAGCGTAATCGATTGCAGTGCTGAAAGTCGCCGGTTCAATCCCAGCCACCTCCCCCCCCCCCCCCCCCCGCAAAAAATTTATTTCTCTGCATTTATCATTTCCAGAGTGTTCTACATGTTTCTTATGTTAACTATTCTTCTAATTTCTGGTACATTCTGTCTGTGCATTAAAAGCAAAGCACTCTGCCCGAGAGTCAGTCAGTGTTGCGTGTGTGTTTCAGTTCGCAATAAACCTGCTTTCAGTTTAAGCGCTGTGTTCAGTTGACAACCCTGCCTTAGAAGTCAACTCTGCTTCCATTTCAACACGACAATAACATTACAGCCAAACTTGTAAACAGTGTAGTCTTCGTAAACATACCCCTATATATGTTGCTCGCTGATCAAGAATCTTGTTTGTTAGAACAAGCAACTAACGTCTGGGGTTTCAAACGTCAACTTTAGTTACAATAACTCTGTACGTAATTAACATTTTACTATGTAACAGACGGCATTGATTAACGTTTTCTTTCTATTTTCAGTTGTGTTAATAAAAACAGCTTTCCATGAAAAAACATATGCCTTTTATAGTCTCCAAAGTAAACACCATTAGCTATAAAACACTTCTGATGTCGGCTCTAAAGTTACTGAAAACTGTCAGGAAATACATCTTGTGGACTCGTGACACCATAAACGACAATAATGTATCATATTACTATTTTTATCAAAAAGTACAAATATGTCACATATCGATTTTTTTACAATTATATTAATATATGTGAAATAATGTTCTACGGATGAATGTATATAGATACGTTTTTGTATCTTTGAGCTTAATGGAATACCTGTGACTTTTTTTATGTATTTAAAAACACGTACATTAATCTTATGTGGATTGTGATGTAAATGATGTTGAGATTCCTTTATTGTAAAAGGTTTATAGAGAATTTGGCTTAGGGATTTTGTAAATATTAGTGTAGTTAAAAGCCTGTGGGATGAACTGAGAAACGGAAAGAACGCGCGTGAATGGGAAAGGTGGTAAAGCGTGCCAAAACAATGATGTTGCGCGCCTCGAAGGTTCTCGTTGAACACAGTAGTATTTGAGCTTTTGACGGGCTATCAGAGTGCAGTGGAGGCAGTGTTGTATCAAGGCCAATATTGCAGGAGTTTATGGAAACGGTCTCGGTTGAAGAGCGCTGCATATTGGGTTCAGTGGCGCAAATATTAGTGTAGTGGCTTAATTGTTTTGAATTTCCGACGCCACAGCATTATATGAGGCCGCACTTGTACGACTGCACAATGGCGAAATGCGCACCTGCTCTTCTGCGCGAACACAGGCAATGCAAACTTCATTACTTTTGTAATTACAGTTAGAGGCTCACATTTGTGTGTATTATGAATAACAACCTAATTTCATTTTAACCTGTGTTCCACCCGTCAATTTCATAAGGAAGTGCAAAAGACTACCCTAGTGTCCTAAACGTTTGGTAATTGAGTGGAATTTGAAGCAACTGATGTTTATCTACATAACTGTTCCCTAAACAAACTTACGTGTGAAGTTTCTGAGATAGTCTTGGTAGAAATTTACATTAATATATTTGGCAAAATAGTATTAAGAATTATTCAAATTACAAAACCAGACGATAGCTAGAATTGGCGACTTTTTCGTAATAATCTTTCTGTATAAAGCATTAAAAGACAGTGTTAGATTTGTGATCATTCAGTAACTTAGTTTGTACAATGTGAGTTTTACTGTTTAGTGATCCAGAAGATAGTTCCGTCAGTTCAGACAATTTAAAACAGAAAGGGAACAACAGAATAATTTTTGCGTTCATGCTCTGTTCAGATTCTGTATATTAGCGTAAACTTTCTTGCTTTTTAAATTAATTATTCTTCAGTTACTATATTTGAGTTTACTGAAGGGTAACAGTAAGAATAGTTAAAAACAACTTCTGTCTCATACTGCTAACAACTATTTAGTTAGCCGCGGTGGAGTAGCCGAGCGGTCTAAAGCACCTCGCCGCGGAGCGCGCGGTTGCTCGCCGTGGAGGTTAGAGTCCTCCCTGGGGCATGGGTTTGTGTGTTTGTCCGTAGGTTAGTTTACATAGGTTTAAGTAGTTTGTAAGCTACGGACTGATGACCACGCAGTCTGATCCGATAGATTTACAGACAGACATACTATTTAGCTTGGAAATCAGTTTATTTGAATGAAATGAAAAGGTTTGTTCTAAGTAAATACAGCCAATTTAGGCCTAGAATGTAGAAGATTTAATATTTCTTACAAACTGGTTAGACTTACAGACAAATACTCGATACAACATCTTAGGAGCAGTGTATATTACTGTGGGATCTATTTTTCACGTCCTGATTACAAAATTTGCAATATAAATTAGAATGTTCAAATGTTTGTAGAGCTTATGGGACTTAACTACGGGCTCATCAGTCCCTAAACTTACAAACTACTTATGAACTAGCTAATCCTAAGGACGACACAAATATCCATGCCCGAGGGGGGGATTCGAACCCCCGACCGTAGTGGCCGTGCAGACCGTGACTGGAGCGCCTCAGTTCCCTCGGCCACCGCGGCCGGCCGGCTATAAATTAGATATTTTCATACTTACTTACATAATAAAGTGCATTCTTGGGTATTGACAGACTTTGCTCTTTTGTGTGTGTATCCCAAAGTTACAGAATTGTTCACATAGTAGATGCTACTGCTTATTAAATTATTTTAAACATTAATTTGACTATAAAGTTTGGCGATCGTAATTATTACTAAATTTCTTGGTACCTCAGTACAAGTAAACTTGAATTTCCACTCCAGTATTGCATTAGTTTATAAATTTTCCCCAAATATAAAGTCTTTGTGAGACGAAAGATAAGATTTGATGCGATTACCCATTAGTAAGCACACGGTAATCCTCTCGGATGGGCGCGTTACTGTTCAGGAACTTTGTGTAATTTTGGGAAGTGGTTGGGAACAATGCATTATGTGGAACTTGAACAGCGAAAACGTATTGCGCGTAACTTGCCGTTTTTTGTAAATTATTTCAGAGTATCCCACATAACAGGAGCGTTACAGACTCTCTCGAAGCGTCATGATAATGCACTGCCTACGTATGTGCATTGTCTTTCCTTACACTCAAACCTTCTGCTGCCGTTCTCAGCCGCGCGGTAGAGTCTGCGTCAGGCAGCGACGCGGTGAAGACGGACCTATTTACTACCCGCGCGCAGCGTGCGGTTCGCGGTGTTTACGTGCTTAAGCAGCTTTCGCGCGAGTACGTGATTTTCGATGTTCCTGACCAACTCATACAGGAAATCGCGGTTGAGTGCGCGATGTCGGAGAGTGCAGAACGCGCAGCTAGCGCGGCCGGGACAGCTGGCTCGGCCGCGCAGGATGGGGCCGACAGTGTGGGGCGTGCCCCACCGGCCCGACCCACGAGGACGACGACTCTGGCACCGACACCGGACAACGAGCGGACAGCACCAGGGGACGACAACATGCAACTACAGCAGTGCCTGAGCCACAGAATAAGGAGTATACAGAAAGGAAACTCCCGCTGCAGTCTGTCGTCCAAAATTTAGTGCGCATGCGCGGAATCGGCCATCTTGAAAAGCAGTAAACGCGTGGTCACTCCCTACTCTGTGGTGTGGTAATGCGCCGTCTTTGTTTGTTAATTATGTATTTTAGCTGCCTGAATCGCATAAAAGTAAACAAGTATAACGTGCAATGAAAAGAAAGAACTATGTGTCAGTACGTGCAGCTGTTCCATTTTTATTACGAGCAGCAATAAAAGTAAAGACGGCCGATGGTGTTCAGCATCTAATTGCTGCAATAATTCTCATACAGATAAGGATATACGCTTCTTCACGTTCCCAAAATATGTTGAACGGTTAGTGAATGTCGCTATATGTGTAGTAAAAGTTAAATGTTATCAGTTTCGAATGAGAGCAATGTGTGCATAATTATTAAAAGTAGCCTTGCTTCTTCTCTTGACGATAACTGTCGCTGTTGCTGTAGCGTGTAGCAGTTCGACAGCATCGAAATGTTGAAGTACATTTATATAATGTAAGTTTAACGTCGCAGGGAATAATATAAAATAAAAGACAAAAAATAGTGCGTAAGTAGCGGGACTTCAACATTTTGCGCGTGCGTTCGCTTTTCCGATTGCCCACATAGGCGAGATATTTCAGGAATTTTTAAGCCTCATCAACCTGCTCACCTTCACATAATTTTATGCAAACTGTAAAATTTTACTAACGGCAACGGAGGCGTAGTGTGCTAATGTTGTCAACGACCGTTGATCCTCTTACAAGGGGTGGTCGGCAATCGGGACCCGCCGATTTCGCCCTAACTGCATGTGTAGAAGGAGATTGGTCTCCCTATAACGTGTCTGACATATTTCGCCTGAGTGGGCCTTAGGAAAGGAGAAAGTCCTCTCGAAAGTTTTTCCAATAGTACTGTGCATCTTATTTAGCTATCTGTTCGTGACTAACGGCGTAGCGTAATGGTCAACCGAATTACTTGCGAAACAGGGCGCCGTGGGATCAATCCCAGGAGCTTCCTAATTTTTTTAACCATTACGCTACGCCGTTTATTCACGAACAGAGCGCTGAATAACATGTACAGTGCTATCATAAAAACTTTCTAGAGCATTTCCTCCTTTCCTAAGGCCCACTCAGGCGAAATATTTCAGGCACGTTATGTGGAGACCCACCACACGTAACTTGGGCGAAATCCGTGGGTCCCGATTGCCGACCTCCCCTTGTAACGATACCAAACAAATGGAATAAGGGGAATAATCTTGCTGTTCTTGCTCTATGGTTGGCAGTTTCTTGTATCTACCTTTCTCTGGTCGGTAATGTAACTGTCCTCGTAAAACGAACATTATGTTGCCAACATTAAAACATTACTCCTCCACTGCCGTAAGTAAAACTGAACCAGTCAAATCGATGACACTCATCCTGCCCCTTCCCTTGTTCTACACTGCTTAGGCAGGTAAAATTATACTTACGCCAATGAAGGCGTAGTGTGCTATTGTTGGCAACGAATGCTCTTCGGATACTCAAACAAATAGATCAAGGGGAATAATTATTTTATGCTGTTCCTGCTCTATGGTTGACAGTTTTTTCTATATGCCCTTCTCCGATCTTTAAATTAATTATCCTCCTAAAGCAAATACAACTTTTCAAACATTGAAACACAACTACATCACTGCCATAAGTAAAATATAACGTATAGGTATGTTTAAAAGGCAATATTTATTTCCAGTGCGAAGAAACGGACTGTGAATTCAAGGAGAGCTGATTTACTTAAAAATATATTCTCCAATATTTAGTAAAACGTTTTGTCAGAGTGAGACTTTTCTATTTGTTGAAGTTCACAAACAAAGACTTGAAATATAAAACCAAAATTGAAAAAAATTTCAAAGTGCTAAAAGTGACCCATCTGTGAGGTACAAATGGTAGACAAGGAAGACTAAGAGGAAAATGATGAACTCTTTTTCCTTTGCTATAACTGAAACAATGTGTGTCACAATATGACAAGTACAGAGTAAGTTTGTTATGTAGTTTTATGTTTCCGCTACCAGTCCTTCATTTATGTGTAATTTAACACTTTTATATATGCCCAGACGTCATTACTTCTGTGTAATCACGTTGTACTGCTAAGCCTGACTCAATATTTGGTGCAAATTTATCCGTGTCGAATAAATCCTGGCAGTTGTAAAGTCACTTTCTTGTTTATTACTAATTTCCCAAACATAACTTCGCGTTACTTGGTATTTTTCTGGAGATAAGCACCAAATAAAACGATCATTGATTCCATCGTACATTTTCGTAGTTGTATTAAAATTTAGGCCTACTTTTTTTCTTTGGATTACAATTAGGTGCAAGAACAGGGCGCAAAATAGAGGAGAGCATAATGAAAAACCATTTCCTTTCTTAAAAGCGGTGAGGTTAGCTGCAGATCGTAAAAGGTCCATTTCCAGCCAAAGTACTAAGTGGCTATAGTTCGGCGTTTACTGCTTTTCAATATGGCGTCGCGCGCAACGCTTGGTAACATACAGATCAAAGGCGCCGCCTCCAGCTTTCCGTTCTGTATGTTACCTATTCTGTGCCTGAGCGCTGCAGTACAGCATTTGGCGCAGTTACAGACTGCGCTAATCACTTCTCAGCCGCAACCCGACGACTTGGCGGATGACCGACACACCGACGACGTTGTAACGGAACACCACGAAACAGACGGTATCTCCCTATCTGCTCAAAGTGAGGAAGAGATGGAGGAAACAGGACACGAAGACACCACGACAGAAGGTGACTTCGTGACGGTTCAATATAAACGCCGTCACCCAAAACTTCCTCAGGCAGAGGGAAATCCATGGAAAAGGAAGGCGGAGGTCGAGACGCACAATCGCTACACACCGATCGAATGTTCAAATGTTTGTTAAGCTTATGGGACTTAACTACGGGGTCATCAGTCCCTAAACTTACAAACTACTTATGAACTACCTAATACTACGGACGGCACAAATATCCACGCCCGAGGAGGGATTCGAACCCCCGACCGTAGAGGCCCTGCAGACCGTGACTGGAGCGCCTCAGTCCCCTCGGCCACCGCGGCCGGCCACACCGATTGACACGTCTACATCGGCGCAAAGAGATGCAGCAGCGGAAGATGTGACAGCTCTCACTGCGCTACAAGAAACTACTGCACCAGCTGCAGCTCAGCGGAAAGTGCCGCCAATACCATCTACTATACTGAAAACTACGTCCACCTTATCAACACACTGAAACAAGTACCTCCAGGGATCGATGAAGGCGATATATCAAGCTGATCGAATCAAATACCATTTGGAGTCCCACGAAGATAATCAGAGAGCGATCAAATTTTTTCAGCAGTATCAAATTCCGATCTTCACTCATCAGGCACCAGAAGCACGAGAGTTGAAAGTGGTGATTAAGCGTCTTCCTGCATCAGTTCCAGTAGTCGAAGTGACACGAGCACTCCACGAGAAGGGCTTCACACAAGCCAAAGTTCATCAATACAAGGGACGAAACGAAGAGACGAACGAGTTGATACCGAAGCCAGTGTTCGTCGTTAATCTGCCGAAATCTAAAGATAATGACAGGATCTACGGCATCCAATACCTATTGTACACTCGGGTGCGGATAGAAACTTACAGAAGCCGCGAGGGACCGTTGCAATGCAAACGCTGTCAAATGTTCGAACATACTGCAAACTACTGCTCGCCACCATCAAGATGTGTGCGCTGCGCAGGGTTTCACGCGTCCAACGACTGCACGCACCCTCGCACACAAAAAGCAAAATGTGCAAACTGTGACGGCGATCACCCGGCCTCATGGCGCGGCTGCGAAAAATATCAAGAGCTGCTGCGAAAAAACCGAAGCAGAAGGCCAAAATCACGACGACCAACGCAGCCACAAAACCAACCGAAGCTAGTATTTGCTCAACCAAATACTGCTCTCCACACAAAGGATCAAGCTCAACCACAAGGAACACCACAATCGACCACTGACTACAGCTCTACACCGCAACCTCCGAGAGGGCGTCGAACAGCACGGACGTACGCAGATGCCTTACATAATCGTGACGAGACGTCTACAACCCCGCGAGCTGTTGTCAGCTACTTGACATCACAGAATATCATGCAGCCATTCTCACAAGCAATTACTGATATTGCAACATTACTCACATCCCTGCAGCAAAAAATCACCTCCTTCCTCAGCCTTGTGGAAGGAATAATCAAAGCGTTTGTGCCGCCGTAAATGGACCAACGGCCTCCGACACGACACCTCCGTTTCCTGAATTGGAACGCAAACGGAATCAGGCGAAAAAAGACGGAACTGAACGATTTTATTTCTAGATTCAGGATCGACGTGGCGATGGTTACGGAAACTAAACTAACGGAGAAGATCTCCTTTCGGCTGCGAAACATGCAAACATACAGAACGGACAGATTGGACAGATCCGGCGGGGAACAGCAATCTTTGTTCGTAACAATATTCGACATAATTTGGAAAACTTGCCGCCACTACGAACCATGGAGGCTACAGCCATAACGATCTACACGGCGGTGGGAACTGTAACCCTGGTGGCAGCATACATCAGCCCGGATCGCCCATTAATTAGAGAAGATCTGCTGACTATCTTTGACAGATATCCAAAGATTTTACTACATTTCACGACATATCTGAATAACAATATTCGGCCAACATTGCCGATCAAATCAACAGCAGACATTGACGCAGCAGTAGAGATGTTGACTGCGAAGATCCAACAAGCCCATCGAAGAGCTGCGACCGTCACAGTGCTGCCGGACCCACAATTTGACGCATTCCCACGTCATCTCCAAGAATTGAAGACCGAACGGAACAGGGCGCGTAAAAGGTGGACAGACGCGAAATGGTCCGACTCATGCGCGAATTACGCAAACGTGTGGTCCAATGGCGTCAGGACACGTGGGAGACCACAATGAACCAGTTTGTGCTCCAAACTCGGGACGAATGGAAGCTAGTGAAGAGGCTGCGAAACTAAACACCTGCAAAACGAGCCATCATGGACCGAATGGCCTCATACATGATGCGCTCCAACAAGCAGAACTCTTTGCGGACTCCTATGTACAGCAGATGGCAACTCCAGATCTTGACCAACAGGACATCCGTGAGCGACTTCGGGTAGATGAAGATGTCATCCGAGAATTCGCTGAACGGTTCAGACGAACACCTATACAGGAGCAACCCGCTCTTACAACGCCGAGGGAGGTTGCTAAAATCATTAGGAATACCAACAACTCAGCGCCGGGGACCGACAAAATCACCAATACCGGGCTTCGCCACCTACCACGGAAGGCGGTCGTCCTGCTAACCCGCATCATTAATGGCTGCTTGCTGCAGGCGTACTATCCGACAGCTTGGAAAACAGGGGTCATCCCCATCCCCAAGCCTGGACGAGATTTGGCGATACCGAACAACCATAGGCGGCCCATCACTTTGCTCCCGTCTCTGGGAAAAATCTTGGAACGAGTGCTACTACAACGGATGACAAGATGCCTCCGTGAACATGGCGTAATTCGTCCAGAGCAATTCGGTTTTCAGCAGAAGATGTCAGCCGAATTACAACTTATTAGGATCACAGAACATATCCGCCACCGCTTCAACCGACGCCAATCTACAGTCGGCGTCTTTTTTGATATTGAAAAGGCGTATGACAAAGTGTGGCGAGATAATCTGATCACTAAACTCTATTGTCAGATCCCATTTCCGGATTGCTATATAAAAATCGTGGATAGTTTCCTACAGGGGAGGAACTTCTACGTAACAGTGGACGGAAAACGATCATCGGTGAAGACTCCAGAGACAGGAATTCCACAAGGGTCGGTAATATCGCCCCTGCTGTTCAACCTGTACATAAATGACCTACCGACGATCCCATTGGTTACCTGCAGCCTGTATGCGGACGACACAGCTTTTATCACATCTGGCCGCAACACTGATCAGGTACTCAGCAGGTAACAGCAGATAGATGCCATGGAAGAATGGGCACTATTTAACAAGATCTCCATCAACCCAACGAAGACTGCAGCCGTGTTCTTCACCAAACAGAGACTGCCGATTCTCCGCTTCCCATTGAGGGTCATGGGGCAGCCGATCCCGTGGTCGACGTCTACAAGATATTTGGGAATAACGTTAGACAAGTCCTTGACCTTCACCTTGCACGCCCAACAACGCAAAAAGGACACGCTGAAGATAGTGAACGCTCTAATCCCGTTATTCACGAGTAAAAACCTCAACGCGAAGACGAAATCCCAGCTTTATCGGTCGACGGTACAACCAAAGCTCCTCTACGGCTGTGCAGCATGGAGTGTCACTTGTGATACAAAAATCAAGTCTCTCCAACCGATACAAAATAGATGCCTCCGATGGACATTAGGAGCTCCCAGATGGACGAGAACAAGAGAAATTAATGCTACACTACAAGAGCACTATCTGAAGGATAAGATTGCAGACTATGCCACTAAACTATTTGCTAAGGTCGACTTACTTCGGGATGAAGTACATCAACTCCACCTGGTGGGGACAATACGCCCGCAACGTTGGCATAAATATAAGGTACCCCGCTCACTAGAACGCTGGCACCCACCTTGAAAATACACTCTTTAAACAAGACACCATCGGTCTCCGAAACACAATGAATGAAGAATATGTCACATAAAGCCTACAAGCCACCACCTGAGAAATGCAATAAAACATCCCCATTGAGGAACTAAGGACCCTAAGTGCGCCCCAGTTTCCTCTCAAAGTGCAAATAAATAATAAATAAAGCGGCATTCCTATGCTTACCTTTCACACACTAAGAAAAAACTCCCAAAGGGAGTCAGTCTTGCGGCACCACGTGACACTACAAAAAAAAAAAAAAAATAAAATAAAATAAAATAAAATAAAAGAAGAAAAAGTAAATCGACACTGAAATTCGCCTTCTCGACCGCTCGACCGAACATGCACAACCGAAAGCACTAGAAGTGGAACGATTTCTTCGAGAAGATGTAAAGATCCCTTGTACCGACCTTTTTGCAATCCACCCCTCCATCGTGAGCAGCGTGGTTTACGTTAAACTGGTAAATGAAGCTGCATGTAATGCGATATTAGAGCGAGCGAAAGACGGAATTAAATTTCGACACTGTGATGGTAACATTGTCCCAGTGAATGTGGATCATGCGGGTCTCGGTCTCCGAACGATCCGTATATTCGAACTCCCTTTCTAACTGCCGGCAGAAGAAGTGGAGATTGCTCTCAGGCCTTATGGAAAAATTCTCAGCCATGTTGCAGAGAAGTGGACACAATTTTCCACCTACCCGGTGCTAAATGGAGTGTGACAGGTGCGCATTGAACTCACAAAACATGGACCACGTTACCTTAACATCGCAGGATGTAGAGCCCTCGTCATATACGACAGACAACCAAAGTCCTGCTCTGGTTGTGGCTAAGTAGGCCATATCCGCTCAGAGTGTTTACAACGAAGGATTACCCAGTATTCACCTACGGATCTACTGCCTGCTACCACGCCGACAATCCTGCCTCTTACATATGTAGCGGCAGTCCGAGCAGACACCGGACAGATCCATGAGCCTGAACTACCGCAGGATGTTTCACAAATGACGGTGTCAGGACGAGAAGAGCAGGAACGACTGACAACCAACGCGGTCTCCCCTCCCGCGACACCCGTGCAGCAAATAGTCGAGGAGAAGACCTATGACAAAATGGACGTGGATCAGATGGTAGTGCCCACGGCCACCTTTGTACCTGATCGGCGGAACTCAATTCCGTCGTCTCACACGGAAGCACATTCTCGGAAACCGCGGTCTACAAAGAGGCATAAGAAGCGAAAGAAGGCTTCATCCGATGAGGCATCGACACAATCACAAGACAACGAGACCTCTCCCTACCACACTGAACTGGTGACCAATGCTTCAACGACGAAATGAGCCATGTCCTCTACGACAGGTCCACCACAAGTACCACTGTAGATGCATGGAAAGGCCTTGGAAGACGCAAGCACTCATCCGATAGCATGGGGAGACGATCTTGATCCTGAGTCTTTTGGCGAGGATGCAACGTCAACTGCCGCCTCAGCCACACACGACAGCCAGAACGTTGGGCGCGATGAGGGGGCGACTCGACGTGGTCGTTCTTCTGCTGCAGCTACGCCACTTCCCCGAGTAGTAATGAATGTCCCAGTATTTTCAGACCTACCACAAGCTTACAGAATTGCTACCGTCAATCTTAACATGATCAGCACACGTGTCAAAATTCAGCTACTAAGTAATATGCTCAGGGCGGCTGACGTGGATGTTGCGTTAATGCAAGAAGTTCGAGTGGACTTTTATGGTTACACTGCTTATGTTACCCCTGCTGATGATAGGCAGCGGAACGGTTGCTCTCGTTCGAGATGGTATAGACGTCACCAATGTAACGTACTCGCCATCGGCGCGAGGACTGGCCTTCGACATGCAAGGAACACGACTTATTAACGTGTACCCCCTTCTGGGACAGATAAAAGACGGGAACGGTCACAGTTTTATGCACGCCTCTCTTTTTCGGACGTTACAATAACCTCATCCTAGGCGGAGACTTCAACAGCGTACTCTCTCCGAAAGATCAACAACCCAACCACACACCATGCCCCAGATTGCGCCTTTTGGTACAACACCTACGTCTTGCGGATACTTGGGAGGTGATACATGGTGACCGCCCTGGTTTCACTTATGTGACCAGCCACTCAGCCAGCAGACTCGACCGCATCTACGTCTCTTCCGAACTTGTGACAGCGACTGTACAAGCGGAGACCTGGCCCACGGCCTTCTCGGACCACAGTGCATACATTTGCGCGGTTCATCTACAGAGGCAGACCGTGTGGAGAAGTCGGCGAACATGGAAACTAAATGTGGCACTCTTACAAGATCAACAATGTCGACAATTAATAGAGAGTACCTGGAAAGAATGTGAGGGTCGGTTACTGAGCTATCCATCAAAGATTCAATGGTGGCTTGACTGCGTCAAACCGGCCTTGAGACGTGCGCTAATACGTTATGATAGGGAAAGATCGCTGTGGCATCGACAAACATCGGACTTCTACTACACACTTCTTCGAGAACTTACGGCGCTCCCACCATCCCCAGATCGGCAGGCAGAGATTTGTCACGCCAAAGCGCAGATTCTCACCCTCGTCCGCCACAAACTTGAAGGTGAACGAGATCCCGAGATAGGATTGTCGGAAAACTACCCTCTATGCATTACATCATTTCTAAACGACGTCAAAAACGACGAACACTGATACATGAACTAGACCTCCCGGATGCTTCCAGAATGACAACACAGGCGGCCATAGAACGTGCTTTTGTCGAGCACTACTCCAACTATATCGAGACGTGCAACATAATGAAGAAGCTTTAGTAGATGTCAGCCACACCATCACCAATACTACTGATTCTGCGACGTCAGAATCACTTTTAGACGATATCACGAATGATGATGTTGCAGACGCCCTTGCCAAAGGCAAAATTACTAAATCACCAGGACCTGATGGTTTCCCACTAGAATTCTACAGGACTTTCAGGGATATGATGGTCTCACGTGAAAGACATGTGCAACGAAATACTATCATCAACAGTTCCCATACCACCGACTTTCATGGAGGGTATCATCATTCCTGCACCCAAACCATCTGGACGTATCCCAACAGAACATTATGCCCCAATCACCCTCCTCAACAGTGACTTCAAGATCTTCACCAGAGTCTTGGCCCTATGGCTTAAGCGCATAATACGCCAGGTTATTTCACATGAACAAACATCTTTGAGAGGAGATAGCAATATCCAGACAACCCTTAGCGACTATCGCGATGGGATTGCCATTGCTTCGGCGTGTCGGCTGTGTGGTACACTTGTCTCCGTAGACTTCAATTGGGCATTTGACAATATGAGCCATTCTTTCTTGAAAGCTGTAATGGATCGAATGGCTTTCCCGACTGCCTTCATCCAAGTGATCATGCATCTTCACCATGATGCCAATTCGAAGGTGATTGTTAACGAACCAGTTGAAGGGCAGATTCCTATTTTACGTTTGGTAAGACAAGGCTGCCCCCTCTCAACGATCATTTATGCAAAATCGGCGGAGCCACTCATATGTGGGCTCAAACAATGACTCTCAGGGATCACGTTACGAGGAACTACCTTTCAATGCCAAGCATACGCGAATGATCTCGTTTTCATTAATCGCTCAGCAGAAGAGATCCGGTTGGCACTGAGATGGATCGAACGATATGGAGACGCAGCAGGCAGCAAAATCAACTTAGTAAAATCACGTGACATGAAAATAGGCAGAGGGCTGCCGGAGGGGACTGAAAGCCCTTTGCAAATGACGGATACAATGCGGTGTTTCAGCGTCACCTTTACGAAAAAACGTTCGTCGTACTTCGGCGCTTAATTACAAACACCTTCTACAAGTATTCCGCACCACCGTCCGAGGCCACCTCCTCAGAGCATTGGATATGGTCCAAAGGTCTCTGTCATTAATACCTACATTACATCCCGAATACCTCACATGGTGCAAATCCTACCGATGACACCAGTGATGGCACAGCGAATACGGGCGGCCTTTGGATATTTTGTGAGTCATGGACTTCTCTTCAAGGTGAGGTATGCAACCCTCTCCCTCCCCCCTTGCAGTGGAGGATTGGGTCTCATCAAAGTTCGTGCGCGAGCAACGGCCCTCTATGTCAAGACCATGCTCAAGATGTGGACCCATCGTCAGCACAGTTTCACTGGTCTCCTCATTGACGAACTCGCCCCTACGTCCTGCATGCCACCGGCTACATTCGCGCACAATGCGCCTACGCTCAAATGTTTCAAATGTTTGTAAATCTATCGAACTCAACTGCATGGTTATCAGTCCGTAGCTTACAAACTACCTAAACTAAGGGAAACTAACCTAAGGACAACACAAACACCCATGCCCAGAGGGGGACTCGAACCACCGACGGCGAACAGCCGCGTGCACCGCAGCACTGCGCCCCAGTACGCACGGCTAATCCGCCGCGGTGCGCCTACGCTCTCCCACATCTAAGCATTCTTTTTGTAATACAGCTATGTGCACATAAGAAAAGGACACCAACAGCTCGAGATGTGTACAACCTTCTGATGAAAAATTATCATCGGAATAGCATAGAGAGACGACACCCCAGAAGTGGCGTAGCCAAAGGTATGGCGAGCGATTCACCAAAAACACTTAACGACGGAGATACGTGCCACCTGGTACCTCGACGTCAACGAAAAATATCCGACAAGGGGCAGATTTCACGACATTGCACTGGCCGAATCTCCTATGTGCGTTCGATGTCGTGTGGCAGACACAGATAACCGTCGCCTGGAATGCGGAACTTCAGCGGACTTGTGGCTTCTCATTCGGAAGATACTTTCCTTTTATCTCCGAGTGTCACCACACGTGATCGAGCCGAATATACTCCTAAAACCGGACAAAACATACTTTCCCCAATCGAATACACAGGCAATAAACTGGATAAAAGTACTGTTCGTATATTATCTCAAAGATGTCCATGATTTTTGGATCTTCTTACAGGTAAGACACGATAAACTGCAGTACTTTTCCCGATATCGTCAGACTTTTGCTAATAACTTAAGTAGAATATTCAAATGAACCCCCTCACAGTTGAGCGGTCCCGGGTGAAAGAACATGACACTATGATCACTGATTCGAAATTAGAAACAGAACACGGATCTTGATGATAATACGAGAAGATGTACTCTGGTCCCCACTATGAAGATCTGGGACAAGAAAAAGTTTGCTTTAGATTCTTTGCATAGTCATCATTTTAATACCAGAAGGGTACCTTCAGTTTGACTGTTTTGTGTTTCCTTATTTATTATTTTATATTCTCTATATAACTGCTATGAAATAATTTATTTGGTTCTGCTGTAATATATATTAAAAATAAATAAAAATAATGAAATAAAGTGGTTCCACTGTAATACTGGAGGGGTATCTTCAGTTGCACTACATTGCGTTATTGTGAATAAAAGCGCTAAAAGAAAAAAAAGCTGTCTGGAGCCCCACATTGCGGATTGCGAGGCCTTCCACGTCCGCAGTGGCCGAGCGGTCTGCGGCGCGTCAGTCATAGTCTGCATGGTCGCTACGGTTGAGGGTTCGAATCGCGTCTCGGGCATGGATGTTTGTGTCGTCTTTAGCATAATGTAGTTCATAAGTAGTTTGTAAGTTTAGGGACTGATGACCACGCAGTTACGTCCCTTAATCTTAACAAACATTTGAACACTTTGCCTCCCATGTCGGAGGTTCGAATCCTCCATCGGGCATGGATGAGTGTGTTGTCCTTAGGTTAGTTTAACTTAGTTTAAGTAGTTTGTAAGCTAGGGACTAATAACAAAGTAGTTAAGTCCCATAGATTTACAAACATTTGAACATTTTTGCCATTATCAGAGACAGTTGTGGCTCATCCTCAAGCATGCATTGCACTCGTGTCATTACAAAATGAAGCGTAAAATTGACCAACGACTAAATATGTTTTGTTCCAAAATATAAATAATGGTAACGGAGATTCCCGGTATATTAGTGCAAGTGTACGTTCTTAAAACAGTTAATAGAAAGCGTGAGTGTCAATCATTTAAACGTGTTATAAATCGAATGAGCGGTGTGGAGAATGAGCCATGTTGGAACGAGTGTTGGCGGATGAACTCTGGCTTAGCTTGAGCATGAGAGCAGAGAAGTGTCCCCTTCCGTAGCTGTGTGGCAGCGCCATACAAGGGCCCCAGTTTTGATTCCTGGCAGAGGGCTGTGCACTGTGTGCTTGTCCTCGTCACCAACGAGACGCAAGTCGCAGAAGTTGTGTCAATAAAGAGACTCGTATTAGGATGTCGAGCCGGAGTGTGATATGACGGCAAATTCAAGCCAAGTGATCATTTGACAGCAGAGGAATATTGAAGATAAGGAAAGAAAGCGCACGCAATAACTTTCACGAACATTCTCAGACGTATAGGGTATCGAACATCATGTCACTACAGTCATTCGAGCGATTGCACAAGATGTGTTTGATGACAGAATGCAACTGTTTTACAACTGATGTTCTAGCTAATAGTGATTTCTTCAATAGCCACTAAATATTTTCTGATTTTAACAGTTATTTGCTTTTTGAGGCCGTTCAGCGAACGTTTCCAGCTCATTTTTTGGGCCATTCATTACCATAAAAATTGAATAAACAAAAACCAGCTCGCAAACTATCAAAGTCATCTATGAGAAGTTTTCTTGGGGTCTTCAGGCGAAGACTGGTGTCATGCAGCTCTCCACGCTACTCTATCCCGTGCAGCCTTCTTCATCCTTGAATGAGGACGGCAAGCACATCCATTTCAACCTATTTACTGTATTCGTTTCGTGATCTCCCTCTGGGACTTGTGCCTCACCCCCCTCCCCCACTCACACTCACACACACACACACACACACACACACACTTCCCTCCCATACTGCATCCAAGAGTCCTTGATGTCTCATAATATGTCCTACTAATTGATCTTTTAGTCAATTCTCTTTCTCTCCCCCCAAGGGCCTCACTGTTCATTCGTGAGTACATGCGTGGCGTGCACGGGGCCCCGAGCTAATGTAGTCTTCCTTCATTCTATCCTCCCTTGACTGCACTTCCTTGCCCTTCCCGTCCTTTCCTATGCTCACTTCTTCTCCTTCCCACCAGGGGACTGATAACCTTAACTGTTTGGTCCCTCTGTCCCTAACAACCAACCAATCTCTTTCTCTTTGGCCATGTTCCCCCACACGCAGGGTCGGCTTAGTTGTTAAATCCGGATTTAGCGTGTTAATACACTCCTGGAAATTAAAATCACGAAGATGACGTGCTACAGAAACGAAAGTTAACCGACAGGAAGAAGATTCTGTGATATGCGAATGATTAGCTTATCAGAGCATTCACATAAGATTGGCGCCGGTGGCGACACCTGCAACGTGCTGACATGAGGAAAGTGACCAACCGATTTCTCATACAAAAACAGCAGTTGACCGGCGTTGCCTGGTGAAACGTTGTTGTGATGCCTCGTGTAAAAAGGAGAAATGTGTACCATCACGTTTCCGACTTTGGTAAAGGTCGGATTGTAGCCTATCGCGATTGCGGTTTATCGTATCGCGACATTGCTGCTCGCGTTGGTTGCGATCCAATGACTGTCAGCAGAATATGGAATCGGTGAGTTCAGGAGGGAAATGTGGAACGCCGTGCTGGATCCCAACGGCCTCGTACCACTAGCAGTCGACATGACAGGCATCTTATGCTCATGTCTGTAACGGATCGTGCAGCCACGTCTCGATCCCTGAGTCAACAGATGGGGACATTTGTAAGACAACAACCATCTGCACGAGCAGTTCGACGACGTTTGCAGCAGCATGGACTATCAGCTCGCACACCATGGCTGTGGTTACCCTTGAAGCTGCATCACAGATAGGAGCGCCTTCAATGATGAACGCAACTAAGAAACCTGGGTGCACGAATGACAAAACGTCATTTTTTCGGATGAATTCAGATTCTGTTTACAGTATCATGATGGTCGAATACGTGTTTGGCGACATCGCGGTAAACGCACATTGGAAGCGTGTATTCGTCTTCGCCATACTGGCGAATCACCCGGCGTGATGGTATGGGGTGCCATTGGTTACACGTCTCGGTCACCTCTTGTTCGCATCGACGGCACTTTGAACAGTGGCCGTTTCATTTCAGATGTGTTACGACCTGTGGCTCTAACCTTCATTCGATAACTGCAAGCCGCGGTGGAGTAGCCGAGCGGTCTAAAGCGTCTCGCTGCGGAGCGCGCGGTTGCTCGCCGTGGAGGTTCGAGTCCTCCCTAGGGCATGGGTGTGTGTGTGTTTGTCCTTAGGTTAGTTTACCTAGGTTTAAGTAGTTTGCAAGCTACGGACTGATGACCACGCAGTTTGGTCCGATAGATTTACAAACATGTGAAACATGTGTGATCCCTGCGAAACCTTACATTTCAGCAGGATAATGCACGACCGCATGTAGCAGGTCCTGTACGGGCCTTTCTGGATACGGAAAATGTTCGCCTGCTGCCCTGGCCAGCACATTCTCCAGATCTCTCACCAATTGAAAACGTCTGGTCAACGGTTGCCGAGCAACTGGCTCGTCACAATACGCTAGTCACTACTCTTGATTAACTGTGGTATCGTTTTGAAGCTGCATGAGCATCTGTACCTGTACACGCCATACAAGCTCTGTTTGACTCAATGCCCAGGCGTATCAAGTCCGTTATTACGACCAGAGGTGGTTGTTCTGGGGACTGAGTTCTCAGGAACTATGCACCCAAATTGCGTGAAAATGTAATCACTTGTCAGTTCTGTTATAATATATTTGTCCAATGAATAACCGTTTATCATATGTATTTCTTCTTGGTGTAGCAATTTTAATGGCCAGTAGTGTACTTACGGGGTGGCTGGATGCCCTTTCTGTCGCCACACCATGGCCCCCGGGAGGAGATGAGTGCCCCAAATGTCTGCGTATAGTGTTATATGTGTGAAAGTGTAAAGTGTTACGAAATGTTTGCAAATCTGGTAACTGAGGCGGGACATTGGTACCAGCCCGGTATTCACCTAGGGGTATGTGAAAAACCGCGTTAAAGCCGGGTTTCCACAGACATAAATTTCTTACACCTGCATTCCCCCACCACCACTCGCGCAAGTCAACATACGCATGGAAACACCAAATTTGGGTACTGTCATGCTATCTTACGTTTAAGTTACGAAAGTTCAAACGCGTTTTACTTTCTTGCGCGATGTCGCTTCACCCACCTTGCTTACGAGCTTCAGCAACAGGCGATAGGTGGATTTGTTTTCATTCTGGCTTTGCTCGTTCGATAGAACGGAACACGGATCTAGAACTACTGTTTACTTATATACATGAAGAGTTTGTGTCACACCAAACTAATGACTTTTGTCTTTAGCTAAGTAAATGATAAAATTTTCATATACAATGCGACGGGAACATCAATATAGAATTGAACTGCTCCTTATAAACATTTATGCATAGAATAACACACCAGCGTTTGATGTGACGAAACGAATTTGGAACAGTTAACTTACTAACGTTCACGGTATTGTATAACAGTTAATATCTTAAAAGCATATTCTGATTCAGTATGGGCCTAATACTAATTCATCATTCACCGTAAACATTTCCCTCACATGAAAATTTATATGTGGCTTTAGAGATTTAAATTAGGTCTAGTTTGATCATCATAGAAATTTTATGTGACTAGGGTTCAAATCGGCATTAACATTGTGTGAAGACTGTTCTATAGAATAGATCTAAGACTGCTTACACAAGTATGGAATCGGTAGTTTACGGCACTTGTTACCTATCACAAATTAGACTAATCCTTAAAAGATGAACTATTGAGACAGAAACCTTACTTCGCACTTAATACTGCTGCAGGTAGTACCGATATATACCTTCTTTTCTGATTATCTTCTGTTAATTGTAGATAACATAGGGTAAAAACAGTGTTCTTCAGAATGTATGTACTGCAGTATCTCCAGTAGCTACATGAGCCTGTAAATTAATATGAGCTGGTATGTGTGTTAACTTTTGTATAGTACCACAAATACGGCTCAAAAGATTTCCAAAATTTGGTTAAAACTCAAGGTATCGGCGACGTTGTGCATTGTTGGTAGCGAAATGTTCGCTTTACGAGTGTAATTTACTGATTACACAAGGCTAAATGCAAGACCCTGCACACCATATAGCAGGAACAGCATTATCTCATGGTGTATACGAAATATTGTTCCCCTCGTTCTGACTGTGACAGTTTTCAAACAGGAATTTCCAAGATCGTAACTTACATTAGCACGTTACACTAACACAGCTATCACTAAAAATTTATTCACAATTTATTTTACTGCCCAAAACACTTCCTACGAAATTCCCACTTCTATATTTAGCATTAGTGCATCTGTTTCTTTCTTGTCAACGACTGTTTTAACTCTACAGCTAAAAGGTGTACAACTCACGCACGAAAAATTTCACTATGGGATATCTTGAAAGTCGCGTAAATAGCGTTTCCTACATCGACGCGTGGAAACGCTAACATGTATATAGGAAATGGTGGTGGGGGAACGCATGTGTAAGAAATTGATGCCTGTGGAAACCCGGCTTAAAACCACATCCACACTGGCCGGCACTCCGACAACCTTCTTTAACCCGCCGGGCGGATTCGAACCGGGGCCGGTACGCCTCCCCGTCTCGGAAAGCGGTGCGTTAGACCAAACGGCTAACCGAGCTGGTCTTATCTTTTAGTAAATACATACCAAAAATTTCTTTTCCCGCAATTCTATTCAATACCTCCTCACGCGAGCTACCCAGGAAAGCTTCGATATACGTCTGTAGTGCCATATTTTAAAAGGTTTAATCCTCTTCTTGTCTTATTTATTTATAGTGTACAAGGCTACATTCCAGATAAATGTTTTCAGAAATGTCTTCCTAACACTTCAATTAATATTAGACGTTAACAAATTTCTCTCCTTTATGAATTATTTTCTTCCTATTGCAATTATGCATTTTATATCTTCTATACTCCGGCCATCAGAATTTTTTTTATAGCCCAAATAACAGAACTCGTCTATTACCTTCATCGACTACATTCCATCACTCTTGTTTTCTCTTATTAATGTTCATGTTATACCTTCCTTTCAGGACACTGTCCATTGCAGTCAGTTGCTGTACAAGGTTCTTCGCTGTCTCCGTTAGAATTACAATGTCGTCAGTAAATCGCAAAGATTTTGTTTCTTCTCTTTGAACTTCGTTCATTTTCCAGATTTCTCTTTATTATCCTTCACAGCTTGCGCACTGTACAAATTGAATAACATCTGGGAAGGCTACAACATTGCTTTCCTTCCTCCACAATCACTGCGTCCCTTCCATGCCCCTCAACTCCTGTAACTTCTGTCTTTTTTTCTGTACAAGTTTGGTATAACTTTTCGTTTCGTACACTTTACCCCTGCTACCTTCAAAATTATAGAGAGTCTATTCCAGTAAGCATTGTCAAAAGCTTTCTCCAACTTAAATGAAGATTTCCTTTCTTTAACCTATCTTCTAACATAAGTCGTAAGGTACATATTGACTCACCTGTTCCTACATTTCTCCTAAATGTAAACTGATGTTCCTCGAAATCGGAGTCTACTAGTTTTTCCATTATTCTGCAAATAATTCGTGTTATTACTTGCAACCATGTCTTGTTAAACTGATGGTTCTGTAATTTTCACACCTGTCTGCATGTGTTAGAGCTATTTAAGTCTTCAGTGCAAGAATGTAATACAAACGAAGAAAACGTAAATTTTAGGATTGGTCACAAGCGAGATCTATAAGTATCATAAATTAAAACCCCTCTCAGCGTTTTTCTGACTGTATCTGAAGACTAATATCAGAAACTACAGTGGTAATTCTGTTACACTTTTCACTAATAGGCTGATTCTTGAGGCAGATTTGGGTTTAAAAGTTTTACTTACTAGCAACCTGTTCCAGCTTCACTTGGCTATCATTAAATCTCTACTGTTCAACAATTTGTCTGGATCAATGGTACGAAATTATATTTACTGTTCAATTCTTCCACGAGTACCACGCTATTAGTGGAAAGCATATCAAATTCTCTACAGTAGTTTCTGATATTATCCTTCACATATTCTCAAAAACACCGCCAAGAAGTATGATTTAGTAACATATATAGATATCTACACTTCTTTAATTCCAAAATCTCTGAAAAATTTCGGAATCCATTCCAAAATATTTTCCTGAAATATCATGTTACTTTTTAGATTTGCAAACAACTTGACAGGTTTCAGGTAAACAATACATTGATTTTCATGAGTATTTTACTGTCTGTTGGCCTTTATTAATTTCTTCCCGTAAAAATTGTGGCTGAGGGGAAACATTGCAGTGTTTTCGGACTTCGTGAGAAGCAGGAGAATGACAAGGCAGGGGTTCCCTCACCATCGGCACCCCATGGGCAAACATACGTGAAAGCGCCTAATAAGTATTCTGCACTGTCGTAGCACTTCCAGTTTTCAGAAGGAAATACCAGCTCCTGGCGGCGTCTGCCGCTCGTGTTTGTGTTTCCTTGAACGAGTCTGCATCCAGCCTAGTCATGAATGGCCATATATTGGAACGCCTAAAGCCCTTAAGCTTGCGCCGGCACCACTGCAGTCACGTGTGCCGGACAGTGATAGAGAATGCTAAAGGACTCTGCGGGCAGTTATTTACGAGGAGAAACTTGCCACGGTTTTGGTGGCTAAATCCCCACCACCACACCCCATCCCACCCATCCCCCATTTGTTCTTTATCGTTCCTGCTTCAGCTATCAATAATCACCATCAAAAGAGAGCAATTTGTGCCACACTGCGAATAATAGAAAGAGCAACATACACTTTGAAGAGAAAGAGCTAGCACAGTTTCACTCGTTTGGTGTTTCTGTAATTCATGTTCATTCCTGCAAAGGAGATTTCAACCTCCAGGAATGTCATAATGCACCAACATAAAAATTCACGAAGTGCTATAATGTATTGACATCAACGATACAGCCCAATAATCGCTTGTGTCTGATTTCTTCTTTGAAACATGACCTGCACACTTTAAAAAAAAAAATCAACTGGACCGCTTCGTTTCTAAAGAGACCTACGGTAGACTGCTGTTGGAAAATGAGCAACTACTTCCCTTACTTTGTGTTGAGTATAGATACCCTATTAGCTCCATTTGCCTTTCCACTGTTGAAGGAAGCCGGCCGCAGTGGCCGAGGGGACTGAGGCGCTCCAGTCACGGTCTGCACGGCCACTACGGTCGGGGGTTCAAATCCCCCCTCGGGCATTGATATTTGTGCCGTCCTTAGGATTAGCTAGTTCATAAGTACTTTGTAAGTTTAGGGACTGATGACCTCGTAGTTAAGTCCCATAAGCTATGAAACATTTGAACATTTTTGTTGAAGGAATCTGATTTTCTGCATCACATTCATCTGTTTAGATATTCCGGTATGTGTCATTTCATTGTTCGAACGATAATTGAGAAGAGAAATAATTTTCGGAAAGGAAATTTAATGCATTGGTCTTCTCTTCGTAGTGCAACATTTTGATACCAGTATAGTTACTGAGTCACTAGAAAGACGTATTTCAGCCATTTACTGATTTAACATAAAAACAAAAATTCTTAGCCTTTTAAAGGCATTGGTAGACAGAATTTTACCACCAAAATCTTAGAATGTTGCCATAACAAGTCCTTTGTTGCGTTTAAACTTGAGATGAAATCTCTTTGGTTGCAGATCAAGTTTCCAAGGTGTAATGAGACAGGTGTTTGCCATCCCTTATAAATGTTCTCAGTGCACGCCTATCTAAAGCGTATTGTACTTACACAACTCTTGAATTTACACTCGGAATTCTTAACTTTGTAGCGAAATTAATAATAAATCCAGAATTTAAATTGATACTGTACACCCATCCAAGAGTTGATGCTGAAGCTTTAAATGATTTAATGAACTGACATATCCGAGACCATCTCACAGCTCTGTTCGAAATAAGAACCAGAATCCATGTTTCGCCACTACTTTAGTCCTAGGGTCGCGTATGCAGAAATATATGAAGAAGTGTCTCTGTGAAGACTGTAAATTGACGACGTGAACTTTTTCGTCAGTGAAGAGTGTTCATATTGACAAACTGATATGATAATAGTCAAACAAGATTTCGTATAAGGAGACTCTGGTTGACTTACTTCAAATCAGTGACACAATTACCGACACTGACACAGTCACTTTACTTAGCTCAGAAGCAGACCTATGGAAATATTTTTACTTGCTTTAGTTCTTACTATAAGCTTTTATTTTTTTCTGTTGTAACTTCTGAAAACCAAAACCAAGTGTGATTTTGTCGAAACAAAGCGAATGTGTCAAAAATCAATAAGTATATATTTTCATATTATTATCACATGAAAAACTTCCATTCTGGTACACAGTTTTGTACATTCCTAAAACCTTCATTTTAAAATTTTTAGTTTTTCTGTACAGTTCAACATTGCTACCATGTCCAGTACAATGATTAATATTTTATAGATTTCCTGTTATATAAATAGTACTCAACCTATCTTTTAAAAGCGGGTGCTCATAAAAGTTATGGGCCGTAGCACACACCATAAAATCCACCTATATCTATATTACCCAACATTTCACTTTTCCTGAAGTTTACTTTTCATTTTGTATCGTTGTGATACAAATAAATTCTATTTCATCACTTTTGAAATTTCATTTTACAAGAAGGAAAATGTCTGTCAAATTGTACCTGTTGTAACGACACTAAATATAGATGAAAATGCTGCCGGTTTCAGTGAAAACCCCCTATACCTTTTATTGTTGGCTGTAACTTCTGGTAAGTAGTACAGTTTTTACCATTTCAAGACATGACACTGATAGTTGTGTTACAAATTCAAATTCAAACTTATAAGCAACTTGACACTAACATTGACACTAATAGCAGTGTAGTCTGGAGAAAACGATCTTAAGGTCCAGGACTTCTTCCCCAGTCAGCCCTAGGATTTCGCTTAACACTTCTTTCAGGTATGGTAATGGTTAATGTGAAAAAATACAAAGCTGTGCTGTGGTTGGAAGATCATGTAAAACGTTAGATTGTAACTTGTTGCGTAAAGAATACATATATATATATATATATATATATATATATATATATATATATATATATATATATATATATATATCTTACTCAAGTATGTCTACACTCGTTTATGCACAATACGTTTATTAGTAACTAGCTGCTCCCCGCGGTGTTACCCGCGGTTCAATAGTCAGACATTAAAGTGCCAAGAAAGGGCATAAATAACTACATGACTGTTTGCGGCATTGTTAGCACGGAATATATAATTGTCTTGGAACCGATGGAGAGCCAAAAATGTATTGCAATTCGTGCCTGTAAACGACGTTTCGAGACTTCTATTTCTCAGAGTATACGTAGAGATTTCTAGCTCTCGATACACGGGAGCAGCCTACTTAGAGCTGCCCGTGCGAGAAACATGGGGTGGCCAGATGAATACCTGCCACTTTTAATGTTTGTCCTTGAC
The DNA here is from genome assembly GCA_026315105.1 of Locusta migratoria. Lineage (NCBI taxonomy): Eukaryota > Metazoa > Arthropoda > Insecta > Orthoptera > Acrididae > Locusta > Locusta migratoria. The sequence continues at coordinate 346,881,172 of CM048755.1, forward strand.
TCTTGTTTATAGTAATCAACAAGGCCACTTTCAATGGGAACTGTAACCGTTTAAACTGGAATGGCAAGTTTGTTGGGATGATGGGAATTCGTGGTAAAAAAGATAACAATAACAAAGAAAAAAATTTCACTATAGCAGGACCCGAACCATTGCCCAAAATAACGAAAGTCTAAGACATGACGCGTTAACCCTCGCGGCTAAACATAACATTCCTTACAGCGTGCTTCTGCTGTTGTATTAGAAGCCTCTTACAACCGTTACGTATTTCAATGGATATATTTCAAATAAATAACTTGTAATAAACAATTTGAAAAGTAGCCTATGTCCTAATCCAAGACATAAAAAATATCTATATGAAATTTCATCTAAATCAGTGCTGTAGTTTTAGCGTGATGCGGTAACAAACATACATACTTTCGCATTTATAATATGTATAGGATTTTCGGGAGGAGGGGGTAGGGGGATATCCCCCTCTAATTAAATACTTGCCTTACCTCGTGAAAGAAGAATTTGTTCACTGGCAGGGAAGATTTTTTTCTGCTCTATGGCGTATTAAAATAGAAGTACATTCAGGCTGCATAATCTAAACTACGAGTAATCAAAGATATCACATCTCTAATGTCAAGCAAGCTAAACAATAAAGCAGTCTTAAGTTGTTCATTCTTGTTATCATTGTCAACTACTGGAGACGCGATCTGTTGTAGTAATATATATATATATATATATATATATATATATATATATATATATATATATATATACTAGGGATGAAATTCTTAAATTCAAGCTCGTAAACTTATTTTATTTTAAATTTATTTTATTTTGATTGCCAGATTCGGCTCTTCAACAATCTATCTTCAAATCACAAAATTTGTTAGGAAGCATAATTGTCATCATACTGATAAAACCATGTTACACAATTGGAACATTACTGCCAACATTGTTGATAATCAAAGTGAAATAAATTTGCGACCTTGACTTCATCGTTGGTATGTTAAAATTCTTAGGTTCATTAGCTGGGTTGTCATTCAGATTCACATTCTAGCTGTCTTGTGCCAGCGATGACGAGCACTACAAAAATATCAACATGTATATGTACATTATGTTAGTGAATGGTTCTTAATATTTAAATATTTAACCCTTTAATGCATAGTGTAGCTGATCAGCTACATACCTTATTTTCCCCAGTATCTCTCAAACATCAAAATTTTACCACAAATTCATTTGAAGCAGTTTCTATACATAGTGTTACATATGCTAGTAGCTCGTCCTGGAAATTGTAAATTGCAGAGCACTACTGAATCAGTACGACAGTTAGCTGCATTGAGTTACTCCTGTGGGTTTGTTTACTTTAGTATTCCTCCTTTGCCATGTAAAACTAGTCAATCACTTACTACTGTTGCATTATGAGTTACTTTTTGGAAAGATTAGAGGCATAATAGTGACATTTACTGCTTCGGCTACATCATGGAAGCACTATATAGCTGGCCAGCTATGAAGTTTTGGTTGCTAGTAGTGCATAATAATTTTAAGGAATTTTTTTCAATATTTTTCTCAGTATATACGCACTACACATTAATCGTGGTAGCTTTTATAGCTTCAAATAAAAAGTCATGCGTTAAAGGGTTAACTTGTTCATGCATGTTAACATTGTTAACTATTGGAGACGCGACCTGTTATACTTAAATATACTAAAGATGAAATCCTTAAATTCAAGGTCGCAAAGTAATTTTATTTTAAATTTATTTTATGTTGATTGCCAGTTTCGGCTCTTCAACGATCTATCTTCCAATCACAAAATCTGTTAGCAAGCATAATTCACATTACACTGATGAAATCATCGTATACGAGTGAAACATTACTACCATCATTAATGGTAATCAAAGAGAAATAAATTTGCGATCTTGACTTCGAGAATTTCATCGTTATGCTATTTGTTACAATTTTTAGTTTCATTAGCTGGGTTGCCATTCAGTGTCACATTGTAGCAGTTATGTGCCAACAATGACGAGTACTACAAAATGTCATATTAAATCAACATGTACAAGCACAGAATATATCTAACACATTATGTAAATGGATTGTTCTTAACCCAGATAGCGCGGAATTATTTTTGGTTTAATTTTTTTCTCAGAAACTATTAATTACCTTCATATGACTGCACAAGATCGTTATAAGTGATGTTTTCCCAGTCGGGTCATTAGTTTTGCAATACTGCCCTTCTTTCTGGAATGACCTCAAAATGAATGTTTTATCATATTAATGTGATGAATCATTACTATTAAAACAACATATAAGATGAAATATATACATATAACTGTTTCAAAATTTGAAGAAAGTTCAAGAAATATAAACCCAACTACGAGGAAGTCTTCAGTGTCTTCTGTATGAACCTCAACTGTGCAACTGTATCCGACCACTTTGCAGTCGAGAATACAAGCTAAAATTGATCAGCAATGGGAGCAGACTATTCAAAGAAATAAAATATAACACTGTACACGAACTCTTACAGACAAGAATAAAAAAGTAAGCTGCCATTCTTATCCTTCTGGAAGGACGTCAGCGCTATCTGGGTTAATATTTAAATGTTTAAGAATAGTTACTTCATATTTGTTCTGGTAAATAAATCTCAGTGGTACTACTATGCAAATAACACGTAAATAGTGCTACTACTACTTGTATTAGCAACATGACTGCTATAAACACAATACAAACACCTATTCTTAAATCCCCCCACTTCTCTCAAAGTGTTATTCGTACACTGTCATTAAATAACTTCATTGAGTGATATTTAAGAAATAATAAACTGTAGTGTAGCAGAAGCTGTGATGCTGCAGTGAGATTAATACGAGGCGCGTCCAGAAAGTAAGTTCCGTTTGGTAATAAAATGAAATTGTACACAGATACAGAAGAAATTTTTATTGCACAAAATTCTACAACTCTTAAACTACTTTTCCACATAACTGCCGAAATTTTGTAGGCACTTGTCATAGCATGCCACAAGGTTTTGCATGCATCCTTCACAGAAGGTTGCCGACTGTGTATTCAACCATGTGGTAAAAGCTCTTTATCATCGTTGAAGTGTTGACCACCAAGGACAGATTTCAGGTGTAAGAAGAGATGAAAATTGCTAGAAGAGAGGTCCGAGCTGTATGGAGGATGATCAAAACAGGTCCCATTGAAATTTCCGTAAGAATTGTTTGGTCACATTCGGTGTGTGAGGTCAGACATTATCGCGAAAAAAAATCTTTTGACAGTAATCCTCTTCTTTCGTCCCGGGCACGACGTTAAACTGCCTCCCAACCCAAGGTGTGGTGCGACCCGTGCTGAGGGGTGCGTGGCACATGGGTGGATGTGTCTCGAATGGAGCCTCAGGGATACCGGGCGACCTCCCTGAGTAAGTTGCCTTGCACCGCGGGGGGGGGTTATCGTGGTGTGGACCATATAATTCCCCAAATCTCGTGGGACTAAGATGAACACCGAGAAAAAAATTATTCTAAAAGAATCCGAGGGGCAATCTGAGACCTCAGATACTCAAACATCGGGAACAGGACCGATGGAGTGCACTCCTACTTCTCAGTCAGGGTCTAGACGTGAGCAAGAAGTGGGAACTGTAACAGAGAAGTTGGGCCAGATTAGGATTAAGGCCTTGTCTGGGGCTCAGAGGAGGAAACTTCTCAAGGAACAGAGGCAAAAGGAAGGAAAAGAATGGCTTCCTAAACATAAGTGGAAGGAATCAAAAGGGCTTGAGCCCAAGATCCCCAAAACGGTCCAGAACCCAAAAGGCTCGACAGAGGATTGGAGGGTAATTAACCAAAAGGTCGTTTCGGAAGGACGAACCCTGGTGGTGGAGGTCGGAGAGAAGTCCCTGAAGGCAATGCGAGAGCAAGGCCTGAAACTGTTTTTTAGGGTTCTCGCAGGTCGCCGTCGGGGTAATCAAAGATCTTAAAGGCAATAATGGCAGCAAGATGGGGACTGGAAGTGCTGCAGATAAACCTGCAGCACAGTAAAGGGGCCACTGCTGCCCTGAGCCGTCGCCTGGGGAGACAGGAGGTGGACGTGGCCCTGATACAAGAACCCTATTTATACAAAGGGGGTGTATCAGGCCTCGGTGGTACTGGAGGTAAGCTGATTTATGCCAGAAATCTAAAAAACTCCAGAACATGCATTTATGTTAGAAATGGAATACTTTTCATACCAATGATGGATTTTTGTTCCAGGGACCTGGTGACCATCAGGATGCAGCAATGTGAGGAGGGTATCAAGAGGGAAATTGCTTTGGCCTCAGCATACCTTCCTTACGAAGACAGCTCTCCTCCTCCTTTGGAAGTGAGGAGACTGACGGAAGCCTGCCATCGGCAAGGTGACGAACTGTTGGTGGGATGTGATGCCAATGCCCACAATCTATCGTGGGGCAGCAAGGACACCAACAGTAGAGGTGAGCACCTTCTTGAATTTCTCCTATCTAACAACTTGGAGATCCTGAATAGGGGTGATGAACCTACATTCAGGAATAGTAGAAGGGAAGAAGTAATTGACATAACTTTTGGTTCCTTGATGATGGGAAGTTATGTCAAACAGTGGCATGTGGTCCTGGAGCCATCCTCGTCAGATCACATGTATATTAAATTCAAGGTTGAAATGGGAACCAGACAGACCATGACCTATAGGAATCCCAGGAAAACGGACTAGGAGACATATAGGAGAGACCTTGACTTCAGCCTATCAGAAATTAAAACTTCGATAAGGAATCCAGCAGAGTTTGAGGAAGTAGCAGAGGCCATAACCTCTGCTATAGTGACCTCATACCAGGACAACTGCTCAATCACTAAGAAGTGCACAAATAGGAGTGTGCCTTGGTAGAATAATAACCTGGAAATGCAAAGGAAACAGGTACGAAGACTGTTTAACCTTGTGAGGCGCAAAGGACAATGGGCAAAATATCGTGAGGCCCTTGTCAATTACAACCTTGCCATCAGACGGGCAAAGGAGGCATCCTGGAAGGTATTCTGTGAGGAAGTGGAGGGCACGGCTACTCAAGCGAGACTTCATAAAATCCTCACTAGGGTACCAACTAATCCAGGAGGAACATTGAGGAAGGAGGATGGGGAGTATACAAAGACAGCACATGAAATGCTGGAACTGCTCCTCAAGACTCACTTTCCTCAATATACTCTGGGGGATAACTCAGACCAGAATGTGATTCCTGAGAGACAACGGTTCTCAGGTATTCGCAAAGAGGACTGAGATCTGGCCAAGGAGTGTGTCGATTTCAGTAAGGTCCGATGGGCGGTGGGAACATTTCAACTGTTCACGTCACCTGGCCCCGATGGAATCTATCCAGCTCTCCTGCAACAAGCGGGTGAAAATCTTACTAGATTCCTATGCAGGTTATTCAGGGTTAGCCTAGCAGCAGGAATCATTCCCAATGCCTGGAGGGCAGTGAAGGTTGTCTTCATCCCAAAGCCAGGAAGAATTGATCATACCAAGGCCAAGGATATGAGACCAATCAGCCTGTCCTCCTTCATTCTTAAGACATTGGAAAAGCTGGTTAATGTGCATGTTGGAGAAAGGAGGTTAAGTAGGGCTCCTCTACATTCAAACCAGCATGCATATCAACCAGGTAAATCATGTGAGACAGCTCTCCACCAACTTGTTGGGAAGGTGGAGAAAGCACTACACTTTCAGGAGATAGCCCTCTGTATCTTCCTGGATATTGAGGGGGCTTTTAGCAACACGACCTTCGATTCCATGGTTAGGGCAGCAGAGGTGCATGACCTAGGGACCACTATATGTGGGTGGACTAGTGCCATGCTCAGTGGAAGAAAGGTAGAGGCTACCATGATGAATGAAAAAATGGTAATCAACACCACTAGGGGTTGCCTGCAAGGAGGAGTTCTTTCCCCTTTATTGTGGAATCTAGTGGTGAATGATCTCATTGGAGAATTAAACTCTAGGCAGTACTTTTGCCAAGGATACGCAGACGATCTGGTCATAGTAATACTTGGCAAATTTGCTGACACAGTGAAGAATATGGCACAAGGTGCCTTGGACATTGTGCAAGACTGGTGCAGAAAACAGGATCTGGGGGTTAGTCCTAAGAAGACTGTTGTTGTACCATTCACAAGGAAACATATCCAACACTCAAGTTGGAATCTAAAGCTTTTCAATGAAGCACTACCTGTGAAGGGGACAGTGAAATATCTAGGGGTTACCCTAGATAAGAAACTGACATGGACCCCTCACATTAGGAATATTTGCTCCAAGGCAAAAGTAAGTACCAGGAGAGCTTGTGGCAAAAATTGGGGCCTGAGCCCCAAGGGTATGCACTGGATATACACCACAGTGATTAGACCCAGGATCATCTATGGGGCGGCCGTGTGGTGGAAGAAGGTAGAACAGCAGGTTGCTGCTAAGGAGCTTGGTAAGGTGCAGAGACTAGCCTGCTTAGCCATAACAGGCGGAATTAGCAGCACATCAACTGCTGGGATGGAAACCATGCTGGATATGCCCCCATTACACCTTTGGGACAAGATGGAGGCGGCAGCTGGTGCCTGCAGACTCAAATCTGTCAACAACTGGAACTCTTTGGGATATCCAGAATCACACACTAAAATAGTGAGTGAGGTAAATATAGGAAAGGTTGGGGAAATGCCAACCGACTATATTATAATCCCATACTGCTTCAACAAGCCTTTCAGTATAACAATTGGAAGTAGGGAGCAGTGGGAGAAAATAGTTCGACACCGTACGGGGGATATTGTCTGGTTCACTGACGGGTCGAAATCAGACCAAGGCGTTGGGGCCGGGGTATACGGGGTGCAGCCAAGACTGGAGGGCGTCATCTCTCTAGGGAAACTGGCCTCAGTATTCCAGGCCGAAATCACTGCCATCAGGGCATGTGTGGAGGAGAATTTGCGTAGGTGCTACAAAGATCGTAGCATCTATATCTATTCAGACAGCCAGGCAGCCCTGAGATCACTGGCAGCTCCTACAACAAGGTCTAAAATTGTTGCAGAATGTCACAGGGTTCTGGTGGAGCTAGGGGAAAGCAATAGAGTAAACCTATTGTGGGTCCCTGGCCACTCGGGGATCAGTGGCAACGAACATGCAGACAGATTAGCCAGGATGGGGGCAAAGGCTCCATTTATTGGACCGAAACCTGTCCTGACAATCACCAAGGCAATGATTAAATTGGAGCTACGTACCTGGCTCAGAAGACAGCACGTAGAATATTGGACCAAAGTCCATCAACAAAAACATGGCAAGGTAATGATGCCAAAGCTTTGTTTTAAAAGAAGCTCTGCAATCCTGGGTCTGAACAGGAGAGAGATTAGACTCATGGTTGGATTGCTGACAGGCCATGGGAATTTCAAAAAACACCTACATACAATGGGAATAACAGAAGAGGACCCTAAATGTAGGATCTGTGATGACGGTGATGAAACTGCATCACATCTGATCTTCGAATGCATTGCGTTGGAGAGTAAAACGCACAGAACATTTGGGACAACCAGACCCGAAGAAATTGTGTCTAATAAAGAACTGGTAAAGGGACTCCTTGCACTGTTCAAGGGCATTGGTTGGCTTTACTAGACATACAGGGAGCGATACCGCACAATAAACTTAGTTTCGGTGCGGGCAGTAGCGGGTTAGACCAAGACTGTTTTGGCTTCCCTGATAGAATCAAATCAAATCAAATCAATCCTCTTCTTACACCTAAAATCTGTCCTTGGTGGACAACACTTCAACGATGAGAAAGAGCTGTTACCACATGTTTGAATACACAGGCGGCAACCTTCTGTGAAGGATGCATGCAAAACCTTGTGGCACGCTATGACAAGTGCCTACAAAATTTCGGCAGTTATGTGGAAAAGTAGTTTAAGAGTTGTAGAATTTTGTGCAATAAAAATTTCTTCTGTATCTGTGTACAGTTTCATTTTATTACCAAACGGAACTTACTTCCTGGACGCGCCTCGTATTAATCTCACTGCAGCATCACAGCTTCTGCTATACTACAGTTTATTATTTTTTAAATATCAGTCAATGAAGTTATTTAATGACAGTGTATGAATAACACTTTGAGAGAAGTGGGGGGATTTAAGAATAGGTGTTTGTATTGTGTTTATAGCAGTCATGTTGCTAATACAAGTAGTAGTAGCACTATTTACGTGTTATTTGCATAGTAGAACCACTGAGATTCATATACAGGAACAAATAAGAAGAAACTATTCTTAAACATTTAAATATTAACCCAGATAGCGCTGACGTCCTTCCAGAAGGATAAGAATGGCAGCTTACTTTTTTATTCTTGTCTGTAAGAGTTCGTGTACAGTGTTATATTTTATTTCTTTGAATAGTCTGCTCCCATTGCTGATCAATTTTAGCTTGTATTCTCGACTGCAAAGTGATTGGATACAGTTGCACAGTTGAGGTTCATACAGAAGACACTGAAGACTTCCTCGTAGTTGGGTTTATATTTCTTGAACTTTCTTCAAATTTTGAAACAGTTATATGTATATATTTCATCTTATATGTTGTTTCAACAATAATGATTCATCACATTAAAATGATAAAACATTCATTTTGATGAGTTGAAAGAACATGTTACCACATGGTTGAATACACAGGCGGCAACATTCTATGAAAAAGGCACACAAAACCTTGTGCTATGCTACGACAATTGCCTACAAAATTTCGGAAGCTACGTAGAAAAGTAGTTTAATAGTTGTAGATTTTTGTACACTCAATATTTTTTCTGTATCTGTGCCCGTTCGTTTTATATAACCAAACGGAACTTACTTTCTGGACGCGCCTCGTATACAAGCGTGTTTGTGTGCTCAGTTTTGAAGGACTAGGCCGAGACACGCGTGTCTCGGTTGTGGCGGCAAACAAAGGGTGTGAGGCGCGCACCCCCGCATTCCGCAAATGAGGGTGAGTTCCCTACGCCTGGTTCGGGCGGTGCTACCTATTAGTTCCCCTCGGGCCGCGGCGCGGAGAGCACGCGTTCCCTGCGCCTGGTCAGCACCCGCGCACAATGCGGCCAAGCAATCAAGGCTTCGCGGCGAACGCTGCAAAACTGTAAGTATATTGCAGCGCCAGCACGCCAACATCGGCTTTTGCACCACTTTACTGACACTAAAGTGAGTGCTTTGTGATGGCCTTTTGAATTTTTTTTTATTTTTTTTTTTTTTTTTTAATTTATTTTATTTTTTTTTTTATTTTTTTTTTTTTTTTTTGACTGATTCTTCCGTCGCTTCTTGGTAGAACATAATCAAATAAATTAAAAAAACACACAATTTTGTGTGTGTTCTACAAGTTTATTTTTGCTTACTTAACCGGTTTTCGGATTATTAGGCCATCTTCAGAGTTCAAATGTTCGCCGGCCGCGGTGGCCGAGGGGACTGAGGCGCTTCAGTCACGGTCTTCACGGCTACTACGGTCGGAGGTTCGAATCCCCCCTCGGGCATGGATATTTGTGCTGTCCTAGTTCGTAAGTAGTTCATAAGTAGTTTGTAAGTTTAGGGACTGATGACCCCGTAGTTAAGTCCCATAAGCTCTACAAACATTTCAAATGTTCAAATGTTTGTTAAGCTTATGGGACTTAACTACGGGGTCATCTGTCCCTAAATTTACAAACTACTTATGAACTACTTACGAACTAGGACGGCACAAACATCCATGCCCGAGGGGGGATTCGAGCCCCCGACACTAGTGGCCGTGCAGACCGTGACTGTAGCGCCTTAGTCCCCTCGGCCACCGCGGCCGGCCATCTTCAGAGTATTTACTGCTGTGTCAAAGAGGTTACATTGTTTAAATACAGTATGGGAAGAGATGACAAATGACTACACTTAGATCGACATACATAGTATAACACTTCTTTGACATTGTGTTATTACAGTTATCAACTTAAAAAGTAAACAGTAATACAAGAATATACAATGTGTGGAGGATAAAAGAAGGAATAAATGTGAATATAACCTGGGAACTTGAACTACCTACTATTACAAACAAACTGATAACGCTGATAAAAAAATATATATAAGTGCCTTTTTAATAATTCTGCACTATAATTATAGATGGTGTTACATATGACAGTTGTAAGGCCAGGTTTGGAGTGGAATCAAGAACTTATAATGAATAGTTACTGCATTAGATTAAACTAAACAAATCTGTCTAATGAAATTAATATTCTAAAATTTCAGGTAGATGAAAATGAATATTATATTGTAAACTACACTGGGACCAAATGGGAATGGAACAGTTCCATTCCTCCACTACAAAAAACCAAAAAAACCTTAAATGTAGACCTAGCATTTTATTTATTTTATTCAAAAAAAACTGGATTCCTTGTTTACCCCACACTTCCAAACTCCTGTGTATTTATTTATTATGATTTATTTTTAAGTTTTGAAAATTTGGTCCCAGTGTAGCTTACAACATAATATTCATTTTCATCTACCTGAAATTTTAGAATATTAATTTCATTAGACAGATTTGTTTAGTTTAATCTAATGCATTAACTATTCATTTTAAGTTCTTGATTCCACTCCAAACCTGGCCTTACAACTGTCTTATGTAACACCATCTATAATTATAGTGCAGAATTATTAACAAGGCACTTATATATATTTATTTATCAGCGTTATCAGTTTGTTTGTAATAGTAGGTAGTTTCAGTTCCCAGGTTATATTCACATTTATTCCTTCTTTTATCCTCCACACATTGTATATTCTTGTATTACTGTTTAGTTTTTAAGTTGATAACTGTAATAACACAATGTCAAATAAGTGTTATACTATGTATGTCGATCTAAGTGTAGTCATTTGTCATCTCTTCCCATACTGTATTTAAACAATGTAACCTCTTTGACACAGCAGTAAATACTCTGAAGATGGCCTAATAAGCCGAAAACCAGTTAAGTAGGCAAAAATAAACTTGTAGAACACACACAAAATTGTGTTTTTTAGTTTATTTATTTCTTTTCTTTATTGATATTTTAAAGCCCCTGGGTGGGCAGACTGGCAGTGGACTGAGCGCCGCTCTTCAGCCGAGAGATACAATTCATAACAATGTGTATTTAGAATTTGTATACCGTGATGGCAATTGACTCTGAATAATGAGAAGTGTGAAGTCGTCCACATGAGTACGAAAAGAAATCCGTTAAACTTTGTTTACAAGATAAATTAATCAAACGGAAGGCCGTAAACTCCACAAAATATCTAGGAACTACTATTAAGGCTAGTCTACACGACGACACCAGGTTGCGACACTCGTTTCATGAAATGAGTTGCGCGCAACTGGTTTCGTGTATGTCTGTAGGACACGGCGCCAGTACTATACACTTCAGTTTCTTTGTTTTGTAAGTGCCGTAGTCGCCGTAGAATGAAAGTTTTGGTAGCTGTATGAGTTGTGGCGGAGCTATTGCTTCTCTGTGCGAAGTCGTTGCATAAGACTAAACATAAAAAGAATAAGAAACGTGTTTGGGTTTGTGACTGGATTACACAAAGGCGTCAGCTCGGTTGCTTAGCGATCTTGCTGAAAGAAATTGTGATCGAAGACCCTACAACTTATTTTAATGGAGTCAGAATGTCACCAGAGCAGTTTACGTTCCTTTGAAACAGAGTTTGTAATGCAATAAATAAACAAGATACTGTTATGCGTGAAGCATTGTTACCAGAACTGAAATTATAAATTGCATTACTTTTCTTGTCAAATAGATATTCGTCTCTACAGTACCTGTACCGTGTTCCCAAATCCACTATTGCCATAGTTCGATTGTATAGGTATTTGGAATTGAATGTACTTTACTCTGCAATTCACTAATCGTTAACCCATCAATATTTAATTCACGAATAATTTCTTCAAGAGCACTAACACGCCGCTGCTTATTGCTGAAATTTTCATCGTTAAAATGGCACAAAGATCTATGAATCGCATATATGTACAAAAGCCGAATTATTTCTTCCTTTCCCCCCTTTATGTTGTGTTTTGTTCTGTATTGGTTATAACCTACCTAAAAACACGCGCAATTAGTTTCGCCAAAGTTGGGATGTGCCGAAACTGTTTAGTTTCGCCAATGAGTTGCGCGAACGCCTGCCGCGCATGCGCAGTGGCCAGTAGCGCAGTTTCACGAAACCAAGTGTCGTCGTGTAAACTAGCCTTTACTTCAGACTTAAACTGGGGAGAACACGTAGATAATGTCGTGGGAAGGGCGAATCAGAGACTGCGTTTTATTGGCAGAACCCTTAAGAGATGTACGAGAACTACTAAAGAGACTGCATACACTACGCTTGTCCGTCCTTTTTTGGAGTATTGCTGCCCATTGTGGGATCCTTATCAGGTGGGCTTGACGGAGGACATCGAAAGAGTTCAAATGGGCAGCTCGTTTTGTATTGTCACGATACAGGGGAGACAGCGTTACGGACATGATACAGGATCTGGGATGGGAATCATTACATCAACGGCGTTTATCGCTGCGGCTTGAGCTACTTACGAAACTCCAATCGCCAACATTCTCCTCCGAATGCGAAAATATATTGTTGACTCCCACTTACATAGGTAGAAAAGAGCATCAGCATAAAATACGAGAAATCAGAGCTCGAACGGAGAGATACAGGTGTTCTTCCAAAAATGTTCAAATGTTTGTAGAACTTATGGGACTTAACTACGGGGTCATCAGTCCCTAAGCTTACAAACTACTTATGAACTAGCTAAGACTAAGGACGGCACAAATATCCATGCTCGAGGGGGGATTCGAACCCCCGACCGAGGTGTTCTTTCTTCCAGCGCGCTATTCGAGAACGGAATGGGAGATAAATAATATAAAGGTGGTTCGATGAACCCTCTGCCAGGCACATAAATGTGATTTGCAGAGTATCCCATGTAGATGTAGATGTAGAAACGGAGAATTAAAATATATACATATGGGGAGAGTGATGAAAACTAACATTAACGAGAGACAGACATATTCAGAGGTTAAAATTGCTACGGTGGCTAAAAATACCGATGTTGACACAAATACACAGAACGGTGAAGAGACGATGAACACTTCATAAAATACATGCCAACAGTTGTTCTGCCTTTTCGGCGGTTGGCCGTTTGAAAGCACGAAATTTTATTCCAAACTTGAATAAATAGATTTATAGGCGAGAACATTCTTTACAACTTTGCTCTCTTTTTTTCCAAATCTCGTGCCTTTTCAGAGATATTTGCGCAAGTAACGGCGATTTGACATGTCTGTAGCGTGCTCCCACGTTTTAGGCCGCGCAGTTCAACCGAATCGGCGCCATATTGTACAGACGTATTTGTTGGCCAGAACCTTTCTCTGGCGGCATTCCCAGTCGCCGCTAGAGAGCGGTACAATGCCCTACCTCGGCTATTATGCGCTGGATCAAAACAATTCCAAGTAAAAGTTGTTCAGAATTTAATAACCAGTAAGTTTTGTGAGAAATTTTTTGCGATATTTTGACTCTGAAAGTCGATATAGACGTATAAAGACATAATTCTACATATGATTCTACACTTTTATTCTTTCGCTGTATGTCACTTAATAGATATTCGAATAATGGTTTGAAGTTGAACTTCTGAATCGTCATCAGTGCTGTGAAGTGCGTCTATTAAGTGTATTTTAACTCGGTGCGACCTCCGCACCTAGTACATGTATCACCAGTGACTTTTATTCATTGTCTCTGTATCTTCTTCGTAACCATTGTTTGTTTCCCTCAATGTGCTTTTACCGCCATCGTTGCCATTATTTTACGAACAACATTTTTTATCACCTATAGCTATGTTGTTATCTTCAAAATTCCACCATTTCTATTTTAAATTTCACCGTTTTAAATCTCTATTGTATTTTATTATTCATAAAAGTCTGCAGGCTGCAGAGTGGCGGTGATGCTACCGCCAGAAGTGGTGGCTTAAAATAAAAATAAAGAAAAAAAAAATTGAGGTTGACATTTCACCTAGGGATTAATGTAGCGCAGGAAAATACTTTTTTATATAGAAAATATTGTATAAAAACTGTTGCCGAAGGTCAAATAAAAATTTGTGTAGAAATATAATAAAAACTATTGAAAGATGATAAACCAATTAGGACAAATATCGCGCATTTATACTGCAGAAAGTATGAGATGTAAAAAGTAACAAATTTTCTGCGCAGCTGAGAAAAATGTATAATCAAATATATGATTAAAAAAGATAAAAGAGGAACTTGCTGTACGGAATGATGAGAATATTGAAACAATAAGACAGAGGGCGGGAAGAGAGACCTCTTTAAAATTAAATATATAAATATTAATATTAGATAGAAAATGAAGATGGCAATATAAAATATTTCACATAAAGTAAACTAACTACAATTAAAACTGTTGTGGAAGATCAAAGAAACATGTCATTAAATAAATTATAAAAATAAAATCGGCACAGTCCTGTTATAAGGGCCACTTTTGCAAATATCTTGTACAAAAAGTAATAAAGATATAAATAAAGTACATAGTATAAAATTAAATATGTAAAATATTTAATATTGTATTACTATTTTTACATATTTAATTTTACATTATTTATATGTAGCTATATTATTTTTTGTTCGAAATAGTTCCACAATCATAAAACTACAAGAAAACGTAGAGTTTCCCCAAAAACAAGACAGTGCGATTATGTGTTCGTCATCCGTTTGTAGTAACAGAGGATTGTATATTGTTTGAGAACATGCAATTATGACGGTTGTAGGTGTCAGGAATACAATATGATTTTCTGACCATCACTGTTTGCGTAAAGTTGGACCACGAATAATCCTGTGAGCATGTTATGTCAGAATACAGTGATATTATTCACTTCACCCGACCAAGTAATTTAAGTCTTATCTTGCTGTTTTAATTTACAAACAGAGGCATAAAATTCTCGACAATACCGCTTCCCCTCTGCAGTTTTGTCTTACTATTGGAAACGTGTCCACCTGCCAGAATATTGATAGTCGTCCATGTTGTTACCCGGTTGCGTACCCGTTAGTTGTTTGCACATTCAGTACGTCCGGAGAAGCAGATACAAGGGGTGGACAAAATTATATGGACACCTGACATAGATATAGTATTTATTTATTAGTAGTAAATTGGTCCAACTGGCTTTGACAACAACTGCAGTTCTTCGAGGAACAGATTCGTAAAGTCTCTTTATAGTTCACAACAGAATGTATCCATTCTTGTAACAAAAACTTCCGCCGATTACCTCAACGATGTCGGATGTCTCTGCTCTAAAACTCCCGAAACGGTTTAATTATGTTGACACATGCCGATTATTCTGTCCAGGGGAGATGTCTGACAATTTTCTGATGCTGTATAAAGTACATGTCAACCTACTGTGTTTTGCGCATTGTGATTTTGGAATATGGCAGTATTTGTTCCCAATATGTTAATCATAGTAAACAGTTTGTCGTAGAGGAAGTTCATGGCGATTATTCTATCCAGAGGGGATTTTTGACAAATTTCTGATGCTGTACAAAACACATGTGAACCTACTGTGCTGTGTGTGTGGGCGCATTGCCGTTTAGTAATATGGGAGTATTTGTTATCAATATGTTAATCATAGTTAACAGTTTGTCGTCGAGAATTATGAGGTATTTGTTCAGTTGTCCGACCAGTAATGACAGAAACATTCAAATACCACGGTATATATGCCCAAATCATGAATAAACCTTCCCCATGGTTCCATTATTCACGGTAGGAAACAGGCATACTGTGTCATAAGCTTCTTTTTGGGTTTTTGATATATTAACCCGTTTTTTTGCAGGAAGCAATTGTAAACGATGATTCACCGGACCACATATTTCCAATCATGAGTCCAGATTTTATGATGGTGGCATCACTTCCTTTGCAGCTTTGCGTTGGCTTCCGTTTGCATTGTGCAGTCGTTTTTGCCGTGGTAGTTTTATGTTCTGCGGACACACCGATCTCAATGCTCGTCGGTCGTTGTCTGTTAGCTTCCGGTTTCTCCCGCTATCCCTCTTCGCACAGTGACGTTTTTACCTTGTGTCGTATGCCCCGCCATTGCCATGAACGTGGGTGTTTGCGAAGCGTTAAGCAGTGCAACCGTTTTCGCCACGGACGCTCCCATTTATTGTGCAGCATCGTGTAGGCCTCTTTGGTAGTCTGACAGATCACGTGCTTCACTGGTCATCTGTGTTAACCGTCGCAGAAGGAAACGAGTAATATACTGCAACGTAAGGTCTTCAACGCTCCTGATGGGGCAGACAGACAGCGGCCTCGGCGCAGCTCTACTGTCGAGTGCTTTTACAATTGTCGAGGAGAATAAATACATCGATATACAAAGGAGACATGGTAGAACAAATGAATTTAAAAATGGTGTGAAGTACACTCCTGGCGATTAAAATTGCTAAGCCACGAAGATGACGTGCTACAGACGCGAAATTTAACCGACGGGAAGAAGATGCTGTGATATACAAATGATTAGCTTTTCAGAGCATTCACAAGGTTGGCGCCGGTGGCGACACCTACGACATGCTGACAGGAGGAAAGTTTCCAACCGATTTCTCATACACAAACAGCAGTTGACCGGCGTTGCCTGGTGAAACGTTGTTGTGATGCCTCGTGTAAGGAGGGGAAATGCGTACCATCACGTTTCAGACTTTGATAAAGGTCGGATTGTAACCTATCGCGATTGCGGTTTATTGTAAAGCGACATTACTGCTCGCGTTGGTCGCGATCCAATGACTGTTAGAAGAATATGGAATCGGTGGGTTCAGGGCGGTAATACGGAATGCCATAATGGATCCCAACGGCTTCGTATCACTAGCAGTCGAGATGACAGGCATCTTATCCGCATGGCTGTAACGGATCGTGCAGCCACGTCTCGATCCCTGAGTCAACAGATGGGGACCATCTGCACAAACAGTTCGACAACGTTTGCAGCAGCATGGACTATCAGCTCGGAGACCACGGCTGCGGTTACCCCTGACGCTGCATCACAGACAGGAGCGCCTGCAATGATCTACGGAACGACGAACTTGGGTTCACGAATGGGAAAACGTTATTTTTTTCGGATGAATCCATGTTCTGTTTACAGCATCATGATGGTCACATCCATGTTTGGCGACATCGCGCTGAACGCACATTGGAAGTGTGTATTCGTCATCGCCATACTGGCGTATCACCCGGCGTGATGGTGTGGGATGCTATTGGTTACACGTCTCGGTCACCTCTTGTTTGCATCGACGGCACTTTGAACAGTAGCCGTTACATTTCAGATGTGTTACGACCCGTGGCTCTACCCTCCATTAGATCCCTGCGAAACCCTACATTTCAGTAGGATAATGCATGACCGCATGTTGCAGGTCCTGTACGGGCCTTTCTAGATACGGAAAATATTCGACTGCTGCCTTGGCCAGCACATTCTCCAGATCTCTCACCAATTGAAAACGTCTGGTCAATGGTGGCCGAGCAACTGGCTCTTCGCAATACGCCAATCACTACTCATGATTAACTGTGGTATCGTGTGATGCTGCATGGGCATCTGTACCTGTACACGCCCTCCAAGTTCTGTTTGACTCGATGCCCAGGCGTATCAAGCCAGAGGTGGTTGTTCTCGGTACTGATTTCTGAGGATCTATGCACTCAAATTGCGTGAAAATGTAATCACAGGTCAGTTCTAGAATAATAATTTGTCCAACGAATACCAGTTTATAATCTGCATTTCTTTCTGGTGTAGCAATTTTAATGGGCAGTAGTGTAAATACATCGATTATACAAAGGAGACATGGGCCAACAAATGAATTTAAAAATGGTGTGAAGTACATACATATTCAGTTAAAACGGTGCACGGTGGCTAAAAACACTGAAGTTAATACCAACACTGAAAAAGGGACGAAAACGGAAATACTGAGTAAAACATCACAAGCAACACTGGTTCCGCCGTGTAAAGGGGGTATACAGAAACTTAAAAACACTGAAGTTACGAGCAACACATCACTGTACACTGCTAAAATCGGCGTAGAAACCCCGCATGGGATAGAGAAGGAGAGATTGCGCGAAGGGGAGGGAAAAGGAGAGGGAGGCGGCAGGCGGGAAGGAGGGCGGAAGAACTCCTAGGGGAAAGGTGGGAGGGGGAGGCCAAGCGTTGGAGGGATGAGGAGGGTTTGGGGTCGCGAGGGCATATCATATACTGGGAGGGGGTGGGACTAGGGCTAGTAGGAGGGGTAGATGCTGGGACGGAGGGCGTCATCCGGGAAAGGAAGCTGGCGAAAGTTATCCTCGGAAAGAATGTGGAGTGTGTGCAGGTGTATGGCGAGAGGGATGCATTGGTACTATTTTTCGGGAGATGTAGAGGATGCGGATATTTCCCAAGAACTTCAGAAGGTGTGGGTAAGGAATAAGACCGTAGAGGATCTGAGTGAGGGAAGGGAGGCAGATGTGGTAAGCGAGGCGGAGGGCGTGGTGCTCCAGGATCTACATCCACACTCCGCAAGCCACCCGATGGTGTGTGGCGGAGGGTACCTTGAGTACCACAATCGGTTCTCTCTCCTATTCCACTCTCGTATTGTTCGCAGAAAGAAAGATTGTCGGTATACCTCTGTGTGGGCTCTAATCTCTCGAATTTTATCTTCATGCTCTCTTCGCGAGATTTATATAGGAGGGAGCAATATACTGCTAGACTCCTCGGTAAAGGTATGTTCTCGAAACTTCGACAAAAGCCCGTACCGAGCGACAGAGAGTCTCTCTTGCAGAGTCGTCCACTGGAGTTTATCTCCGTAACGCTTTCACGATTACCAAATGATCCTGTAACGAAGCGCGCTGCTCTCCGTTGGATCTTTTCTACTTCCTCTATCAACCCCACGTGGTACGGATCCCACACCGGTGAGCAGTATTCAAACTGTGGGCGAACAAGTGTACTGTAACCTTCTTCCTTTGTTTTCGGACTGCATTTCCTTAGGATTCTTCCAATGAATCTAAGTCTGGCATCTGCTTTACCGACGATTGATTTTATATGGTCGTTCCATTTTAAATCACTCCTAATGCCTACTCCCAGATAATTTATGGAATTAACTGCTTCCAGTTGCTGACCTGCTATAGTGTAGCTAAATGATACAGGATCTTCCTTTCTATGTATTCGCAGCACATTACACTTGTCTACATTGAGATTCAATTGCCATTCCCTGCACCATGCGTCATTCTATGTAGATCCTCCTGCATTTCAATACAATTTTCCATTGTTACAATCTCTCTATATACTGCAGCATCATCCGCAAAAAGCCTCAGTGAACTTCCTATGTTATCCGCAAGATCATTTATATATATCGTGAACAGCAACGGACCCACGACACTCCCCTGTGGCACACCTGACATCACTCGGAAGACTTCTCTCCGTTGAGAATGACGTGCTGCATTCTGTTATCTAGGAACGCCTCAATCCAATCACACAATTGGTCTGATAGACCATATGCTCTTACTTCTGGAGGGATTTATAATAGGCGGGGGGTGGACGGATATATAGGCGGGGTGGAAGCTGCAGAGGTCGGGACGCATCAGGAAGCGGCAAGTGTAGAGAATGGTGGATGGGCTGAGAGCCATGTCCAGCCGGAGAGGTGTTTGAGAAGGTTGAGACAGGAAAGGGCTTTCTGGCAGACAGTCTTGAGGTGGGGAGTCCAGGAAAGGGAACGGACGAGGGTGAGGCCAAGGTATTTGAGAGTGGGAGTTTGCGGGATGGGACGGCCATGGAGAGTGAGGTAAAAGTCTAGTGGCGGAAGGAACGGGTGGTACGACCTATGATGATTGCCTAGGATTTGTCGGGGTTGATGGAAATGAGCCACTGGTTACACCGATTGGCCAATTGGAAAAGGTGAGACTGCAGAAGGTGCTGGGAATTGGCAAGGGAAGGAGCGAGGGTGAGGAAGGCGGTGTCGTGAGCATACTGAAGGAGATGGACGGAAGGCTGGCGTTGTGGCTATCGGCCGAGTAAATGAGGTAGAGGAGCGGCGAGAGAACGGAGCCCTGGGGTACCCAGGTAGAGGGGAAAACAAACGGGAGTCGGAACGTCCAAACGTGGTAAAAGGGTTACGAAATGCCCTCAATAGTTCAAAGAGCCGACTAGACACAATACCACAGGGAATAAAATAAACCGTTCGAAAAAAGATAGTACACTTGGAAAGACGACAACGTGATAAAAATACCATTTAAAATTCTTTGTACACACCTGGTGTCAAAAATTCCAGTGCATGATAGAAACAACCATTGTTCCATTTTTAAAAAAACTGTATGTTTGCATAAAAAAAACACTTTCTAAGTAATATTACAATCTGTTTGGTAAAAATACGAGCCTCTGACTACCAACTCATTCTGTGACAACCGCACATCAGTCACACTCCGTTTCCGCAATATTTGCGGTGCAAGTGTTAGGCGATTCACCCTGTATATTAATTTAAAAAAATGCTCACATTCAGTCGATATTTCGATGTATAGCACTGAAAACACGATTTTCCATCAAATTTGACCTTGAATTTGTTCAAAAATTACTGTCTATATGAATATAGAACGTCCATGCAAAATTCGATCGAAACCGGTGACCAACATGTCAGACCCTCTCCTTCTAAGACATAAACCCCTGGTATCAACAGTTCTCTGGTATACTGTTCCCACGAGCAATTACGCTGCAGCATCAAAAAATGTTCAAATGTTTGTTAAGCTTATGGGACTTAACTACGGGGTCATCAGTCCCTAAACTTACAAACTACTTATCAACTACCTTATACTAAAGACGGCACAAATATCCATGCCCAAGGGGGAATTCGAACCCCCGACCGTAGTGGCCGTGCAGACCGTGACTGGGGCGCATCAGTCTCCTCGGCCACCGTGGCCGGCTGCAGCATCACACAATCAGCCATCGGCCACCGATGTTTACAGTTTTGTATTATGAGTCCATGCCTGTAGGAATATAAATTTGTAACAAATTTGCGAGAGTCTTTCATTCTACGTTATTTCTTAGAGTGTATTTCACATAAGAGCGTTATGCGGTCTAGTGTTCTATTTTCCAGTTCTTCATCCGGCTCTTTTAAAATAAAATAAAAATGTAATTTCAATTATGTCTGTCAACTTTTGTCTTGATCTGGATCTCTAAAGTAAAGAATAGTAATTTAAGTTATGTATGTTAACCTTTGTACCCTTGTACACGGGGAAACAATATTACTTATTGGATTTCATAATAATTTTTCGATAACTTCATTTTGATAAAAAGAAAAAAGTTAAACTCGATTCTCGTTATATTCAATATAGAACGTCCATGCAAAATTTGCTCGAAATCGATAGATAACCCACATGTGAGACCCTCTCCTTTTCAGTGTGATATTAACTGTAGATCTGCATATTGGTTATTTTGTACGCTCGTATTCACTCGAACTAACGCAGTTCGGCTTGTTTTGTTGGAGTATGAATGCTCGGTGCTGTGTTTCATCGAAGCTGGTACGAGAGAGGCCGTCACAGCAGCTCGTGTGCCTGAGGCAATGTAGTCCCACCAGCTGATGGATCTAAATTCACATCAATTTTGTTATTCTATACACAAATGTTCCTGCGTTGCACTGTTTTATGCTTTAGACAACAAAGAAAAATTTGAAAACGATGAAACCCTCACAAGTCACTTCAGTTGTTCTGTAGAAGCGCCACGTCAGTTCACTGTCGCATGCGATTTTTGTCAATATAAATTTCACGCAACATCAGTCATGCATATGTGCAATATAAACCGCAATAAAAAGTAATAAATAGAAGAAATAAAATATGATAGGTCGATTCGATTAGTCAGAAATCAAACTATATGATCAATGAAGTATTCTAATATATTTAGCAAGTCACGATTTTTCCCCTTTCTTCTTTCTTTGCCTAACGGAGCAAAAGTAGTGAGGCCATCAGACCCTATACTTACAAAATACTAGTGGCGGCTGGCGCTTAAGATGATTGGGGGCCGGCCGCGGTGGCCGAGGGGACTGAGGCGCTCCAGTCACGGTCTGCACGGCCACTACGGTCGGAGGTTCGAATCCCCCCTCGGGCATGGATATTTGTGCCGTCCTTAGTAGTAGCTAGTTTATAAGTAGTTTGTAAGTTTAGGGACTGATGACCCCGTAGTTAAGTCCCATAAGCTCTACAAACACTTGAACTTGATGATTGGGGGTTCACTTCTTTCAGCGTGCCGGATCTTGATAGTGCCCCCCCTCCCTCTCTAGGCGTCCATCCACAATCTGGCGCACTTCTGCGAGTGGCGAGTGGCGCCGGGGGAAAGCGCCCCGGTTTGCCCCCAAAAATCGTTCAAATGTTTGTTAAGCTTAATGGACTTAACTGCGGGGTCATCAGTCCCGAAACTTACAAACTACTTATGAACTACCTTACACTAAAGACGACACAAACATCCATGCCCGAGGGAGGATTCGAACCCCCGACCGTAGCGGCCGTGCAGACTGTGACTGGCGCGCCGCAGACCACTCGGCCAGTGTGGCCGGCGGTTTGCCCCCTCCCGCCCCTCACTTTAGATATATTTACGTTAAACGATCTGCAGAATGTCTTACATCGGCTTGTATGCGTTTGCTTCAACTCCAGTTGAGGCGCCGGACTACCGAGCTTCAATGTATATCTTACGATGAAAAGACAAGCTACCTTCAGGTCACGTGACACTGTAAGCTGCACCCCCTCCTAATGCTACGCGTGCACAAAGGCTTCTCTTCCCCTCTCCCCCACTTCTTTTCAAACAGTTAAATATTTTTCACAACGAAGCGTATAAATGTCATTTACCCTCAACATCGCGACACATTCGCAAAAACCTCTAAAGATATTTGGAAAGTAACAATACGAAAGTCATTGTTATTCCCGAATCTGTAAAAAAGAAGATTGGGTTTAAACCCACTACCTTCGACAGCGCAGAATGATGCTAACCATTCGGCTATTCTTGCTAGGTGGAGAGTAGTGACTTCATTATTATTCATGATAGGATCTTCTGAAGGCTTTTACAGCTGATGCGTCTTTAATTGATAGTTACAAGATATTTTAGCACATGTGACGTGATGCGCAGTAGCGTCTTGCTTCGGGACCATTTGTGCGTAACCGCCAGAGCTCGAGTAGCCAGCAGCTGGCGTCTCTACCAGCTCCAACGCCAATGTTAAAAAGCGGTGTTTTCCCTCGCCCTCCCTGCCGTAGGAGCGTCCAGACGCTGCCTCCAGGGGGTTCAGAAGAGAATTTGAACCTCAGCCGCGCATGCACATTGCACCGCTGCGGAAACTGCCGCCTATATTAGGCGGCAGCGCTACCACTCGTATACGTGCTGTCACCGCAACGTAAAACTTTTCTCATGCAATAAAAAATTTTCAGTGTGCATATAAAATGATCTGATAGAAGAACGAAACGAAGAATGATAGTTTAAATACACTTTTTATTTTATTCATTTACTTCTTTTCTTCACGACGAGCTTTTACGGGGGTTCACTGAACCAGTGAATATATATGATGCGCCGCCACTGCAATTTATTTAATGTAACTTATGTTAAGGACAAAAAAAACATACATGCTCGAGGAAGGGCTTGAAACTACGACGGGAGTGTCCTCGAAATCCGTGACATGGCGCCTCAGACCGCTTGCCCATTCCCGCTTAAAGTTTCTGCATCAGAAAAATGTCACAAAAAATCGGAAGCGCTTATGACTTACGTGGACCTCTTTACGCATTGTTACAAGAAATGACCAATAATTGTTTCTATGATACATTAAAACTTGCTCAAAACGGAATCGCCTGAAACTAAAATAATTTTCCAAATTGAATAAGTTTCCGGATTGCACAAAACTCACTAGACGACGTAAAATTTATCAAAAAATTTTGTCTTGCAAAAAAGGACAGTATAAATTTAATTATGCACATATTCACATTCCTTCATTGCAGCACAACAAATGTTATTTGTTGTATATATTGTATAACTATTAAACTGATGGATAAATAACGGCATTTTTACATGTTTACTCCAACTTTAAATTCATTTATTCTTGTATGTGCGTGCATAACACAGTATTATTGCCGAGTTTACTTTCTTTAGCTGAATTTCACTTTCTTCGCCACATATCCAGGAGGGAAAATCGTTTTAATTTCCTTTTCATAGATGTTTCTTCCACACAATTTTTTTGCACTGTACAATACTTCCAACAAATCGGGAGAATTCGTGTGTGCTGCAAATTTCATAATATCGTTTATGCATGCAATGGGTTCTTCAGGCGAATTCATTTTTCTAGGACTATCATTCTGCTCCTCATCTTCTGCTTTTGTTTCCCTCTCATCATCCTCTGTGTTGCTGAATTGAAACTTCGAATATTGTCACCTGCGCTACATGAAATCTTTCGCTTTTTAATCAATTCAGCAATTACTGCTGCATTTTCTTGAGCTTACAGTAGCGTCTTTTGTTGACCACCAAACCCCGCTCTATTGAAGCATTTGGTGGCAGTTTCAGGCTTTACTTCCGAAAGAATACACTCCACACACACACACACACACACACACACACACACACACACATACACACACATTTTAAATACATTCAGTCAACAAGGCGCATCTTTCCTTAGTAAATTAATAAATTTTCTCACTTTTCACTACGGTAATTTACTGCAGAAACACTTATAGTACTTAGGTATGAAACGAAGCAATGAATTTTACTAACACGGCAAGATAGTAGTTCGCATTCTAGTGGTGGTAGCGAAATATATGTTTTCATGCACAAACTGGTGGTCGTATTCTCAGAATGCTACATAGCACCATTTTACACAAAGTGCTGAAGATTACGTAATTTTTGCACCCATAAACGCTACTGTAAAATAATTATACATAGGTTTTTGGTTATTTGGTGAACTACAGTGCAAATCGTTGGAATAATTGTGAGTCTGCTATTCTCAACACGAAGTACAGACGGTAAATGATAGTGCTCCAGAATTCAGCTATAAAATTTCGAACTGGTAGAAGGGTGGAGGGGGGCTTAGTGCTCAGGTGCGAAACAGAGATTAGTTGGCAGCACGTTGACGTCACCGTAAGTACCATTGGCACAAGAAGAAAGAAGAGGGGGGATTGGGATAAGGAATTACAATAAAGAGGAAGGGAATTCCGGGAGTCATTTATCCGACGGGGAAAGAGGAAGGGAATTCGATAAGTTACTATCAAGGTCGATGACCTTGGATATTTAGAACGTACTGACAGATGCTGAATCAGAACTTTTGTGTACAGGATAGTAAGTATACACACTACTTTTTTTGGACTTTCCACAGTGTTGTAATACGTAACGAAATCTTCATGATAACACATTTGTCAATAGAATTCACCACAGCATGCGGGTAAGAAAAAAATATAAATTAATTAATTAAATTGAAATAAAATGACAATACCTGGATGATAACCATATCAAATGCAAACTCCAAGCAAATATAAAGGTAAAGCAGTCAACAATCCGAAGATTGATTTTTACACCACAGTGCTTTACTAGGCATGGTCCTGTTTGGAGGTGGTATACCGTTGCCTTCCTCCGACCTTCGACCTGACTTACCCAGCCAGTTATAGGGGGACCTACAGTTTAACGTGGGTTCCGAACCACGGTGCTACTCGGTATTTTTCACATGAGCAATACTGCCAGAGGTGAAAGAAGTGGAAAGTGACAGATAAAAATCCTAGGACCTGGCAGGGATCGAACACGCGACCTTTTACCGTGAATAGGCACGTAAACGGTATCTTACCCAATATTTTAGGAACCTACGAAAGGTCAGCAATAAGAGGTCGCTCGATGACAAAAATCTAAGCTTAATGTATGAATCATATCTACTGGAATTGGTGGGCCAAAACTCCTTCTGTAATAGATTTCTTTAGTGTGCAAAACAAAAATAAACAAAACAAAAAATTAATGTAAACATAGCTCAAAAGTTATGAGAAAAGTGATATTGCCGGAGGAGTTACATTTTTAACGTACGCGCGAGAATTACATATAAATATTACTCGCAAAGGATACATTATGACACGAAGAGCTCTGGAACACAGATGTCCCCTCTCTATATCGCCACATCCTATACCAATTGAACTGAATTAATACTCCATGCAGAACTTCAAGGCATACTTGTATTCGGAATAACAGTTGTACGTCGATTGTAGTGTCGCGTATAGTGAAGAAACCAAAGACAATCATATCACTAACGATACAGCCACGAGAACACAGACGGTTCGTACAATCCCGCAACAGGCCGGGCAATACGAACAGTACAACGTGTGACAAACCTGGAACGTTATCATTCTGACTGTGCTTCTACAATGCCCAGAGTATTCATTTATTTACAATAAATGTGACACGTGTTACTGGGATCTTTCTGTTAGCGTGCAGGTGCGTCGCCTTACCAAATAACACCCTCACAATAAAGATTTAATTACAAATATAAATTATGCAGAGGACATGGCCGTTATGAACAAAATAACTAATCACTAAGAAAAATTTAGCCAGGCATATTAAATGGTTATAAATCGGCAATCCTCAATTCCGTCGTTGCGGCAAACACAATAAGGCAACTTTGGATTCCACCGAGATAAAGCATACTACAATTAGGTATGCATGTCACGTGAAAGCTATAGGCGACCGGAGAATTAACTGGAGTGCCAGGCTGTACTCATTAAGGGCCTACCTACGTGAGCAACATGTTAGAAATGTAGGCCACAGACGGAGCGCGGCTACTCAACAAGTATAACGCACCAGAATTTTTATCATATCTCAGAAGATTAATCAATATCAGGACCCACTATCAAGGCAGACTTTATCGACAGGTGCTTAAAAATGTTTTTAATTTCTTTTGCAATGACTATCTCTCGATGTTTGGCCGACGGATTAGGACTGTGCAGACCATGCGTACATAGCACTGCCATTTATTTCAAACAGACTATCAAGATCGTCTATGCGCTATAAGATACATCTTCAAATGGCTCTTCCAACTTTTCGACCTCTGGACATAGGTGTACCCATTAATGTCTTAAAACAGAATACAGAGGATACTAAGAAGACAGAAACGTACAAAAGTTATAAAATGACTCACTAGATAAGTGCTTCACTACATATCCTTACGAATCTGGCTTTCGAGAGTCACTCGGTTCTAGCATATCGTCTGTAATTTATCAGTTATGTTACTTCTGGTTTTTCCTCGGGGTTTTTAATGACTTTTCTAGTGGAAAACCAGGAATCATTCAAACAGTTCACCTCGGTTTCTAGGAATTCACAAATTCCAGGATGGATGCCCTTCCACGTCACTCAGACTCTCGCCATCGCTTTCACAAATGCTTTTTAAGCATTATACGCTACTGGCCATTAAAATTGCTACACCAAGAAGAAATGCAGACCATAAACAGGTATTCATTGGACCAATATATTATACTAGAACTGACATGTGATTACATTCTCAAGCAATTTGGATGCACAGATCCTGAGAAATCAGTACCCAGAACAACCAAATCTGGCAGTAATAACGACCTTGATACGCCTGGGCATTGAGTCAAACAGAGCTTGGATGGTGTGTACAGGTACAGATGCCCATGCAGCTTCAGCACGACACCACAGTTCATCAAGAGTAGTGACTGGCGAATTGTGAGGAGCCAATTCCTCGGCCACCATTGACCAGACGTTTTCAGTTGGTGAGAGATCTGGAGAATGTGCTGGCCAGGGCAGCAGTCGAATATTTTCCGTATCCAGAAAGGCCCGTACAGGACCTGCAACATGCTGCAGTCGTACATTATCCAGCTGAAATGTAGGGTTTCGCAGGGATCTAATGAAGGGTAGAGCCACGAGTCGTAACATATCTAAAATGTAACGGCCACTGTTCAAAGTGCCGTCGATGCGAACGGGTAACCATGTCACCCCATACCATCACGTTGGGTGATACGCCAGTATGGCGATGACGACTAAACGCTTCCAATGAGCGTTCACCACGAAGTCGCCAAACACGAATGCCACCATCATGATGCTGTAAACAGAACCTGGATTCATCCGAAAAAGTAACGTTTTGCCATTCGTGCACCCAGGCTCGTCGGTGCGTACACCATCGCAGGCGCTCTTGTCTGTTATGCAGCGTCAAGGGTAATCGCATCCATGGTCTCCGAGCTGATAGTCTATGCTGCTGCAAACGTCGTCGAACTGTTCGTGCAGATGGTTGTTGCCTTTCAACCGTCCCCATCTGTTGACTCAGGGATCGAGAAGTGGCTGCGCGATCCGTTACAGCCATGCGGATAAGATGCCTGTCATCTCGACTGCTAGAAATACGACGCCGTTGGTAACCAGCACGGCGTTCCGTACTGCCCACCTGAACCCACCGACTCCATATTCTGCCCACAGTCATGGGATCGCGAGCAACGCGAGCCAGCAATGTGGCGATACGATAAACCGCAATCGTGATAGGCTACAATCCGACTTTTATCAAAATCCTTACACGAGGCATCACAACAACGTTTCACCAGGCAACGCCGGTCAACTGCTGTTTGTGTATGAGAAATCGGTTGGAAACTTTCCTCATGTCAGCACGTTGTAGGTGTCGCCACCGACGCCAACCTTGTGTGAATGCTCTGAAAAGCTAATCATATGCATATCACAGCATCTTTCGTGGTGTAGCAATTTTAATGGCCAGGAGTGTATTATCAAATGTTAGTAAACCTTTTGAACCAAAGTTTTTATGGTCATCAGTCCATAGACTCACAGACACACACACACACACACCCATGCCCCAGGGTGGACTCTAACCTCCGACGGTGAGCAACCGCGCGCTCCACAGTGAGGCGCCTTAAAACGCTCTGCCACTCCACCGTGGCGAAACTATTATCAGTGCCTCTACTATCCCCAAGGAGGCACCTGCCGTCATCGAATTAATATCGACATTGTCTTTCAAGGTTTACTACGTTTTCCGTTAGTGTATTTTGACCGGTGATTTAAAGTACCTTGTCTTTTCTACCCTTTTGAGTGGATAGGATGCAGATCAGTCCCGTATGGTGAAAAACGCAGAGATCTCTCAACATCTAATGCTGTTCACGCATTACAAAACTTAACAAACCAACTCTCAACATGGAGCACTGTAATACATCCTTGCAATTTTAAATCACTCTTATACCTTTCACACTGCTGTTATAATGCTTTATTTATTTACTATGAGCTCATTTCGGCCTAATATTGTCATCATCAGGTTTTCTGTAATGTAAACGAGATAATTTATAACAACAGTTACATAAGCTGGCATATATAATTTTTTTGTGGCTAATACATTTAATTTACTTACATGTAATGTCGTTTTTGTTTCTGTCCTTTTTGTTTAAGATGATACTGATTTTATTTAATTTATGACTGGCTTATATGCCTGTAACAGATTTTTTATTTTTTGCCTGATTAAAAAGGACAGCTAGTTTCAAAGTGTTTTAACAACATTATATGTTTACATGGTTACTCAGAGATCACTGTAGTTATCAGCTAATTTATTTTCCTTGATATTATAACTTTGGTAGTTGATGTTTGTTGTTACTATGGAGTGAATATCTGAGGTATATTTTTGGCTACCCGTTTTCGTGGCTGAAAATATGAATAAAATTTTCAATGTATTTTTTGTGTTTTAGCTCTGTCTGTTCATTATGTAAATTTAAAGGATTTATGTAGGCATGTGAATATAATTCGATTTCTTCAAGGATATTCATGATTGGTTCCTTTTCTGTGATGTGAAGAATTTTTAACGTTTCATTTATGCCCCCTATTTCGTGTTTCGTTAAAACACTTTGAAAATAAAAAAATCTGTTACAGGCATATAAGCCAGTCATAAATTAAGTAAAATCAGTATCATCTTAAACAAAAAGGACAGAAACAAGAAAGACATTAAATGTAAGTAAATTAAATGTATTAGCCATAAAAAATTATATATGCCAGCTTATGTAACTGTTGCTATAAATTATCTCCTTTATATTACAGAAAACCTGATGATGGCAATATAAAGCCGAAATGAGCTCATAGTAAATAAATAAAGCATTACAACAGCAGTGTGAAAGGTATAAAAGTGATTAAGAATCATGTCGCTCAATGACATATTCCATACTCTGGGCCCCAAAGTAAAGAAATTATCCTTGCAATTGTTCTATCTGTCACACACAAATACAATTCAAATTATTTATAATCCCGCCAACAGTGTATACATGTATGGAGTTACATTGACATCCAGTAATTGAGTTGGTTTCGTAAAGAACACTGGAAGTAGAGTGCACGCAGGAAAAATTGGTCGTTAGATGCGCAGAACGCTGGGCAAGAGTGGGGAGAGCGGTAGTGGTGGGGGTAGCAGTGAGCGAGCGCTGGAGGGGAAGTTCCCAGTTCACTGGCGGAAGTGGACTGACGCGGCCTCCCCTTCCCAACCTAGGAATGAACTCGCCCGGCGCATCCGACGAAAACTCGTCTCTGCGCATCGTCCACCTTATTCTGCGCGGACTATACCTACATGTTACAGGATTTCAAATCATAGTGAAAAATTAAGATGCCAAACAGATATATAACATGAACAGGACAACAGTCATTATTTACTGGGGTGTATTCAACCACAGAACGCGATACTGTCAACATTCCAGTAGGAAGGGTTCCACAGTCAGATGTCGAAAGTTTCAAATGTTTGTAAATCTGTGGGACTTAACTACTCTGAGCATCAGTCCCTAGGCTTACAAGCTACTTTAATTTGTGCTAAGGAACCTCCGACGGCGAGCAGCGGCGCGCTCCGCAGCTGTGTTCCGTTCATCGAAACGAGAGACCGACTGCCAACACTCCAAGCGCGTGGGCAGGGGTGGACAAAACGGGAGCGGTCGCTTAGTTCGCCGTATCCGTTTCAAGTGTAACATCGATGTGTTATATAGCGGTAATATTAGAAGCTGACTGTAAACTAAATCTTAAATGACCAGTTGCTGAATAGATGCGTAAGTATTAGTGTTTAGTATCACTTAACGGTAAGCTCATTATATCAGCCATTTTGCGTCCATACAAGAAGCGATCAAAGAAATAATCATCAGCCACGTTGAAACGTCCTTGCGGTCTAGGCTCCATGTCAAAGACAGTGCGAAGGCTCCCGCCGGATGTTCGATTCCTCCCTCGGGCATGTGTGTGTGTGTGTGTGTGTGTGTGTGTGTGTGTGTGTGTGTGTGTGTCTGTGTGTGTGCGTGTGTGTGTGTTGTCCTTAGGATTCGTTAAAGTTACTTTACGTAGTTTGTAAGTCTAGGGACTCATGATTCAAATGTTGAAATGTTTGCAATTCTGTCGGACCAAACTGCGTGGTCATCAGTCCGGTAGTTTACAAACTACTTAAACTAAGGTAAACTAACCTAAGGACAACACAAACTCCCATGCCCCAGGGAGGACTCGAACCTCCGACGGGGAGTAACCGCGCGCTCCGCAGCGAGGGGGACTCCTGACCACAGTAGTTTGCTGCCATAGGTTTACAAATATTTGATTTTTTATTTTTAAGTTCTCATTAAGTTCTTCAGAGAAACACATGTTTCCTAGCTGATTTTGTGTCGAGAACAGTCAATGTCGGATATTGTTATGAACACAGTAAGTAGAAAGCCACAAACTCTTTGAAATCTCAGAAAAAAAATCGCGAAAATAGTTTTCAGAAAGTGTTAATGACTTTGCCTGAAATGCGATCCAAAGAAAACTATATGAATGTTTCTTTTTCGTGGAGAAATGCCAACAATTGAGCAATTGCTTTCTCTCGTAAGGAAATATGCTGATTTGGATAATTTCGGAGGACTACATTTTATTGGATATTAGAAGAAAAGAATTTTAAATATGTATGTTTTGTAATACCGCTACATAAAAAAACGCACAACGCCCGTGCAACTGAAACGCCTTCGGCGAAATTGAACGAGCGTCTATCACCCCATTTACATGGGCTCCCAAAACTGGATTTCGTAAACCGATTTCCCAATTCCGCTTTCGGATGGTCATGTAAACACTCACAAATCGATTCTGGAAATCCGCTTCCCTAAAGCGGTTTTCCAGTTCCACAATCGATTTTCGTGCCCATGTAAACGCAGCCGTTTTTGAAGCGTTCTTGGCTTGTCAAATTGAGTTTTCTTGTTAAGAATTTTCAGCACATATGGAAAGAGTGGTATTTTCTAATGTGAAATAAAAGTATAAATATTAGAGTGAACATAAATCTGTGTATTTAAATAAAGAAAAATAGCGTTTGTGCTGGCTAAATCAGGAACTGAATCAGCTGTTTTTCAGCCGCCATGTTAAGTGGATTAAGAAATCCGATTCAGGCTATGCCATGTACACACGACGGCGAAAAACGGTTTACGAAAATCGGTTTTCGTCTTCCGAAAGATGTATCGCACGTATACATAGTGTAATTTTTGTTTCATGGGACTTAACTACGGCGTTACAAACTACTTATGAATTAACTAATACTAAGTACGGCACAAATATCCATGCCCGAGGAGGGATTCGAACCCCCGACCGTAGTGGCCGTGCAGACCGTGACTGGAGCGCCTCAGTCCCCTCGGCCACCGCGGCCGGCAGTGTATGTTCTGTCCACCACAGATCACGCGCTATAGCGTGTTTATAGTCAGTGTCTCGTTTCGGTGAAGGGAGTATAGGCGCTGCGGTGGAGTAGCAGAGCGGTCTAAAGCGTCTCGCTGCGGAGCGCGCAGTTGCTCGCCGTGGAGGTTCGAGTCCTCCCTAGGGCATGGGTGTGTGTGTTTGTTCTTAGGTTAGTTTACCTAGGTTTAAGTAGTTTGTAAGCTACGGACTGATGACCATGCAGTTTGGTCCGATAGATTTACAAACATTTGAACATTTTGGAGTATAGGCGCCTTACGACGCTCGGCCACTCCACCCCGGCAGGTCGGAGCTACAACAATAATAACGATACAAGAGTGTCAGAGTAGTGAGGGGATGTGTGTTGACTGTGCAGGTGATGGCAGTCCTCCACGCGAGGCGCAAGTGGCGGCTCGGTGTTGGCGGTGCCGGAATCCAAGTACTTTATGTCCAGGTATGTACACTCTAAGGCAAAAATCGACGCTCCACGAAGGAATTATGGAAGTAGGTAGACGTGACGTACATTTTCAGACAAACAAATTATTACAAATTCGAAACAATTTTTTAATTGATTATTTATTCAGAAGAAATGGCGTTACAAGTTTAGCAAGTAAACAAGAATTTGAAACTTCCTGGCAGATTAAAATTGTGTGCCGGAACCGGGACTCGAACCTGGGACCTTTGCCTTTCGCGGGCAAGCGCACTACCGACTGTGCTATCCCGACAGGACTCACAATGCCGCCTCACAACTTCCCCCAGTACCTCGCCTCCTAGTTGTGAGGCGGCATCGTGAGTCCTGTCGGGATAGCACAGTCGGTAGTGCGCTTGCCCGCGAAAGGCAAAGGTCCCAGGTTCGAGTCCCGGTTCCGGCACACAATTTTAATCTGCCAGGAAGTTTCATATCAGCGCACACTCCGCTGCAGAGTGAAAGTTTCATTCTGGAAACATCCCTTAGGCTGTGGCTAAGCCATGTCTCCACCATATGCTTTCTTCCATGAGTGCTAGTCTTGCATGGTTCGCAGGAGAGCTTCTGTGAAGTTTGCAAAGTAGGAGGCGAGGTACTGTCGGAAGTAAAGTTGTTAGGCGGCATCGTGAGTGGTGTCGGGATAGCACAGTCGGTAGTGCTGTTGCCCCCGAAAGGCAAAGGTCCCAGGTTCCAGTCTCAGTACCGGCACACAATTTTAATGTCAGGAAGTTTTATGTCAGCGCACACTCCGCTGCAGAGTGAAAGTTTCATTCTGGAAACAAGAATTTGGCACACTTCTGGCTCTTATGCAAGCAGTTATCTAGATGGCATGTATTGATAGAATTGCTGGATCTCCTCCTGAGGAATGTTGTGCCAAATTCTTTTCAGGTGGCTCGTCACATCCTCAAAATCCCGAGATGGTTGGAGGACCATTCCCATAACGCTTCTAATGATTCCAATTCGGGATACATCCAGAGAACTAGCCAGCCACGGTAAAGTTTGGCAAGCATTAAGATTAGCAGTATCAGTAAATGAGATTCTTAGCCTAATGTGCCCGACACCACTAGAAACAGGTTTGCATGTGTACAGAGGTCAACGGTAATCAGCCAAAGGCACTGGCGGACTAAGATTTGTATTTCATGTCAATGCCTATATGAATATATATTTTTAAGAAACTTGCATGAGTCTTTCGTGCTGCATCTTATTTTGTCTTAGAGTGTATTTCACATAACCGCGTTATGTGGTCAAATATTATATTTTCCAGTTCTTGACATGACTCTTTTAAAATGAACATTTGAAATTTGTTGTGGCTGTGAACTGTTGTCTTGATCTGACTCTTTTAAAGTAAAAAAAATAGTCATTTAAAATATGTCCGTAAATTTTTGTACATGGGGAAAGAATATTATTAACTGAATTTCATGATAATTTTGAGATAACTTCATTGGGATAGAATGGAAAACAATAGTGTTGAAGACAAATATAAAATTAAACCTATGTTTTAGTCCAAAATCGCCTGGATTTTTATTGTATGATACACTTAAGTGACCGCGTTTATGGTAAGCTTAATATTTTCCCATACTAACTGGATGCAAAGGTTGACGGTTCGAGATCACAACTCATGTCCGTCAGTGTCAATGTTTTAACTCTCTAGATACTGATAATTAATTTTTGACTGATTCTCCCATGTAACTGAATCCAGGTAGAGCATCATCATATTGAATTTAAAGCACAAATAAAAAAATAAACTCGTATAATATACACAAAAATGTGCTTTTAATTCAAAATTATAATTAATGCTTAGTGACAAGCACAGCATCCATTTTATAGGCATTTTCATTCATCTTAAAATTTAATTGTTCAAATGTTTGTAAATCTCTCGGACCTAGCTGCTTGGTTATTAGTCCATAGCTTACAAACTACTGAAACTAAGGCAAACACCTATGTCTTAGGTGGGACTCGAAGCCCGGACGGCGGACGGCCGCGCGCACCGCAGCACAGCGCCCCAGTGCGCACGGATAATCCGCCGCGGGTTAATTTTAAAATATAATTCCCAAGAGTGCTGTGTCGAGAATATTTTTCCATTTAAGCTCTCTACTCGTGTCCCCTTTTCTCTTATACCCTTTCAGCCGTGTCTGTTTCCATACCGTTCGTTACCCAAGCGGTGGCATGTAACAACGGGACTCAAATGTTCTTTATTCACAAAGTAACGGAAAAGATTAGAAAATATTTTTTTTAATTTGTGCAGAATGTCAGCGATCTTTGGTAGATAATTAAAATTAATTTAAAAACTGGTCGCCAGGAAATAAAATGAATGCTGTCTAGACTGTTTTAAAATTAATTTTAAGAAAATAAATTGTTGCTGTACAAAGTAATATGTGCCTATGCAAAATTCCTATCCTTGTAGAAATAAACTGGTCACCTAATCTTCAGAAGAAGAGAAATTTTTTCACATTAGCGAAGGTTATGCACCTTAGACAGCTCTTATGAGGAGATGAAGAGGCTTTCTGAGCATATAGTAGGCCGGACAGCTGCATCAAACCAGACTCCTCACCCAAGGCCACAACAACAACAATGCACTTTGAAGCCCACGTTTATCGGACATGTTTCTTTGTTTTGGTCAGTACCTTCCCAAATATGGAACATAAATTGTGTTTATTAGAAGAGATTGCTTTACAGTATAGAAGATGAAGCGCTCGTAGCTCATATATATCTATAAATGTGAATGTCTGTTCGGTGTACGCTTACCACGTCTAAACCACAAGACATAGAGAGCTAAAAATTTGTACAGTTATTAATGTTTACCCGGGGAAGGCTTTAGGCACGGTTTTATGGCGATCGGATAGCTATTTATCTATATATATTAATGTGAATGTCTGTTCGCTGTACGCTTATCACGTCCGAACGAAAAGACGCAGAGACTTTACTATTTGTACAGTTACTAATTTATACCTGAGGAAGGTTTTAGGCACGGTTTTATAGCGATCTGATAGATATTTAATAATTTGAAGAATATAACGCGAAACGCGGAACAATAATTACTCTTTGAAAATTATATTTACTCTTTGAAAATGGTTTTATTGGTTGCATTGTTGCTTGAGGGATGATAATGATAAAAGGGTGAAGTATATTGGGCTGGAAAGTTATCGGTGTATATAAAATTCTACGTCTGTGTGAATATTTCGCTCTGCAGCGAAAACTACAGAACGCAAACGAATGGTCTGTGTGTAATTGTTGTTCGAAGTCTCCCGTTGTACACCATAGCAGTTCCATGCCGATAGCTATAAGAGGGTGGAAGATATAGTGGTTGAAAGTCGTCAAATTATAAAAAAATTCGGACTGAAGGCCAGCGAAGACGGCTGCGACTCTATAGCAAGGAGGTTACATACAGCGAAACGTGATGCCACAGACCATATCTTTGATCTATGCGTGCTACAATGTCTTCAGCTCTTTCTCTGTAAGGATAAGCATACGAATAAGGAAATATAAGAATAAATAAACAGCACACTACTGAAAGATAACTTATCTATCATAATCAACCAACACGCGAGCGGAGCCTCGGGTTTAAGCTAGTAATCTATAAATTTTAAGTTTCTGTTTTTATAATTTTTGCTTCAAATGATCCACCCTGTCATATCGCTAGATATTGACCATTCATCCAGGAACAATCCGGTCTTTTTCCTCTATTAGTTGATTCGTACCTTCTTGATTTCCACACACCTAAAAATTTTATTTAATGTTCACCTGGCGTTATTATTTTCCCGTATCGATTGAAATGCAGACATAGATAACACATAAATTCTTAATACTTTTCAATTTGTTGTTATAAATTTATTGTTTCAACCTTTTGTTATCTTTACTGAGATGTACTGCAGAATTTTCCTTTTTTCTTCCACATCCTGTAGTACATAGTTTTTGTGCAATTGGATGTGTTATCTGGCTTTGTTGGGTTCATAATGATGCTACAATGCAGCAGTAACACACTAACTGAGAGCCAGTATGCTTGTAGATTAATCGACGGTGTTGGAGCGCCCTCTCCATCTGCCTTCTACTCTTATATAACGCTGCTCCCGCTCGATATAATATAATATAATATAATAGCAATAGATGTTAATCGTTTAACATTACTTAAGCCACCCTGTTAATTGTTCAGTGCCGGCCGCGGTGGCCGAGGTGACTGAGGCGTTACAGTCACGGTCAGCACGGCCACTACGGTCGGGGGTTCGAATCCCCCCTCGGGCATGGATATTTGTGCCGTCCTAGTTCGTAAGTAGTTCATAAGTAGTTTGTAAGTTTAGGGACTGATGACCCCGTAGTTAAGTCCCATAAGCTATACAAACGTTTTGAACATTTGTACGAGTGCCATAGTTTCCGCATTTTCACGTATCATTCATAATCCCGTCCATTCATTGATCTCACAAAAATTTCATTTCTGAACACTATTTATTCCTATTTCAGCTGCTACGATCGTCCTACTCTTAGAAAAAATATATTTGATTCCTGACGTTTCTGATATATCTAATTGTTCACATACAGTTTTAACAATCTTCACCAGTTATTCTTTGAGTACTTTCTCATATAATAAATAGAGCACCAGTAAATTCCATCATCATAGCTGACATCTTTTCGGTTACAAACAACTATGTGAACGTTATTCAACATGACAATTAACGAAACAAAATCGGAACCGAAAACTTGGCACACTTAAAGTAAATCATTTTCAACTCCAAAGAGTGTCTATATCACTTCGCTTGAGAAAGCTACTTACTGTTGTATGTGCATGACATCATTCATGCAGGGGACGCGATCTAACATCTTGCAGTGGGAATCTGCATAATCAGAGCAGCCAAGGTCGCTAGTTTCAAAATGCTGTATTGACCTGTTACAGCAATTCTATGTTGCCACATTCAAGACTGTAAAATATATATAACACTAGTATATACAACTGTATGGAACTGTGATATATTACATACAATCACATTTAACATAATTATATACTTGTTAATATTTAAATATCATATGGTAATATTTCGCCATGTTTACTTTGTGTTCTTGCATATGAGTATGCCGAAAATAACACATTTTTGTGTGTATAGTAAAATATGTTGCACCCATATTGCAAGCCTATCACTCGGAACGTTTGTTTAAAAACAACCAAACTCTTGTTACAATGTGGTGTCAGAGATCGTCTATAATCCATACATCTAATCTATAAAAATTGTTTGTTTCTTTATCCTTTAGTTCGTATTTTATATATGGCCATATCGTACATCAGATTGCGATAAAACTTTGTCAACTCATTGCTTGTAATCGCGTGAAGGTTATAGGCATACTACAATTAACATGCGTGTTAGAGATTTGAGGAATTGAGTTTACAGTTTATGGGTACGAGAAAGCTAGATTGATTCATGTAAATATCTTTTCGTCAGAAATGTTCTGTTCGAAATGAAAAAGTTGTCACAGTATGAAATTTTCATCTATCGTCGCGATTGTAACCACATATCTAAGTCTATTTGCAAACGTGTGCAGAGTTAACCTTGATTTACTGTACAGAGTTCCATTTCGTAATACGATCGCTACTGGATTCATTAGTTCTGACACTGGGGTAACTTTTCCTTGTATATCTGTGTTGTCTCTTATGTTGCAGCAAAGCAAGTCTAATGTCCTTCCATTCTTCACCAAGCTGAGATCGAATTCCGCAGTAAACGTCCTTCGTTTTGTCAAAATACATTCTTCCTAGTGCATAATGGTGTCGTTCCTTATGCACACTACTTTGGTGGCTGCGACTACGCTAGTGATCATCTCATTACTTTGGTGCATGGAAGCGTTTATATTTTAATCACCTGGGTCAGACGCAGTGGCTATTCTTCAATTCAGCTCACAGTCTTCACATGCATTTAGGAGCCGCAAGCATAGCGGCCAAGATAACAGTGTTCTCGTTGGCTGAGCTGTGGTGATCCACTGAGCCGCCTCGTCTACTGTGGCCGCTATTCTCTAAGAAAGTTCAATGGGTGATCGAATCTCTTCTGGCTTTAATGATATTAGTAATAGGTGCCAACAAATCCGTCTTGTGCAGTCAGGAGAAACCGCTACTTGGTCTACCGTTCAGGCTGGCTGGTTCCATTGTATCGCTGAGCGGCTAGTTCAACTCCAGCACCTGCAGCGTTCACTCATCTACACATGCCCCGCACTCTTCGGCTCATCATACTGGAAGCTCTCTCATATTACCGTCTGATGTGTGACTGCCGTGACCTCTATCGTAAAACATAATTAAAACTGCGATATTAGGAACAATATACAACTAATTACTCTTTTCCTTGCCGGCCTCGCTGTGGCCGAGGCGCTCCAGTCACGGTCAGCACGGCCACTACGGTCGGGAGTTCGAATCCCCCCTCGAGCATGGATATTTGTGCCGTGTTTAGTCTTAGCTAGTTCATAAGTAGTTTGTAAGCTTAGGGACTGATGACCCCGTAGTTAAGTCCCATAAGTTGTACAAACATTTGAACTCTTTTCCTTATTTTCTTAATACATGTGAAATTAAAGAGTATGTTCCTTCCTTGCTCCTCTAACTAATATGCTATTCCAAATGACATTCTTTTCAAACTGACATTAACAATTTAACATTACATTCCAACACTTTCAATATTTTGTCTATCATAAACCGTTAATTTTTCCGTAACAAGCTTCATTGATCCTTTTTGACAGCGGTACTCATTAACAAAACTCTAAGCTTTGGCATGACAATGATTATTTACAGAATTCTCTTAAATAATTTTTGTCTTCGAATTTTGTCCTAACTTAGTTTGGTGATTGGATAAGTTTTGGAATTTTACTATATTAATGTCATTCAGTTAGTCCCTTGTTCATGCACTAGTGGTTACACCAAGAAGTTCACTGATACTTGCAGACAACTTCAATGATCTATGCTTGCATTACTTTGTGCATCAACTGCAAACTACTGCGGTCACCTACTAGTTACAACATCACTTTACTCTCTCTTTTACATTAGCTCTTCTTTCTTTCTCATCTTCCGTCTCGCTGCAGAGCGCGCGGTTGCTCGCCGTCGGAGGTTCGAGTCCTCCCTGGGGCAAGGGTGGGTGTGTGTGTGTGTGTTCTCCTTAGGTTAGTTTACCTTAGTTTAAGTAGTTTGTAAGTTACGGACTGATGACCACGCAGTTTGGTCCGATAGATTTACAAACAAACAACAAACATCTTCCGTTGGTACCCTATCTTCTTGCTGTCAACTATACTTATTACGACGCTTGTCTTTCCATCTCAAAAAAATTACGAAAACAAGCTGTTATTTTAATTATTCTGCTTCCCTCGATGTTGCATTATTACCTCTGTGATTTGTATTACATCTATTTTTGAGGGTTTTTTTTATTTCGTTACCCTTTTCCAGTTTGTGTCCATCGATTATATATTTTCCCCGAATCGAGTTCATATATGAGGGCGTGCTGGAAAGTAAAGTCTCCGAAATTGTTATCCCGCTCTCAGTATCGATTCAGGCAGTACATGTCATGCAATATGCATGCGGTCGACTTTCCCGCTTCACTGATGCGAGCTGCAACCCTCTGTCTCTAGAGGGCTCCGAACTGTAACGTGTAATAACCTAACGACTTCGGTGTGTGATCAATAGTGAAGTTTAATAGAGTTCCTAACCGAAGAAAACGTGCCTCTAATTTAATCCATAGAAGTAACGTACGTCATTGGGTTATACATTCTCAAATAAAAATGTTCAAATGTTCGTAAATACGAGACGCGTCCAGAAAGTAAGTTCAGTTTGGTAATAAAATGAAACTGTACATAGATGCAGAAGAAATTTTTATTGCACAAAATTCTACAACTCTTAAACTACTTTACCACATAACTTCCGAAATTTTGTAGGCACTAGTCATAGCGTGTCACAAGTTTTTGCATGCATCCTTCACAGAAGGTTGCCGCATGTGTATTCAACCATGTGGTAACAGCTCTTTATCATCGTTGAAGTGCTGACCACCAAGGACAGATTTTAGGTGTAAGAAGAGATGAAAGTCGCTAGGAGAGAGGTCCGAGCTGTATGGAGGATGATCAAACACGTCCCATTGAAATTTCAGTAAGAATTGTTTGGTCACATTCGGTGTGTGAGCTCAGGCATTACCGTGAAAAAAAAATCTTTTGACAGTAATCCTCTTCTTCAACGATGATGACGACCTGAAAGAACATGTCACCACATGGTTGAATACACACAAAACCTTGGGCCATGCTATGACAATTGCCTACAAAATTTCAGAAGCTATGTAGAAAAGTAGTTTAACAGTTGTAGATTTTTGTACAATCAATATTTTTTCTGTATCTGTACACGTTCGTTTTAAATAACCAAACGGAACTTACTTTCTGGACGCGCCTTTTATAAGGGACCAAATTGCTAAGGTCATCGCTCCCTAGACTTAACAAAGTACTTTAACTTACACTAAAGCCTGTATTACGCGAAACATCTATCGTATACACGCCTGCACCAGTGCCAAAAGCGGACAGGTCTGGAACTGCCAACGTTTTCCTAAGTTCTATTACACCAGGGTCGGCCAGAAATTCTGCACACGTGC
This sequence comes from Locusta migratoria, assembly GCA_026315105.1. Taxonomy (NCBI): domain Eukaryota; kingdom Metazoa; phylum Arthropoda; class Insecta; order Orthoptera; family Acrididae; genus Locusta; species Locusta migratoria. The sequence continues at coordinate 346,922,803 of CM048755.1, forward strand.
AGTGCGACTGCACATGTGCAACTACCGGGTCACTGCGTACACGCTGTAGCCGTCTCCGCTCCCGTAGTGCAACCCACAGGGGTCGCTAGACGAGGTGTGTTGCCAACGAGCTATATAAACTACATACATTAGTTTCAATCTCTGGGTTAACAGCGCTCATTGTGGCAGCAACCAGGAACTGTAGCAGCCATTTTTTCCAACGTCTAGTGCGCCGAATACAAAAGTTAGGCCGACGCTATTTACGTGTTTTGGGTCCACATTATATGTATTGTAGTAAGCTTGAAAGGTTATTTATTAAGCTGAAATCGTGTCCAGTGTATGCGCAGCATATAAAAGTACGAATCACGGTAATAAAACTGTTGGATTATCGGATTTCAGTTAGTATTTGTATGTTTTCGTTTCTAATATTTCGTGTACTCGTCTTTTGTCTTACTACATTTCTGCATACAATAGTCCTACTGTAACTAAAGTAAGCTGTAATTATATTTTTAAGTTTTCCTTTGAAAAATGAAGAACTTACAAAAGGGTGGTTAGCCAATATGAGGCGAGATAAGTGGAAACCTACTGCATACAGTTGCATTTGTTCGTCACATTTTGAGGAGAAATACATGTATACAACAAATGATACAAAGCGGCTTCTGGCTAACGCGATTCCAACGATATTTTCGTTCCATGAACATATTCAAACAGCAAAAACACCAGCAAGGAGATCTCCAAAAAACGTCAGATGGCTTAATCAGCTTCCTTTGAAGATATGTCATGTAGCTAAGCAGGAGAGGTGGAAACTCACTTATTACCTATTGCAAATCATGATTTAAGTCATTCAGAGAGCAGTAGGCCTATTCATTGTGACCATGTTTATGTGACAGAATACGAAATGCAGACATATTCCGTAAAAGTAATTGAATATAGCCTATATCTGGAAGCATCATTAGGCAAGTGAGTAGAAAACTTAAGTGTTTAGATTGCTTGGAAGTTCTCCTTGCTCTTAAAAATGAGAATCAAGCAGGATTAATCCGATTATAAGGAATAAAAAAAACGGCCTGTTCAATCCCTCTAAAGATCTTGTAGAAAAAATTTTCTTTTGCAATTGTATGTAGATGTATTTAGAATTTTGGGAAACAGACCAACTTTATTTACCAACTACGAGCACTTAATGGTATCCTCGGAATTTTGGGAGGAATCCCATTACTCCAGCCTAATAAAACTGTTATTAAAACATTACTTCAGTTGAAGAATACATCATTTATGTAAAGACAAATCTGCGCAGGAAAGAGTAAGCAGATTAGGCAAATGTACACGAAATTAATACTGCTTAAAGGACAGTGAAAAGGCGTGTTTTTTGTATGAATGAGATGATGTTTAGCCGATATAGTGTATCTGCCATTTTTAATTAAACTTTCCGATTTGCCTGCCACACACTTGTTTTCTAACATTTCAAATGTTCAAATGTTTGTTAAGCTTATGGGACTTAACTACGGGGTCATCAGTCCCTAAACTTACAAACTACTTATGAACTACTTACGAACTAGGACGGCACAAATATCCATGCCCGAGGGGGGATTCGAACCCCCGACCGTAGTGGCCGTGCAGACCGTGACTGAAGCGCCTCAGTCCCCTCGGCCACCGCGGCCGGCGCAATAGATATCTATAGAGCTACAATGAAAGGAAGAGAATGAAGCAGAGTACATCCGACGGATACCCATTATTTCCAACATATCTGGCCTTTACCTTTAAGAGACTGCGGTTTGCAGTGGAACTTGCATTTTCTATTATTATTAATAAATCACAGGAATCTACTCAATAGTGTGGAGTGTATTTGAAATCTCCGTGTTTCTCACACGAACAGGTTGATATCGCTTGCTCTGGCATGGGCTCTCCACAGAAAATATTCATATTGTATCCTGGATAAGTAAAAAAAAATATTGGTTTTAGTCAAGAGAGGAATGAATATTACCCTTTAACACACCGTCGTTAAAGTGGTCATTAGAGGCGGAGCTTACGCTAGGATTGTTTGGGTAAGGATGGGAAAGGAAATCGTAATTTGAAGTTTTTGTGTATACTATGCTCATACGTGTGGTGTAGTACAGCAAATCTCAAAGAGTACTATACGAACTTTCATGGGGATTCATAGGTCAACTAAGAGTATATTGGGCAACATATAAGCTTCATTTAATCAAAATCTGGTCAGAATAAGAAAAGATATAGTAATTTGTAGTTTCTGGTGTATGCTAAGCTTGAATTGCAACGTAGTATAGCAAAGATCCGATAGAGTATACCAAATAACTAATAGATAACGATGCTCATAACAAAGGTGTAATACATTGAAACAAGGGCTACGATTTTCCTTACGGCAGCGGTGTAGTGTATTGACATTGGCAACGGCCGTTGAATCCTTCTTGAAAAATCAGTCACGTAGAATGAGAGGAATAATTCTTTATGTTCACGATGAAATAAATAATTTATGCTGTCCTGGTCAGTAAATTAATCATCCTCCTAAAGCGAATAGTTTGTCGTCAACGATAGCAAAGTAAACCGCTGCCACTGCAAGTAAAATTTAATCCAGGTAGGACACAAAAAAAGTGGCTACAGAGGGGGTTGCTGTTGACTTGTGCTTGCACTCCAAATGTTCAAATGTTTGTAAATCTATCGAACCAAAATTCTTTTGTCATCAGTCCGTAGCTTACAAACTACTCAAACCTAGGTAAACTAACCTAAGGACAAACACACACACCCATGCCCCAGGGAGGACACGAACCTCCACGGCGAGCAACCGCGCGCTCCGCAGAGAGACGCTTTAGACCGCTCGGCTACTCCACCGCGACGCTTGCTCTACCAAACGAATTACACAAGACTTTGGGTTGTGATAGTTTAGTGAGCAGGTAGTGCAATGCAACAACAACGTGCCTTACCCGAAGCTGTGGCATGGAGAGCCATAGGAAGATTGGAAGCGGGACAGGCACAGTCGGAGGTAGCTGCAGCTGTTGGAATGCCCCCAAGTGTAATTTGCAGGACTTGGGTGCGATTTCAAACAACAGGACCCGTTAAAAAAAGGCAAGTCCAAGGTCGTCCACAGGCAATATGAGCAAGAGATGATCTTTATCTCCTGTTAACAGCCCGTCGAGATCGGAGGCTGAATGCAATTCAGCTGCATCGCGCCCTCCAGGCAGCAACAGAGCGCGCAATATCAACACAAACTGTCCAGAATCGCCTTCGGTGGCCTATGGTGTGTGTCCCATTAAAACCACGACACAGTTTAGCCCACAGAAACTGGGCGGAAGAACATCAGGATTGGAGTCGTAATTAATGGAGCCGAGTTCTGTTCACAGATGAGTCAAGATTTTGTGTTCCGTCATGTGGAGAGAACGCAGAACTCGGAACAATACCGCTTATGTGCAGCAAACATCACCACATCCGGGTGGAGATCGAATGGTCAGTATTAGCGGACGTGTGGATCTCTATGTGATTCAGAATAGCGCTTTGACTGCTCAGATATACAGGGTGAATCACCCAACACTTGCACCGCAAATATTGCGCAAACGGAAAGTGCGATTGATGTGCGGTTTTCACAGACTGGATTGGTAGTCAATGGCTCGTATTGTTAGCTAATAAACAGATTGTAAAAATACCTAGAAACTGTATTTTTATGCAAACATACAGTATTTCAAGTGGAACAATGGTTGTTTCTATCATGCACTGGAATTTTTGACACCAGCTGTGTACAAAGAATTTTCAATGACATTTCTATCATGTTTAGTTTGGCAGCTACAACCATTCAAAGTTTTGGGGCGGAGGCTACGACAACGTAGCTCACTGGCTGGTGGTCAGGAGACAGTGGGCCGTGCCCCAGGGGATAGCCACTTGGCTACGCTATCGCAGCCTCCGCCCCCAAAACTTTGAACGGTTGTAGCTGCCAAACTAAACGAGATAAAGTCATTCAAAATTCTTTGTAGACAGCTTGTGTCAAAACTTCCAGTGCATTATAGAAACAACCATTGTTCAATTTAAAAAAACTGTATGTTTGCATAAAAGGTATACTTTCTAAGTAATATTACAATCTGTTTGTTGGCTAAAAATACGAGCCCCTGACTACCTATCCATTCTGTGAAAACCGCACATCAATCGCACTTTCCGTGTTAGGTGATTCACTCTGTATAGAGACACTTAGAAGATGCAACAGTTCTACTAAAGAAACCGCCTGAACTACAATTGTGCGTGCTATTTTGAGGTATTTCTGCGCATTGTGATATTCCTACGAAGTGGGACTGACGGGGGATATAGAGAAAGTACAGAGAAGGACGGCTCGTTTTGTATTATATAGGGAAGAGAGTGTCACGGACATAATGCACGAGTTGGGAAGGAAATCATTAAAAGAAAGGCGTTATTTGTTGCGGTGAGATCTATTTGCGAAATTTCTTTCACTAACTTTCTCTTCAGAATGCGAACATATATTGTTAGCACCGACCTACATACGGACACATGACCATCATAATGAAATAAGAGAAATCAGATCGAAAACAGAAAGATTTATATGTTCCTTTTTTCGGCGAGCTATTAGAGAGTGGAACTATAGAGAAATATCATAAAAGTGGTTCGATGAACTCTCTGCAATGCACTTCAATATGACTTGCAGAGTATCCATGTAGATGTAGATATTCCGTATGGTATGTCACCTAATTACGTAATTGTTTTGAGCAGCGTATAATCACCTGCCTTCACTGGACGTCCGTGCTCTGTCATTGCTCCTAACTGTTCGGGAAGTGCACACTGACCTACAACCGCTCCTTCCTTCTTTCCTATGCCAGGACATGGCACTAGTTGCGAAGGAAAGGTGGTGTTAATCTCAACATGTGTAACAGATATCGGAGTTGACGAAAGCGGACAGCATTTGACGAGACTCATCGCAATCGGGTTAATGAACTCAGTAGAGCCGGCCGCTGTGGCCGAGCGGTCTGTGGCGCGCCAGTCACAGTCTGCACGGCCACTACGGTCGGGAGTTCGAAGTCCCCCTCGGGCATGGATATTTGTGCCGTCCTTAGTGTTAGCTAGTACATAAGTAGTTTGTAAGTTTAGGGACTGATGACCCCGTAGTTAAGTCCCATAAGCTCTACAAAAATTTGAACATTTTTGAACTCAGTAGAGAATATCGTCAGAAAACAGAGATAAAGGTCTCAGGTAAGTGTGGCGCAAAGCGAGGGCGTGTACTGCATAAGTGCGTCACAGAAAACTGCGTGCGCGGAGGGGCCTCGAATGTTCACTCCTGACATTAAACATTGGAGTTTGGCCATCTTTCTTTCGCGCGAGATATTTTTCTGACTTTATGAAAGCTGCGTTTACCATTTTCATCCCGAAAACAAGGGAATGTCAATGTATTTCTGACGAAGGATCACCGTCACTTGATTACAGCTCGCTGTTTCTCATTCACTTACATAAACCTTATACACTGCCATTTTAAACACTACAGTTCGGAGTCCTCTAAAGTCAGAGGGTTGCAACCTGCATCAGCGAAGCGGGAAAGTCGACCACATGCGTATTGTATTACATGTAATGTTCCAGCCTATAATGATAAGCCGCGGCGGAGTGGCCGAGAGCATTGAAGCACTATGTTCCGATGCGCCAGGATTCGAATCCCCCCTCGGGCGTGGATGTTTGTGCTGTATTTCGTATAAGTTATTTTATAAGTGGTTTCTAAGTTTAGGGACTAATGACCCCGCAGTTAAGTCCCATAAACTTAACAAACATTTGAGCATTTATTATTGAGACATAGCATAAGAAGGTGATTTAAACCACTTACTCTTTTCATGTGAATGATATGACAATCAGCAGGTAACTGTGAAGAAGATACCTAGATTATTGAAATACCAGTTTCCGACTAATGTAACCACTAGCTTCGCACCGTGAAAAGTAAACTCTTACAAAATAAGAATGAAGTTCTTAACAGAACATAATATACAGAAAGCTACTTTGTTCTCTCTGTATGAATTAAAACATATTGATTGTAATCGTTAAGATCGCTAAAGACCTAGCTGGCGTCCGCCGAAATTCCCATATCCATCAATCCTGTAATCATAAACTATAGCCGCGGTGGAGTAGCTGAGAGGTCTAAGGCACCTCGCTACGGAGCGCGCGGTTGCTCGCCGTCGGAGATTCGAGTCCTCCCTGAGGCATGGGTGTGTGTGTGTTTGTCCTTAGGTTAGTTTACCTTAGTTTAAGTAGTTTGTAAGCTACGGACTGATGACAACGCAGTTTGGTCCGATAGATTTACAAACATTTGAACAAACAAACATAAACTATACTACTAATGTGATATGGTCTTAACTGCGTTGTTTGCACACAAAATACTATTAATATAAAACAGAAATTACATTTTCGTAGGTAAAGTCCCATTATTGGAATCTATTAGGGCTCAAAACAGTTTAAGGCAATAGTTACTGTACGTTCGTTTAATGATAATGATTATAAAAAAAATCGGTGGCAATACTTAATCAGCACGTTTACATATTTTCTATTTTATCTGGTTCTTATATTTCGCCGTTTCTTTCCCTGAAGAATTCAGCTGTCTGCCTTGTCAGGGGTCTACAGGGCCCAAAACATTAATGTATCACAGTGAAAAGAAAATCAATAAGCGGCATATCTCTCAAAATCCCCAAATATCCACATAAATGTAGCGATGCTTTGTGCCTGAGCTTCCGAACCTCTCATAATAATCCCTGAGTATGAAACTCTCTGACAACTTGTTTAGAGCTCTAATGCATCTGGCAAACGTAATAAACTAATAGGCAACTAATACGCATCTATGTTTGAAAGCGTAATTGGATTGTTGTGCACAGCGACCGTTGATACAGTTACTGGGAATAACACAGCGTCCTGTCGCAGATGGATTTCGGCTGGTAACACATTTATTGCGACCGATCGCTGTGATGTGTTATTCCCAGTAATAATACGCATCTGTTCATCAGTAACTTCATCTAACGATTCGTCCAATGCTTCTTTATTTGTTATCTAGTAAGCCATCTTTCTGACTTCCGTTGGAATTATTGCAGGCGAAACTCTCTTTAATGATCTCATATCCCTCTTTTATTTGCTTAACCTTTCTACATACTCTATAAATGTCATCTGACAAAGGCCTGAAATTAACTACCTTGTCTATTTATTAATTTTTAACCCTTTCTCTTTAAATATTTCAACATACGAAATGTGGTCTTTCCAGTCGCTTTCCGACTTTGTAATGTGTCTCTTTTTCTGTTCCTATCAGATCCAAGGTTCTTCCTTTTCCTTTTTATTTCTTTTCTACTTCTGGAAACATCATTATTTTCTTCATAGCTCATTTTCTCTTTCTCTGTTCCTAGCAGAACGTATATCATTTTATCGTTCCTTTTTCATTCTTCACATTCCTAATAGATTTAGTATTTTAGCTCTAGGCGACATTTGAAACGTCCTCATAAGTTCCGTGATTTACTGGTAAATCATTCTATCTTTAGTGTGGTCTGACACCTACTCGTTCCTGACTTATAGACAAAAAATTCCTCCAATTCCATCTCACACCCCTCACAACGTTCCCCAATACTTGTGACACACACACACCTTTCAGGTGGCTTTATCTCACCAAAAAGAAATGTCCGCCTATTCCCCTGTACAAACAACTCAAGTTACTTATGAGTGCTTGGTCTCGCGGCGATGTGTGTGTGTTGTGGTGGTCTTCAGTCCGGAGACTGGTTTGATGCAGCTCTCCACAATACCCTATCCTGAGCAAGCCTCTTCATCTCCACATAAGAACGACAACCAATATCTGTCTGACTCTGCTTACTGTATCCATCTCTTGGTCTTCCCCTGCGATTTTTTCCCCATACACTTCCCTCCAACGCTAAATTCACAATGCCTTGATGTCTAAGAATGTGTCCCACCAATCTATCCCTTCTTTTAGTCAAGGTATGCCAGAAATTCCTTTTCTCCCCAATTCTGTTCAGTACCTCCTCATTAGTTACACGATCCACCCACCTAATCTTCAGCATTCTTCTGTAGCAGCATATTTCAAAAGCCTCAATCCTCCTCCTGTCCGCACTGTTTATCGTCCATGTCTCACTCCCATACAAGGCGACACTCCACACAAATGCCTTCAGAAAGGACTTCCTTAGGCTTAAATCAATATTCGATGTTAACAAATTTCTCTTTTTCAAGAACGCTTTTCTACCCATTGCCATTCTGCATTTTATATCCTCTGTACTGCGACCATCATTTGTTATTTTACTGCCCAAGTAACAAAACTCATCTACTTCGTTTATTGCTTCGTTTCCTACTCTAATTCCTTCAGCATCACCTGATTTTCTTACACTGCACTCCATTACCCTAGTTCAAAATGTTCAAATGTTTGTTAAGCTTATGGGACTTAACTACGGGGTCATGAGTCCCTAAACTTACAAACTACTTACGAACTAGGACGGCACAAATATCCATGCCCGAGGGGGGATTCGAACCCCCGACCGTAGTGGCCGTGCTGACCGTGACTGGAGCGCCTCAGTCACCTCGGCCACCGCGGCCGGCATTACCCTAGTTTTGCTCTTGTTAATGTTCATCTTATATGCACCTTTCAGCACACTGTCCAGTCCCTCAACTGCTCTTCCAGGTCCTTTGCTGTATCTGACAGAATTACTATGTCGTCGGCAAAACGCAATGTTTTTAATTCTTCACCCTGAACTTTAATTCCTTCTCCAAATTTCTCCTTGCATTCCTTTATAGCTTGCTCAATGTACAAATTGAACAACAATGGAGAAAGACTACAACCCTGTCTTACTCCCTTCCCAACCACTGCATCCCTTTCATGCCCTTCAACTCTGACAAGCGCTGTCTGGTTTTTGTACAAGTTGTAAATAACCTAACGTTCCCTATATTTTACTCCTGCTTGCTTCAGAACCTTAAAGAGTTTATTCCAATCAACATTGTCAAAAGCCTTCTCCAAATCTACAAAAGCTAGAAATGTAGGTTTGCATTTTCTTAATCTATCTTCTAGGATAACTCGCGGCGATATGAATGAATAAAATCTTCTAGCCCTTTCAAAAAATGTTCAAATGTCTGCAAATCTATCGGACCAAACTGCATGGTCATCAGTCCGTAGCTTACGAACTACTTAAACCTAGGTAAATTAACCTACAGACAAACACAAACACCCATGCCCCAGGGAGGACTCGAACCTCCACGGCGAGCAACCGCGCGCTCCGCAGCGAGGTGCTTTAGACCGCTCGGCTACTCCACCGCGGCTCTAGCCCTTTCAGACCCAAGTTGCAGGTGATGTGACATTAATATAGAGAGCAACGTTTAAGATACAAAATATATACAGTAATTAATTACAACAAAGAAACTAAATTTATTTTCAAAAATTTTTGTACCCACACTATTGTCTGTTTTGGGTCTTCATTACAAATTTTTTTATGATCTGCACCATCTTACAGTAAAATGCCTTTGAAAGAAATAACATCACAGGATGATATAAAATCAACTGGCTGTCAGATATGATAGCTTCACATGTCAAAAAAAAGAATATCAACACCTTGTCAACAAGTCTTTCTTGCCGCTATTGTAACGAAGGAGGAAGGAAGCTTAGGGTTTAACGTCCCGTCGACAGCGTGGTCATTAGAGACGGAGCATACGCTCGGATTTTTTGGGAAGGATTAAGGGAGGAAATTCGGGCGTGCCCTTTGAAAGGAACCATCCCGGCATTTGCCTAGAGTGATTTAGGGAAATCACTGAAAACCTAAATCTAGATGGCCGGAGGTGGATTTGAACCACCGTCCTTCCGAATGGAAGTCCAGTGTCTTACCACTGCGCCACCTCGCTCGGTACTATTGTAAGTGTACTGGAAGTTTGCCGACTGCTGGTACCACACAGTGTAGAAACATGGAACTAAAACACGTTGCGCACGTTACCACAGGTCATCCACGATTGTGTTATGCAGGCCCGAACTTCCTAGCATGAATCACAAAGAAATAAAACGAGCAAAACCAAAACGGACATTTGTGCGTGCAAGGCCTGAAAGGGCTAAGGCCTTCAGCCGCGTCGGGTGGTTAGACACTCACGAGCTTTCGGCCAAGTCGCGCTGCCGGCTGTGACGTCAGTGCAGTAGTTTCTTCGCCATATATGGTAATGTTTACGTTCCGAGTCGGTTGCGTCCGCTTTTGGCTGTTGGCTGTGACGTCACTGAGGCTCGCTTCTTCGTCCCGTGTCCGCCGCGTCCGCTTCAGCCTCGCTATGGCAGGGTCACAAGCTGTGCTGAGCTGTTCAAATGTTTGTACAACTTATGGGACTTAACTACGGGGTCATCAGTCCCTAAGCTTACAAACTACTTATGAACTAGCTAAGACTACAGACGGCAGAAATATCCATGCCCGAGGGGGGTTCGAACCCCCGACCGTAGTGGCCGTGCTGACCGTGACTGAAGCGCCTCAGTCTCCTCGGCCACCGCGCCCGGCTGCTGAGCTGTAAGCCGACGTTCTTATTAATGGTTTTCTTCGATATTTTAGTTTCAATGCCTTACTTTATAACACTATCCCAATATCCTTTAGTTTTAACAAAGACAACTGTTTCGTCGAAAAGAATTCTTTGTCGATTTTCTGAAGAATGTTCTGTCACGGCAGATTTTTCCGTGTAGCGAAGACGTAAGCACATCTCGAGTTCTGTCCGGCGTTGTTCCACAGTGCGAACAGTTTGTACAATATAATAGCAGCTACATTCACACGGTATCTTATAAACTCCTGGCGTTATGAGCCATAGATCGTCTTTTACAGGCCTCATCAGCTGCCGTATTTTTTTCTGAGGGCCTGAACTCAGACGCAATGTTGTATCTCTTCAGGAGCCGGCTGATCTTTCCCGACACTGTCCACAGAAGAGCAAAAAATGCAAGATTATTGGCTCTCTTCTTCCGACGTATTTTTCTTGCTTTTATCGCCAAAAATCATAAAAGACGGTACTTCTTAAAGTTAAGCCTGGAATTAACCTGAGACTATCATTATATTTGAAAATTTTTGCTGTCTGTTTCTGAGTGATAGTCCGATAAATCAGATGTGAACCCGGAATGAAATCCATGTCACTTTCTGCATGCACAACAATAAAACTCTGACCGGCTATTTTATTCAACAATACTTTTCGCACACTCTCACTTTGCCAGCATTTATTTACAGTATTGTGTATAAATCCACGTTTCATGTTGTGGGGAAGGCGAACCAAAGATTACGTTTCATTGGCGGAACGCTTCTAAGATGCACCAGCTCCACCAAAGAGACTGCCTACATCACACTTGTGCGTCCTCTCCTGGAGTACTGTTGCCCAGTGTGGGACCCTCACCAGGTGGGACTGACGGAAGATATTGAGAAGGTTCAGAGAAGGGCAGATCGTTTTGTTTTATCACGTTACGGAGTGGAAAGCGTCACGGAAATGTTGCACGAATTGGGGTGGAAATCATTAAACGAAAGACGTTATTCATTGCGACGTGATCTGTTTGCGAAGTTTCAGTCACCGATTATTACTTCTGAATGTGAAAATATTTTGCTAGCACGCATCTATTTAGGGAGACATGACCATCCCAATAAAATAAGAGAAATCAGATACAAAACGGAACGATTTAGATGTTCTTTCTTTCCGCGCGCTATTAGAGAATGGAACGGTAGAGAAAAGTTATGAAAGTGGGTAAGGAACCCTCTGCCAGGCACTTAAATGTGATCTATGTATATGAAGATGTAGACGTAAATAAAGCACTGGCCGATTTGATTCATCCGCGGTGGAGTACCCGAGCGGTCTAAAGCGTCTCGCTGCGGAGCGCGCGGTTGCTCGCCGTAGAGGTTCGAGTCCTCCCTGGGGCATGGGTGTGTGTGTTGTCCTTAGGTTAGTTTACCTTAGTTTAAGTAGTTTGAAAGAAACGGACTGATGACCACGCAGTTTGGTCCGATAGATTTACAAACATTTTTTTAATTTGATTCAGATGCTTTATTCTTCCCCCAAAACATAATATAGTACCATGCTCTTTTAGCATGATTGTTGTGTCTTGTGGTGACTGGGCCATTTTCGCTGAACACTCTTCGGAGATAGGTTAGCTCTCGTGGTAGAACTTCGGCATCTGACACGACTTTTGCGCGATGAACTAGGGTGTTCAGAACACCACCTCGTTTTTGCACAGAGTTGTGGTGGCTGAGCTCATTCAGACACCGATCCTTATGAATGGGCTGAGATGATCATTGGTTTTCTGGCAGACGAGGACATCAACGAAGGGCCAAGAAGTCTTCTCCCACTTTCGTCATAAATTTAATGTGGTCGTGAACACTGTTCAGATGATCCAAGAATTCTCCCAGTTTCTCACGATATAGCGATAGAAACAACTTGGCTGCGCTGGAGCAATGTTCATCTACATACATACTCCGCAATTCACGGTAAGGTGCGTAGCGGAGGGTACACTGTACCACTACTAGGCATTTCCTTTCCTATTCCACTCCCAAATGGAACGAGGAAAAAAAGAATTCCTATATGCCTCCGTACGAGCCCTAATTTCTCTTATCTTGTCTTTGTGATCTTTCCGCGAAATGTAAGTAGGCGGCAGCAAGATCGTACTACACTCAGCTTCAAATTCCGGCCTTCTAAATTTACTTAACAGAAATTCACGAAAAGAACGTCGTCTTTCTTCCAGCGATCCCCAATTGAGTTGCATTTCAAGGCAGTGTCCTTAAATTTCTTGTCGGCCGCGGTGACCGAGAGGACTGAGGCGCTCCAGTCACGGTCTGCACGGCCGCTACGGTCGGGGGTTCGAATCCCCCCTCGGGCATGGATATTTGTGCCGTCCTAGTTCGTAAGTAGTTGATAAGTAGTTTGTAAGTTTAGGGACTGATGACCCCGTACTTAAGTCCCATAAGCTATACAAACATTTTTTTTTTTTCTTTCAAATTTCTTCATAAAAAGGTTTGCTATGGATGGATCTGACGGACTTCCCATCGCCACGCCGTCTGTCTAGTACAGCCATGGCCAACATTTCCCCCCGCGACCGTGTGTGGCTAGTGCCCCAGTACACACGTCGCAGCCCACAGTGCGCGGGGCAGGGGCACGGCAAAGGCCGCCCGCGCCCGCGGGGCGGTGTTTGGCCGTGCCTGGTCTAGTAGAAATACTGGCCGCCATACGTGAAATAGGTCGATGTCAAGATTTGCTTCAACAGTCCCACTATTGTATTGTCAAATAAATGGGAGAGGAGACACAAGCAGTCTTTGATCGTAACACGTGTAAATAAGGAGTTCGCATCAAAATTCACCATAATATCACCATCCCCAAGAAGCATCTGCTTGATTCGGCTGATGAAATCTTCCGTATTTTATTTATAGCATTTCGTTAAAAATTGAATATCATTGTGTTTTACATGTGAACGAGAGGACACGATTGCTAAAAGAGCATCGTACTATATTATGTTTTGGGGGAAGTTTTGTGTCAAGTTTCCGCCGGTTGTCCTCGGTGTCAGTGGCCGAGTAGAGAGACTGACACAGGGAAATAGGATGCACGCGTGTGCGGGTACAGAGTCTGAGGTGACCAGCCATTGGGACAGCAGAAACTAGAATCACTAAGCTAGATTAGAACAAGATATGTATATTTCGTAGAAGTAATGCAATACTTAACTTGGAGGGCAGCAGACTAGTGGAATGCTGGTACATAGATTAACTAGGTAGAGGCCTGCCTACAGATGAGAGTCTTATCGGGTGCCTGTCCGATTCCCAAGTGCCCGATGCAGTTCCGTGGTGGCCACGAGCGGAGTTGCAGCAGAGGGCGCTCATGGCCGACGTCGTAAGAACGCCGCGCCGCGCCGTGCTTGCATGGCGGCGAGCGGCGAAAGTACGTGGCGCGCACTTCAGACTTATGCGACACCACAGAAGGAATAAGGCATCAAATTATCCAGTGCTTTATTACATGAAACGTGGATTTATACACAATACTCTATATAAATACTGGCAAAGTGAGAGTGTGCGAAAAGTATTGTCAAATAAAATCGCCGGTCAGAGATTAATTGTTGAGCAAGTAGAAAGTGACATGGATTTCATTCCGGATTCACATCTCATTTATCGGACTATCACTCAGAAGCAGACAGCAAAAATTTTCAAACATACTGACAGTCCTAGCTTATACCACGCTTGACTTTAAGAAGAATTGTCTTGTATGATAAAGCTGCGTATCACAATAAGTACGATAAAAATTACGTTAAAATGTTAATTATGCCCAGGCTCTCTTATTGGCAAAAACTCTCGAACAATGCCACTTGCTGGTAAACAAACATTCGGTAATTCAAAAATAACAAGGGGACGAGATCGAATTTTTGAAACCATCTAAAGGTAGTCGCCAAGTAATACTCGTAAAATTTATGCGACTGATAAAAACTGCGTCGAATAGGTAAAAATAAAATAAATATAATTAATAAAAATAATAATAAAGTCCAGAATGAAACTTTCACTCTGCAGCGGAGTGTGCGCTGATATGAAACTTCCTGGCAGATTAAAATTGCGTGCCGGAACCGGGACACGAACCTGGGACCTTTGCCTTTCGCTGGCAAGCGTTCTAGCGACTGAGCTATCCCGCCATGACTCACGATGCCGCCTCACAACTTTACTTCCGCCAGTACCTCGCCTCCTACTTTCCAAACTTCGCATAAGCTCTCCTGCGAAACATGCAAAACTAGCACTCCTGGAAGAAAGGATATGGAGGAGACATGGCTTAGCCACAGCCTAAGGGATGTTTCCAGAATGAAACTTTCACTCTGCAGCGCAGGAGAGCTTCTGTGAAGTTTGGAAAGTAGGAGGCGAGGTACTGGCGGAAGTAAAGTTGTGTGGCGGCCTCGTAAGTCGTGTCGGGATAGCTCATTCGCTGGAGCGCTTGCCCGCGAAAGGCAAAGGTCCCAGGTTCGAGTCACGGTTCCGGCACGCAATTTTAATCTGACAGGAAGATTCAATAATAAAGTCTTTCTGTTAAATATTCTTTCTTTTTCTTTGGCCATGTTCCCGCACATGCAGGGTCGGCTTTGTTAATCAGGATTTGGAGTGTTAATATTTACGGGGTGGCCGGATTCCCTTCCTGTCGTCACCCCCATGTACCCCGAGAGGAAATGTGTATCCCAAATGTCTGCATGTAGTGTTACACGTGTAAAAGTGTTACGAACTGTTTGAAAATTGTGTAACTGAGACGGCACTTGGGTACCAGCCCGGTATTCACCTATGGGGATGTGGAAAACCGCCTAAAAACCACATCAAGGCTGGCCGGCAATCCGGCCCCCTTCGTTTATCCGGCGATCGGATTCGAACCGGGGCCGGTACGCTTTCCCGTCTCGGAAAGCGGTGCTTTAGACAACACTGCTAACCTAGCGAGATAAAGTCATTCTGTTAAATGTTAGACAACAAAAACTTTTTAGTACATGGGAACCGAACTCATACCAACCTTCATGTCATTCGCGCACATAACACGTTGACTGCCGCGATGACAGAGGCGCCGACGGCCACGCGTCAGCCAACGTGTTAAAGGGGAGCTTCATCAACTCAGCCGCATATCTTCTTGAGAAAAAAACGCACCTGCTAGATCTCAAACGCAGAAATCCATATCAGGTGAAACTTTGGGCGATTATTCAGATACTTCTGAACGCACAGCTTTCAAAGATGGTCGCGCTCGGGTTGTTGGTCACTCGACCCGCTTCACTGACTCCCAAGCCTCCTGATGTCAGACAGTCAGATCGGCAGCAAACGTTGTACATCGACTAAGTATCAAAGAAAACTCCTATATAATTCGTACTATGTGCTGTAGAACGTGCGAAAACTATAATAATGACACCTGACCTGCGGAGTAGAGAAAAAGCAAAACTGTGGGAGCATATCATTTCGAGTTCCTGTCGGCTAGTTGCTACAGCATGAGTTTGTTATGCAGAGGGCCCTGGGTTCAAGCACTACTCATAGCACTTTTTTTACAGCAGGACGCTAGCAATTGTTACATAGGTTAACGTTTTCTTGACATGTGAAATGACTGTTAAAATTTTGTGGCAGTGTGTTATCAACTGTTTGCTTTTTCTTCGTTTATTTGAAATTATTAAACCTGCCGAGGATATTCGTACTTTCAGAGACTAAACAGAAGCAATCGGAACACAAGAATAAACAAGCAATTTCACCACACTTGCGGAAATAATAATAATAAATGACTGCTAGATTGACAGCACTTTTACATGACAGGAATACGTTGTCCCATATAACACTCGGTGTCTGTAGACGTAGAACAATTTTCAAGTAAACACCAAAAAAAAATCTGTTTTCCCCACCAGGGCTTGCACCCGGTCCCGTTAAACGACATACGTACGCTCTATCGACATCTCCAAGGGAGCTCTACACTACGCGCTTTAACAGATACGCTTTTCCTGTACTCTGTAGGCGAGGTGTTACTTATTACGTTCTCCGTGGCGGCAGCACATAGCACGCATTGTATCGAAGTTTTGCTCCATACTCCATCTGTATTCAATGTTTGCTACCTATTTGACTGTCTGACATCTGAAAGTTTGGGTGTGAGACCGCTTAATGCCCAACGCCATGTACTGTGCAACAAAGTGACGTCAGCGAGTGTGAAATTTCAAGAGATAGAGATGTGGAGGACGCTCTTTTAAAACAATAAACAAAAGTGACTGCAAGTGTCCATCTACAGATATAGATACCATTATTATGTAGTTATGATTCGTATCATTACTGAACTTAATGGCTGTAACGACATCTTTTGTGACTGTTTTCTAAATTAAACCCATTCTTATCCATGTTATATACATTTTGCATACGTACCTATTGAATAACAGCTCTGTTGATGGCGTAAAATTTTTAATACGCATTAATTATGGCTGTTTCGTTACGTAGATTTTATTTTCTTGTTTCATGGGTTATCTTTCATTATACAATATGACACTTCTTGTCTAAACCCATCCAGAAGATGCCTTGAAATTTCTTAGGCCCACCTCCACTGCAGCTTGAATGCCCCACTGCTATACGTTAACGTCATGGATCGTCAACTTATCACTGTATGCATTGTTAAATTTATCTAAACAGATTATTATTAATTTGCGAGATTTTTCCGATGCGTAGCACCGTTTCCGACGTATTTATTTGAAACGTACTAATTTCTTTCATATTTTAATAATTTAAAGCGCCACTTCACGGTATTCAAAGATAGATTCCCATTCTTTCCAGTTTTCCATACTGTAACGGCTCACTACGTACTTTTCTCTGTTGCGAACTCGATATTGCACGGTTTAAAGACATCAAAGCAGCCTTCCCCATCGCTGACGATCTAGAATTCACACCCCAGTCTCGTTGAAGCAGTGAAAGTGTTCGACGAATGTGACGGAGGTGAAATGGCAGCCTCATTATCATCGTCATGTTCTTAAATATGCACCGAACGGTAACCTACTATTTTGCTCTATATCTAGCATGTCTTCAACAGTGAAATTGTCTGTGATATCGGCAATGAAATTAAAAGATATAAGGAGCAGCGTGAAGAAAACGTAATGTACTTTCGTTTACTGTGTATAGAAGTTACTTTAGTAACCAGCCAACGGCCGTGCCCAGAGACGGGCGCCGTGGCTCAGCGCGCCCGCACAGAAGACTGAACGCCTTCTGTACAAAAAAAAATAATAATAATAATTAAAAAATTAATAAAAAAAATCTGAGCCAAAAACACATCGATCAACAACGAACAACCGCGATCAGTGACACGCAGGAACAGAGCAACACAGAGGAAAAAAGTATGGATACAGAGGTTCCTGCCAAATCTCCGAACTTAAGCACCACCGAGCGATCCCAGTATTTGGATTGGTGACCGTTCCGGTACGTCACGTGCTGTTCACAACTACACAGAAGCGTTAGAAGCTGTGGTGGTGCAAAGTTCTTGATCTCCAGTCTGCACCAATATACGGGATTAAATTCCAAACCCCTCTGCAGTGAGGGCAGGGGACACTGTCGATGGTGATCCGTCCGTCTGATGAGCACGTTAAGCGCGGCGGCCCCCTGGTGCTTTTCTCCCATCATCTCCAACATGACACTACACTACTCACGCACCCATTACAGTCACGTAACGTACACTTCAGTACACAGTTCTCAAACTTCACGAAGGTAAGATGAAAGCTTTCCAATTAGGTGGCTGAACCTGCCCTTCGGGGTCTCCATGAAATACGACTTTATTCCAGTATCCGCAAACGATTATGCTTACCAGCCATGACTTTCAGGAGTTCTAGTACTTTGACATTTAATCGTCACAGCTTAGCAGTCATTTCATATCGCTCGTGAAAGTCTCAAACAACAGCCTGCAGGTTCACCAACATAACGAACACAAACCTCTTACGAAACTCTTCTCGCTGTACTTGGCGTTCGAACATTAAGCGGTCGCAGTGAGGCGACCCAATTCACAAACAACCGGAGGGGTCGCGTGTTTAAAAGCTGTACGTAGAGAAGCTCATAACTGCGTTCTACCTGAATACTGGCACAAATTTTCACGTGATGTCGTTTGCTGGGATTCATATCTAGCTAATGTGCTTTAGTCTCAAGAAAATATGAGGTAGAGTTTGTGAAGTCCCCCCCCTCCCGCCGGAGATTAGAGTCCTCCTTGGACATCGGTGTGTGTGGTTTCCTTAGTATAAGTTAGTTTAAGTAGTCTGTATATCTGGGAACCGATGACCTAAGTAGTTTGGTCCCTTAGGTTTACAAACATTATTAACCCATTGCAGCAGAAAACCATACATAATTTTAATATTCTAGAATATATAGATTATAGTGAATGTGGTCTGTTATTAAAATAAGCAAGATCTCGGGCAGTTGAAATCTGCAAATGTCAGTTAAAACGCTCACTGCTGCTCTAAATTACTTTATGAGCGGCCACAGTACATGCGCAACAGAAATTTATCTAACTGCTCACTCCTTAAGGGAGCAGGCAACGTTTTAACAAACACAATATCAGTGTTAAAAATAAATGAATAGGTAAACATGGGACAGGGAGCATGAAATCATATAGCAGAGGTTTGATACTTTAAAATCATAATCTAGTCAGTAAAATAACAAGCAAATAAATATGGGGAGACCAAATAAAACACACACCTTGTACAAAAGTGAATTAAATCATGTAATTACTGCCCATAATATGTCTCTGTCCTTTATGAATATGGAGGTAACATGGGAGGAAAATTGAAACCACACAATAGGTAGCTGAAAGCACATTCATTCACTCACAGACACACGCATAATGCTTAGTGGTACATTACTCTGCGGGAACAGTCGATAACAGAGGCGAAACGAAGTGTCAGCGGCATCTTGATGAGATGGCAGGTGTCTTGATCACTTATTTTAAGTGTGCTGTGCACTAAACGAACTCATGTGTGGGGAGGCAGCGTCTCACTATTCTTAAGTACCATGTGGTGTGCAAACACACCGAATTTCATAACATTTACCAACAGGAGTTAATTTAGAATGAGCAAGTAAAGCACACGTGAGAATTTGTATAGAAGAAAGCTAGTATTAATAAAACCATGGCTGAAGGCCAAAGTAGCGACCGTTATGAAAGCACGTGGTGCAATCGGTCATACAAGACAGGAAAGATGGACTCAAGCTGGAAAATGTGAGAAATATTTAGCATACTCGTGGATACAGACATGACATGAAAAGTTAGTTACAAACACGAAGGAAAATCAAACATACTAGGTTTACACAAAGGCTGAAGGCCACACACGTATATTCTAACTTGAGCAAAACCGAACACACAATCATCACTGGAATGAAAATGCAAATAATAAAATTACACTGAATTTACTCGAGTTCTTACTTCACCTCACATAGCAAAAGAATTACTCAAGATAACTATCACTGAAAAACCAAGACTGCCTGATCACAAAGAAAGCAAAATCGTAACAGCATGCCTTCCCCTCAGCATGATTCGGGCGAGTACTTACTTCCACAGTCGTCCGAGCCAGAATGAAGAGTGTAGCTCTAAGGCCACGGAAAAAACTCCCCCCGTCATACACTGGATGTAGAGAGCACTAAAAGCGACGCAGAGCGCGTTCAGAGACTAGCGTTTACCAACCCTTGCTACCTGGCCAAGACAATTCCCTCTACAACCGCTCCCAGAGAGGTCTCCTGTCACCTCTTTCGTCCAAGATTAGGTTGGTACGACACTAAAAACACGGCCAAGCTTGTCTCTGGCCATCCAGCAGACGCTAGCGCAGATGACAAACGAAGCCATGCGTTCTTAACTACAGCAAAACGAGGCCTAAGGCGCGAGGCAGCGACTGTAAGCCATTGCGCGGCAGTCAGTCAATATTAAGAGCACACATTCACATGAACACACAAGTTAAATCACACGGGTGGAAGCATATATAAATGGAGGGCAAACATATATAAACATGGTGACATTGATCATTAATAAAAAGAATAAAATAATTAACAAACAGATAGATAACATTAATGGTGTAGAACCACTTTAGGTTAATGAATAAATCAAAATGGAACTCGACCACACAATCAGTGGACGTGTTTCAATAGTATTGTGTGAAATACTTTTTGTTAACTATTCGCAATCGGAATATGTCAAGCAATTTTACTGTCCAAACTGTTACATTACAATGATATTCAGCCATTGAGCACTTCGCAATTAATTTTCATAAATGTGTGAGATCTGGTGAGAACACGAAGTTTCGGATGGATAAGATTTTTAAACATCTGTTCTTGAACAACCCCATTTCACTATTAACAATAATAAGTGAAACATTACGAAGGCGCTAATAAACTCACCTCATAGAGTTGCTTAAATCGGACAGCAGATTTATATAAGCCATACGTGTTAGATCAGTAACACTGAAAAACCGATATTTGCTGGTGTTAGTAAGATGCTTTCAGATCTATCATCTAAACAAGAGATTGGATATATCATTTGGATTTCTAAATTAGATTTTCTTCTTCCGAAAATTGCGTCACTTTTAAGCGTGGTGATAGACGCAAGGCATGTGGCAGCGACGGCGTTCCACTTGCAAGTATAGCGGAGTGTACGCCAGTGGTGGTTTCCCCTCCCTGAGTCTCGGGCATAAAGTTGACGGTGCTGCCTCCGTGGCGAGATTACCACTTGGCTTTGGCGAGTAATATATCGTGCGCGACCTTGTGTGTCAAGTGTGTGAGCTAACAGGCTGCCAACCACAGTCGTAGCTGTGCTGCAGAGAGGTGCGTTCTCAGGTGTTCTCTCTTGCACTGTGAAAAGGCCTTTAGACGCTGAATATTTATTGTGCAATACTGCGAACTGTACAGTAATATCTACCGTCTGTGATATTAAGCTTTAAATATATTGACGAACACTTAATACAATGCGCAGTATGCAGTGGCGGCTCGTACAAAATTTGACCAGTGTGCTACAATATTACAAAAATAAACAGGAAACAAAATATACTGAAATAAAAAGTCAACCTTTGTATGATTGCCTTTAATTAAATATCAATTAATACTGTATTGACAGTAAGACCTTCAGTGGATTCTATAACAGCGCTGCCAACTGCATGTATTCACTGCAGGTAGTAAATATAACGTTTAAAAAATATTTTACAGAAATTAAAAATTTAGACTCAGAGGTATTTGAATACGAACCTCACACAGGTAGGTTTGAGAGACAAGACGCCTGAGCCAGCGCGCTATTTGACTCTGTATGCCGCAACATTCGTCATATAGTATTCTTCAGCAGTCTTTATACGCAGCGCGAAGAGAAATATTGATCTGGTGCTGCAGTCGGTCTCAGCACACATGAGTCGTCAGGCCTGACGTCACGTCTGCGCATGCGCACTAGCGAACAGACGACTGCGCCGCCTCTCTGCGCACGTACCAGCGCGGCTGAATCCAACTTCAGCACATGGAGCTGGTTTCCAGCTATCGCGGCGAGAGCGCTCCAAAATGCGTTTTCATCTTTATTACTAGCATTCTAATACGCATTTGAAAGGAATTGGAATACTTTTATTGTGATATGTGGCTCGTATTCCAAGAGAAAGGATGTATTTTTATAGCGATTTCTCGCTTGCAATCGAATAGAAATGGCATAATTTTAGAAATATATTTACAGTGTGCTGCAGCACATTATCACCAGCCGCCACTGGCAGTACGTTCAATCGTGTAGATATCGTGCAATAAACTGCCTTTTCAGCTGATTGTGAGATCGAAAGAAATTCAGTTCGCTCTAAACTAATTGTTTCAAAAGAAACAACAGAAAGGGGACTGGAGGTTAAATAATAAAGATTCGTGTGGCACGTTGAGAAACGAAATTACGGATTGTTTACTAAATGTCAGGTATCTCAACGCGCACAATAGCAAAGGCAACTGAAGATCATTGTGTCATTACAGTAAGGAGAAATGTTTATTGCTCTTGTAGCAGCCATCAAAACTGGGAAATTCGATCTTCCTTGAAATATTTGTCACAATTCGTACAATGTGATATATTCCATGGATTTCGTATTTATACTTGCATAGTACGAAAGTTAGCAGTTGATAAAGTATGTAGTTTTGAAGTATCAGCAGGCGTGACAAAGGTGTATAAAACCTGAACCATTTGTTTAATTTGTAAACATTTGTTGTCATTAACGTCTCTGTGCTCGGATGAGTGAGCTCCTGCTCCACATAAATGTTTACTGGACTTTCAGACTTATTTCTCCGTTTAACTCACAATTGGAGCTCGCAGTGTTTATCTTGCTGATTTGCCACAAACTTTCGGGAAGAATCAGGTGGATGAGTCTTTCAAATTGCTAAAATATTGCGGCTGAGTGAGCCATTGGAAAAGTGAATACGCTCATGACCGATTTCTTTTTATTACAGATGGACGTAGCGCATTGGCAAGAAAACGACGTATTTCGGAAAAACGTTCTTGTTCAAATTTATTACGTAAAATTTGCTTGGTGTGAACAATATTTACTTTATCACAAAAATGTAATGTAACTTTCACCGACAATTAAGTGCTAGAATTTTGTGAAATATCATTATCATTGAAAACTTTTCGCTGTGATGAAAATTCACTGTTTAAAGACATCAATTAATTAAATTAAACTAATTGTAACCAAACAAAATACGAGGAATGGAACTTAAATAATGGCAACTATTTATTCACAACCGATACAAAAGCGTTACATGTTTTCACCTGCAACTGTCCTTCTAAGTAGTCACCAGCGTTGTGTATAACACGTTTCTAGCGATGTGGAAGGCATAGTGAACCGTTAGCAGAGCCTGTTCTCTTGGTGGTGGGAATGGAGCGGTCTATTGCCTGTCGAATATCTGGAACAGTTCGGAAGCGAATGCCACGAAGTGTTTCCTTCATCTTCGTAATCAAATCAAAGCCACAAGGACTTAGTCCGGGGAGTATGGTGAATGGTACAGTACTTCCCAGTCTCATCGACCGAACAGGGCAGCCACAGCTTGCGCAGTACACGCCCGTACATTGTCGTGCAAAATGATGTGTGCGTTGTGCAGAAAGTGTTGCAGCTTATTTCGCAATGCTGGTCGCAGGTGATGCTCTAAAAACGAACAGCAAACTCTAGTACGATCTGTCCACTGCATGTCTGCCACAGTTTGTCCACCTTCGTTGGAGGCTTTTACCCAACGTGTCACTGTTCTCTACGGCACTGCCGATTCCCCGCACGCCTCTTGAAGATTTTCACGACACTGCCGTGCTGTACGATCTCTGAAACATTCAATCTTGATCCAATCCGTTGTTTCTGTTTCGAAAACACAGTGACACCGTTAGGTTAGACCGCTCGCTCACAAGTGACTGTGTTTCCATCCATTGTGTGCACGCCGCTGACGTGGGACAGGAAACTGTAATGTTCAAATATATTTAAATTTAATGATTAAAATTTTTACTTTGCAAGTTATAATGTTAGTTATACTCGCTTATACTCTGATCAAAACTCTTTCACAAGAGTTTTGTGTTTTCGTATGGCTCACTGAGACTAGATATTTTAGCTATTTGAAAGGGTCATCTACGCAATTGTATTACCGATCCGACGATCTCCCCTTGTCAGCTGCAACACAAATAAACATCTTAGAGCATTTACATGTTCATTACGAAGGCAGATTTCTAACTGACGCGCCTCTGGCATAAATATTTCGGAATAATTCAAATGTTCAAATGTCTGTAAATCTATCGGACCAAACTGCGTGGTCATCAGTCCGTAGCTTACAAACTACTTAAACCTAGGTAAACTAACCTAAGGACAAACACACACACCCATGCCCCAGGGAGGACTCGAACCTCCACGGCGAGCATCCGCGCGCTCCGCAGCGAGAAGCTTAAGACAGCTCGGCTACTCCACCGCGGCACGGAATAATTATTGTGCCGTACTCGGCGCCGTTCTTTCGCACAACATATTACTAGGCCAGTAGGTTAGAACCACAATAGTAGACGACGACATCATCATCATCATCACTAGAGACTGATAATGCCTTTCTGCGTTCAGTCTGGAGCATAGTCCCCCTAATAAAATTTTTCAGTGATCTCTTAATCAATACTAACATTGATGCTCGTCTGATGTTAAGCCCGTTACTTCAAAATCATTCTTGACTGAATGGAAGTGCTTTCGCCTTGGTCTGCCCCGACTCCCCTAACCCTCTACTGCTGAAACCATGAGTCTCTTGGCTAACCTTGCTTCCCCCATGCGTGTAACGTGATCCCACCATCTTAGCCCGTTCGCTTCAACTGCCCCGTCTATGGTGTTCATCCCAAGTTTTTCTTTTATTTTCTCTTTATGGACACCCTCCTGCCATTGTCCCATCTATTAGTACTTGCAATTGTTCTTGCTACTTTCATATCTTATTTATAAGCTAACCTGTATCCATACAGCTTTCACTCCCAAACAACAACAAAGTTGATCGAAAGATCGAACTGCACACTGATAACTTAGTCTAGGTACTAATTTCCTTCCTGCAGAAGAGAGTAGATCATAGATGAGCACTCACTGCGTTAACTTTACTACCCCTTGATTCCAGTTGTTTCACTATGTTGCTATCCTGTGAGAAAATACATCCTTAGTATTTGAAACTGTTCACCTGTTCCAACTTCGTCTCTCCTATTTGGCACTCGATCTGATTAAATATTTTTCCCACAGACATTACTTTCGTTTTGGAGATGCTGATCTTCATACCATAACCCTTACACTTCGGATTTAGCTACAAAACCTTACACTGCAATCTGTCAATCGAATCTGCCATCACAACTAAGTCGACCGTGTATTCGATAATGCTTATTTTGTTTTCACCTGTTTTAATCTCACCCTGCCAATGAATCGTTTTCAACGTATGATCCATAAATAATATGAGCAACAGTGGAGATAGGTTGCAGCCTTGTCTTACCCCTGAAACTAACCTGAACCATGAACTCAATTTACCGTCCATTCTAACAACTGCTTGACAATATACGAGGCGCGTCCAGAAAGTAAGTTCCGTTTCAATTTATCTCCGCTGCAACGCTGCGACTGCAGTTCCGCAAATGCGCTGTAGACAATGTGTATCAAGGAGAAGAACGTGCGCCATTTGGAGATCGCTCTCAGTTACGTACGCTTTGTTGTGCTTGTTTGAAATGTCGACATTGATTGAAAATCCCACCGCCTGTGAAATCAGGTCGGTGATTCGGTTTCTGAATGCGAGGAAAGTGAAACCAAGTGAAATTTATCGGCAAATTTGCGATGTTTACGGACCAAATGCGATGAATGATTTGATAGTGAGAAGATGGGTCCGACAGTTCAATGGCGGGAGTAGTGATGTGCACGATGAAGAACGAAGGAGGCGTCCACCTTCGGTTACAGAAGAACTGGTTCGCGCGATTGATGACAAGTTCCAGGACATCTCAAGTCTTTCCTTTGCGGTCTTCACTTCAGCAATGACGACGAGCTGAAAGAAACTGTTTTCAACTGGTTAATGACACAGGCGGCAGATTTCTATGAAGAAGGTATACAAAACCTGGTGCCACGCTATGACAAATGCCTGCAAAATTTCGGTAGTTATGTGGAAAAGTAGTTTAAGAGTTCTAGAATTTTGTGCAATAAAAATTTCTTCTGTATCTGTGTACAATTTCATTTTATTACCAAACGGAACTTACTTTCTGGACGCGCCTCGTATGTAAAGGCCTTTAATTGCCTGCAGATGTTTGCCTCCTATTTAATAATCTTGTAGAACTAACAATAGCTCCCACCTAGGAACGCACTCATAAGCCTTTTCTAGATCTATAAAATACTTCTCCATTATCTGCCGTGAGCTAAATATCTGGTCCTGGCAGCCTCTAAGAGGGCTAAACAGACTTCTAGAACACAGGAATACAAAATTTATCCCACTATGTGACAAGTGTATCACTTCTTTTAGTCACTTTGTCGAAAAATGGCTCTAACGTCGCTATTCCTGTCGCCAGTAAAGTTTATAATGTAACTCTGTTGTTTTTGTTGAGAAAAAGAAGAAGAAGAAACTTACTTTATGGATGCGCGTCGTAGATGGGTAGATTGTGTAACTAATGTGGTGGTACCGCATAGAATTGAGGAGAAAAGAAATTTGTGGCGGGCGTATCTGGACTCAAAGAAGAGATCAGTTGATTGGACATACGAGGGCGAGTCAGTAAACTGATGCAGAGACGCCATTACTGCGCGCTGTGCAGTGGTATTTCTCTACCACTACGACACATCCGTCTTGTGGGTTGCAGCACTTTAAGGAACCAAATAAAGGTACAGCTCAAGAGCGGCACTTATAGGAATCAAACGCTGACAAAAATTACAAGCTCCAGGCTTTTACAGCCTTCTCGAACGATGTGACGAGTGTTTAAATTTACAGGTGGAGTCAGCTGAAAAGTTATGCAATTTTCAGACTTTTAAACGCAGTACTGGCGTGTCTGCCAGAGTTTGTGACTTATTTACTGTCTCCCCTCGTAGTTTGAGATATCAAGTAACTGTCAATTTAGTACTGAAGGGAACTGTGTGGTCTCAGAGCGAGACGAGTACAATAAGCGGGATTACATGGATGTGGAAATGCAGTAGTGTATTTGCAGTAATTATTTGGGGACGAAAAGGCTTGCACAGGATAGAGTAGAAAGGTGAGTGGCATCATACCAGTCTTAGTCCGAAGAACACAACAACAAAATCGAGTTTATTTTTATAATATGTTTTTAAAAACGCCACGTTTAAGTAAATAATTGTGATACGCTTTTCAATAAGGCGTGTACTTTTTCGTAGATTCGTTCAGAACAAAGTTATAAGAAACACAATCGTGCGGTTTTATGTTCTCCTGGTATCGAAACATCATTTTCTAGGTATATTTGAGGATGCCAGAAGCAAAGAGCTGTATAAGTACATTTCTTGTAGTTTTGAAAAAACTAAAGTTAAAAAGTTCATAATCTTTAAGAAGTGTCCTGAGATTACATATATGGAATATCAAAAATTTACGTGTATGTTAGACAATATACTTTGTAGTATTTTGGGTTTGCATGTCGGATTAATATAAATGATTGGTTTTATACCACAATTCGTAAAAGTATACATGCACTTGTACCCATTTGCGTCCAAAACGTTGTGAATTAAGAAGATCGTGATTTATTCTGCTTTCCTTTCACCCGAAGAGCCTTTATCTGTGGAATTGTTGGAGGTTTCAGATATAACATATTCCTCAACACTGTCTTCCCCAGAAACATCAGAAATGCATTAAAGCACAACCAACCGAAAATAAATAAAACCATTATAGAAACACACAAACTCCGGCAAGAAATACATTGTTATTATTAGGTTAAAATACTATTTGTATTACGCAACATATAAAAAGTAGAACATTTCTTCCCTCAAACAAAAAGAGTAGCAAAAATTACTTACTCTGAGTTTAAGTTCCGCCTGATATGCAAAACACTGTTTTTATCTTTTTACCCAAATATGTTTCAGAATCTCTGTGTCATCATAAGTGGATTTTTTCTATTTATTTATGGCTGTGAAAATTAGTAAACATTGTTTTAGTATAAACCTTTGTGTGAATATTAGTCCTAAAGGACCACGAAATGTATACCCAAGGTAATAACCAAAAATAACACTTACGATTTTATGCCGAATATTTACACACTTATAAATTAATAGAAAAAATCCACTGATGATGGCGCAGATGTGCCGAAACATATTTGGGTATAAAGTAAAAACAGTGTTTCGCATATCAGTCGCATGTCACACCCAGAATTTTTGACTGCAAACACGGAAATCATGAGAACTGCAAATCGAAAATGATGAAAAAAAGTACTTACTTTCGTGGCTCATCCCCATATTTTAAACTTAGTGAAATTGACATTTACCTTGATACCTGTTTAAAAATGTTTTCTAAATCTATTGGACTCAACTGCGTGGTTATTATTCCGTTGCTTACAAACTATTTTAACTAAGGTAAACTAGCCTAAACACAACACACATACTCATGAACGAGGAGGGATTCGAACCCCCGACGACAAACGGCCGCGCGTATCGCAGCACGGCGCCCCAGTGCGCACGGCTAATCCGCCGCGGCTTGGTACCTGTAAAATATTGTATACACAACAGCTTTGTAATAAACTATTAAAATGTCACCATAGAACAGACACGTGAAGAAATGATTCACATGATCTGCTCAGAGACAAGAGGATACAAGAGCACTTGTATCTCTCTGACGTTAATTGCTTTGTGGCATCTTGTAACTAATTTTCCTGTCACTCACCGAGGAGCAGCATAGAATGGTAGTCCTCTTGTATCCCTTTGTCTCAACAATTTTACATGCTTCAGCATGTTGTAGATTCACTTACGTCATGTTTTGAAGAAATGTCACTTGTACCCCTTTGGTTCTAACCCTCTCATTTTTTAATTTTGCTTCTGGACAAAAAGTTATTTGTGATGGTCAAATGTATGGGCCAGCGTGAGTAGTGACTTGATGAGAGGACCAGAGCGCGCACGTGATTATCTGGACAGTGCCTTACGTGCGCCCTAGGCAGTCCAATGTTTCACTGCCATTTTTGTTATTATTTTAAAACCAAAGGTATACCATTTTGAATAATTTTTATATGTATAAATGATTAATTGCATATTTACATATTTCTATAAAAATCAAAAATTTCTAAGAAAATAAATGGAAAAATATAAGGTAAATAGGCCTATAATATAATTTCTGTATCTGAGTTATTATTTACAGTTTTACAGAAAGCATTAATATTAAAATCAAAATAACATTCAGGTGTACATATGAAATATTGCTTTTCATACGGAAGCTCGTGTTCTCCCGTCTCTAACGACCACGCTGTCGACGGGACGTTAAACTCCAAGCTTCATTCCTTCTCGTTTTCTCACTTAACTCTCGGCAAATTCAACAGTGTCTTCAAACTCTACGCGTTCCTAAACGGCGTTTACTTGTGTCTTGTTTAAGACTCTATCACAGATAATTGTTTACGCATTTAATTCCAAATGCATTAGTCACAGACATCGTTAAATAGATTCTTAAAATAGTCTCGTCACATAGATACACATCTTGTGTTGGCAATTCCTTTATTATTTAAAGGGTTGTCCTGGCACCCTCCGATACATCATTTTCTAAGCCCCTTGCTTTTATAAATGTGGCGGTTGGCTTTTAAGAAGACAAGTAGTGAAACGTATTGCCGCTTGCGAATGACCGCGTGGTCTGAGGAGTCCTGCCACGCATTGCGCGGCCTCTCCCGTCGGAAATTCGAGTCCTCACTCGGGCATTGGTGTGTGTGTTGCCTATATAGCGTAAGTCAGTTTAGTTCTTTCAGTTGCATATTATGAAATCAGCTTTGGAAAAATTAAAATTCAGTGTTTTCTGTATTAATACGGTGCAGTATACATCAAAATAAGTGTTTTGAAATTTTTGGTCGAACAATTGATTTTTTATGTCATGTATTTCATGCACAGCACAGACGTATGTATCGAGGTTTTTTATTACTTGAACATTATTTTGATGATAGTTAACACTGCCAGATCAATAATGCTAGCATAATCTTCGCCACAGCACCAAAGACAAGACAATTCACTGGTGAAATATAATAAGAGGAACCACACTCACGCTCACACTCTCAGCCACGTACAGACGGCAACGCAACACAACCTCCAAAATGGACAGATTAATGCCTCAGAAGTGGCTACACGCCGTACCAAGCGGCAAAATGTCGTACTAGAAGCATGTTGTTCATCAACAAACGTGCAACTTTAAGAACTGATGCACAAAATACTGTATAAATCAGCTTTTAATATGTTGTTGTCCGGAACAACATTGGGAATGAAAGGGTTAAGTAGTTTGTCAGAAATCTGAAAAAGAATTTGAAGAATTATGAAGAATTTTGAGGTCTCAGCTAACGCCCACAAACATGAAAATTTATTCAGCAGATTATTATGTATTTCTGTTTACTGTTCCATAATCAGAAGGTCGGAAGCTGCGTACTATTTGTTGATCACAAAATGCGTTTATTTTAAAAGTCCGTGGGATTTTGAATTCTTCCTCCAAATGGCAGTTTTACTTTCTTCTTACTCTTATGGTTCACATAAGGGAATAAAGTGACCTATCTTCACGTTCAAGGAACTTTTCTTCACTGCGCACGTCAGAATTTGAGAGTTCAGTGAATTGTGCACCACCGATACTGTTTCTACCGTGATCTGAGAGTCCTGTAAACGCACATGGACTTTGTTGAATTCAACTGAAACACTATTCCATAAACAAACCATTATAGGAGTTTTGAGTTAATCAACAGTGTTCCTCGCTTCTAGTGATGCAGCCTCGTCTTGATGTTCGTCAGCAGACATTTCTTTAAGCAGAGCCAGATGTCTTTATAATAAATGGCGTAAGGGCAATAGCGGCGCGTCCTATATGTTCACTGGTTCAGCGAACCCCCGAAATAAAGGTCGTCGTAAAAAAGTAAAGCCGACCGCGGTGGCCGAGGGGACTGAGGCGCTCCAGTCACGGTCTGCACAACTACGACGGTCGGGGGTTCGAATCCCCCCTCGGGCATGGATATTTGTGCCGTCCTTAGTGTTAGCTAGTTCATAAGTAGTTTGTAAGTTTAGGGACTGATGACCTCGTAGTTAAGTCCCATAAGCTATACAAACATTTCAATATTTGATTTGAAAAAAGTAAATAAAGAAATTAAATAAAAAAAGTTTTTAAATTATCATTCTCCCTTTCGTTCTTCTATGAGATCATTTTATATGCACATTCAAAGTACGTTTATCGCATGAGTAAGTTTTATGTCGCGGAGGCAGTATATATACGAGTCGTAGCGCGGTAACTTCAAACAGGCGGCAGTGGGCGCAGCGTTTCAATACGCGTGCGCGGCTCAGGTTCAAATTCTCTTCTGAACCCCCTGGAGGCAGCATATGGGCGCTTCCGCAACAGGGAGGAGCGAGGGGAAACGCCGCTTTTAACGTAGCCGATGGAATTGGTAGAGACGCCAGCACCTGGCTACACGAGCTCTGGCGGTCACACACGAATGGTCCCGAAGCAAAGACAATGGAGCTACTGCGCACATCGTCCTGCGCATCGGCAAATCCTCCATTAAGACGACATCCGCCCTTCATATTTGTTTTTGGCGCAGTGAAAATTCATCAAAAATACGCCATATTTGGTAAAAGTAACTATAAATTAAAGACGCACCAACTGTAAAAGTTTTCAGAAGATCCGATCATGAATAATAATATAGTCACTACTCTCCATCTTGCAAGAAAAGCCGTGTGGTTGGCAACATCGCGTTGCGCTGTCGACTGCAGTGGATTCGAGACCGATTGAAAGCAATTTTTTTAAAACCCAATTTTCTTTTTAACAGGTACATGAACAACAATGACTTTTGTATTGTTACTTGCCACATATCTTAGGACGTTTTAGCAAATGTTTCTTCATTGTAAAAAATATTTAACTGTTTGTAAAGATGTGGGGAAGAGCAGCCTTTGCGTATGCGTAAGGTTATGAGGAGGTGCTGATTAGTGTCACGTGACCCGAAGGTAGGTTGTCTCTTCATCGTAATAGATTCATTTTGTTACACTCACTTGACAGTGTAATCAGTTATTTACTGCGTTTTAGTGTTCATGTGCATATTCATATCATCTTGGTGTTTATTGTCAAAGAAAAATGAACAACGTTCGGTATCTTTCAGAAACAAATTACTCAGCTTTAAGTTTGGAACAAAAGGGTGAAATAAAGAAGCTCGGTAGGCGGACACCTCAGCTCGACCTGAAGCAAGTAACGCACTGGATTCGTATTCGGGAGGATGGTGGTTCAACTCCGCCTCCGACCATCCAGATTTAGGTTTTTCATGATTTCCCTAAATCACTCCAGGCAAAGGCCGGGATGTTTCCTTTCAGAAGGGCATGGCCGATTTCCTTCCCCATTCTTGCCCAAAACTCCGAGCGTTAGCTCCGTCTCTAATGACCAAGCTGTCGACGGGACGTTAAACCCTAAGCTTCCTTCCTTCCTCCTGAAGCAAGCGCAGATCTTTTAACAAAAATATATCTAAGGGGGCGAGGGCGCAAACGGGGGCGCTTTCTCCTGGCTCTTTGGACACCTAGCGGGAGGGGGCCCTCAAAGAAGTGAACCCCCAGCCATCTGAAGCACTAGCCGCCACTGTATAAATGTCAAACTAAGACGCTCTGCTACGGTGCGCGCCGCCATTCACCGTCGGGGGTTCGAGTCCTCCCTCGGTCATGGATGTTTCTGTTGTCCTTAACATGTGTTACCTTAAGTTAGTCTAAGTAGTTTGCAAACCTAGGGACTGATGGCAACGTACTTAAGTCCCTTAGATTTACAAATATTTGAACTTGTTTTGAGTTACAAACTTGTTTTAGATAGTACTGTCAAAACCGCGACTTTAGTTTCAGAGTAAGCAAAGGCCAATGATTCGTACTTAGAGCAAAGAAACCGTTATTGTAGGAGTGCAAAGTAGTCATACGACTCATTACAGTTCCGAGCGGCTGCCGAACCCACACTGCGCAAAGAATGAGCTGAGCACGGCACGAAAGTGGCCAGAGGCTGTACATTTAGAAGTTCGCCCTGTG
This sequence comes from Locusta migratoria, assembly GCA_026315105.1. NCBI lineage: Eukaryota > Metazoa > Arthropoda > Insecta > Orthoptera > Acrididae > Locusta > Locusta migratoria. The sequence continues at coordinate 346,955,861 of CM048755.1, forward strand.
GAATTTCGCATCCATTGAAATTGGTCGTCCCCTAAAATTTGCTCCCCGGGTAATCTGGCGTACATCTGGAGCGGCAGGCGCCGGCTAGCCCCGGGCAGCCCCAGGGATTCGGCGCACGTCAGCTCGAGTTGTCCCGCAACTGTCCCTAGTTATCGCACCCGGCTACAGAGTTTGACGGACTCGCAGCTCAAGTTCAGCGGGCTAGCAGAGAAGCAATTAACAGCCTTCACTCGGTGCCAAATTACTCCTCTTAACTCGTAAGATTAAATCCAACTTTTATTCCAGTGAGACATGTTGCGTCACTCTCCCGGACTTGGCACCTTGAATGTATTATACAAGGCGAATAAAAGGATAACTTTAACTTTGTTTATATTGTATCTACTTCACATTCACAAACCTGTGGTGAGATTTTATTGTTTTTGTTGGAAATCTACATCTACATCTACATAGATACTCTGCATATCACATTTAAGTGCCTGGCAGAGGGTTCATTAACCACTTTCATAACTTTTCTCTACCGTTCCATTCTCTAACAGCGCGCGGGAAGAAATAACACCTAAATCGTTCCGTTTTCGATCTGATTTCTCTTATTTTATTGGGATGGTCATGTCTCCCTAAGTAGGTGGGTGCTAGCAAAATATTTTCACATTCAGAAGTAAAAGTCGGTGATTGAAACTTCGCAAACAGATCAGGCCGCAATGAATAACGTCTTTCTTTTAATGATTTCCACCCCAATTCGAGCCAATTTCCGGTACGCTTTCCCCCGTAACGTGATAAAACAAAACGAGCAGGCCATCTCTGAACCTTCTCAATATCTTTCATCTGTCCCACCTGATGAGGGTCCCACAGTGGACGACAGTACTCCAGGAGAGGACGCACAAGTGTGATGTAGGCAGTCTCTTTGGTGGAGCTGGTGCATCTTCGAAGCGTTCTGCCAATGAAACGTAACCTTTCATACACCTTCCCCACAATATTTTCTATGTGTTCTCTCCAGTCTAAGTTGTTCGTAATTGTAACTCCTAGGTATTTGGTGGAATTTACTAACTTAAGGTTTGACTGATTTATCGCCTAATTGAAGTTCAGCGGATTTCTTTTAGTGGTCATGTGTATTACTTCATACTTTTCTTTATTGTCAATTGTCAATTTTCGCACCATGTAGAAATTTTGCCTAAATCACTTTGCAGTTGCTTTTGATCCTCTGTTGACTTCACTAACCGATAAACGACATAATCATCCGCAGTCTAAGTGAACTATTCAGATTGTCTCCTAAATCGTTTATAAACAAAAGGAAGAGTAGGGGACCTATAACGCTTCCCTATGGAACGCCAGATATCACTTCTGTTTTACTCGATGACTTACCGTCAATTACAACGAACTGTGTCCTTTCTGATAGGAAATCGTGAATCCAATCGCACAATTGGGAAGATATTCCATAAGCACGCAATTTCATTAGAAGCCGCTTGTTGGGTACAGTGTCAAAATCCTTCCGGAAATCCAAAAATATGGAATCGATTTGAGATCCCTTGTCGATGGCACTTATCACTTCATGTGAATAAAGGGCAAGCTGTGTTTCGCAAGAGCTATACTTTCTGAATCCGTGTTGACTATTGGTTAATAGGTCGGTCTCTTCGAGGTAGTTCATAATGTTCGAACAAAGTATATGTTCCAAAATCCTGCAAATCGACGTCAATGAGATGGGCCTGTAATTTTGGAGATCACTCCTATTGCCTTTCATGAATACTGGAGTAACTTGAGCAACTTTCCAGTCTTTGGGTACGAATCTTTCGCTGCATAAGCAGCTGGTCAAGACCGCTTATTTAAAAAAAAAATTAGATTGGACTTCATCTGAATTTTATAGAGACTTTTTCGGTAAGTCTGCGTTGCCCACTTCGGATCTCTTAATATTTACCACACATAACATTAACAAGAGCAAAACAAAAATAATGGAATGCGGTCTTAGAAAATCAGGCGATGCTGAAGGAATTCGATTAGGTAACGAAACAATGAAGGTGGTAGATGAGTTTTGTTACTTGGGTAGTAAAATAACATGCGATGGTCGCAGTACAGAGGATATAAAATGCAGAATAGCAATGGGAAGAAAAGCATTTTTGAAAAAGAGAAATTTGTTAACATCGAATATTAATTTAAGGGTAAGGAAGTCTTTTCTGAAGGCATTTGTGTGGAGTGTTGCCTTGTACGGGAGTGAAACATGGATGATAAGCAGTGCGGACAGGAAGAGAATAGAGGCTTTTGAAATGTGGTGCTACAGAAGAATGCTGAAGATTAGGTGGGTAGATCACATAACTAATGAAGAGGTACTGAACAGAATTGGCGAGAAAAGGAATTTCTGGCATACTCTGACTAAAAGAAGGGATCGCTTGGTAGGACACATTCTTAGACATCGAGGAATCGTAAATTTAGCATTGGAGGGAAGTGTGTGGGGTACAAATCGCAGAGGGAGGCCAAGAGACGCGTATAGTAAGCAGATTCAAGTGGATGTCTGTTGCCGTTCTTATGAGGAGATGAAAAGGCTTGCTCAGGATAGAGTAGGGTGGAGAGCTGCATCAAACCAGTCTCCGGACTGAAGACCATAACAACAACATCAAAATGTGTCGTATCAAATGTTCAAATGTTTGTGAAGCTTACGGGACTTAACTACGAGGTCATCAGTTTCTAAACTTACAAACTACTTATGAACTACCTTATACTAAAGACAGCACAAACATCCATGCCCGAGGGGGTATTCGAACTCCCGACGGGGAACTGCCTCGCACATCGCAGCATAGCGCCTCAATGTGCTTGGTCGCTCCGCCGCGGCTGTGTCGTATCACCACGATTCTAGGGGTTCATGATCCTTCACATGGTACTGGAATAGATGGTGGTGTTGGTGATTATGGGAACAGAGCGCACGACGTCGAGGTCTTTAGCGTCCCCCGCTGCTGCCGCGGTGGAGTAGCCGAGCGGTCTAAAGCGTCTCGCTGCGGAGCGCGCGGTTGCTCGCCGTGGAGGTTCGAGTCCTCCCTGGGGCATGGGTGTGTGTGTTTGTCCTTAGGTTAGTTTACCTAGGTTTAAGTAGTTTGTAAGCTACGGACTGATGACCACGCAGTTTGGTCCGATAGATTTACAAACATTTAAACATTTAAATTTCAGCGCCCGGGCGAAAACAGAGTGAGACGAGTGTCACTCCAATAGAGATATACATAAAACAACATTTTGTGACGATACTTAACTGTTTTGAAATTTTTAACTAATCATTCGTTTTGTCGTTAAAGAACGGAATATACTCCAACTCACATTATTACTGTTATTGATGCATATTTCAGGTTGAATCTGTCGTAAAATTTAGTATAAAATTCCACTTAAGGTCGGAATCGGTTCACGTTGTATTTGTATACTACTACAGGCGATGTAAAGAAGAAATGGCTATTGACGATCATATGTTTGCCGATCGTCAACTTATATTAACAATTTTTATTATTATTAAGGGTAATTGTATTCACAAAATATTTGGAGTTACACAGTTTAAGAGAAATAGGTATTATATGAAGCGTAATATGCTAAAACCCTGAGATTTATGTGTCGCATGACGTTACGTAATTATCACAATGACGTAAACCATATTATATATAGGTACACCGGTACAGCGGTCACTGGCTGTGTGTATGTTGTTATAAAGTTTATATACCGAATTGATAGAACCAGTGAATAAGTGGCAGATGTATTTCGTCAGTATAATGATATGAAGTTTACTTAAATACTGTGATAATGGACTCAGCGAGTAAGAGTATTGCTATGAGGATGGATGTCTACACTCAAAAACTATGCTACGTGAGCTAAACTAGCAAGGAATATTTTACGCCACGACAGATTAGCTATGCGCATTGGGGCGCCGTGCTGCGGAGTCCTGTGAAGTTGGCACCCCTTTTTTGGAAAATGTACATTTTTTTCAGAGTTCTAGACAGATATACAATAGTTCTGGAGTTCTCTGTACAAAATTTAAATAGTTCTGCAAAATTTCGCCGAAAAAATAGGAAAAATTACCACAAAATTTAGTTTTTTCAAAATAATTTTCTGCCTAATTCTTCAAACATAGTTCTGATCACAGTTCTAAATAGCTCTCAAAGAGTTCTACAGGAAATCCTAATGACATTTTTCTGTGCAGATTATACTTCATGAGATAATTGCAATAATGGGGAATCCATTTACACGCTACTGTGAAGTTGGCACCCCTTTTCTCAAAAATGTGCATTTTTTTCAGAGTTCTAGGCAGATATGCAATAGTTCTGGAGTTCTCTGTACAAAATTTAAATAGTTCTGCACTAATTCGAGAAAAAATTACAAAAAATTGAAACTAATTTTAGTTTTTTCCAAATAATTTTTTGCCTAATTGTTCAAACATAGTTCTGATCACAGTTCTAAATAGCTCTCAAAGAGTTCTGCAGAAAATCCTAATGATATTTTTTTGCCCAGATAATAGTTCACGAGCTAATTGCGTAAATAGGGAGAAAAACTACACAAAATTGCGCCTGAGTCGTGTGAAGTTGGCACCCCTTTTTTCAAAAATGTAAATTTTTTTCAGAGTTCTAGACTGATATGCAATAGTTCTAGAGTTCTCTGTACAAAATTTAAATAGTTCTGCAGAATTTCGTGAAATATCGCAATTCTGAATAGTGGGAGAGCTGTGAAGTTGGCACCCCTTTTTTCAAAAATGTAAATTTTTTTCAGAGTTCTAGACAGATATGCAATAGTTCTGGAGTTCTCTGTACAAAATTTGAATAGTTCTGCAGAATTTCGCCGAAAAAATAGTAAAAATTACCACCAACTTGAGTTTTTTTTAGTTTTTTTAAAATAATTATTTGCCTATTAGCGCAAACATAGTTCTGATCACAGTTTTAAATAGCTGTCAAAGAGTTCTACAGGAAATCCTAATAGCATTTTTCTGAGAAGATTACACTTTATGAGATAATTACAATAATGGAGTATTCATTTACATGCTACTGTGGAATTTGCACCCGTTTTTTCTAAAAAAATTAGACTTTTTTTTCCAGAGTTCTAGGGACATGTGCAATAGTTCTTGTTTACGATAAGCAGTAATCACTCATACGTAAAAACAACAAATTGATTGTGCAGCGGATAGAATATCTGTCAAGACCTAAGAAAAATGTATATTCCTCGAATAACGGGTACAAATAAGACAGCTTAACAGATATTCCAATTTTTTTTTTTCGGACAATTACATAGAAATTTTCACATGAACTCTAGAACTACAGTATATGTACACAGAAACCCAAAAAACAATGTGTATTTCTCAAAAAAATGGTGCCAATTTACAGTAACGTGACAATGGATTCCACATTACTGCATTTATCTGATGAAGTATAATCTGCACAGAAAAATATCATTAGGATTTCCTGTAGAACTCTTTGACACCTATTTAGAACTGTGATCAGAACTATGTTTGTGCTAATAGGGAAATAATTATTTAAAAAAACTAAAAAAACTCAAGTTTGTGGTAATGTTTACTATTTTTTCGGCGAAATTCTGCAGAACTATTCAAATTTTGTACAGAGAACTCCAGAACTATTGCATATCTGTCTAGAACTCTGAAAAAAATTTACATTTTTGAAAAAAGGGGTGCCAACTTCACAGCTCTCCCACTATTCAGAATTGCGATATTTCACGATATTCTGCAGAACTATTTAAATTTTGTACAGAGAACTCTAGAACTATTGCATATCAGTCTAGAACTCTGAAAAAAATTTACATTTTTGAAAAAAGGGGTGCCAACTTCACACGACTCAGGCGCAATTTTGTGTAGTTTTTCTCCCTATTTACGCAATTAGCTCGTGAACTATTATCTGGGCAAAAAAATTACATTAGGATTTTCTGCAGAACTCTTTGAGAGCTATTTAGAACTGTGATCAGAACTATGTTTGAACAATTAGGCAAAAAATTATTTGGAAAAAACTAAAATTAGTTTCAATTTTTTGTAATTTTTTCTCGAATTAGTGCAGAACTATTTAAATTTTGTACAGAGAACTCCAGAACTATTGCATATCTGCCTAGAACTCTGAAAAAAATGCACATTTTTGAGAAAAGGGGTGCCAACTTCACAGTAGCGTGTAAATGGATTCCCCATTATTGCAATTATCTCATGAAGTATAAACTGCACAGAAAAATGCCATTGGTATTTCCTGTAGAACTCTTTGAGAGCTATTTAGAACTATGATCAGAACTATGTTTGAAGAATTAGGTAGAAAATTATTTTGAAAAAACTAAATTTTGTGGTAATTTTTCCTATTTTTTCGGCGAAATTTTGCAGAACTATTTAAATTTTGTACAGAGAACTCCAGAACTATTGTATATCTGTCTAGAACTCTGAAAAAAATTTACATTTTCCAAAAAAGGGGTGCCAACTTCACAGGACTGTGCTGCGGTGCGCGCTGCCGTTCGCCGTCGGGGGTTCGAGCAACGCCGCCTCGGGCATGATTGTTTGTGTTGCCCTTAGGTTAGTTTACCTTAGTTTCAGTAGTTTGTAAGCTACGGACCAATTACCACGCGGTTGAGTCCCATAGATTTACAAACTTTTGTACAAACATTTTTGAATATTTTACGTTCTTAGTCAAATGGGTGACGCGCCAGCGCTGTGAGCAGTTACCTGATGTCAGTATTCAATATGAAGACTATTTTGGATTTGGTAACGGAGGTAAAATCTCAGTGCGATTGCTTGAAAGGAAATCAATTTAAAATTGTAATCTGGACCAAACAAAGAAGATAATTTTCATTTGTGTACTATTTGTATTTAAATAAAAGGCTTCTGAAGAACATTTATGGGTGCAGTGTCGATATAAGAACCTAGTAGATTTATCCCGATATATAAACATTTTTTAACAGATGACTTTTTGTGAGTGTTTACAGTTCTACTTACACAAAGTGTTCAGCTTACACGCTGAGACATTTCATTTTCAGCTCTCCTTAGTGCTCATTAAAAGAGAAATTGACAATTTGTACGACGATAACCTAGACATTATGAATTTGCAGGATGCACCAGTGCCTTTAATGCCCGGTTAAACGTTCTCATGAACTGATGCATGTCTGTATGCGTCGTGGCATACTGTCCACTAGATCATCAAGGGACTGTTGGCCCTGACTGTCCCACTCCTCAACGGCAGTTCGGCGTGGATCTCTCGGATTGGTTGGTGGGTCGTCTCCTACAAAAATCAAATGTTCAAATGTTTGTATAGTCTATGGGACTCAACTACGGGGTCATCAGTCGCTAAACTTACAAACTACTTATGAACTAACTAAGACTAAGGACGGCACAAATATCCATGCCCGAGGGGGATTCGAACCCCCGACCGTAGGGGCCGTGCAGACCGTGACTGGCGCGCCTCAGTCTCCTCGGCCACCACGGCCGGCCTCCTACAAAAACAACCCTTTTCAGAGTATCACAGGCATGTTCGACAAGGTTCATATCTGGACAACATGCTGGCCATTCTAATCTTGCGGTGTCGTTATCATGAAGGAACGCATTCACAATGTGTGTACGACGGGCTCGAGAATTGTCGTACATTAATACGAATCCTTCACCGAAATTCTGTTGATATACCGGGTGATCAAAAAGTCAGTATTAATTCGAAAACTTAATACATCACGGAATAATGTAGATAGAGAGGTAAAAATTGACACACATGATTGGAATGACCTGGGGTTTTAGTAGAACAAAAGAAAAGAAGTTCAAAAAATATCCGACATATGGCGCTTCATCTGATCAGAAAAGCAATAATTAGCATAACAAATTAAGACAAAGGAAAGATGATGTTCAACATGTTCACCATAATTCCTCAACAATAGCTGTAGTCGAGGAATAATGTTGTGAACAGCACTGTAAAGCATGTCCGGAGTTATGGTGAGGCACTATCAGTTCTGACCGGAAGATTCACTTCAATGCCAGTCTTGTTTAAACAACTGTATTACAGCACCGGTGCATACACTGTTACCGAAATATTCACCAGCAGATTAATCGAAGGTAAAACTTATGACCTAGAAGGATTTTAGTAGTGAGAGCTTGTCATCTGCTGCGACTCTCATTAATGTTTTTACTCCGTCACTTTTTTATTTATTTTTTATTTTGTTCTAATAAACCCCATGTCATTCCAAGCATGTGTGTCAATCAATTTTTACCTCTACATCTACATTATTCCGTGATTTATTAAGTTTTCAAATTTATACTGACTTTATCATCACCCGGTAGTTGCACTATAAGTCGGAGTGTGTTATCCTTGAACGGTATAGCCGTTTGATTGCCTTCAGTGACCAACAGTGGTGTACTGCGGCCCCACAAAATGTCACCCCAAAACATCAGGGAACCACCGCCTTGGAGCACTCGCTGGGCGGTCTGTCCAAGTCGTTCAGGGTGGCCAGTTCAGCAGCGGACAGAAAAATATAGAGAGAGTAGTTTGAAAGTCGCTCCCACATTTTATATTATTTTTACGACCTCCTCCATGTTGCCTCGGATTTTGAGTGACTGAATTCGGTTGTTATGAAAGTGCAGTACTTGCGAGGTAGCTTTCACCGCCCTGAGTAGACGAACAGTCTCTAAATAAGATGTTTACCAACCTGTTGACTTCACAAGTTGTGTCCCCAGCGCAGAAGACGGCACGCAGGTCGTTGTTTCTTGTTGTTGAGGATTTTAAGTTAAATGTTCAAATTTCTGTAAACCTATTGGATAGCGCATGGGTGTGTGTGTTGTCCTTAGGTTATTTTACCTTAGTTTAAGTAGTTTGTAAACTAGGACTGATGGCCACACAGTTTGGTCCGATAGATTTACAAACATCTGAACATCTGAAACCTACTGGACCAAACTACTAAGGTCATCAGTCCCTAGACTTACAAACTACTCATATAACTTTCACTAAGAACAAAATACACACACACATGACTAAGGGATGACTCGAACCTCCACCGGGAGTGGCCGCCCAGTCCGTAGCATAAAGCTTTTCACCACGAGGCTACCCCCGCGCAACATGTTAGGTTTATTAGCAAGGATCTAGTCTGGTAAAACAAATTATTAGAAGGATGCTACTTTCTTCATTTACGCAGAAACAAAGAAACTGGGCGCGAGGGGATGGCCGCGCGGTTCTAGGCACCATGTTGGGAACTGCGCGGCCGCTATCGCCGGAGGTTCGAGTCCTCTCTCGGGCATGGGTGTTTTGTTGTCCATAAGTTAGTTTAACTTAGTTTAAGTAGTTTCTAAGTCTAGAGATTAATGATTAGAGTACTTTGGTCCCATCGAATTACAGATAGCCGGCCGCGGTGGCCAAGCGATCTGCGGCGCGCCAGTCACGATCTGCACGGCCACTACGGTCGGGGGGTCGAATCCCCCCTCGGGCATGATAATGATAATTGTGCCGTCATTAGTATTAGCTAGTTCCAGTCACGGTCTTCACGGCCACTACGGTCGGGGGTTCGAATCCCCCCTCGAGCATGGATATTTGTGCCGTCCTAGTTCGTAAGTAGTTCATAAGTAGTTTGTAAGTTTAGGGACTGATGACCCCGTAGTTAAGTCCCATAGAATATACAAACATTTGAACATTTAGCTAGTTCCTAAGTAGTTTGTAAGCTTAGGGAATTACAGACATTTGAACAAAGAAACTGCGCAAATAACAAACTGCATTTTAATTTTCACTTTACGTAATTAACATTGACGATTTACGTTGCTTCTAGAAGGTTAACATGCACTTTCATATAATCGACTGCTACTGTATGACCGACCGCATAAGCAGCGAGTCTGTCCGTAATGACTGCCGAAACTGGAGTGACTAGACAGAGCAAAAAAAAAAAAAAAAAAAAAAAAAAAAAAAAAAAAAAAAAAAAAATGAAGTTCAAATGTTTGTAAATCTATGGGATGTAAAAAAATGTTCAAATGTTTGTATAGTCTATGGGACTTAACTACGGGGTCATCAGTCCCTAAACTTACAAACTACTTATGAACTACTTACGAACTAGGACGGCACAAATATCCATGCCCGAGGGGGGATTCGAACCCCCGACCGTAGTGGCCATGAAGACCGTGACTGTAGCGCCTTAGTCCCCTCGGCCACCGCGGCCGGCTATGGGACGTAACTGCTTTGTTATTTTCCCTAGCTTACAAACGACTTAAACTAACCTACCCATGCCCGAGGGAAGACTCGAACCTCCGACGGCGAATGGCCGCACGCACCACAGCACGGCGACTTAGAGCGCACAGCTATTCCGCTGCGGCCCAGACAGCGCGATCCACCGCTGTCTGCCGGCGCCCTGAATCTCGCCAAAACTTGCTTGAAGTGTTTCGTCTGCCTTTTCGTTTTCTTTCGTTTATTAATTAATGTTTTTAAATTATCTGAAACAACAGAATGGTAGCTTCCTACTGAGAGATGACGTCATGGAACTCAAGTGAAAGTAAAGAAATTATATTTAATTTTGATCAGAGAAGAAATAGTATGCAGGCTCTCACGGCCGGTGTCTTCATTAAGTAAAACTTCCGGGCTAAGATGCCGTGGTCCATAGATAAAACTTCTTACTCCCGACGTTTCGTTGCCTACTGCGGGCAACATCTTCAGAGGCGAGTCGATGACTGCCTACTAGGCGTTGGAGGTCCTGCTTATATAGATGGCGCCACCACTTGACACATGCTGTCGACTATGAAGCTATCTTTGACCAGCGTCATCTCTCTCGATTATAGGTAATCGATGGCCATATCGTTGGTTCAAAGTCGACCACCATATCTTATCTAATTTCAAACCACCTTCTTTTCGGTTAAAATCATTGTGGTGTTTATGTATTTCTATAGCTTCTCTGTACATGCGTGTATAATAATGCGAGGTCTTTGCTAGCACGCTCGTTTCACTAAATTGTATCTCATTATCACACCCTGTAAATAGATGCTCTGCCACAGCTGACTTGATCTGTGTGACCCAGTCGAGAATTCCTTTTATGTTCCAATATGCGAGTATTAACACTTCTTTTTGTTGTTCCTATATACACCATGCCACAGCTACAGGGAATTTTATACACCCCAGGCGTTGCTAGGGGATGTCGTGCGTCTTTCACCGAACGTAAACATTCACTAATTTTCTTTGTAGGTCTAAAGCAAATTGAAGGGGTGTACATGGGTAGCCCTTTGAGTCCAGCTATCGCTCATTTATTTATGGAATTGTTTGAACATCAAGCGTGCAGTCGGCTAACGAAAGTTCCTCAAAGTGGTACCGGTACGCGGATGACACTTTTGTGATATGGAATCACGGTGAAGCATAATTAAATGATTTTTTGGTGCATCTGAATAGTACTAATCCGAGGATATAGTTTATTATGGAGAAATAGAAAAACAGACAATTGAATTTTTTGGATGTTTCGGTAATGAAACGAGCAGATGGGACCTTGGGGCATAAGGTATACTGAAAAGACAGCCACACAGAACGTTACCTTCATAAGTATTCGAACCATCATCCTAGGCAGAAGAGAGGTGTCATTAAAACATTGGTGGATCGAGCTAATAATATCTGTGAGCCTATTTATCTGAGAGATGAATTAAACTATTCGTGAACAACTTTCAAGAAAAATGGATACACCGATAAAGAGATAGGTCGAGCTTTCCACCCAAAGCGGCGGATCCAGGGCGGCTAGCTGGGGGGAGGGAGGGCGGTGAAAGAATTCTCATCGTCAGCTAAACCCTGGCTCAGTAGAAACACTCTAGTGTCGGCCACCCCTTTTTACCCCACGCCCAATCGAACAAAAGTCTCGCTGTTCTTAAGAAGCATTGCAGTCATATAACGCTAGCTTCGAGTTTTAAAAAAAATAATAATAATAAAGAGAGAGAGAGAGAGAGAGAGAGAGAGAGAGAGAGAGAGAAAGGTCCCATCTGCTCGTTTAATTACCGATACATCCAAAAAAAATTCAATTGTCTGCTTTTCTCTTTTTCCATAGTAAATTTTACTCTGAGATTAATACTATTCAGGTGCACCAAAAAATTATTTAATTCTGCTTCACCGCGATTCTATATCACAAAAGTGTCATCAACGCACCGGTACCACTTCGAGGAACTTTCTTTTGCCGACTGCACGCTTGATGTTCAAAAAATTCCATAAATAAATTAGCAATAGCTGGACTCAAATCACTACCCATGTACACCCCTTCAATTTGCTTTAGACCTACAAAGAAAATAAGTGAATGTTTACGTTCGGTGAAAGACGCACGACATCCCCTAGCAACGCCTGGGGTGTATAAAATTTCATGTAGCTGTGGCATGGTGTATATAGCAACAACAAAAGAAGTGTTAATACTCGCATCTTGGAATATAAAAGGAATTGTCGACCGGGTCACACAGACAAGTCAGCAGTGGCAGAGCATGTTTTTACACAGGATGAACATGAGATAAAATTTAGTGAAACGAGCGTGCTAGCAAAGACCTCGCATTATTATACACGCATGTACAGAGAAGCTATAGAAATACATAAACACCACAATAATTTTAACCGAAAAGAAGGTGGTTTGAAATTAGATTAGTTATGGCTGTCGACTTTGAACCAACGATATGACAATCGATTACCTATAATCGAGAGAGATGACGCTGGTCAAAGACAGCTTCATAGTCGGCAGCACGTGACAAGTGGTGGCGCCAACTATGCCCTCTATGTAAGCAGGACCTCCAGCGACTAGTAGGCAGTCATCGACTCGCCTCTGAAGATGTTGCCCGCAGTAGGCAACGAAACGTCGGGAGTAAGAAGTTTTATTGATGGATCACGGCATCTTAGCCCGGAAGTTTTGATTAATAGAGAAGAAATTAGTTTGAGTGCCTATCCTCCATACTCACTGACCAAATCAGAGCAGAATACTAAAACTTCAGGCGGTCTTTCCCACAGTAATAGTACTCCGTAGCACTAGCACGGTCGGCCGCGGTGGCCAAGCGGTCTGCGGCGCGCCAATCACGGTCTGCGCGGCCACTACGGTCGGGGGTTCGAATCCCCCCTCGGGCATGGATATTTGTGCCGTCCTTAGTATTAGCTAGTTCATAAGAAGTTTGTAAGTTTAGGGACTGATGACCCCGTAGTTAAATCCCATAAGTTCTACAAACATTTGAACTAGCACTGCTTATGCGTGGTTGTTCACATCTTTGTGCGGTTTAAGTGACATCTGTGGACAAAAACTATGGAACTGTATTCTTGATGCAATATACAGATTAAACGTCAGTGTTCAGGAGACCTAGGAACGAAGATGATGCAACATTTTTTGATGTATCTACTGTACTACAAAGTAATATTTCATCACTTCCGAGTTCTAGTTTAGGCTTGGACTAGAATATGTTACATTATAAACAGTACATTGTAAACAGTCACAGTGATGGGTTTGCGATATGACTGCATCAATTTTAACCCAAGACATAAAAGTGTTTTATTCTTGACATATTAAAGTCCATGCCCAGACTGTAATAAGATAGTGACGAAAATTACTTAATCACGTCAAGTGTTTGTTTCAAATGTGCTGATTTCTGCGTAGAAATTGAAGCAAATGTTTATCGAGTGCAGCACGAAGCAAACGAGATACACTCCTGGCCATTAAAATTGCTACACCACGAAGATGACGTGCTACAGACGCGAAATTTCACCGACAGGAAGACCATGCTGTGATATGTAAATGATTAGCTTTTCAGAGCATTCACACAAGGTTGGCTCCGGTGGCGACACCTACAACGTGCTGACATGAGGAAAAGTTTCCAACCGATTTCTCATACACAAACAGCAGTTCACCGGCGTTGCCTGGTGGACCGTTGTTGTGATGCCTCTTGTAAGGAGGGGAAATGCGTACCATCACGTTACCGACTTTGATAAAGGTCGGATTGTAGCCTATCGCGATTGCGGTTTATCGTATCACGACATTGCTGCTCGCGTTAGTCGCGATCCAATGACTGTTAGCAGAATATGGAATCGGTGGGTTGAGGAGGGCAATACGAAACGCCGTGCTGGATCCCATCGGCCTCTTATATCCAGCAATCGAGAAGACAGGCATCTTACCCGCATGGCTGTAACGGATCGTGCAGCCACGTCTCGATCCCTGAGTCAACAGATGGGGACGTTTGCAAGAAAACAACCATCTGCACGAACAGTTCGACCAAGTTTGCAGCAGCATGGACTATCAGCTCGTATACCATGGCTGCCGTTATCCTTGACGCTGCATCACAGACACGGTTCTCAAATTGATTTCGTATTTCTTGATTTCCAGAAGGCTTTTGACACCGTACCTCACAAACTGCTTTTAATCAAATAGCGTGGTTATGGTATATCGCCCCAAATTTTCGACTGGATAGGGGATTTCCTGTCAGAGAGGACACAGTTTATAGTAATCGATGGTAAGGCATCGACTAAAACAGAGGTGATATCGGGCGGTCCTCTGCTGTTCCTTATTTACATAAACGATGTGGGAGAAAATCTAAACAGCTCTCTTAGGTTGTTGGCAAATGACGCCGTCATTTACCGTCTAGTAAATTCAACTGAAGATCAAAACCAACTGCAGAACGATCTAAATAAGATATCACTGTGGTGTAAAAAATTTCAATTGACTCTAAATAATGAGAAGTGTGAAGTCGTCCACATGACTACGAAAAGAAATCCGTTAAACTTTGTTTACAAGATAAATCAATCAAAAGTGAATGCCGTAAACTCCACAAAATACGTAGGCATTACTATTATTTCAGACTTAAACTGGAAAGAATACGTAGATAATGTCGTAGGAAAGGCGAACTAGACACTGCGTTTTATTGGCAGAACCCTAAAAAGATGCATCAGAACTGTGACGAGCCAGTTGCTCGGCCACCATTCAAATGTTCAAATGTTTGTATAGCTTACGGGACTTAACTACGGGGTCATCAGTCCCTAAACTTGCAAACTACTTATGAACTAGCTAATACTAAGGACAGCACAAATATCCATGCCCGAGGGGGGATTCGAACCCCCGACCGTAGTGGCCGTGCAGACCGTGACTGGAGCGCCTCAGTCTCCTCGGCCACCGCGGCCGGCTCGGCCACCATTGACCAGATGTTTTCAATTGGTGAGAGTTATGGGGAATGTGCTGGCCAGGGCAGCAGTCGAACATTTTCCGTATCCAGAATGGCCCGTACAGGACCTGCAACATGCGGTCGTGCATTATCCTGCTGAAATGTAGGGTTTCGCAGGGATCGAATGAAGGGTAGAGCCACGGGTCGTAACACATCTGAAATGTAACGGCCACTGTTCAAAGTGCCGTCGATGCAAACAAGAGGTGACCGAAACATGTAACCAATGGCACACCATACCATCACGCCGGGTGATACGCCAGTATGGCGATGACGAATACACGCTTCCAATGTGCGTTCACCGCGATGTCGCCAAACACGGGTGCGACCATCATGATGCTGTAAACAGAACCTGGATTCATCCGAAAAAATGACGTTTTGCCATTCGTTCACCCAAGTTCGTCATTGCGTACACCATCGCAGGCGCTCCTGTCTGTGATGCAGCGTCAAGGGTAACCGCAGCCACTGTCTCCGAGATGAATAGTCCATGCTGTGACGACGTCCAACTGTTCGTGCAGATGGTTGTTGTCTTGCAAACGTCCGCATCTGTTGACTCGGGGATCGAGACGTAGCTGCACGATCCGTTACAATCATGCGGATAAGATTCCTGTCACCTCGACTGCTAGTGATACGAGGCCGTTAGGATCCAGCACGGCGTTCCGTATTGCCCTCCTGAACCCACCGATTCCATATTCTGCTAACAGTCATTGGATCGCGACCATCGCGAGCAGCAATGTCGCAATATGGTAAACCGCATTCGCGATAGATTACAATCCGACCTTTATCGAAGTCGGAAACATGAAATTTTAAGTATCCTAAATAACGGATATATATTTCATTTCAACAGTCAGATTTATAGCAATCCACTTCACTTTAGATGGGGAAGATCGAACATAAATATTTTACTTATCTTGGTTCTTGAAGACGGACATCTGCGTTGTTGATGCTCAGCATTCCGCAAAATAGTAGAATATGTTTCAAGAGATTCAATTAAATAATCACAGACATTCTTGATGATAGTTCCATTGTGACGGAAACAAATTTATTTAGTTGTGCTACATTATAATGTTCAATACATTCATCAGCAGATCACAGGGATGTTAACAGGTTTGTAGCTATGAACAGAGTGAGATAACATGGCTTCTCTACAACCTTTTTCAGCGTAACCGCGTAATAACGCTGATGACAAAATTCTTCAGTTATCAAATAAATAAAATACTTGAAATATGCCAAAATACACAAATTAAAATATTACATTTTCGCTTCAACTATTTATCTCAGTGTACGTATGTGTTTTATGGAATTTGTATTTACTAGTGTACGCAAAAATAATAGTCTTGTTTTGACTCATTTTGAAAATAACTCAATTTATTTAGATTATTTGTGTTTTTTAAGTGCACACTTACCTGTTTTGGCAATATTATGAAGGTGTACTATTAATTATTGAGGCACCTAATTTTAATGGATTTCAATTTGTGGTCTATTTTTTTATAAATACGGATTTGTATAAAGTCGTCGTAGTTTTGCCTATTTCGTAGCTAGTTCCTTAGTACCAAACGGATTATTAATTTTAGTGCGTGAAAAATGATCAGTATTTAATTTAGGATCCAGTGATATACAAAACATGGTCTGCCCGAATTTATTTAAACAAAAGGTACATATGTAATCATGTTGTGCAATATTTATAACATGTAATATTGTTGTTTTTATACAAATTAGTACCTTTATAGGCTTGGCATATTCCGTAACTAAGTGTAATGCATTTTTAGTGTTTTCAGCTATTATTTGCGAAAGTATTGAAAATTACGTAAAAGGACAGCCAAAGTTATGTTTAAATCAACATACTATTTCATAAATATGTTCTACTAATAGTGTTAATTTCAAACTGAACGCGAAAATCTGATATTTTACTTAGGTGTCCGACATTTCGTGTTTGTAATGTTGGCAACAGATTTTGTGAGGAGCGTGCAACATAGCAGAAACGTTACAATACGACGGGAATCGACAGACGTTGTACGCGGAATGGTAGTTGGAACTACGTGCAACGGACATTCCACTTCTGGACACGTTATAGAATTCAAATTATCCAGGAACCACTGTGTCAAGAGGGTGCGTAGAACATCAAATTTCAGACATTACCTGTCACATCGGACGACGCAGTGCTGCATCCTTATGCGTCGCAAAGTTATTTTGCGCCTGCATGGCGGAGAAGTCTGCAATGATCATTGTCATTCTTCCTTCTATCTTCGGGAGTTCTTGTTAGGTCTTCTTTTTTGTTTTAATTTCTGTCGTTGCAGTCGACATCATGTATCATTCTTGTTCAGGCGCATTATTGTTGCTGCCTTAACAGGTCTGGCCAGCGCAGAGTTGCGCGCCAGTGCGGTTTTCGGCCGAGATCGCGCAGTAATGGATTGCGCGAATTCCTGGCCTTTTCGTAGAACTTTGCTGCGGTATCCTTGAACCGCTTCCTGAGGTAAGGTACGTCCGCTAGTTCGTGCAGTTGCTCTGATGGGAAGTCCCTAGGCAGATGAAGCGCCATCCTCAGAGCACGATTTTCGATGGTTTGGAGCCGTCGGATGTGGGTTTCCGCTGCGTTTCCCCATACTACCGCTGCATATTCAAACAGCGGTCGTATTGTGGTTTTGTACAACGTGAGCCCTAGATGTTCCGGGAGTGATGAAGTGGGGTTTATTACTGGGTAAAGCATCTTCAGCCGACCCAGTGCTTTCCTCCGCACATCCTCTATATGTTGGCGCCAGGTTAATCTTTGATCCAACGTGACGCCAAGATATTTTGCACTTCTGCTCCATTGGACGGGTTGTCCACGTACTGTCAGCTGTGGCATGTCCTGTGGGATACGTCGCAGCGTGACGATGATTGCCTGGCTTTTGTCGGCGTTGTAGGCCAGGCGCCATTTCTTCGCCCATTGTTCTAGGGCCGCCGTTGCCGTTTGTAGTCTGCGATGCAGCTCGCGAGCGTGTCGCGAGCCGTGTCGTCCGCGTACAGAGCTAATTTGACTAGCTCTGTGCGCGGGAGGTCTGCTGTGTATAGCGAGTAGAGGGTCGGGCCGATGACCGAGCCTTGCGGTACACCCGCCATTACTCGGCGCTCCGTGGAAATTCCACTGTCTGCCCGAACGTGAAACGTCCTGTCCTGCAGGTAACTCTGCAGGAGTCTCACGTGTGACACGGGAACCCCCAGTGTAAGTAGCTTATACAGGAGGCCATCGTGCCACACTGAGTCAAAGGCTCGTGACACGTCGAGCATGAGAGCGCCGAAACAATGGCGTCGATAAACGGCTCCGAACGCCTCTTCCGCCAGACGCAGCAGCTGGTGAGTGGTGGAGTGTTTGCTTCGGAATCCAAACTGTTCATCTGGAAGCAGACCTTCTGTGTCTATGTGTTGCAGCAGGCGCTTCTGGTAAAGTCGCTCAAACAGCTTGGATATCGTCGGCAGCAGACTTATCGGCCGGTATTTCTTCGCCAACCTTGCATCTTTACCAGGCTTGGGCAGGGCTACTACCTCTGCGTGTTTCCAAACGCTTGGAAAGGACTCCGAGCGCAGAATCTCGTTGAAGATCGACGTGATTTTCACGATAGCTGGCTCGGGGAGTTCCATCAGCAAGGCGTTGGATATGTTGTCGTGGCCGGCGGCTTTTCGGCGGTGGAGCTTACGAAGTTCTTGCTTCACTTCGTCGGTTGTGATATCTTCAATCCGGTCGTCTGGATCGCGTGCGGCCAGATATCGAGGTAGGCGATCTTCGACCTCCGCGATGTGTGCAGCGTCGACAGGGTCTTCCACTGCTGTGAAGTTCGCGGCGAACACGTCTGCGAGGGCGTTTGCTTTCGCATGCGGCTCGCTCACGAAGACATCTCCGACTTGCAGTGGTGGGATCTTCATTGATCTTCTTAAGAAGCTTTTGACCGTTTTCCACATTTAGTTGGGAGATCATGTCCGCCCACTCCTGATGACGATGTTGCTCGGCGGCGGCTTTGATCTCCCTCCTCATGCGGTTCAGCGCCGGTTTGAGCGCCGGATTTCTTGTTCGTTGCCACTCCCTGGCGAGGCGGTTTTTCGCCGTTATAGCTTCCTCTAGGTGTGGAGGTAGGCGGCGAGTTCGTGGAGGTTGCTGAGCTCCTCTTCGTGCGGGCGCGGCTTCTGTTGCTGCTGCGATCATACTGTCGGTTAGTTGTCGCAGTGCATTGTCCGTTCCGACAGCTGCGGGTTCTGGGGACTGTTCCAGGGCGTCACCTAAGTTCTCGCGGTAACGTTCCCAGTTGATCCCGCGCAAATCGAGTCCGCAGCGGGGAAGAGGTGTTGCTTCTCCCTCCACTTCAAATATTACCAGCGCGTGGTCGGAGTTGATGAGCGGCCTTGTTGTGGCGGTGATGTTTTGTGTCACTCCTTTATTGATAACGACGTCTATGACGTCTGGTAGGCCGCGCGACGGGAAGATGGTCGGCTCGTGAGGGGCCACTACGACGGCGCCATGTCGGGTGACAAGGCGCTGTAGCTGTCTGCCACTGACGTTGGTCACTCGCGAGTTCCATACGGTGTTTTTGGCGTTGTAGTCGCCTCCCAGGAGCAGCTTTCCAGGGAGCGCCAGCAACTTACGAATGTCTTCCGCATGGAGTCGCTTGTTTGGTGACTTGTACACCGCGGCAAAAGTAATCTTTCCGTGCGACGTCTCGACGGCTACAGCGGTCGCTTCTGCGGTCTGTAACTGCGGCGTGTGCACGACATGATGTTTTAGAGATCGGCGTACGTAGATCGCCGTACCTCCGCCTTGAGTCGGCCGGTCATCTCGGTAGCAGGTGTAGTTGGGCACACCCGCGCGGACGCCAGGCTTCAGGAAAGACTCTGTAATCAGGCAGATGTCGATGTTGTCACGCCTGAGCAGGTCTCTAAATTCGGCGGCTTGATCTCGAAGACCGCGAGCATTCCAGAGGCACACTTTAATTTCCCTTGCTGCCATTCTGGTTGGTGTTTTGCTGCTGAGTTGGCCACTGTAGAGCGGCCGATGGAGTTCCCTTAATGACAGAGAGCAGTGGCATATATGTATTGTCAGTCAGACAAAAAACACTGCGAGAAAAAACCGCAAAAATGTATGTGAGATGTACGACTAAGCTATCCGTTAGGATAGAGTGGCCCAATTTTGTGTTAATGGGTTATGGTAGCAGAAGACCGACTCGAGTACCTTTGCTAGCAGCACGACATCGCCTGCACGTCATCTCCTGGACTCGTGACCACTACGTCAATTGGACCCTAGGCCACTGGAAAACCGTGGGTTGGTCAGATGAGTCCCTCCTTCAGTTGGTAGGATTCTAATGAAGCCATAGACCCAAGTTGTCAGCGAGGCGCTGAGCAAGCTGGTCCTCTGGTCCAACTGAACACATCGTTGACTGACATGGAGATGTCAGTGTTGGAGATTGAAGCTATTCATGGATTTCATGGATCCCAAACAACACTGACATTTTTATGGATGAAAATGCGCAATGTCACCAGGGCCACAATCCCGGAAAAATCCTCCACATGCCTATCTTGATAGGCTAGCATTAATCCATAGAACAGACTCTAGAGCTCAGTTCATACAAAAATTCCTGTTCTCAACTTTTTGTACGTACATCAATCGCCTGACTACACAATTAAGGAAATAATTAGTCATTCATACCGCCGCGGTGGAGTAGCCGAGCGGTCTAAGGCGCCTCGCTGCGGAGCGCGAGGTTGCTCGCCGTCGGAGGTTCGAGTCCTCCCTGGGGCATGGGTGTGTGTGAGTGTGTGTGTGTGTGTGTGTGTGTGTGTGTGTGTGTGTGTGTGTGTGTGTGTGTTGTCCTTAGGTTAGTTTACCTTAGTTTAAGTAGTTTGTAAGCTTCGGACTGATGACCACGCATTTTGGTCCGATAGATTTATAATCATTTAGCCATTCATACAAAAACACTATTCGTGTGTTTGTGAAATCGTATGATGACAAATAAAATATAAAGTGAAGCAAGTGAAAATTATGGATAGTAGAGAGAGAATACGTCGTACGTCGTAAAATCTATATCTATAAATGTGAATGTCTGTTCGGTGTACGCTTATCACGTCCGAACGACAAGACGCAGAGACTTAAATATTTGTACAGTTACTAATTTACACCTGAGGAAGGTTTTAGGCACAGTTTTACAGCGATCTCATAGATATTTAGTAATTTGAAGAATATAATGCGAAATGCGGAACAATAATTACTCTTTGAAAATCATATTTAATCAAAAATGTTCAAATGTTTGTATAGCTTATGGGACTTAACTACGGGGTCATCAGTCACTAAACTTACAAACTACTTATGAACTAGCTAATCCTAACGACGGCACAAATATCCATGCCCGAGGGGGGGATTCGAACCCCCGACCGTAGTGGCCGTGCAGACCGTGACTGGAGCGCCTCAGTCCCCTCGGCCACCGCGGCCGGCTTATATTTACTCTTTGACAATTGTTTTATTGGTTGCATTGTAGCTTGAGGGTTGATAATGATAAAAGGGTGGAGTATATTGGGATGGAAAGTTATCGGTGTATATAAAATTCTATGTATGTGTGTGTTAATATTTCGCTCTGCAGAGAAAACTACAGAACGCAAACGAATGGTCTGTGTGTAATTGTTGTCTGAAGTCTCCCGTTGTACACCATAGCAGTTACATGCCGATAGGTATAAGGGAGTGGAATATATGGTGGTTGAAAGTCGTCAAATTATTTAAAAAAAAAAAAAAAATCGCACTGAAGGCCAGCGATGACGTTTGCGACTCTATAGCAAGGAGGTTACATACAGCGAAACGTGATGCCTTAGATCATATCTTTGGTCTATGCGTGCTACAATGTCTTCAGCTCTTTCTCTGTAAGGATAAGCATACAAATAAGGAAATATAAGAATAAATAAATAAAGCAGTAAAAAAGAAATTTCTTTTAATACATCTCTTTAAAAAAAATCGATTTGACGTTTCGCACATTACATCAAGTGATCGATATGTGATATAATTACAATCATTATTGTTGAATTTCATGATTGGATTCTTGGATAAGAGTGCATTTTTACGTGTGATTTCTTATTTCTTATCTATTCTCTGATAAATGTAACATGTTTTTTAGAAAAAAGGAGATGGACAGAAAGAGAGTGGATAGGAAAAGTACTAACTCAAAGCAGGAATAAATAAACAAATACCCGGGCAACGCCGGGTTTTCAGCTAGTAATATATAAAATGAAGGTTTTGTTTGTTTGTGCGTATTTTATTCACTGTCGTACCGTTCATCCGTTTACCATGAAACTTTGTCCCCCTCAAGGGTCTCAGCATTATTTTGCTGAGTACGGGCTTATCGAACCCGGGGATGTGGGCTGGTAAGAGCCGTCAGTCCTCTGACACCGTAACCTATGAGCACGCTTCAGCGACCACCGTGTGGCGCGGCGGTGGAACGTTATGAGTACCAGGGAATGGGGATTGATGGGATGCATGAATGTTGAGATGGAACAGTCACTAGCGGGCAACCTCTGGGGATGCTGCCTCACTTCAGTTGTATAAGGCTTAGCTAGGCATGTGGGTCTCTGTCTATGCCAGGCCCCTCCAAGTCGGGTGCCTCGGGGGCACCGGGAAAAGCACCGGTGCTCTGCTGCAGCGCCGGTGTTGTGGGGCACATTGGCGAGGCAAATACAGCGCTGTCATGGCACTCTTAGCAGAGGATGTTCAAATGTTTGTAGAGCTTATGGGACTTGACTACGGGATCATCAGTCCCTAAACTTACAAACTACTTATGAACTAGCTTACACTAAGGACGGCACAAATATCCATGCCAGAGGGGGGATTCGAACCCCCCAGTGGCGGCGCTAGGCGTCGCCGACGTCGGCCACCGCCGACGGCCTCGCGCCTGTGGGGGCCTCGCAAAACATTGTTAAAATTTTAGCTTTTTTGCTTCTTCTTATTTTTTTTATTTGGCGCATTCCAAGTGCTAGGTTATATAGCGACGACATGCATCTAATTTACACTAGCTTAACCAATGGACGAACACAACATTCGTACCCAAGGGTGGGATTCGACCCCCGGCGAGAGCGATGTCGCTCACGGTGGTACGATGCCTTAGTGAGCTCGGCCATTTCCATATGAGTGCAGTAGTGATGAAATTTTTAGTTAAATACTTACATAACAATTTCTTCAGTACATTTTAGAAAACGATTTGGATGAAGTATATCCAAATCTTTATATAACAACCAGAATCATCCCCCGTTCCAGTCAGTACAGCTTCGGCCGAGAGAAGCTTCACAAAGTTAAAATTGATTAAGACTAACTTGAAAAGCAAAATGATCCAAGAAAGTCTATCTGCGTTGTCAGTACTATGAACTGAAGCCGAAATAGCGGCTAGAATTAAGATGTGGTCTTAAAAAATTCAATGAGACGAAAAGGTGAAAAGTTCCTCTAATTTGTGTTTGTTTATTGTAATTTTTGTCATTGCAGTAATACTCGTATATTATACTAATAGAATTTTAGTATAATGATTATTGATGTATAATTCAGATCATTTAACATTTTCTTCATTAATGAAAAAATGAAAGGGGCCTCGCAAAGACGAGTTCGCCGACGCCCAGTTTTCGTCTAGCGCCGCCACTGGAACCCCCGACCATTGTTTTCAGTGATTTCCCTAAATTCAGGCAAAGGCCGGAATGTTCCTTTCAATGTGTACGATCGATTTCCTTCGTCATCTCTAACAAAAACTATCCAAGCGTGTACTCAGTCTCCAACGATCACGATGTCGACGGGACGCTAAACGCTAGTCTTCCTTCCTTCAGTTAAATGTTAGTGGCGCATAATGTGAAAACTGGAAACAGTTGAGAAATCTTGCGAGATAGTACATGGCCGATTTGTAGAGTAAACGGTTTACAGAGGTCTTCGGCCTGCAATAATGTGGTTGTATAACGAATGACACAATCGCGTGAGAGCTCGGAGGAACAGGTGTGGTAGTTTGAAGTAACTGCCAGCAGCCGCCATTGGTGGACTTTTATCCGTGTATGTGAGCCGTGTTCCTGCACCTGTTCCCCAAGACACAGCGGAGGGCGCCAGAGGAAGCAGTCAGCACGAGTCAGTGGCGAATACTCAGCTGCACAGATATTTACACTCTAATTAGCATGCGCATCCACACACATTATGCACAACGGATCATAGATGAAACAAATGTGTGGACTGATTTCGCAATTATATTACAAACTTTCAGGTATATTGGAGAAGGATAAGATATCAATCGACTTAAGGGACCCTTGTTTGGAAACAAACGAATCGAAGGTTAAAACTGAAGATCTTTCAGATACATTTGACAGTTGAATACATCTACAGGTACTGTTGTACCAAGGGGCCTGGAACTTATCCAACTTGTTATTCGTCAACAGATGTGGTTCTACATCACATAGCCAAGTACCGCAACGCAGCGTGGTGTGGACTCGACTAATGACTGAAGTAGTTCTGGTGTCCTGCGCTGCTGTCCTAAAATATAGATAGCGCTAGCTGGTTAAAGCCGGAGATAAGTTCAGCTGAAATTTTTACAAAGGGACAAATGGTGGTTAGAAAGATAGATTGAATAAAATAGATGGTGGCGTATTTCTTGATGTCATAAGCGGTTTATCCTGTAGCGAAACTGAAGTAGATAGATACTGTCAGTTGGTATGGGTAGACGTTGTACTTGACAACATGAATAAATTTCTAATTACTATCCCCCTGACTCACACGATTCGAGTGCAGAAATGTTAAAATATTCATGTTAAATTTTCATGTTAAAATAAAAATTAGAACAAATTTCAAAACTGTATCAAAAGCATAGAACTTTAATTGGTGGTTGCTTTAACTTACCCTCGATATGTTGAAAAAAAAATAGATATTCAAAACCGCAGCAAGCATAAAACATCGTCCGAAACTGTACTGAAAGCATCTGGAGCAATTAGTTCACCTACCCACTAGAATAAATCAAATGTTTGTAGAGCTTATGGGACTTAACTACAGGGTCATCAGTCCCTAAACTTACAAAATACTTATGAACTAGCTTACACTAAAGACGGCACAAACAGCCATGCCCGAGGGGAGATTCGAACCCCCGACCGCAGCGGCCGTGCAGACCGTGACTAGCGCGCCGCAGACCGCTCGGCCACTGCGGCCGGCCCACTAGAATAATAAATGGTTGTGAAAACATACTTGACCTCCTAACAACAAATAATCCGGAGCAAATAAAGAACATCAAAACAAACACAGGGATTAGTGAACACACAGTTGTCGTAGCGAGAATGAATACCGAAATTCCCAAATCCGCAGAAATTACACGAAAAATATATTTATTCAGAAAAGCAGATAAAAAGTCGCGTAACGCTTTCTCGAGTGAGACTCCAGTCTTTCTAAACTAACAATGAGACTGTAGATCAGATTTGGCTAAGATTCAAAGAAATAGTATCTACAGTTATTGAAACATTTATACCAAATAAATTAACAAAACAGGGGTATGCCCGGCGGTGGCACTCAAAACAGGTTAGATGACTCTTGACAAAGCAAAGAATACCGCATACCAAATTTAAACAGACACAATATCTCCGAGATTGGCACTCTTATACAGAAACTCGAAATTTACCGCAAACTTCAATGCGAGAAGATAATAATAGTTTCCACAACGAACCCTGTCATGTAATATGGTAAAAAATCTTAAGAAATTCTGGTCGTATGTAACGTATACGCGATAAAAATGGCGATACTACTGATGACAGATCTGCTAAAGCTGAATTGCTAAACACAGTTTTCCGAAATTCCTTCACCAAAGAAGACGAAGCAAATACTCCAGAATTCGAATCAAGAACAGCTGACAGCATGCGTAATTTAGAAATAGATATTCTTGGAGTTTTAAAGCAACTTACTTCACAAAAAAAAGCAAATCTGCCGGTCCAAACTGCACAACAATTAGGTTAATTTCAAGTATGTTGAGACAATAGCTCCATATCTAGCTATCATATTAACCGCTCGCTCAACGAAAGATCCGTAACCCAATACTAGAATTTTGCACAGGTCACTCCATAATTCAAGAAAGGAAATAGGAGTGATCCGGAAAACTATATGCCTGTATCTGTGACGTCGGTTCGCAGTAGGATTTTAGAACATACACCTTCCTCAAACATTCTGAACTACCTATAACAGAACGACGTATTGACCCATAGCCAACACGGATACAGAAAGTAAGGAGTCTCACATCGATCCATATTTCTAGATTTCCGTAAGGCTTATGACGTTGTACCTCTCAAGCGGCTTATAATGAAATCGTGTGAGTGTGAAATATCGCCGCAGTTGTGCGATTGGATTCGCGATTTCCTATCAGAAAGTACACAGTACGTAGTAACTGACGAGAAGTCGGGAGCCCGCGCGATCCGCAACGTGGCGCCCCAGACCGTTCGGCTACTCCCGCGCGGGAATGATATTTCCTTCAATGGTTCGCACGCTGACACTTACTGAAGGACCAGCACTGAAATCTGCTGAAGGATTGCACTTCTGCCACGTCGAACGCATCTCTTCAGTCTTCGTTGGTCCCGTTCTTGCAGGATCTTTTTCCGGTCGCAGCCATGTCGGAGATTTGATATCGTGCCACATTCCCAGTATTCACGGTTCACTCGCGAAATGGTCGTACTGGAAAATCCTCACGTTGTCACTACCTCGGAGATGCTGTGTCCCATCCCTCGTGCGCCGACTGTAACACCACGTTGAAACTCACTTAAATCGTGAAAACCTGCCACTATAGCAGCAGTAACCACCTAACGCCTGCTTTTAAAAAATGTTTATACTTTTCATTCGCGTTCCTGATGGGAGATTGGTGGGCGGCTTGAGAACTTATCGCCCTATGGAGGCCTCAGCTTAAGCGATTTTCTGTATTTTCTGGTGGCTGCCCCAGAGACCTGTTCGGATACTCTGCAAATCACATTTAAGTGCCTGGCAGAGGGTTCATCGAACCACCGTTACACTATTTATCTCTCATTCCATTCTCGAATAGCGCGCGGGAAGAAAGAACACCTGAATCTCTCCGTTCGAGCTCTGATTTCTCGTATTTTATTCTGATGATCATTTCTACCTATGTAAGTGGCAGTCAACAAGCCGGCCGCGGTGGCCAAAAGGTCTGCGGCGCGCCAGTCACGGTCTGCACGGCCACTATGGTCGGGGGTTCGAATCCCCCCTCGGGCATGGCTATTTGTGCCATCCTTAGTATTAGCTAGTTCATAAGCAGTTTGTAAGTTTAGCGACTGACGACCCCGTAGTTAAGTCCCATAAGCTCTACAAAAATTTGAACATTTTGAACATTTGGAGTCAACAATATATTTTCGCATTCGGAGGAGAATGTTGGCGATTGGAGTTTCGTAGGTAGCCTACATCGCAGTGATAAGCGCCGTTGTTGTAATGATTTCCATCCCTGATCCTGTATAATTTCCGCAACGCTGTCTCCCCTGTATCGTGACAACACGAAACGAGCTGCCCTTCTTTGGACTCTTTCGACATCCTCCTTCAAACCCACCTGATAAGGATCCCACACTTGGCAGCAATACTCCAAAAAAGGACGGACAAGCATAGTGTATGGAGTTTCTTTAGTAGTTCTGTTGCATCTTTTAAGGGTTCTGCCAATAAAACGCAGTCTCTGCTTCGCCTTTCCTACAACATTATCTACGTGTTATTTCCGATTGAAGTCTGAAATAATAGTAATTCCTAGGTATTTTGTGGAGTTTACGGCCTTCACTTTTGCTTGGTTTATCTTATAAACCAAATTTAAGGGATTTCTTTTCGTATTCATATGGACAACTTCACACTTCTCATTATTTAGAGTCAATTGCCAATTTTTACACCATAGTGATATCTTATTCAGATCGTTTTGCAGTTGGTTTTGATCTTCAGATGATTTTACTAGACGGTAAATGACGGCGTCATCTGCAAACAACCTAAGAGAGCTACTTAGATTTTCCCCTAATTCGTTTATGTAAATAAGGAACAGCAGAGGACAAATAACACTACCCTGTGGAACGCCCTATGTCACCTCTTATGTAGACGTTGCCGACCGCAGCGCCGTCTTCTGAGTGTTTACACATCTCTGTGTTTGCATATGCATGCCCATACCAGTTTCTTTGCTCCTCAGTGTAGAACGGGTACAAGAGAACTTCGTATGAAGATGCCATGACTGCTGTGCCGCAGGGAGACGCCATTTTGAACAACCGCTGTAATTTACCAGTATGTGAAAGTCCTTATTACTGTATTGCATCACGTTACATGCGCTGTTACTAGTCCATCAAGAGAGGAAATTATCTTACGGTACTTAGGTACTGAGGAGCATACAGCGCGAATTGTGTGCGTCACGATCAGTGTTCGGAAGTTAGGGCCCTTACAGCGGTGCTTGAGGCTAAGGCGGAACTCGAGTGGAGTTCCGCTCATAACTTTGGACTTGGCCGTTTGTGACCAGGGTACCTTACCACAAATTGATATGTTTATGCTCCTCCATCGTCTCTGAGAGTTTGTAATATCATCCCAGAGCAGCCCTGAACATATTAATAAAACGGCTTGTCCATCAATTGTCGAACTTAATTACGCAGACCTCATATGTAAAATAATCAGATGACATTTTTATTTAACTTATTATATCTTGGGCCCACAGTGTTAGAAATGTCGTATATTGACATATTGTGAAGGGTTAGTCCAAAACAGCGTAATTAATTATTTTATTTATCACAAGAAAACTTTCGGCGTTAAGTGCCATCGTCAAGTGTTTCTGCAAATACCTTTTTTTTCTCAGTATGTATCCTAGTACAAGACAAATAAATTTACATAAATAAAATTTTGCAAATTACACTTAAAAAGTGTGCAGTACGTACGATATTTAGAGGCCTTAAGTGCTTCACCGACTATTTATTAGGTGGTGTTTTATATTTAATTTACGAATTATAGTTAGTAACCGCATCTATCAATGCCTCAGAATACTATACGTTCATTAATTTTTCTTTTAATGAGAAAACATAGGAGTTAACAGATATGATATAATTTTGTTCATTATTTCTGTGTATGTTATTATTAGCGAGTATGGTTAAAGATTTTATTAGAAATTTTAGGAAAACATTATGGGTTATACATATATATTTGACAGTGTTGTCTTTATTTCGTCTGTGTTTGACTTTGGCATTATAGTACGACCTCTGATCTATGTAAGCTCCACTATCCTTTGTACAGCGTTAAATTATCAATAAAATTATAGATATAATTTTTGTGTTTAAAATCGGTTTGATCATTTAATACATTATTTGCGTCGCTGGTTGCGTGGATACATACTTCAAATTCCTCTAGAACATTTATTTCATATCCCTTCTGTATTACATGTAAAATTTTTAGTGTGTTTTCTATAGTGTCTACTGAGTGATTTTCCGATTGCATACCAAAACAGACCCACCATAAGAAGCAAAATCGTCACACAAACGACGAAAACTTCTAAATTTCTATATCCAGGTATATACAAAATCCCTTGTAACTTCTGTAATAAATATAATGTAGGCCAAACTGGGCGTAATTTCACCGTTCGTAATAAAGAACACACTAGGGAGAGTGAGAAAAACCCATCTACTTTTTACAAGCACATGAGTGTGTATGCTGTCCTTACTATAAATCAGCTTAAGTTCTTTGTAAGTCTAGGGACCGATGACGAAAGAAGTTTTGTCCCGTAGGATTACAAACATTTGAACATTTGCATCGCTGACCTCGCTTGTGAGAAAGACATCAGGGGTTATTTACAAGACTTAAATAAATCGTATAAGATGAACATTAACAAGAGTAAACCGAAGGTAATGGAATGCAATGTCAGAAAATCAGACGATGCTGAAGGAATTAGATTAGGTAATGAGACAATAAAAGTAGTAGATGAATTTTGTTATTTGGGTAGCAAGATAACTTCTGATGGCCGAAGTAAAGAAGATATAAAATGCAGAATGGCTTTGGGAAGAAAAGCGTTTGTAAAGAAGCGAAACTTGTTAACATCCAATATTAATTTAAATGTTAGGAAGTTATTTCTGAAAGCATTTGCCTGGAGTGTAGCAATGTATGGGAGTGAAACGTGGACGATACGGGGTTCAGATAAAAAGATGATAGAAGCTTTTGAAATGTGGTGCTACAGACGAATGATGAAAATTAGATGGATAGATCACGTAACTAATGAGGAGGTGCTTAACCGAATCGGTGAGAAAAAGAGTATCTGGCATATCCTGACTAAGAGAAGGGATAGATTGGTTGGACACATTCTGAAACATCAAGGAATTGTCAACTTAGCATTAGAAGGAAGTGTATGGGGTAAAAATCGTAGAGGAAGACCGAGGGACGAATATCGTGAGCAGATTCAAAAGGATGTAGGTTGACGAACGTATTCTCAGATGAAGAGACTTGCACAGGAAAGGGTAGCGTGGAGAGCTGCATCAAACCAGTCTGCGGACTGAAGACCGCAACAACAACAACAAATAAATCGTTGCAGGTTAAAACTAAATTAATAGGTACTATGTGAGACCATTTTGTAAGCTCCAAACTGCAAGTTTTGCTTTCTAAAAGTCAGCTTCAAGAAGGAAATTTGGAAAATTTTCCCTCTCAAGATCCTTTAATTTAAGTATTTATGTCTACATCAGGGAGTACACAAAAGAGTTTCATTCATTGCACAAAAATTTTGAAGATAGGTTTGAAGAAATAAAATAAGTAAACCTGCACTCAATCGTTTTTATGATGCCTTCTTCGGTGCATCGAGAGGATGCCCCATCATGTCTCCAAATTGAGCTGATAAAACTACAGTGCGATTCTATTTTGACAGACCGCTACTACCATTACAATAGTGATTTCAATTCCTTTTTATAAAGGCGTTGATCATCAAGACTTTTGAAAATCAGTGTGGGTGCTCTATATCACGGTTCACAAATGTTCGAAACCAACCCTCCTGAAAATCATGTTCATGCATTCTTGAATGAGCAATACTTGATAAAAGTAAATAGGCAGTTGTGTGGCCTTTTAAAGATGGAAGAAGGAGGAGGAAGAAAAGGAAACCATAGGAGCATTAGGACACTACAATAAAGCGATCTAATTGGCCGAAGTGGATATTTCGATATAAGTAACACCCCAAAACTTCTACACGATCAATGAAATATTTTTTCACTGTACACTAATCTAACACTTTTTGTGCAAAGCTATTCTTTCTGACAAAGGCGTTTGGTAGAATACTGTCACCAAGGTTTAAAGAAATCTTTGAAATATTTTGAGATTTTGATGTCCGACATCAAACTGTTTTGGTCAGTTACAAGCAAGAGCTGTATACTTCATCGAAACTTGCATCACTTCGAGATAACTTCAGGACATCTCTGACAGTATTAATATAGTCCAAGGTATTTTAAGCCTCAGAGAAAAGCATTACAAATTTCAACTGAATCTATAATTTTAATAACAAGGGAAGTGACAAAGATAAATGAAAAACGATTAACTTTAGCATCAGCATCAGATTCTTCAAGCTCAATTCCTGAAAGAACACAATTGAATGTTCATAAATACGTACACCTGAAAGGTCAAAAGGACCTACGTGCTTCAGGATGAATAAAGCTAGCATAGTGGATAAAACGCGGACACTCATTACTACTCGCTTGGGGACCCGCGTACAAAACTAATCATTTCTTTCACGTATGAAATACCGTCTCTCGCTATGGTCACGTTTTGCATTGCCTCTCTTGAGTCATAAGGTAGGTTTTGATTTTTCCCGATTTTTTGAAATTTATACAATTTTATTTTCCACCTCAATTTTATGTGGGTGTTCAACACCCCCAAAAAATTCTTGGGGGGTGCCCAAGCCCCGGAGCACCCACGGAGTCGGCGCCCCTGATCGGGATGGTTGGATTCGGGTTTGAACTGCCGTCCCTTCCGAATTCGAGTTCAGTGTTTCACCACTCTACCACCTCGCTCGTTAAAGGAAACGAGTACAATAAAGAGGGGAGAAATGGGCACTGATGCATCAGTCTGTCACCCTACAGTTACTATACCTGGCGCCATGTAAGAAGGCGCTTCTGCGCATAGAGGCGGAGCGATAGAGAAAGGCAAAAGGGGAGGAGCAACGGCCGAGCGCTAACAGTTGCGCCTGCGGAAGAAACATTGCGTAACTCGCAACCAGTCACGCGCTTACAGAATTAATATTATTGGTTGTCAGTGCGGTAATGGAGGGGTATGCGCACAACGACTGAAAACTGGGCCAACTTCAAAGGTGCCGCCGACTATAAATGTCCCCTACACTCATAAAGGTGACCTTAGAGTCAGAAAAAAAAAATCTGAAATTTTTAAAACATCTGCGTCTACGTCTGCATACCACACCACACTCTACTTTATGATGTACAATGGACATAGCCCCCACATTCGATTGTGGGTCCTGGACCCAGCATCATGGAAACTGCTGTATTTAAATTGTTTCTCAATATCTCTGAGTGTTTGTTTCACCCTGTTTTAAAAATCAATGAGATCATAATTCAGGTGCAAATATTACGTACAGGTATATAACAAACTAAATATTTGTTAATATTTTTGTTTGCAATAAGTTTTTGAGAAGACAGGCAACGGACTTAAAAACTGCCCCTCCGAAAGAAAAATCCTGGATCCGCGCCTGAATATACTGTTAATCTACGTTTTTCGAATTGGATTGTTACTAATGGTTTCTCTTATCTTACGTTGTTCAAGAATGTCATCATAGTAGCAAAACGAAGTACTTTCTGTAATGTATCTTTACATCAAACTTAACCAAATGACGTAATCACTTTCGTAGCAGGAGAGAAAAATGTCCAATTCCGCACACATTGCAGGAAGCTGACAGGACTGCATGCGCTTGATGGCCAGTGCAAGCGGCTTGTATGTCTGGCACGTTTGCCGTGGTGCAGGTGGTCAGCTGCCGGTGCAGAACACGGCAGTCAAATGCGCCAACACCTGCCGCCAGTCTGAGGCAACTCCAGCCTATCGTCAGCGGCACGACACAACTCCACACGACATATGCAGTGACAGTAACTGCTAGCATCAGTTTCATAAAAACTGTTACGATATACGGCTTGTCATAAATATCTGTTTTAAACATTTGTCTGTTAGTTAAATAATATTCTAACATTCAGTTGGATAAAAATATTTTTTTTCAGTTTGAATTAACATAATTAAAAAATTATACTGCCTGTGAGCGTTCCCGGGCCCCCTTCAGGTCCGGGCCCTGGACCCAGGGGTCCACCCAGCCCCACCCTTGTGGGGGCCATGACGGTGGAGGGTTCTGTTACTACTACTAGTCCTTTCCTCACCTTACAACAAAGAAAAGTGAAACTAAAACTGTATATATTGTGAAAATAACTACCACAACGAGTAATATAAAGTAACATTGGAAAAAGAAGAGGACATTGCAGATTTGCAGGCAAGATTAGAAAAATATTTTTATTTAAGTCTCCTGACGAAAACTTTATGTCCAAGATTATTATTTCATACAGACTGATTACTAGTTTCAGGCATATAAATTGTCATTCTCATATCTAAAGATAAAATTCCAAGGTTACAAACTTTACATAGAATAAACCAGGTACCTAATGTGGCTTCCTAAATGGATCTTTTTTTAATGTACAGGATGGTTCATCGAAGCTGTTCAGCTCAGATACTTCTGAAACCGTTTAAGAAATCGTAATTCTGTTTTCACCCAGATTACCTGTAAAACAGTCCTCACTAAACGAATTATAGTCTCTTGTCATTGCTATATTAATTATATAGATATCGATATCAACTCTTTTTTTCAAATATAACTATAGTAATTTTCTTTGCTAGTATGTTAGATCTCAAAGAGACGAATTCAGCGGCGATCCACACATCGTAATCCGATAAGTAATTTCGGAGAAATTACAATATTTAGAACGCAGGATTTGTCTGTTTTGAACATCAAAGCAGTTGCTGCCTTTGCGGAAGTACGTGATTTCATACCCAAATAAGTAAACTAGTCACGTCGATAAGGAGTGTTACACAGCCGCAATGCTAGTATAAAAGGGCCAGAGAGGAAAACAATTCAAATGTTTGTAGAGTCTATGGGACTTAACTACGGGGTTATCAGTCCCTAAACTTACAAACTAATTATGAAAAAACTAATCCTAAGGACGGCACAAATATCCATGCCCGATGGGGGATTCGAACCTCCGACCGTAGTGGCCGTGCAGACCGTGACTGGAGTGCCTCAGTCCCCTCGGCCACCGCGGCCGGCGCCAGAGAGGAGAAGGAGCTTGTACTATATAGGGTGTTACAAAAAGGTACGGTCAAACTTTCAGGAAACATTTCTCACACACAAAGAAAGAAAATATGTTATGTGGACATGTGTCCCGAAACGCTTAATTTCCATGTTAGAGCTCATTTCAGTATGACTTGATTGGGCATCATGTTCTTCCACCTATGCTCACTGGAGCACGTTATCGTGATTTCATACGGGATACTCTACCTGTGCTGCTAGAACATGTGCCTTTACAAGTACGACACAACATGTGGTTCATGCACGATGGATCTCCTGCACATTTCAGTCGACGTGTTCGTACGCTTCTCAACATCAGATTCGGTGACCGATGGATTGATAGAGGGGGATCAATTCCATTGGCCTCCACGCTCTCCTGACCTCAACCCTCTTGACTTTCATTTATGGGGGCATTTGAAAGCTCTTGTCTACGCAACCCCGGTACCAAATGTAGAGACTCTTCGTGTTCGTATTGTGGACGGCTGTGATACAATACGCCATTCTCCAGGGCTGCATCAGCGCATCAGGGATTCCATGCGACGGAGGGTGGATGCATGTATCCTCGCTAACGGAGGACACTTTGAACATTTCCTGTAACAAAGTGTTTGAAGTCACGCTGGTACGTACTGTTGCTGTGTGTTTCCACTCCATGATTAATGTGATTTGAAGAGGAGTAATAAAATTAGCTCTAACATGGAAATTAAGCGTTTCCGGACACATGTCCACATAACATATTTTCTTTCTTTGCGTGTGAGGAATGTTTCCTGAAAATTTGGCCGTACCTTTTTTCAACACCCTGTATGTAGTTCACGTGTGACGAGTGCTGAGTAGTTTGAAAAAAAAAAATCTGTTATAAATGTTCAAATGTTTGTAAACCTATTGGACCAAAATCCAGTACCTAGACTTACAGACTACTTAAACTAACTTACACGAAGGACGAAACACACACTCATGCCCGAGGGAGGACTCCAAACTCCCACGGAGGCGACCACCTGGTCCGTAGTATGACGCCTTAGACTACGCGGCCCCTGCCGCGATGTTGTCGTTTTCAAACCAAGAGTAATTAGTAGCAGAATATCTGATTACTCTTGGTCTGTAAAAAGACACATTTTCCAAACTATCCAGCACTCGTCACATGTGAACTAGACAGAATAAAAGCTTCCCTGTCCTCTCTGGCTCTTTTATACAGGCACTGCGGCGGTGCAACACTGTTTCCTCCTTATCCGACGTGACTCATTTCCTTATTTGGGCATGAAATCACGGACTTCCGCATAAGGCAGCAGTTGGTTTGATACTCAAAGCCGGCCGCGGTGGCCGAGGAGACTAAGGCGCTTCAGTCACGGTCTGCACGGCCACTACGGTCGGGGGTTCGAATCCCCCCTCGGGCATGGATATTTGTGCCGTCCTTAGTATTAGCTAGTTGATAAGTAGTTTGTAAGTTTAGGGACTGATGACCCCGTAGTTAAGTCCCATAGACTATACAAAGCCGGCCGCGGTGGCCGAGGGGACTAAGGCGCTCCAGTCACGGTCTTCACGGCCACTGCGGTCGGGGGTTCGAATCCCCCTCGGGCATGGATATTTGTGCCGTCCTAGTTCGTAAGTAGTTCATAAGTAGTTTGTAAGTTTAGGGACTGATGACCCCGTAGGTAAGTCCCATAGACTAAAAAAAAAAAAAAAAAAAAAAAAAAAAAAAAAAAAAAAAAAAGACTATACAAACATTTGAACATTTTTTTGATACTCAAAACAGATAAATCCTGAGCTCTAAGTAATGTAATTTGTCCGAAAATAAAATTTTAATATGTTTGTTAAGCTTAGGGGACTTAACTGCGGGATCATCAGTCCTTAAACTTACAAATTACTTATAATTTAACTTATACTAAAGACAACACAAACATCCATGCCCGAGGGAGGATTAGAGCCCCCGACGGGGAGCGGCCTCGCGCATCAGAGCATAGCGCCTCAATAACCATATTTACAATAGTATTTATCATTATACACCTTCAATACAATCGCCCTCATCATTTGTGACATTTTGGCAAAATGTCGTATACCATCTGCGTGTCTATTTCTGTTGATGTCCCGTATGGCGTTGTACCGGGTCCCTTGCAGTGGTTGAGATCGTAATCACAGGGATTGATGTCGAGTGAGTACGCTGGTTGTTCCATAATTTCCCATTGCCAGTGGCGCAAGATGTCCCGGCCAACAGCAGGGGTATGGGATCTACTCTACATCTACAACCATACTCCGCAATCCACCTCACGGTGTCTGGCGGAGAGTACATCGCATACCATTGTCACTTCCTCCTATTCCATTCGTGAATGGTTCGCGGAAAAAAATGATTGTTTTTAAGCCTCCGTGTGGGCTCTTATCTCTCTCTCATTTTATCCTTGTGGTTGCTCAGCGGGATATGCTTAGGAGGAAATAATATATTGGTTCCCTCTTCATGAAACGTACGCTCTAGAAACTTTGTCAGAAGCCCGTACCACGATACAGAATGTCTCTCTTGCAGCGTCTGCCAGTGGAGATTCCTAATCATCTCCATGACACTTTCCCCCTTACTAAATGAGCCTTAATGAAGCGTGCATTGTCATGCAGAATGATGTCGTTTTTGTCTGGACGAAGGTGGTGCTGCAGGAACGTGCAGCCTCTTACAGCGTGATGTCACTAATGTGATCTCATCAGTGTCATGGGCCACAATGAACATCTTCACAGCACATGATGCAGCGCGCATTTTCTGTGAACGAGGAGAACCGGGATGGCCCCATTCACTGGATTGGCGTTTCAAGTCTGGTTCGTACGGTCGCGCCCAGGTTTCGTCGCTGGAGACGCTGCGTCGAAGAAAATCGTTTCTTTCCCTTTTGTACCGGTTCAAAAATTCTTTTGCGACGGTATAGCGGTGGTGCTGTTGCACCTCGGACGTTTAACAGTGTATCCAAGGTGCTGTAATTTTGCGGTGAACGAAATGTCCTGCAGAATATGGAGTACAGTTTTGTGGCATACTCAGACTTCTGCCGTTAACTCGAGCTTATTCCTGCGGCCATCAACGTCCAACAAGAAAGCGAGGAGTTGAGCCGTATTGTTCTCCACGTAGGGTCATCCTGTTAGGGTGAGATCTGTCGCAGCTTTTATCCACCGTGCGACTGTGCTGTACGGCAAGGTTGCGTCATCACATGCTTCGCGTTGTCACGGGAAATATTCTTACCTGCACCGACCTCGTTCCACATAATTTTGAGCCACGAACTATGCTCTATCTTTGTAAATGTGATGTGTTAGGGCGTTTTCACTACTGGCATGACGTTCAATGCAGTGGCGGACTAGGGCCGTTGAAGGCCCGGGGCGGCGGAAAAACAAAATCAGGCCCCTCGTCGGCTTGGAAATACATGTATTATTACAAAAAAGTAACTTTTGAGATTTGGTGCCCCCCCCCCCCCCCCCCCAGGACGAGAGGCACGGACAGTCTAAGAAAAATAGCTTTCGAGATTTGGAGCCCCCTTTCCTCCCCCAAGAACGAGAAGCCAACGGCACTAAAAAAAATTATATTAAAAAAACATACTTTCAACGTATTTGGAGGCCCCTCAGGCCGAGAGACCCGGGGCGGTCCGCCCCCCCCCCCTCCCCTAGTCCGCCACTGGTTAAATGATCTACTCACAGCAGGAGGAGATTGACGGAGTACTGTCACCGCTTTCTGTACAAACTCGTCTCACAGGACTTCGTTGTGTCAGATTACAGCTCGCTAACTCACCGACTTGACGTTGCAGCAGTGTTACCACTAATTTGTATCCAGCCATTCATTATTTTGGAATTAGAAAGTCACATTTCTGACGAAGAATTTCTGTACTGAGACAATAATTTACGTGTTATCTTTCACAACCCAAATCATATACGGAAATTCCACACAGTAAACTGCATTAAGTAGAGAACATACCATATAAAATTAAAGCAGCTCTACACATTATCCAGCCGCTTTGGAATGGCTGAGCGGTCTAAGACGCCTCGCCGTCGGACGTTCGAGTTCTCCCTGGGCATGGGTGTGTGTGTGTTGTCCTTAAGTTAGTTTAACTCAGTTTAAGTAGTTCGTAATCCTAGGTACTTATAACGAAAGAAGTTAAGCCCCACAGATTTACAAACATTTGAGCACATTCTCCAGATATACCAGCATATTGAAATGTTTGTATAGTTTATGGGACTTAACTACGGGGTCATCAGTCCCTAAACTTACAAACTACTTATGTTCTAACTAAGACTAAGGACGGCATAAATATCCATGCCCGAGGGGGGATTCGAACCCCCGACCGTAGTGGCCGGGCAGACCGTGACTGGAGCGCCTCAGTTTCCTCGGCCACCGCGGCCGGCATACCAGCATATTGTCAATATGACTACTCACTGGAGGACCGATGATCCTTGAGGTTTGGTCCCTTATTTTCCAAACCAACCAACGTAACCCTGGTATATAAAAATTACAAACAGCAAGTGCCGTACTGAACAGCAGCTACCTGTTGATTGCGACAGAGTAACTGAGAGCTGCACGAACAAAAGACAAAAGAGCTCAATAGATAACTTTCTTCTGTGCAATTGTGTAATACGCAACATGCGGTACTAGTCTGTGTGAATGATTATGGTAGTTAAAACGGTCGCCGGCCCTTCGAAACAAACAAATCGCTGACTACTGTGTAACAAACTTCCGGTATTTACACTAACAGAAAAAGCGAGAATAAAGTTCCCAGACAACCGCTATTACACAAGTGGTACGCTAATACGCCTCCGAGTTTTCTGATATTTCAAACTGTACCAAAAACTGTCGTCTGCTGTGCACAAAGTTCGGACAGGCGTTCACAGTCGACATTCGTGGATCAGGTATGGACGACCAACATTTAGTCACACTCTAACGGCGTAATTATCTCACGTCTACCTTTGATAAATCTGCACTAGCTCAATCGACGAAATTCAGCATTTTGATTTCATTCATGCCTAGATGGTGCGCCATGATGAGCTGCTCCTTGTAACAGCCATTCAAAGCATCTGCAACCATTCTTTTCCACTCGATCGAACCACATGACTTCTCTGTATCAACGATAATTATTAGATACCGAAGTAAAAATTCAGTTTGTACCTTTCAAAGTTTTTTTTAAGACATGTTCTACACATGGTGCTTCGTTTTCGTACATTGTGCCACGTCGCGTGCTCTACACTCTGGCTATCTTTCATTACTTTCTCCACATAACATTTTTTGCGAAATCTTGTGATATTGAAACAGTACAATACCTCTTACGGTCTTCTACGAATTCGACACGCTTTCAGTGTGGTGGGAATTAAAGTTTGCTGCTGGAAAATACAGATCCGTTGATATTGGATAACAAATTGTCTTTGCTTTGTATGTAGATCTAGGATCATTATTTGTTAGCAACGAAGTCAATGATCCATACAATCTGTGTTAGCTACAATTCAAGTAAGCCATGGGAAAGCCTCAAGGATTTAAAGCCGGCTCCGGCGTGGAAGCCAACATGGGTATACTGCTTAGCTTGCTTTCCATATATCGACACGTGAGGTTTAAGTAAATCTGCTAATTACTGCACACTTCACGCGCATACAGTGTCGTGGCTATAAAATCTGTTCTAATCTTCTCATTCCGCAAATGTAGTAGGGAATACATGAAGAGCCTTCAACGCAAGTTTTTCAGGTTACATTCTAAGGGTGACTTTCCAGTTTCCATCTTTCCTCAAGACTAGCTGGTATGTTTGGAGATGTGACTCCAACAAATGACATAGTAAATCCTGAAAGCTAATTTGTGGCAGTAACATGTTGCACTTATGTTATAATTACGCGTTTTGTGCTCACTTCATCCTATCACTCACATTACATACTGAGAGTTCTCCTTTAAAAACAGATAAATGAACTTACATGACGTAAACTTTAGGATATGATTTTATTACTGGCAAAATTTTCTTTCTCTAGTCTGTATTTTGCGTAATTTGGTCCATCTGCATTGTGATGAATTTTGAAAACAAAACTGTCACGTTACAGAAAAAGACATAA
The DNA here is from genome assembly GCA_026315105.1 of Locusta migratoria. Lineage (NCBI taxonomy): Eukaryota > Metazoa > Arthropoda > Insecta > Orthoptera > Acrididae > Locusta > Locusta migratoria. The sequence goes on from CM048755.1 coordinate 346,996,280, forward strand.
GGAGTCTGCTATTAAACACAAGCAAATATTTCTCCTCTTGATTCAGCTTTGGCAGGCCGCAGTGGCCGAGCGATCTGCTGCGTGCCAGTCACGGTCTGCACGGCCGCTGCGGTCAGAGGTTCGAATCCCCCCTCGGGCACAGATGTTTGTGCCGTCTTTAATATAAGCTAGTTCATAAGTAGTTTGTAAGTTTAAGGATTGATGACCCCGTAGTTAAGTCCCTTAAACAAAACAAAACAAAACAAAACAAAAGAAAAAACAAAAAAACAAAAACAAAGAAAAAAATCAGCTCCAGAGTCATCATGAACAGATTAATTATGAATAGTTGTTGAGGTCCATATGACATAAAATTATTTAATGTGTGTTCACATTACAATCTTGGGTCACTCACAGAACGTAATCAAGAGCATTGAGGAGTAATGCATCAATACTTACAATTTCATCCATAAAGCTATCCTGGGCTGCAGCAATCAAACTAGAAAGCATAATCTTATACGTGAAACCTATAATATATCATACTGTCCCTACATTTCATTTAGTATCTAGAATGTAATATGCTCACTGTGAACTTTTAATGGTGTATGTCATCAGTGACAGTGAAGTGTGAACTATTCTCTTTACCCTTGTTAGAAACGTGCCCTTTAGTTTTACTATCAAGTAAAGACTGAAAAATTGCTGAATAATGATACACACTATACCTTACTTGTGGATAGACTATAATGAATTTCTTACAAGTGAAATATTTTAGAAAATCTTTGTTCTTTATGTCTGGTAAATGTTTACACATATGAAAATGTCTTCAGTAGGAATAAGGCTACAGTTCATTACTGAGAATGGTTCTACATAGATCCATGTTCTCATTCTATTAGCGAAAGTCGTGTAGAAACGCTGCAAGCTTTACAGAAGACTTTACTTACATTGTATTTTATATGTGACTGTAGCCACAGCTATGCTCTACAGTTCTCGAAGAATCTAGTATGGCACAATTCCAGTATAAAATCCTGTAAAACAGACACCGAAAACGTACATCAACAAATACTACCAAACAGCCACAGGTACAAGTTATGTAATAACGCAACTTTGCCTTACTTCAGCACTCTGGGCTCTTATAAAGGCAGCTGTGCTTCTGCACAATTTTCTTTCTTCAAACATCAACAAATCATTTCTCATCTCCCTTTAAATATATATCGATTTTCCCACCCCAAACTGCTCTGGCAACGATCAAACTGCGTTTATCACCATGAAAAATGGACATAAATTTACATATTGTACACTACTGGTTCCTAGCTTGAACCAAGATATTCAAATAGTTTATTCTATAAAGAGTTTGGCACAGTGTGAAGCATTTATTTCCACAAGTTTTGGCATATTAATATGGGCTCAGTTTATGGAGTAAAAGGACTGCAATTTGCCATGGAAGAAAGAAGATCTGTAACCTCTGTGATTAATTATCATTTGTTTTATATGTAGTCTAATGGTCTTTATTAATTGAGTTACCATTTGGAACACTTCAGAACAAATCATGTCAAGCTAATGTAGTAGTTTAGTTCTGAATGTATGTTTAAGCTTATAGAAGAGTTTATCTTTAATCAGTAAAACTAAGAAATCAATTGCCAAGTGTTCTAATAACTTCATGAAGACAACTCCGGAGACGAGTCATATCTTCAGATATTATTTCCTTTAACTACAGGGTGTGGACTAGCCAGACCTTGTGAAAGGAACATCTTAACTTCTGTATATTCATAAATAACAACTAATAATGCTGGAGGTTATTGTACTGTCGAAATATGGAAGTAAACATGTGGTGACAGCACAATATGTGAAATATGTCGCTGGCAACTTTTCAGTTATCCATCATCATAAAGTTACTTTGCATAAATAAAAGTTTAGCGCTGTGAGTTCTCCAGTATTTCCCCAGAAAAAGAACACAGCCTGTATACATGAATACATTACCAATATCTTTTAATGACATTCTATTTTTGTACTAACATAACAGTTTTAATTGCATTGTAAATTATCTGTGGGTGAATAAATTGCCACTATACTACCTCCAGGAAACATTTTGCTTTTTCTGTTACCACTTCAAGCATCACATGTGCCTACAAAATTGGTTGGTAGTCCTGCACAAGACGACGCTCGCGACTTTTTTGCTCCAGCAAATTTAAGTATTTTAAATAGTAATAAGACTTTTTTAATAGTTATAAGTAATTAATAACGTGTATTAGTGTTCTCTTGAAGCTCACTATTAAAGGTTTCACTTTGTTTTGTGTATTTTTCGAGAAAACGCGTAAATATTAAGTAGGTTTGCAGTCTATTTTTGCTTGTCTTTTTGCACAGTAATTTTAAAGAATCTCAGTACTTGTTCTTTTTTTTTCATCCTAGCATATTAAGTACAGCGTATCCCCACATTGTTTTATTTATTATTTGTAAAAGCAGCGTAAAATTTAATTTGTTTTACAGACTTTGATCTTATTACCTTTGTTTACATCCAGTCGTGAGTAGGCCTGAATTTCGCTTACACGTTTTCTTTGTTTTTTTAAAGGTAATTTGACTACTTCTAAATAAAATAATACTTTTACCATGTGAGCAAAGTGTCAGACTTGCTGTAGAATTGTCAGTTCCGGTGTATGGTGTGATGGGTGCAGTATTTTTTTCATTGGGGTGACTGTAGTGGTGCGGGAATTGGGCAAGTGAGCGAGACACATCAGTGGTTTTGCAGGCTATGTACTAGGGATTGGAAGATAGTGGAACTGGAGGGGAAAATTGCTGCCCTTGAGGCAGAGTTAGGTCAGGCTAAGAGGGATCGAACAGATTAAAGAGGGAGAAGGGTAATCAGAGGGTGGAAGTGGCAACAGGTGGAAAGAAAAGGGCCAGGACTCAATCATAGAGCTTTGTGGTGAATGTAAAAAATAAGTTTGACCTGTTGCTTCAGTTAGAAACTGATGAGCCTCAGATAGAAGTAGACATAGACAGGGCTGAACAAACTTTCAACAGGAATTTGAATAAGAATGTACAGAAATCAGCAAAAAAAGGAAGAAAGCTTTGTTATTAGGTAGCTCGTATGCCAGAGGTGTGGGCCAACTCCTGCAGGTTGAACTACGAACAGAATACCAGGTCAAATGTTTCTTCAAACCTAATGCTGGTCTGGGTCAGGTCACAGAGGATTTAGGTTCACTGTGTAAAGATCTCACCAAGGAGGACACCATAGTTATTGTGAGTGGTCCAGGGAACAGTATTGACAGAGATCCGGGCTTCATCATGCAGTGTCACCTGGCAAAGATTGCATCAGCGTCGATGCATACCAGTGTTGAGTTCATGCCTGTTCTGGAGAGTCGTGACCGACCTCATTTGAACTCTTCTGTTAGGAGAGTTAATTTGGAGTTTAAACAGCTGCTTGAATTAGGTGCGGGGTCACATATTTGTGTGGTTCCTGTTGATGCACTCAGTAGGTGGGATTATACTAGACATGGCCTACATCTCACTAGGAACGGGAAGGGTAAATTGGGTGGACTAATAGCAGGAAACTTAAGGGGCGGGAGGCACTGACATGAGTGGTAAAATACCAGTGGTTACAGGTGTGAGACCAGTTCCTTTTTTAGGATAGGAAAGACAGAAAGAAGTCAAGTTCTAAGAGAGATCAATATTGAAACAAACCTTCTCTTTAATAAAGCAACTAAACAGTATAACTCTGACACATCAGATCAGCAAACACAGCTGTTAGTCAAAAATCAGCACCGATTATCAGAAATTTTATCTCTACCCAGCTCTGCAACAGTCAATGTAAAATGCAAATTATCTTTAGTGCACCAAAATATTAGGGGGCTATGAAGCAAAATAAATGAACTACTTATATGCATTGATGAATTAGAGTCATCAAACCCAGTTGACATAATCTGCCTCTCTGAACAACATGTGACCACTAGTATAGATTTGCTAAATATTCCAGGATTTAGGTTAGCTTCCAACTTTTGTAGAGTGGAAATGGAGGATGGAGGAGTTGCCATATTCATTAAAAATTGTTATTAATTTAATACCATAGACATTCATAAATTTTGTTTAGAGCAGCATATGGAAGTATGTGCAACAGAAGTAGAATTTCGTAATAAATAATTTATAATAGTAACTGTGCACAGAGTACCAAATGTTAACTCTAATTTGTTCATACATCACTTTGAAGCTCTGTTGGCTTATTTGACAAGGAAGAAACAATTAATGTTGGCTGGTGATTTTAATGTAGACTTCCTTGAAAACTCTCCCAGTACGAAATTTTTGCAGTCCTCAGCATTGTCAATCAACCTAATTCATACTGTTAATTTTCCAGCTAGGATAGCTAAGGGCTCAAAGGCAGCCATTGATAATATCCTTATAGAAATGTCAAATGATGAAAATTATATTATAAAAGCAATAATAAGCAGCCTTTCACACCATGGCATGCAGTTACTTTTACTAGATATTAATACTGATCAGAATATAAAATCTATCAAATATGAGTTTAAGAGGGTACTCAATCAGGGAGTAGAAAACTGCTCAAAGACATGAATTGGAGTTATCTTTACAGTGCTAATAGTATGGATGAGAAATACAACACCTTCATAAATAATGTCATCAACTTATTTGAAAACTACTTTCCCCCAAACCTAACACAGATTAGATAAAAGTCTACAAAGAAACCATGAATTACTCGAGGAATAAAGGTCTCCTGTAAGACAAAAAGGAAGCTATACCTATCAGTTAGAATCAGTTGAGATGTAAGTGCTTTAGATCATTACAAAACATACTGCAAGATATTGAAGTTAGTAATACTGACATCAAAGCAAATGTATTATCAGAATAGGATAGGCCTATCAGACAACAAAATAACGACAATATGGGATATAGTAAAGAAGGAAACTGGTAGAACCGGATATGAAGAGGAGCACATAGCATTAGGAGTGGATGACACAGGGGTAACAGATGTGTGCAGTATTGCTGCAATTTTCAACAAGCATTTCTTAACTATTACCGAAAATATGGAATTATCAGGGTCGGTAACTGCTGCAATAGAATATCTCAGACCTGTAACTACAAATAACTGCAGTAATATGAGTATGACACAATACCAATAGAGTAATATCCACCATAAAATCCTTAAAATAAAAAAAAATCCAGTGGCTACGACAATATATCAACAAATTTGATTAAAAAGTGTGCTTCTGAGCTTAGTGATATTTTAATTTCTTGTGTAACCAGTGTTTTATCAGTGGAACATTTCATGAATTGTTGAAATATGCTGAAGTTAAACCATTACATAAGAAAGGAGACAAAGAAATTCCATCAAATTTCCGCCCAATTTTACTTTTGCCTGCTTTTTCAAAAATTTTAGAAAAGATAATGTACAGTCGTCTTCTTAAACACCTTACCTCTAATAAACTATTATCCATGTCTCAACTCAGGTTTCTAAAGGATTCTGATATTGAGAAGGCTATCTACACATACAGTGAGAACATACTTAATTCATTAGACAATAAATTACATGCCACTGGTATATTTTGTGACCTGTCAAAAGCATTTGACGGTGTATATCACAATACACTTTTGAGCAAATTAGAATATTTTGGCGTAACAGGAAGTTCTGCAGAATGGTTCAAATCCTATATCTCTAATAGGAAACAAAGGATGTCAATAGGAAAGAGAGGTGTTCTGAACTATCAGGCCTCATCAAATTGGGAACTAATAACATGTGGTGTCCCCCAAGGCTCTATCTTAGGCCCCCTGCTTTTTCTTGTATATATCAATGACCTTTCATCATCAACATTACCAGATGCCGAGTTTGTTTTATTTGCAGATGACACAAATATTGCAATACATAATAAATAAAATATAGCCTTAGAAATATCGGCTAATGAAATTTTCATGGACATTAATAAATAGTTGTTAGCCAATTCTCTGACACTAAACCCTGAAGAAACATAATATATACAGTTTAGGACATGTAAAAGGTTTCCTACCAGTATATATGTAGAGTATAACAACAAGGAAATAGAAGAAGTTGAAAGTATCATATTCTTAGGATTACAGCTGGATAATAAATTTAACTGGGAGGTGCATACCACATAACTGTTGAAGCGTCTAAACAAGTCCCTGTTTGCTATGCGAATGTTGTCAGATATAGGAGATATTAAAATAAAAAAAGATGGCATATTATGCATACTTTCACTCCATAATATCATACGGGATTATTTTCTGGGGCAACTCATCAGTCCAAGGAAAAGTTTTCAGAGCACAAAAACGTGTGTTATGGATCATATGTGGTGTCAACTCAAGAACATCATGTAGAGGGCTATTTAAGGAACTAGGGATACTTACTACTTACCAATACATTTATTCCCTAAACAAATTTGTCGTTAAAAATATATCTTTTTTTTAACCAATAGCTCAGTCCATGGGAACAATATTAGAAACAGGAATAACTAGCATGAAGATCTAAAGTCACTTACTTTGGCTCTGAAATGTGTCCAATATTCAGAAGTACACATTTTCAATAACATGCCAGCAGCCATAAAAAATTTAATTCACAATAAAGTACAGTTTGAAAAGAGTCTAAAGGATTTTTTGGTAGCCAACTCCTTCTAATCCATTGATTAATTTCTTACCATAAGTGATTGATGTAAGTTATTGTATATAATATTCACAAATATGAATACTGTGTTTAGTTTGACTTCAGTACAAGGTTTTGCAGTAATGTGATCATGGTAAATCAGTTTTGCAAACAAATAAATAAAAATAAAATTAAAGAAATTAAAAAGATGCTAAGAATTGTAATTTGCACCTAGTATATTAGTTTGTAGTAATAAGTTTTATGTCATATAAAATGTAAATACTCATAAGATAATTGTTTTTCCTGACCAATTCCACATCCACAAGGGCAATTACATTTGGGATCTGTGGAAGGTACATTAACACACATGCTCTCTTTTTGTAAGTATATATTGTGTATTTTGTTCTGACGTGTTCTACATCCAGGAGGATTTCTTCAATTCAGACCCACTGGAACGAAAAGTACATCTAATCTAATCTACATTAATTTACAGTTAAATTATAGGCCAATTTAAACTGTCCATCACGTCACCGTCCTTCAGAACATTCCAGTGTATTTCTAATGGCGGCATTCACACTGTCCGCCATCGGACCGTCACATCACATCTACGTCATTTCAAGCTTTCTCAAGAAGACTGTTTTGATGGAACGGTCGTTTGGTAATATTGGAAGTTAACCTATTTTGGTCACGCGATTTTCATGTTGTAATCGATGATTACACGGTTTACATGCAAATGCGTCTTATTAATCTGTATTTTATTGTTATCATTTGTTTTAGCGGTAAATTCCAAGTGTTTCATGACAACTTAAATATTTTTCTCAATTGAGTGTCGTTCTAAAAGCGAGGTCGGATGTCTGAAACCGAAAAATGGTTTATGTTTCATAATATTGTAACAGAAAAGACTGAAGCAAACTGTTTATTTGAATAAGATTGTAATTTCATGACGCATTTGCTATCAAATAACATTTAAAATGAAAAAGTCTATGCTGATGAAGGGCAAAAATTCAGTTTTTTACGATGGTATTAACAATGTCAGCAGGAAAATCGTAATGGTTAATGAAAACAGGCTCTATTTATTCTCTTATAAATATTGTTTGATGGTACATATGTTTATATTTTCGATTGACAATAGACGTCGATGTTTTGAAATGTTGTTTCAGTTCCCAGCACTATACCACACTAAGTTGGCCAAAAACATACATTGTAAAGTTTTCTTTGACTGTCAATAACATTTAGCGTTGTTGTTAACTCAATTCCAGTATTAAACTATAACTTTCTACATAACAGATCGCCACTCGTAACCTCACTTTCAAGATCGCGTATTGGGACAGGCGAATCGATGTGACAGACAATGACGGACAGTGTGAATAAACCTTGACGTGACAGTGTCATGACGTGACGGACAGTGTGAATTGGCCTTATCTTGCATTGTTTTTTTACGTTTAGGAGTAATGTTTGAACCACATCCTATAATGGAAATTACATAAATGTTCACATCATATTGAAAATAAACGCTCAATTCCTGCGTTTGACTCCAGGTTGCACAAAGCAATTTCTATAGTTATGATCATGACTTTAAATTCGATGCTTTTTTCCTTTGACACTGAATATTTCAACCAATCTAGTATGTACGTGTTTCTTGGAATAGTTCCAGTAATTTAATTTTTCACCTACAATCGTTTTGACACTGCAGAATTCGTCAAACACTTCAGCACTATCCATTTACACGCTGCTCACATTCAGAATCATTTGTACACTTGCTTCCATTTTAACTGTTTTATGAAACTGGTTCAACAAAGTCAATTATAATCGGAGACTTACTTACCCCAAGAATCCAGATTTTAAGTGCTACATCATAAAATGAATGAATATATGAATAATATGTGGTGAGAGCAACTCATACAATTCCTTCAACGTAGATTTAAACTTAAGACAGACAAAATTATTTTGTTTCCTCTTGTATACTTTTGTTATGGATAATTCTTAATGTGATATAGTTTCTGCAAAGCAGGCATTCTCCTTTTCATTTTCCTTATGCTCGCAGAGATAAAGAACAACTGATTCAGTGAGAAAAAATTATTTTATAGAAGGATAAAAATACAAAATTCTTTCAAGAGCAGGATGCAAAGCCAGTTATTTTGTAGCGCAGTAAAGGCCAATTCACACTGTCCGTCACGTCAACGTCACGTCACGGAACCGTCACGTCAAGTTGTATTCACACTGTCCGTCCGTGTCCGTCACGTCAATTCGTCCATCTCAATACGCGATGTTGAAAGTGAGGTTATGAATGGCGATTTGTTATGTAGAAAGTCATAGTTTAACACTAGAATCGACGGAACAACAATGCTAAATGTTATTGACGGCCAAAGAAAACTTTACGACGTATGTTTTTGGCCTACTTACTGGGAACTGAAACAACATTGCAAAACATCGACATCTATTTTCAAGCGAAAAAATAAACATAGGAAAACATCAAACAATACTTATAAGAGCATGGATAGCGCCTGATTACATTGTCCATTACGATTTGCCCGCTGACATTGTTAGTACCATCGTAAACAACTGAATTGTTGTCTTTCATTAGAACTGAATTTTTCATTTAAAATGTTATTTAATGAAAAATGCGTAATCAAATTACAATCTTATTCAAATAAACAGTTTGCTTTAGTCTTTTCTGTTACAATGTCACATGACATAAACCATTTTTTGGTTTCAGATATCAGACTTCGATTTTAGGGGGACACTCATTTGACAAAAATATTTAAGTCGCCATGAAACATTTGAGATTTGCCCCTAAAACGAAGTATAACAACGAAATAAAGATTAATAAGACACATTTGCATATAAACTATGCACTCGTAGTCTGCAACATGTAATTCGCGTGTCGAAACTAGGTTAACATCCGATGTTAGCAGACGGCCGTTCCGTCAAAACATTCTTCTCGAGAAAGCTTGACGGATGGCGACGTGACGTGACGGTCCGGTGACGGACAGTGTGAATGCCGCCATTAGAAATACATTGCGGAATGTTCTGACGGACGGTGACGTGACGTGACGTGACGGACAGTGTGAATTGGCCTTAAGTTAGCAACTGACAGTAACTGAAATTTAAAAATTGCAGAACTCAGTCAATATTTCCACCCTTCCAGTAAAATATGACAATACTATCCACTATCTTAAATAATATTATTGCCAATGGCAAAACTAATGTAAAATGCTCCTATACAACTGTATAATGTAAAATAAAGGTTCTAATTTTAAAAAAATAGTATCTTTAGGTCTACTTTTTGGAGATGTTATTACTAATATATGTTTATTTCAACAACGTCAAATAAAGATAACTTACTGATGGCGGCGCAGAGATGCTGAAACATGTTTCGCTCATATGAAAAGGCGATGTTTTGCATAATGGTTATCCTTATATACAGTAATTGTAACTCGAACATGACAAATACAAGAGCTAGAAATGTAAATGATGCAGTTGAGGTAAAGCGCCAGAACAAAACTCAACGATAATATTATGTCTAGCTTCATAATAATCTATGTAAAAACTCTGTGATACTAAATATTAAGGATTTCATTTCATGACATCTCTTTACTAAAGCATGTTTATGACAGTAACTTAACGTTTTACATTTTTCAATGAGCATTTCATAGAAACAATATAAGCAAAATTTGCTAGGATATTAGAAACGAAATTTTCCATTATTTATATTATGTATTTAAAAAGAAGTAAATTATTTTAGAAGTTGTTGAACAGCAGCAGAAGCTGCCAATTTATGTTTGTCTAAATTGCTGAATATCCGAGTTCTCGCTATGTGTAATCCAGAATATGGCACTACAAATTTTACAGTGAATTTCATAACTAAGCTTTACTCTTCCATGAAAGAATATTTTTCTTTTAAGTCAGAAGAAAAGACGCATCTGCATTTAGGCAAAATAGCATAGTTGTTATTTAATAATAACATCCCACATCAATGGCCAACACCAGACTTATAAAACTTCGTCTGTCTTCATTGTCACATAATACGCTAAACAGTGACAACAATGAGACAAAACCTAGTCCATCATTTCTCACCACAATGACAGAAATAATTCAGTTTTATTTTATTACGTACAAGGACGGTGACAACAAAGTACGCATCCCAACCAAAAAAATTCTCGTGACGTGGGATACACGAGCAACGAGTAAAAGAGGAGAGTGTCTCTTTTTTAAAGGAAGAATGGCAGTCTTAATATAATATTGTACTACATGGCCCAAGAAATCAGAGTTTGATACTTTAAAAAAATTATTACGCCTAATATCCAGAGTAATTAACCATGTATGCGCTAGGCTGCATTAAGTTCGCTGATCCAACGATTATAGCTGTAATGTCAATATTTTGTTTGTAGTTTTTCTGCTAGTTGATGTGTTTATTCGTATTTGTTTCTATTAATTGATATTTATCCGCTACTAAAATGGGAACAAGAGCTGCTGCCTGTAAGTGAAATGGCTATCATCTTCGTAACAATTGTCATATATAGTAAATCTGTTAATTAAATATATATATACACACACATTGTGAAATTATCACCTCTCATATTGTAATTAAAGTTTTCAGTTATGTAGACAGCTGAAAATAACCAAATATTACGATCAAAATATTGTGCTTGTGTTTAGTGCGTGCGAATCATACATAGGTACTGCTTAAACTTTCATTTCCTCGTGAATTTTTTTAATCTCACGTCTATACCGTCTACATGTTAACTTCATTCGGATTTTAAGTAGATTGCTGTTTCACTACATTATTAAAACAGAACTGCGTGGTTATTAACATGTCGTGATAATCATTACTTTGTCGAAAAAGTTACTGTTTTAGACACAGTCAATTCTCATATCGTCATTAGGCAGTTATTACCCCACTTGTAGCTTATATATATTATATGTAGAGGTTTGGTCATTCACTTTTGTTAATCAGTGGAATCAATTTACATTTACCAATGAAGAAGCCACCAGGTTATCAGTAGTAATATTCTACGTACCTAAGCAGTTAATTGCGTTAGGCGTGATTTACCGAAGTGTTTGTTATTCATCTGTGTTTTGCTAAGATTTGCGTTCTGCTAAAACAGTTACATCTCATATTTATGGCACAACCTTGTGCTTTACTTTTCTTTCTGTTATATATTGATCACTTAAACTATTTGAATTAATTGAGATAAATATCAATAAGTGTATTTGTCCATCATATGGAGTAAAATTCTTCAGTTTTCTCCTTCATCTCTGTGTTGTTTATTCTTATTATTATCCTATTTCTGTGGAGTTTTCCACTCACTACTAACAGAACAAGAATTTCGCTAGTAATAATAGGCTCTTCAAAATGTTTTTGGTAGGCCTAGGCTAGAGATGCAGTTGGCAGATGTATGGTTAAATAAGTAGGCTGTGTTTTGAAACTACATGCTACCTTATATTGTATGATCTCACAACCATCTAGGTGAGAAATAATACTCATGAGTACCTGTGCAGTTAAATACTGTATAGGCCTATATTATTATTTAATTATGTGTAAATGACTAATTTGTCCTCATGTAGTCACATAAATGAGTTGTGTGCATGTAGCCCAGTAATTCACTGTCTCGAAACCACCTTTTACAAGTTGTTCATGTAGTCTACTGTATGAGATTAGTAAACAAATCACAGAATCTTCTAGTACAAATAGTTTCTACATATTGAATACTTATGTGATTTCTTTCTTTCTTTTTTTTTTCTTTTTTTAATCACTTTGTGTTTATTGCAAGTACATTCTAGGCCCTAGTGATCTACAAATGTCTTGAAATTAATCAAAGCAGTTTTTTTTTTTTTTTTTTTTACTACAAAACAGTACCTATTGAATTACAATGGTGGTGGTGGTGGTGGTGGTGGTGGTCTTCAGTCCAAGGAATGATTTGCTGCAGCTCACCATATTTGTGTGTGATGTGCAAGCCTTTTAATTTTCGAATAACTACTTAAACCTATGTCCATTTGAATGTGCTTCGTGTACTTGACACTTGGCGTCCTACTACAGAGTCCCCCACCGCCACATACCTCCCTCAGTATTGAAGAGATTCATCGATGCATCAGAATGTGCTCTGCTAACCACTTTTTTTTGTCCCAAATTTATTTTCTTCCCTATAATGTTAATTAATTCCTCATTAGTTATTGTTGGCTTTTGCAGTATAATATCCTGCACTCTTTTGTAGCACCACATTTCAGTACTTTCTGTTCCCATCTTGTTTGAACTGCTTGTTCTGGCCAAATTTCATTGCCATAACAGGCTATGCTCGAAGAAATACCTTCAGGAAAGATTTCCTAATACTTAAATGTATGCCTATATTTGATTGCATTTTTCTCCTTCAGGAACAATTCTCTTGCCAGTTCCAGTCTTCATTTTGTATCCTGGTCACTTCAGCCATCATCAGCTGTTTCAGTGGCCAAGTAGAAAACTCATAAAATATTTTAGTGTCCCTTTCTTTGTTATCATTTAAATCCATCTTATATCCGCCTTACAAGGCACCATCCATTCTGTTCAGTTTGTTTTCCAAGTCCTTTGCTATCTCTGACACAATTACTACATCATCTGCAAACCTCATAGTTATTTTTCTCCATAATTTCAATTCTTTTCCTGCAAATACTGTTTGGTTTCTTTTAATGCCTTCTTAATGTACAGCTGAGTAATTTTGGGTGTGACTACTACCTTATTTCACTCGCTTTTGAAACATGGTTTCCTTTCGTGCACTTCACCTTTTGTAACAACCATCTGGTTTCTTAACAAGTTATATATCCTCTTCAGTCCCGTGCACATATTGGAAATGTAAATGAACTACTTTTCTGCTATTTGGTTTATTTTAATACTAATTAACAATAAATTAGTCAAAAAAAATTTTGCAAGCATACTGTTTTTTTTTTTACAGTTGGTATCATATATGATACCTCGGGACGTGAGTAGGGCAGTTATACACACAAATGTGTAGTTTCATGTTGCTTTATTACAAAAATAAATCGTCACAAGCATTACACTTATAGTTATTATTTGCTGTAGCATTTAATAATATTTCAAAATACAAACTTTTCATAATGGTAAGTAAACAATTCAAAATTTCAAATTTTTGTTGCCTTTCTCATTTTAACTCGTTTATCAGAAAAGAGTGTGTGTTAAAAGTCCTAATTAATTTAATGTTTTATGGAATTTGTTGAAACAATTCCTGTCAGTAGTGAAGCAAAGGAAGACCTTACACTTTTCACACTGTACAAATATGAGGCCTTTGCAGCCTTCTACCCTACACTTTCACCTGTTCTTCTGAACATGGTTCATGATTTCAGGCAAATGTTGCATACTTGCTTGCCTTATCTCTGTTGGTGGTAGTCGAACAGGACATCTTGGCCTCTTTCTTTCTTGGGAACAATCTTTATCGGAGCCAGGTTCTTGCACCACAGGTTCCATCTGCAAACTTCACCTTTTGTGGAAATATATTGAGTTTTCAGCAATATCAAGCTTGAACTGCTAGTATGGCATTGTATGGTTTTTTTGCAATACCATTTTGCATTATACTCTCCCTGTATTGCAAGCATGCAGCAGCAATTGCAAAATCTATGATATGATGAATCACTCTAATAGTCCACTTGTGGTCCGTGGCTCTCATGGAATATTTCCCGAACATCCTGTGTAACAGGTATACACCACCCATGTTAGTGTTGTATGCCTTTACCACACTTGGACATGAACTTTCTTCAGTTTCATTTATTTGCATTAAACATCATCATCAGATTCATCAATTTCTATGTCAGAATCATCTGGATTAATTCTGTTCACCAACTCAAACATTTCATCATCAGTTGACCCTGGGAATCAAGCAAGAAAAAAATATAATCTCACTTTCACTGACGTAAAGAAAGTCGGCATTAAATCCCGAGGTATCGTATATGATGCCCGAAAGTTTAAAGTTTTATAATCTGTTATGTTGATTTACAGTTAGATATTAACAGAGGGATATTGAAACGATATTTAGGCATGTAAAAACTCATTAAATTAGGAAAAAACATCTCTTTACCTTTATTTCGTCAAGACATGTTGTGGAGCAGCGGAATCTGAAGTGTTCAGACGGTGCTGCCACCTGTTAGTATTCATGAGAAGGACGAACAAATGTGCTGCAGCAAGCATGAAGTCTGTATTACATGATACCGGGACCAGAAAAATTTCAGCTGGGTGGGTTCCCAAGAAAAAAATTAAACGTAGAGGTATTATATATGATACCTGGGTAGTGAAAAGGATATAACCTTTTGCTCCCTATAATATATTAGTGTAAAATAACTTTTATAATGCCAGGCAATTCCGCAAAAAGATAAGGTACCAGACTACAGGAGCACCAATGTACAGGTTCCGTAAATGCCGTCAAAATTTTGGTTTTCCTTAGTTTGTGCAAATTGCTTAAGGCAAATGTTGGGATGTTTCATTCAAGAAAGACATGACTGATTTAATTTCCCAATTACATCTTAAGCTCTGTTTTCAGTTAGCCTCTTGAAGAATGTTCAGTGTTTGGCAAAACTTTACAAAGAGCCATCCACACTCTTACCTTGAACTGTATGTTGGTAATGCCTGTCATGAATGAAAAAACCACCCTCCAGGACCAAAGACATTGTTTGGGGGGGGGGGGGGGAAATGATAAGGATCTTGTTGCATTGCCACTTAAAAATTTACTGAGGAAGCTGTTTGTGATGGAATTTAAAACTGGGCAAACTTTTAATGTAACACCCAAACTGAGTGAAGAAATTTCTCCGATATTCAATGAATTCTGATGTACTAAAAACTAATAACATGAGAACAATTAAAAAAAAGTAATCATAGGTATATAGGGCCTATTAGCCTAGATATCGCAGGTATTAAAATGTATTTTTTACTCATGTTTGTAATTATTTTGCATACTTCCAATTGAATCTTAAAGTTTAAATGTATACTGAAGTTAGATATCATAAAGGTCTAATAACTGTGTAATTTTCAGATTTTTATGTGGTCCCCCAACAAAGATATTGCAGACCAGAAAATGAAAAAATAAAAAATAAATACAATTTTTTAAAATAGTGTATTTTCTTAAGTGTAAAATGCTCACCAGTGATAATCTATTTAAAAAAAATAATTAAATAAACAAACAACTAAACTGTACAGTGTAACAGCATAAAAAATATTAAAGCCGAGAAATTAGTCTCTCCTTGGAAAACTACTGTTCAAAAATTAAGGTTTTTCTTTTAATTGCATTTGATAACTTTGAATTATTAAATAATACATTCAGCAAAGTGGTAATGGTGATAAGTTGCAGACCAGTGTGTGATGAACTACATGCATTTCATCTGAAAGGCTCAGAACAATCCACTACCATATAGAATAATTTTTAAAAATGCAGGTGCTTGCAAATGCAAAAATATACATTTAACTTGGAACAAAAATGGGCACTATTTCAAAGTAATAAATATTTTTGTAACTACTAAACATTGGGGCCCAAGAAAGATCAAATTTTTCTGAGATGGTCCAGCAACCAGTGCTGGACCAATTGGTATGGGTTGACTCTTTGTACGTATTTGTAATGTTACATTTGTGTATGTTGTGACTCCTTGCACCAAATGTTGATATGCTGCAGATCATCTGCCTTTTACTAAGACTTACCAGTGTTGCAACTTCTCTGTGTACTGCAGTGTCGTAAGGCCTCATGGAACTTCTGATTTTACCTACTGCCATTATACTGAAGCGACAAATCTCTCTTTCCCCATTGTGTTCTGAATTCATGAATAATCATACAGAACTGTTAAGAGATGTCTCTACAATCATGTTCCGCATGGAAGATGGCATTACCAGCTTACAAATAGGCCTATACCGATGATTATGCCAGTACCAGACTCTATGTGGAAGAATGTGGCCCAATGCCTTGTGAATCATCCTGTTGTCTCTCAGATGTCGTGACATTTAGAGATGGAAATTGTATCCTGGAGGCCAGGGCAGGGCCGGCCACATGTCGCATCAGAAAAAGAGGTCCATTATTTGTCTGTGAGGGCACATCAGTACTGCACAGGATCTGACATCTGACTTCGCAGCATCCACTGGAAGAGCAGTGTCGAGGCAAGCAATGTACAGATGTCTGTGGCAGAGTGGTCTTTATTGTTGGAGGCATGCTGTATGAATTTCTCGTATGCATCTTCAATCTTCACAGAAGGCAATGTCAGGAGTGGACTTGTCAAAGTGCCAATTGTATGATCAAACAGTTGGCCTTTTTCTTTCTTTTTTCACAAGTGAGTTTCAATCTGGTCTGGAGAGAGATTCTCAATAGATTCACATCTAGAGGGAACATAGTACACATGATTTTAGGACCCAATTTGGGAAATAAATTGATAGGAGGATCCCCTTATTGTGTTGACAAGGATTATGTTGACCACTCAAACATATCTTCACGAAATTGTACTGGTGAATTCCCAAGGTTTAACTGCTGTCAGGTATTGTGACAGGATGTTGGGACCTTGTGCAGGTCTTGCAAAGGGCTATGAACCCAGATTTCATATTGATGGACAATCATGCTCAGCCTCATAGAGCACAGGTTGTCAGTGTTTTCTTGGAAATAAAATATATTTCATGTGTGGTGTAGCCTGCTCACTCCCACAATTTTAATGCCATAGAGTATGTCTGGCAAGTACTGGGGAGACAGGTTGCATCATGTCAGCATCCTCCAACCACTGTCCCAAGACTGGCCAGCAGCTCTGTAGGAAGAATGGACATTATTGTCTCAACATGAAATTGATGGCATTATTTGCTGCATGCCTCATCATTCTCAGGCCTGTATTGATGCCACAGGTGGTGACACCCATAACTTAGCACATTAACCAGTTGTTGGACTCTCTGTGTGATCCATTAAGTCTGAGTAAAATGAAATATGCATTGCTGTCTACCATTATACATGTTGCAGTTACTTTGTTTCTGTAACCTTTGCATTGTTCTATTTTACCATCACCTGTTTGTACTGTTTTGTGACAAAATAATCACAACCTCCCAAAATTTTGGACACCAGTGTATAAATGTACGGTATATTGTGGAAAGTAATTGTTCTATAACACTTCCCTGAAATATGGAAAAACTTACTTTCATGTTGGAAGACTTCTCTCTGATGAGAATGACATAGGCCTGCTGTGTTCTGTTTGCTAGAAGCTCTTCAGTCCAATAAGACAGCTGGTCTGATATTCCATACTCCTATTTAGGCAACAGAGTAAAACCATTTCAAATACCTTCTGAAAATCAAAGAACACAGCATCTTCCTGAAAGACTGTATCTATTACTACCCTGAGCAGAGCCTGAGCTGATCACTGGTAAGTGCCGCCAGTCGTTTGTTACCATAACCTCTGGAGGTGGTTCAGCAACTACCATTGTAATTTGAAACTCTTCTGTTAGTATGTGTTTGTGTTACAAATGTGGGATTTTGGGTCTGTCTTGACGCAGAACACCTGTCTATTTAGATACCCATACTAGTTTCAGCTGAAATTTCGCCATCATCACTGTTGCTGTTGACATGCTCTATGCTGAAAAAAAAAAAGGGGGGGGGGGCAACAAACATCGTGGAATGTGCAATGGGTAAATGGTACAAAAGTACAATAACAACTGTTTATACAATGATACAGCTGAAAAGAAAGTGTACACATTATATTGTTTTTCACAGTTTTGTGACAATGTTATTTCTGCATTCTTCTACAATAAACAAAACCCCACTGATGATGGTGGGATTTCTGCTGAAACTAGTATGGGTATCTAGGTCGACCCCCAATCCCACATTCAGCAACTACCATGTGGCGCAATGGTGGAACATTCTGGGTGGACTTATAGTTTCCTAGCTGCTTGTGGGACCAATGTGGGCCTGTCGAAATTTTCTGTTTCTACTCCCAGTGGGACGAGTGTGACATTGGGAGTGAGGGAAGGGTTCAACATGTAATCTAACAAGAGAGCTCTTTTACCAAGCCATCCAGGATTAGGACTTGTTAAAAGAATTTCCACAGCATGTGCTGATACGCAAGATAGTGTTTTCATTTATTAAAATAAAATACATAAGTTTCAAGAAAGTTTTAATCCTTCTACATCCAAAAGGGCTCAGAGAACACTGCAGGGAGACACAAATGAGTGAAAAATCTGAGAAATGGTACCCTGTTGGTTAGCAATTCTATACAAATAGTGAACTCCAGAAAAGCTAGGAGTCTTGGGAAGTATGAAATAGAAACGATGCTACGTAGTACAGTGAGCTACATCAAAGGCAAAGTTGATATTCCAGTTGAAGAACTTAAAAGTGAGTGGACTAAGGAAGGCACTGTCGTCATCCAAAACATCGTGAAATGGATGGATGTTAAGTTAATGAAATCCATCTCATTTGTTTTAACCTTTGAGTCTTTTCAATTTTTTTTCTGATTCTAACGGAGGATAGGATAGGCCACTGGTGAGCACTCTTCCCCATCCAAACAAGCAAAATTGTGAGGACAGCTCTTCTGAGCGTGTTCCTCAGAAACTTCGAAGTAGTCGGAGGAACAGGGCACAAGTGTGTCAAAATGTATTTGTCATAGTAAAGAGAGTGGAGTTTTCCTTTGCGAAGGTGTTCCCATTCTACATTCAAAAAGCACTTGATGGGATTACGAGTGGTTTGAAGTGCATAGGGGCTTCGTAATGGTATGCTGCTGATCGAAATTGTGACCTCTGGTCAAGTACAGAAACTTCTTCAGGCGAAATCTGTGGGTGAATACCCAATTATTGCAGAACTGCATAAAACTTTAAACTCTTGTTGCAGGGTGGTATCGTGTGAAGATCTCCTGAACGAAGCTGTGAGTGCTTTACAACAGGCATGGGCTAGTGAAGGTGTCACAGAAGTACAAACCGTAATGAAAAGAGTGAATGGAAATCTTGAGAAGACTTAGACCTTCGTATTAACATTCAATTCACGGGTCCTGCCCAGTCACATTAAGGCTGGATTCTTATGTCTAAAGGTTCGTCCGTTTTTTCCAAACCCCTTGCGGTGCATCAAGTACCAAAGGTTTGGTCATATTACGGTTGTGCTAAGAACAGGAACTGTGGTAAGCAGCTCATGCCCCTCAGAGGCTCAGCATTAATTTTCTGAGTATGGGCTTGGCGAACCTGGGGTCCTGAGCTGTGGGCTGTGTCGCGCCAACAGTCTGCTACACTGCAAGCTCTGTGCGTGCTTCAACGACCATCATTTGGCACAACGGTGGAACATTGTATGTTTCAGAGCCCAGGGATCTTGGCTTAATTGCCCAGGTCATGAGGACAGTACAAACCTTTATAAAAAAAAAAAAAAAAAAAAAAAAAAGTCAATCTCAAGTTGGGCTACGTGCCGAGGAGATGCATGGCTGTTGAGGTTGAACAGTCATTAGCGAGCAACCTCTGAGGAACCTGCCACACCTCAGTTGTATAAGGCTTACCTAGGCAAGTGGGGCTCTGCCTTGGTGGACCTGTAGATCCCTAGCTGCTCGTGGGAACACCATGAAACGATCTCGAAATGTTGGCGGATGTACAACCGCTGTCTCTAAGTGAGGAAGGCCTGATTTAAATGCAGCAATGTATGATCCCCACTCGTTCCCTTCCCTGGCCACCTCATGGGAGGAACGTAGGGCCTGTCAACAAGGTGAGGCTTATGCCCCTAAACACCTTGTCTATAGCAGAACAGATGTCGATTCCTTCCAGTCGACAAAGCCTTTATTCTTTGTGGAGCACCTTGAGGACAAGTTTGCAGAGGTTGAGGGCATGTCCAAAATGAGATCAGAGGAAGTCCTCATAACGACGTCATCCCCAGTGCAGCCACAGGCATTGGTTGCCTATGACAAGCTGGGTGATGTTTCTGTTTCAGTAACACCTCACAAGAGTTTGAACATGGTCCAGGGCATTATATTCCATAAAGACCTCCCGAGGAACTACAAGTAAACCTGGAACAGTGAGGCGTTCATTTTATTCAACATATTTATAGGAATCTGAAGGAGTACAGCGTTGCCACCGGTGCCTTCATCTTGGCTTTTGAGCTTGATTCATTACCCGAGAAGGTCAAAGTGATGACCTACTAGTGCAACGTTAAACCCTACATACCTCCCCCTATGTGTGGTTCTAAGTGCTGGAGGTTTGGGCATATGTCCTCATGGTATGATGCCAATCCCACCTGCCGGGAGTGTGGTCGTTCATCTCATCCTGATGTTCTGTGTGCCCCTCCTCCAGTCTGCATAAACAGCAACCAGCATCACGCTCTCCGCTCGCCACATTTTACAGTTTTGCATAAAGAGAGGAAAATTATGAAATATAAGACCTTGGCCAGGCTGACATACTCAGAGGCTAAACGCAAGTACCTTAAGCTCCACCCAGTAAGCATGCTCACTTCATATGCTACAGCCACTTCGTCGCTATCTATGGCGACAAGGCCGCAAACTGTTCAGCCAGTTGTAGTGGGCCAACAGGCTCTCCCATCTTCACCCGCCCCCCAGTGGGGGCACCTCTTCCTGTGTTGCTTCCAAAACCCCAATCTTGGGAGCAATTATCCCCCCAACATTGGAGACACTGGTCCCCACCCCATAGTCAGAGAAGGAGCAGCCTTCTCTGGTTCCACTCGCAAAGAGGGGATTGCTTGTATCCCATCCTTCCTTGGCTTCTTCCGCTGGAAAAGTGGACACCAGCGATTGGCAGACAGTCCCAACGAAGGCTGGTTGTCGGGCATCGAGATCCTCCTCAGTCCCTGAGACTGAGGCAGCGAAGCCCTCTAGATGGGAGTAGCCAAATGAGCAACAAGAGGCTCAAAAGGACAGTAGGAAAAAGAAAGAGACCACGTTGGTTGTCACACTACCACACATCCCTCCACCTCCAAGGACGAGGTAGAGATTCTAGCGTCCCCTGAGGATCTAGCTCTCAACGGTACCTCAGAAACAATGGATATAGATGCAACAGCATCTCCAGCTGTGCCTGCAAGTGATCCTGAGGTATAAAAAGCCCTCATTAGTACCTCATGTCTTCCCAGACCATCATTCAGTTGAACTGCAGTGTATTTTTCTGACACCAGGCTGAATTACGCCACCTCTTAAGCACAACACCTGCTTTCTGCATTGCTCTCCAGGAGATCTGGTTTCCAGCACTGTGGATCCCTACCCTTCATGGCTAAAGGGGTTATTATTGTAATTGGAGTCTATATAACGGAGTTTTAGGTGGTGTCTGTGTGTATATCCTTAACTCTGTTTATAGTTAACCTATGGCCCTTCAGACACCTTTATAAGCTGTGGCTGTCAGGGTAAGGATACCACACAACAGAACCATCTGTAGCCTAAATCTTCCGCCAAATGGTGATGTACCACCACACACACTGGCTGCACTGATCTCTTAACTCCCGCCACCTTTTCTACTACTGGGCGATTTTAACACCCATAATACCTCGTGGAGTGGTGCAATAGTCAGTGGCTGTGGAAAAGTTGTCGAGAACTTACTATCCCAGCTCGACCTCTGTCTTTGAAACACCGGAGACCCCACACATATCAGTGTGGTGCTCTGAACTTTCTCTGCTATTGACCTGACAGTTTGCAGCCCTGGCCTCTTACCATATGTCCATTGGAGGACACATGATGATTTGTGTGGTAGTGATCATTTTCCTATCCCATCGTCACTGCCCTGCATGACCTCCCTGGTGGGCTTTAAATTAGGCAAACTGGGATGACTTCGTTCCTGCTGCCACTATTGGACCTCTCCCAGACGACACTATCGACTTGGTGGTTGAGAGTGTCACCCAAAAGATTTTATCTGCTGTGGAACACACAATCCCCCATTCATCCAGATGTCCCTGGTGAAAGACAGTGCCTTGGTGGTCGTCGGAAGTTGCGGACTCCATCTGTGACCATAAGTGTGCTCCTTAGCACCATAAGCACCACCCATTGCTAGACAATCTAATCACGTTTAAGCGACTCGAAGCTCATGCTTGCCAAGTGATACAGAGGTGCAAACAGGAATTTTGGGTGAGGTACATCTCAATCATAGGCTCGTGTACCAGCCCTTACCAAGTCTTTACGAAGATCCGGCACCTGTATGGCTACCAGGCCCAGACAACAATTCCTAGGATCTGTCTACATGGAGCTGTCTGTACGGATAAAGGCACTATTCCTGAGGCCTTTGCTGAGCATCATGCCCATGCTGCTGCATCCCACAGTTATTAGCCCTCCTTCCGTATATTAAAACAGCTGATGGAATGCAAAAATCTCTCATTTACCTTACGCCGCCCTGAGGTATATAACACTCCATTTAGCGAGTGGGAGCTCCTCAGTGCCCTTGCCTAATGCCCTGACACCGCCCCTGGGCTGGACAGAATTCACAATCAGATGTTAAAACATCTGTCTCATGTCCTTGCATTGTTTAATCACATCTGGAATGATGGGGAGTTTTCCCATCACAGTGGCAAGAAAGCACCATTGTCCCAGTGCTTAAGCCAGGTAAAGATCTGCCTAGATGTGGACAGCTATCGGCCCATCAGCCTTACGAACATTCTTAACAAACTGCTAGAATGCCTGGTAAGCCGGCGGTTGTATTGGCTCCACAGTGAGCTACACAGATGGTTCGATGGCGGAAGGTCGTATTGGCTTTGCTTATGTGCAAGTTGTACATAACGAACAGCATTCCCTACCAAAAGGCTGCAGTGTGTTCACTGCAGAGTCAGTAGCCATCCTTTGTGCACTCGAGCATATTCCTGCCTGCCCTGTGCAGTCCTTCGTCATCTGCAGTGACTCCCTGAGCGCGGTCTACAGCGGTCTCGATCAGTGATTCCCTCGCCATCCTTTGTCTCAGGCCATCTTAGAGTCCCTATATGCCATTGATCGACGTGGATGGTCAGTAGGCTTTCTCTGGACTGCAGGACACATTGGGATAAATGGAAATGAGCTCGCTGATAGGTTAGCAAAGGATGCTATACATAAACCCACGCTGGATATAGGTATCCCAGCTAATGACCTCTGTTTGAAGTTACACAGTCAAGTTCTTGAGCTGTGGAATGCAGACTGGTGTTCCCTGCAAACACCTAACAAGTTACGGGCGATAAAGGAGACAACGAATATGTGGAGGTCCTCTATGCGGACTCCCCGCAGGGATCCCTTCATCCTCTGCCGACTCTGTGTTGGCCATACTTGGCTGATGCACGGTTACCTTATGTGTCATGAGGACCCTCCTCAGTGTCATTGTAGTGAGCATTTGACAGTCGCCCACATCTTAATGGAATGCCCTTCTTTCACTGTTGCAAGGCAGACTTTTAATCGCCCTGACTCCCTAAACCTTGTTTTAGGTGACAATGCCACTGTGGCTGATTCTGTTTTAAATTTTATTCGTGTCAGTGGATTATACAATTCCATCTGATGTTTCTTGTCTGTGATTTCTGTATTTGCTCTGCAACTGCTTAATTTTTTTTTTTTTTAAGGCCTGTGATTTTAATGTGTTACAGAGTGGCTGGACGTTCTTTTATTTCTGTAAACTCGCAGCCTAGACACTGGTATTTTCTTTTAAATCTCTCTTCTTTCTTCCCCTTTTATTTGATTCTTCTATTTCTGACATCTCTCATCTATGGTTTGATTTAGTTTATCACTTTTTGTCCCATTTTAGCAATATTTTATGTCATCTCTCTGGTATCTCGGAACGATATGTTTGACAGCCCGCCAGACCACATGGACTATGACAGCAGCTGTTAGGCGGCGCGCACAACCTTCTAGCGCTGCCATCGCCACTAGAGCGCTGCACGCCGTGGCGCGCCTACCGCGCCGGTCATCTGCGCAGAGAGCCGCACTATATAGGGCCCCGAGCCACAGCTCGCTCCTCAGTCTTGTGTTGACTGCGCTACGTTTACCTTCGATATTTAGTGGTTATCTGGCTTCGTACTCTGCTCTGTCACGGTTCCGATTTGGCTTGAGTTTTGATCTTTGTTTTCGATTAGTTGTTGTTATTGTCGTCTCTGTGGTTTCGTGGAGTGTTTCTCATTAGCGGCGACGCTTGATCGGTCGGTCGTCGCTAGTCGCTCCCGACCCAGTCCAGTCTTCGGTCACTATAATCTCTGTGACTGGAAAAAGGGACTTATGACCATAGTAGTTTGATCCCTTTAAAACCCCAACCCAACCAACCAGCAGCTCATAAGACAGGTGTGGACTGCACCTCTCCACCAGTATGTGTTAATTGCTCCAACTCACGGTTTGGAGTAGAGATTGTCCCACCCACAAGGACAAGAAAAAAATCAGGAAATAAAGGTAACACGATGTGTGCCTTATGCCGAGGCAAAGAAGCAGTTTCAAGCCATGCAACCTCCATTATTCATTACATCATTTGCATCAGCTGTGAAACAGCATGCTGTTAAAGTTAGTGTGTCCACTCACACGGAAGTAGCAACCGCTGCTACCAACACCTGCTCTTGTTGTTGCACATGCCGAAAGGCAGACTCGGCTACTCCTGCACCTGCCATAGACTCAGCCACACAAACATCTCAGAGTGATGCAGTGCTGCCATTACCCCCAATAGCAACTGTTCCCCAGCACTGACCAATGCACCCCAAAAATAACTTTCAGGTTTATTGACCAGTAAAGCCAAACATGCCACAAAGTCAAAGTCTAAAATAGTGAAGTGGAACTTCACCAACCAGCAATGAAATCAGCAGCCACCACCACTGCTAAAGATTTGGCACTGAAACACTCGGCAATGAAAGTAGTGGCCACTGCTGCCACTTCTACTGTTGCTGATGATTTGGTGACAAAACGTCCAGAAGTTAAATCAGCAACCACAGCTGCTGCTGCTGCTGCTGCTGCTGCTGATCTAGCGATGGAGGTGATCCTTCTTGGGGCTCCACCAAGTCCACTTGGCCCACTGCCTGGGACTATGGGCTCCCCACCAAGGAGTAGAGAGTCAGTCAAGCCAATCTTTATCAAAAGGTAATGGACGTACTGAAGTGGAATTTAAATAGCTTCAGAATCCATCTAAACGAATTAAAAATCCTCACTCAGACTGGGACTGTGTGTCTGTGCCTCTAGGAAACACATTTTGAGGAATCTGATAGCCCTGTTTTCCGGGACTATCTCTTATATCATACCGATGACCTCAGTGGTGACAGGGCTCGGGGGGAGGTGCAGTGTTTCTCAAAGATACATTTCACTCTTCGCATGTACCCCTGACTACTACCCTACAAGCAGTTGCTGTCACTGTGCATTTTGTGTCCTTTCAGTTAATGCTTTGCTCCCTCTATCTCCCACCACAGGAACTGCTGGATGAAGACGCCCTTTCTGCACTGGTCGGTCAACTTCCCCGGCCGTTCTCGCTCCTGGGGGATTTCAACGTGCATAATACTCTTTGGGATAATGTGTCTACCTGTCTCAGGGGCCAAGTGGTTGAACAGGTACTCCAATCAGGTTCTTCCTGTCTCTTGAATACAAGTGCAATGACACATTTTTGTGCAGAAATGGGGTCTTTTTCAGCCATTTATCTAACAGTTTGTCCTCCTGTTCTTGCAAATTCTGTCCAATGGGAGGTGGCAGTCGATTTCCACTCCAGTTACCATTTTCCTATCACTGTTCACCTTCCACAGCGATTGAAACCTGAGAATTACCCACCCAAGTGGTTGCTATGTAAGGCAGATTGGGTTCATTATAGCCAACTAGCTGTTTTTGAGCGCAAGGATAATATTCACGACTGGGTGGATCACATAATGGCTGTGGATGCATCCATTCCCAAATCATCAGATCATTGAGGAGGTTGCCCATTCCCTGGTGGCAGTCAGCACTGCGTAGATTCAAGCACTCTCCATCGGCAGGATCTTGCAGCCTTTTGGCAAGTGAGGGCAAGAGTCCAACGGATATTGCAGGAGAGTAAAAAGCGATCATGGTACAAGTTTCTGAAGTACATTAACCCTTCAACTTCCACCATTGCAGTATGGGATTCTGTATGGAAAATATCTGGGAAAAAGAGTTCATTTCCATAAAGGACAATGGAGTCCTTAAAGTTGCACCAGTCGAGATTGCCCCAACAATGGCACAGCACCCTATTGCGAGGTTCAGGAGAGGAGACACCTTGATGTCATCTCTTCTAATGATGAGGCTTATAACACTTTGTTTTCTGTGTGGTAACTGGACACGCCATTAGCTTCTGCTCGCGAGACAGCCCATGGGCTCGACTTGATACATTATGGCATGCTACGGTATCTTAATTCAAAGTCTAAGACTGTTCCTCTTAACTTCTTCAATCAGTTATGGATAGAAGTGGCATATCCCGTCTCCTAGAGGGAATCCATAATGATACCAATTCTTAAACAAGGGAAGGACTGCATGCTCCCTGATAGCTATTATAGCGTTGTTTTAGCCAGCTGTGTTGGTAAGACACTTGAACGAATGATCAACTCGAGACTTGTTTGGACTCTCAAATCTCAGAACCTCCTTAGTAGCTTCCAGTGTGGGTTTCGCATGTATTGGTCTACTCTTGATAACCTCACCTTCCTGGAAGCGGCTATAGAGGAGGTGTTCCTGTGAAAGCAGCACCTAATATCAATCTTCTTCAACATTCACAAGGCATATGACATTACATGGCAACACAATATCATACATCAGTTGCACAAATGGGGTTTTCGGTGACACCTTTCCATTTTTCTGTATTCCTTACTTGCTGATCATTGCTTTTGGAGCAGAGTTAGGAATGCTCTTTCCAATAAATTTCCTCAGATTCATGGAATTCCGCAGGGGAGTGTTTTAAGCGTAACTTTGTTACCTATTGCGATCAACGGTATAACGTCTATTGTAAGAAATCCTGTGCAGTGCTCCTCGTACATGGACAACTTTTCCATGTTCTACTCTTCTTCTAGTCACGCATTTACTTCACACCAGTTACAGCTGATGCTTAAAAGACTAGAAGACTGGTCTGCTCAAACAGGTTTTAACTTCTCCCCTGAGAAAACCATGTGCATTGATTTTAATTGTGATTGTTCATTTTTTACCCCTCCATGACTACTGCTGTGGGATACTGTTTTACATTATCAGGATACTGTGTGGTTCCTGGGCTTCTTATAGCAAACTTACTTGGCTGCCCCACCTCAGGGAGCTCTAAATAAGAGCCCTTAAAGCACTGAACATCATGAAGTGCTTGAATGGGAAAAATTGGGGTGCAGTCAGATCCTGCTTGCTGCAATTTTATAAGGGTTATGTGCACTCCCATCTCAACTACAGTAGTGTAGTCTACTGTTTGGCATCCCCAACGTCTCTGAAGATGCTGAATTCCATGCAACCCGAGGGTATTAGATTGGCAACAGGAGCCTATAGGAGAAGCCGTACACCTAGTTTGTGTGAAGAGGCAAGAGAGCTGCCATTATACGTCCTTGACACTAAACATGCCCTAAAGCTCCATTCATTTCTGTCTTCTCTGGCTTTCTCTGTGACTCTAGATATCCTGGCCTCCTTGAAGCGACTCTACAATGCACGGCAATGAGGGATGAAAGCATTTGGTATCAGAGCGCAACAGCATTTACTGGATCTCGGTGTGCCTCCGTTCAACATACAATGTCAGGGTTGGTGCAGGCACCACCCTGGCTGTTATTGAAGCCCAACCTAATTTTAGACTTGACTGAGTGTGACAAACCATTCACTCCAGATTATGTTTTTAAGAACAAGTTTATTACCATTTTAAATAGCTGTCATGCTTTTAATGTTATATATATAGATGGGTCAAAACAGGGGGATATTGTTGGGTGTTCTGTCCTCTTTCCTACCCAAATCCTCAGATTTTGTCTGCCTAGCCAGTTCACAGTATTTGTCGCAGAACCTTATGCCGTTTTGGAAGCAGTGGAGCAAATGAAATGTGATATTGGCTCTAACTTCCTGCTTTGCTCTGATTCACTCAGTGCTTTGCAGACCCTTCAGCATATGTACCCAGCAGATAGGACTGCCCAGAACATCCAAGACATCCTCCTGCAGTTGCAATGGCAAGGAAAAGTGGTCTCCTTCTGCCGGGTACCTGGCCACATGGGTAACCATGGGAACAAGTTGGCCGATAACACAGACAAGGAGGCCTGTCGGCTACCGAACATAGTTGACTGTCCTATTCCTCTCCGGCCTCACTGTCATTGCTCAGAAACTCTTGTCATGCGCCTCTGGGACCAAGAATGGTCGGCCATGTTGGATAATAAGTTGTGGTCAATGAAAGACACAGTTAGGCCCTGGCGTACGACCGTACAGCTTGTCAGATGTGATGAAGTCTGCTTAACAAGACCTCAAATAAGACACTGGCCCTGGCGCATAGATTCCTTCTTAGTGGTGATGATCCCCCTACTTGTGTTGCTTGTGGTGTGCTGATTACCATTCAGCATAACTATGTTTGTTTCCTATGATGCTTTGAGAGAACAAGCTGGTTTGTTGGCCAACCTCTGCTCCATTTTAGGAGACAATGAGATGACAGTGGCATGCATTCTACGATTTTGTGTTTTGGCCAAGCTCCTACCAAAGATCTTAGGTCGAAAGTACTGAAATATAGATAGAGGAAGATAGGCTCATTCGGTCCATCCCTCTATATTTAGCCCACCGTCTTTTTAGGTTTGTCCCCCATTTGTCTAGTTTTTTTCTTAGTGCTGCTGAGCCTTTCATTATTTTACATATGATGTAGGGGGAAGAGGGTATGTCCCTTCATATTATCTCTTCCCTTGTCTGTCTGCTGTGTGATTTGGTAATATTGGTCTCCTCTATTCCTAGTACACGTGCTGAGGACTGCGATGTTGAGTGCCCTAAAGCTCCGACAACAACAACAACAACAACAACAACAACAACAACTGCAGCCCTATGTACCCAACCCCATGTCCTCTTTAGTGCCTGCACTTTGGGCACACCACCCTAGGTTACAATGGAGAAGCAACTTGTTAATGTGGTAAAGCCACCCATGACAAAGTTCATTGTATGACACCTGATAAGTGTGGAAATTGTTCTGAGGACCACTCCGTTTGGAGTAGGGACTGCAGTGACTAGTATAAGGAAACGAAAGTACAGGAAATTAAAACAACTAGGTACATTTCATATGCTGAGGCCAAAATAATTTATAAGGCTGTGCAGCCTCCTGTATTTGCCACTACTTTCACTTTTGCTCTGCAAAAGCCAGTTGCCAAAGCTGATCCTCTACACAAAGGTTGTTAGAAGCTTAGGAAATGGATTTCCTATATGAGTCTGCCATCTTCATTTTTGTCATTATTAATAAAAATGTCTAGATCCAGATATGATGGCAAATGCTGAAATCACATTATAAATAAAGACAATTTTAGTGATCTAAATAGTTTTGTTCATATTGACAATGGTAGCACTAACAACTGTGTTTGTCAGTGCAGCTGTAAGGCAGCAGTGGTTTCAACACCCGTAGCCCCCCCCCCCCTCCCCCAGAACATCAGAAAAAGCCATGATTAACAACACAAGGCCAATAAAGCAATCAAGAAGATTCCATCACAGGTGAAAACAGGAAGTAATACATCAAACCATGTCAAAGTTGATATTACCTAACATCGCAGGTTGTGGAGGCGATCTGATAGATTAATATTCTTCAAAAGTGAAATGCCTAGATTGCAAAATACTTGTTTATTTAAAGACGACTGGTTTCAGTGGACTACGCCACCATCATGTGGTCATATCAAAGTTTATAAGTTTGTCATCTGCCAAAAATATAAAAGACGTGCAAGAAATAACATAACAACATAACATTTACATAGGATGAAGCAGCACTAACCGTATCTTTAAAAAATGGGGATTAAATAATATGTGCACTTAGTCTGAATATAAAAATATGCATATTAAAACTTCACAGTTTGTAAGATACCACTGCAGTGACCCCACTCAGTGAAATGACAGAAAGAAAAGGAGAAACCTCACTGCTAAGGTGGCCTATATACTTCAGTAGATTGCATGGGTTTAGGACACATGGAGGAACTGTGTTAGCTGGCTCAGGGTAGACCACTATGTATATACCTCCAAAAAATTAATTTCATACCATTGTCAACAGTGCATACCACTTCTTGCCAGTCTCCATCACAATCAGTCTACTTGTGGTTGCACAGCACTTGGGTATATATGTTATCAGTTGACTGTTTGTTTTGTCTACTTGCCGTCACTTGAAACACTTGACGAATAGACTCTTCGTGACAGTCTTACTCATTTCCCCCACTCTTTTGTGCTCTGTGGAGATTGTAATGCACATAATGTGCTATGGGGCTCTGTAACTACCAATCCCAGGGGTAGAGCAATTGAGAGGTTTTTCCTGTCCTCATGAGGGTTTTTGCTGACTATGGGCCAGAGCACACACTTCTGTACTGCAAAATGGTCATTTTCTGATTTTAATCTCTCTCTTAGTTCCCCATCCATTGCCCGCATGACTCAATTGCAGATGATCAGTGACATGCATGTAAGTGATCACTTCCCAGTATGGATTCATCTGCCAGACAGAGCGATACCTGAAAGAAAACCACCCTTACGGGTGCTTAGTAGAGCAGATTGGACACACTAAAGCTGACTTACTGAACTGGAACACTGTAACAGCATCAAAGGGTGGGTGGATCATATTACCTAAATGATCCACTTTGTCGCTAAAGTATCCATTTCACTGTCTTAAGGACAATTGAAAAGGCAGTCTGCCCCTTGGCGAAGTAATGAATTGTGCTCTTTATAAGGACCAGGCAGGCAGCTCTGCATAGTTTAGAGTTCCAGACAAATGCAGAAAACTTCAGACTTTCGATTGGTGAGGGCAAACTGTTGTCAGATTATTCAAGAGAGTAAGAAGAGGTCATGATAGTAGTTCCTGACTACAATTAACCATTACACAAAAAGTACCACAGTATTGGAGCACATCAAAATAGTTTCTGGAAGAGGAGGGAGGTTTCAGTGGTTGATGTAGGGAATGCCTGTTAACAAACTCGTGAAACGTTGTCCAGGCTATGGAGCCTGTTTTGCCAAAGTTACTGCCAGTTAGAATAGAGCTTTCTGGTGTCACAGAGAGGCTGCAGAGAGGGGCAATTTGGATTTCCATTCCCTGGATGCTGCATTATTTGCAGCTTGTGACACATCTCCTGGTGAGAATAGAATTAATTATAGCATATTATGAGACTTCACAGGATAGAACAAAGGAACACTCCTTACCCTTGTTAATGTTATCTGGGCATCACATTACTACCCTGACCTTCAATGAGATGCAATTTTAACTCCATTTTTAAAACCTGAGAAAGACTGCACATGCCCTAGCAGTTTTCATGGTTTTTCCCTCATTAGCTGCATGGGAAAGACCTTAGAGTGGATGCTCAACTACTGCCTTGTTTTAAACATAGAACCTAGGCAGCTCCTTAGTCCTTTCAGTTTGGGTTCATGAGATATTGATACACCTTAGATAACCTGGCCTTCCTGGAGGTGGCTATACAACAGGCTTATCTGCACTGGCACCAACTTTACGATTTATTTTTTGATATCGGGAAGGTCTATGATACTACTTGGAGGCATCTTACCATCAGGCAGCTCCACAAATGGGATTTTCTTCTTCAAGTCTTCCCATTTTATTCTTTGTTGCTAAGTTTTATGTATTTTGCTCTTCTTCAAAGCTTGTAATGACAACACATCAGTTGAAAATAACGCTTCAGTGGTTGAATGAATGGTAGAGAAGAGTGGTTTTAAATTTTAAACTGAGTAGTCTGTGTGTGTGTGAGAGGGGGGGGGGGGTCCCATTCTGTTTTAAACTTACTTGAGCTGAGGGTGTTTGGCACTGTTCTTAATTATTTTAAAGACGCAGTGAGGTTTCTGTTGCCACACCTTAAAGACCTGAAAAGACGGCAACTCAAAGAGCTGAGTATTTTGAAAGTCTGAGGAGCAATTTTTGAGAGGAGATATAGGACTTGTCTGATGTGTTTCTATAGAGACTTTGTGCAATCTCGTTTTAATTATGGGTGCATGGTGTAAGGGTCTTCAGGATTGCTAGACATGGTGCACCACTAAGAGTTTTGGCTGACCACTGCGGCATATAGAATAAGCCTCATACTGAGCAGCTGCACTGAGGCGGCTGAGCCACTGCTTCACATAACACAACAGGTTCTCATAGTAAACCAGATACATAAAACACTGAGCTATATAACATACTGAACTGCTCAGCCTCTAATGGAAAAGTGTTTTCGTAATCGACAATGAGTACCAGGCCATATGGGATTTGCATGAAGGACTGACTTTTAGAGATGGGCGTGAGTTGTTTGAATGTTTTACATTAAGTTTGGAGCATGTTTCCATCTTGGCTCTTTCAGTGGCCCAGACTTTTTTAAGAAAGATCATCACATTTTACATAACAGTCTGTGTTTTTTATGATTTTAGATAGGCGGCATGGTTTTACAGTGGTGTACAGTGATTGGTCCAAACAGGTGCGCTCCTTTGCATGTTCCACAGTGTTCCTCATTTCTTTTTAGCAGAGCTTCACATGATCCTGTAGGCACTGGATCAGATTCAGGATGTACAGGGCAAATGGTTTCTCATCTGCTCCGATTCCTGTAATGCATTATATTCATTGTACCCAGCTGATAAGTCAACACAGCAAATACATGGTAAACTGTACTCCAGAGCCAAGGTATGTGGGGATTCAGGGAAATGAACAAGCTTATTGGGCTGCCAAGGAAGCTTGCAGGAAACATAATGTGACACATTGCGCTATTTGCCTACAGGACATTGTTTGTGTGTTGCAGCAGAGGTCTATGCAGTTGTGGGAGGTAGGATGGTTGGCAATGATGGACAATAAGCTGCAGCTGGTGCAGTCAACTGCCTGACTGTGATGATCCTCCTGCCAGTCATTCAGGCAGGGTGAAGTGATGCTTACACGTCTCTGAATCAGGCATTATTTAGTCCTTGCTTCTTGGTCTGGCGAGATGATACCCCACTCTGTGATGCCTGCAATGTGCAAATCTTTCTGTAACCTTATTCTAACTTAATGTATTATACATCATGTTGAGAGGAGAGAGAGAAAGTTTGGTGGGGATCTGGGCTCTGTTTTAGTTGTTGATGAGGTGAGTGTGATTAAAGTTTTAAGGTTTCGTGAAATCTCTGGACTGTGGTCTAAAATTGTGGGCTAGAGGTTTTATTGTGTTGTGGAATGCCTGGATAATCCTATTTTTATCCTTCTGTTCAGTCAGCTATTGTCATCTGCTAGGTTTTAACTTCTTCTACCACTTTATTTCCTTTAGTCAAAGTGTCATTCTTGAGATGAAATGTTCAGTGCTTCACTGTAGGTGCATACTTGCTTTCCCTCATTTTTGTTACACTTTATTTCTCTTATGGCTCTTGATCATTGTAATATCCTGTCTCTTGTCTTGGACCATTTTTGTCTGGCCACTAAAGACCTTGACGTTGGGCTCCCAAATCACCATATCTTAGCCTATCCTCTCCTTATGCTGATTTTACCATAGTTTAATTTTTGCTTGTCTGTGAGGCTTTGGCTATGTATTTAAATTTTCAGCAAAGCTATCTTTGCTTGTTTGCAGTTTTCTAACTGGGCTGTTGAACCATTGAGGATTTTATTTCTCACAGTTTTACTTAGCTCATATTCGTATAAAGTGTATTGTATGATGCTCTTGAAATTTGTCCATCGATACTCAACATTATTAAAGCTGGGTAAGAAATTTTTGTGTTTAACTGTCAGGTCTTCTGAAATCTGTCTCTTGTTGCTTTTGCTAAACATAAAGATTTTCGTACCTTTATTTACAATCGTTTTTGCCACTGAATTCAGTGATACATTAATGGCTTTGTGATCACTGAATCCCTGTTCTTCACTAGATGTGCTGTATGTGCAAATAAAGTGTTACAATTTCAGAACAACTTGCTGATTTATTCAAGAGAAAGATCATCACAAATTGAGCAAGTCAGTGATGTTTTGATCAACCCCTGACCCTTACGCAAGCAGTTATTCGATCTGGCCTTTGACTGATAGTGTTCTTGTAAGTCTTCCTGAGATATATTCCAAATTCTGTCCTATTGGCACAGTAGATCCTCAGAATACCAACTTAGTTGGGGAAGTGGGGTTGGGTGGGGGGGGGGGGGAGTGGGAGTGCGGCCCATAAAGCACCAAATGTTGTCAGTTGCTGAAAGATCCAGTAACCTTGCTGGATAAGTAAGATTTGGTAAGTGCAAAGACAAGCAGAAGAAATTCTTGCTGGTTGTGGGTAGGCCTTATGTTGCTGAAACGCAAACCAGAGATGCCTTTCCATGAAGGACAACAAAACAGGACATATAATCAACATATTGCTGTGTAGTTAGTTTGCTGCAGATGACAACCAAAGGGGTCCTGCTATGAAATGAAATGGCACCTCTATTATCACTCCTAGTTGTCACAGTGAGGTTGGTATTCCACCACTGTTCCCAATGTCTCCAGACATGTCTTCACTGGCCATGAGGCCTCCGTTCAAAGTATATCTCATCACTGAAAACCATTCTATTACAGTCAATGAGATGGCATACCGAATGTGCCTTGGACCCAATGGCAGACAGCTTTGTTGGTGAACAAAGGTGAATGGTAGTCAGTGCAATGGTCACTGGGAGCTCACTCACCCTCTCTCTTTTCTGTAAGCTGCTCAATGGTTCTTGTTGTCACAGAAGCACCAGCTGCATCTCAGATTGATGACAGTGACAACTCCAGGACTCTGAGTGCCTCTTTCATGATTGCTCAGTCCTCATATTTTATGGTTTTTCTAGGTTAACCACTTCCTTCTTAATGGTGAGTGGTTCACCCATTCTTGCCAACATCATGCTCTCAGGGGCTCAGCATTAATTTGCTAGGTACGAGCTAGGCGAACCCGGAGTCCTGAGCTGGGGCCTGTATCGTGCCAACAGTCCCCCCATACCATAAGCTCTGTGCGTGCTTCAGCGACCACCATACGGCGCAACAGTGGAATATTGTACATTTCAGAGCCCAGGGATCTTGGCTTAATTGCCCAGGTTGCAACAACGGTACAAACCTCTATAAATAAATAAAAACCACACCCTCAATCTCAAGGTGTGCTACATGCTGAGGAGATGAATGGTTGTTGTTGTTGAACAGTGGTTAGTGGGGAACCTGCCACACCTCAGTTGTATTAGGCTTACCCAGGCAAGCGGGGCTCTGCCTGGGCGGACATATATTTCCCTAGCTGCTTGTGGGAACACAATGAAATGAGTCAAGAATTGCGTTGGTGGATGCCAAACCACCATCTCTTAAGAGAGAAAGAACAGAGTTCAATGCTGCTACATTTGACCCCCAATCGCTCCTTTCCCTATCCACACCATCGGAAGAACAAAGGGCTCGTAGTCAAGGTGAGGCTTATGCCCCTCGATATTTAGTTTGTACTAGAACTGATGGGGAATCATTTATGTCTACCAAGCCTCTGTTTCTTGTTGATAATGGAAGACAAGTATGGAGAAAATGAGGTCTGGTTCCGTCTTGATAACAATGTCGTCTCCAGCTCAGTCATGGGCATTGCTCACCTGTGATAATCTGGGTGGTGATCCCGTGTTGGTGACACCTCATAAGAGTCTCAATATGGTCCAGTGCATCATTTTTCACAGGTATCTACTGTTAAAATTCAATGACGAGTTGCGCAAGAACTTGGAGAGGTGTGGTGTTCACTTCATCCACCGTGTCGATGGGGGGTCCGAGGGACAAGAGGATTGCCACCGCTGCCTTCATCTTGGCTTTTGAGGGTGACACATTACCTGAGAAAGTCAAGGTAGTGATCCATCAGTGTGACACCAAACCCTACATTCCTCCCCCTATGCGCTGCTTTAAGTGCTGGAGGTTCGGGTACATGTCCTCCCGATGTGAGGCCAGCCCCACCTGTCAGAAGTGCGGACATGCATCACACCCAGATGTCCCATGTATCCCTCCTCCAGTGTGTGTTAACTGTAGTCAGCAACATTCCCCCTGCTCACCAGATTGTTCAGTTCTTCACAAGGAAAGAAAAATCATGGAATACAAAACCATGGACAAGCTGACATATACAGAGGCAAAGATAAAATATCTAAAGCTGCATCCTGTGAGCACCCTATGCCACAGCAGTTTCACCATCATCATCCCTGGCAACAAGATCCCCATCGGTGCAGCAATTCTCCGTGGGCCCACAGGGCCAATTATCTATACCTGCCATCTTGAGGGTTGGGGACAACTCCCCTTCTCTTGCTCCCAAACCCTCTACCTCAGGAGCCATAACTCCCCAACCAAAGTGGGCACTGCTCCCCACCCCCCGAGCCAGAGATACACCAGCCATCTCTGGCTCATCTCGCAAGGAAGGGATCCCTTGGAACCCTTCCTTCCATGGTTCCTGACATTGGTACAGTTGACACCAGTGAGTGATTGAAAGTCACATCAACTGCTGGTCATAGGGCCTCAAAGAGCATCCTCAGTCCCTGAGACTGAGTCAGCAAAGCCCTCCTCGCAAAAGAATCCGAAGGACCAGTGCGAAAGAAAAAGAACAAGAAGAAAGAATCCCAGGTGGCTACCATGCCACCACTGCCTACCTCTGCATTTGAGGATGAGGTAGAGATCCTTGTATCCTCTGAGAACTTTGCTATTGTCGAGATCTCAGAAGCTACGGACCTCAAGGCTCAACCTCAACAGCAAGTGATGACAGATGGTTCTGTGCCTGATTCTCCACCTTCTTCTTCAGTTTGCCCTACACTTCAGGAGGCAGTTTGATCCTAAAATGGAACTGTGGTGTTTTCTTCCACCACCTGTCCGACCTGCAACAGCTATTGCACCACTTTCCTGCTTCCTGTGTTGCACTACAGGAAACGTGGTTCCCTGTCCAGTGGACCCCTGCCCTTCGCGGCTATCAGGGCTATTATAAAAGCTGTTCAGTGTATGACAGGGTGTCCAGGGGTGTCTGTGTGTACGTCTTAACCTCTGTACCCAGTGCTCCTGTGCCTTTCCACACAGTGCTCTAGGCAGTTGCTGTCAGGATCCGGACCGTGCAGGACATCACCATCTGCTCTGTTCACCTTTCCCCAGATGAGGTTATTTCTCCCGCCGATCGCCCAACTTCCCCCATTTATCCTTCTAGGAGACTTCAGTGCCTACCACCCTTTGTGGGGTAGCACTCAGAACTTGGGCCATGGTAGGGATGTTGAGAGCCTCTTAATGCAGTTGGACGTGTGCCTCCTGAACACTGGTGCTCCCACGCACTTTAGCGTGGCACGTGGCACATACTTGGCAATAGACCTCTCACTTTGTAGCCCACACTCCCTCCCCATCTCAAATGGAGTGTACATGACCTATGCAGCAGCGATCACTTTCCTGTCCTCCTGTCTCTGCCTCCTGTCGGTGCCTTGGACGCGAGAGATCACTGATGCCATCTGGGATTGTCAGCAAGCACTGCAGCATCACCAATGCCACCCATGTGTTGAGCACTTGATAACTTTCAGATGGTGTTTTTTGCACTAGTCCAGTGATGATCATTCTTGCTGAAGCAGGGGTCCCTCCTCAATGATTCCGTCAACAACACCTGCTGGCATTGTATGTCACCCACGTTCATGCCATGCCAAATCATCCAAACCGCAGGCTCCATTTTCTATCTTCTGCTCCCCCCTCCCCACGACCGTGACCCAGGCTGAGTCTTCCGATTGTGGCCCAGGTTTGGTCTCCCTTCTCTTCACTCAAGTCCCTTCCCCTTCCTCCCTCCTTCCACTATCCTTCGCGATCACCTCCTTGGTCCCTCCCTCACCTGCTACTCTACTTGGATTTGGCTTGTTGTTCCAAGGCTTCAGTTCCACCAACAACACTTCATCACCAGTTTGTGGCATGTATGGTCTCGTTCCGCGGTGCAGAAATGGTCTACACCAATGGTTTACAGCCAAACTGGATTTGCTTATGTCCACAGAGACCACACTGAACAGCGTTCCCTGCCTTGTGGGACCAGTATTTTCACTGCATGGCTCTAGAGAACCTCCGTTGAAGCCCCGGGAGTCGTTTGTCATCTGCAGTGTCTCCCTGAGTGGCTTGCAAGCACTTGACCAGTGGTTCACCAAACAACCTTTGGTGTACTGTATCCAAGACTCTGTTTCCTCTTTCAGCGGGTCTGTTGTTCAGTTGTCTTTGTCTGTACCACATCAGCAAACCTGGCAATGAATGTATTGATCAGTTGGACAAACAGGCCACCACCTCACAACCTCTGGAAATAGGTTTTGTGGAAATGGACCTCAAGTTGACGCTACACCGGAAGGTGTGCAAAGCTTGAAGTTCGGAATGGTCTGCTTCAAATATGAAAAATAAGCTTTGCACGATCAAATCATCTACAGCCATGTGGAAAACTTCATTGCACCCTAAACAACAACAACAACAACAACAGCCATTATCATCAAGTAGTGGCATTGCTTCTTTTCAGATGTCGAGTGATTCACCAATTACTCCAGTCACCTTCTTTGAGCCCAGCTATAGGTCCTCTCTAAATGCTGGTAACTCCATATATTGTACATACACCTGTCTGTGTAGCGTAGTTACTATCTAACTGAGTGCCGGCTGCGGTGGCTGACGGGACTGAGGCGCTTCAGTCACGATCTGCATGGCCACTACGGTCGGGGTTTCGAATCACCCCTCGGGCATGGATATTTGTGATGTCCTTAGTTGTAGCTAGTTCATAAGTAGTTTGTAAGTTTAGGGACTGATAACTCCGTAGTTAAGTCCCATAGACTCTACAAACATTTGAACATTTTTATCCAATTGAGTACACAGAATGAAATTCACAAAGACTTTCATCTGCTAGTGTTGATAGGTCCCCTGTTTACTAACTTTATCAGTTATGTAGTGAAATTGTGCTGCAGTATTCCAGTTTCATCCAGTTGTCACCAAAGTTTACAGATTTTCATCTTCTGATTATGCCTGTGTAAATATCAGTTTGTGATCAATATGGATAACTTATTCACAGTGTATTCTTTGTCTTAGAGTGTATGTTGTTGTTATTGTGGTCTTCAGTCCGGAGACTGGTTTGATGCAGCTCTCCAAAATACCCTATCCTGAGCAAGCCTCTTCATCTTCACATAAGAACGGCAACCTACATCTGTCTGAATCTGCTTACTGTATCCATCTCTTGGTCTTCCTCTGCGATTTTTTCCCCACGCACTTCCCTCCAACGCTAAATTCACAATTCCTTGATGTCTAAGAATGTGTCCTACCAATCTATCCCTTCTTTTAGTCAAGGTATGCCAGAAATTTCTTATCTCCCCAATTCTATTCAGTACCTCCTCATTAGTTACACGATCCACCCACCTAATCTTCAGCATTCTTCTGTAGCACCATATTTCAAAAGCCTCAATCCTCTTCCTGTCTGCACTGTTTATCGTCCATGTCTCACTCCCATACAAGGCAACACTCCACACAAATGCTTTCAGAAAGGACTTCCTGAGGCTTAAATCAAT
Source organism: Locusta migratoria (assembly GCA_026315105.1). NCBI lineage: Eukaryota > Metazoa > Arthropoda > Insecta > Orthoptera > Acrididae > Locusta > Locusta migratoria. The sequence continues at coordinate 347,036,283 of CM048755.1, forward strand.
ATTCGAGGTTAACAAATTTCTCTTTTTCAAGAACGCTTTTCTACCCATTGCCATTCTGCATTTTATATCCTCTGTACTGTGACCATCATTTGTTATTTTACTGCCCAAGTAACAAAACTCATCTACCTCCTTTATTGCTTCGTTTCCCAATCTAATTCCTTCAGCATCACCTGATTTTCTTAACACTGCACTCCATCACCCTAGTTTTGCTCTTGTTAATGTTCATCTTATATGCTCCTTTCAGCACACTCTCCATTTCGTTCAATTGCTCTTCCACGTCCTTTGCTGTATCTGACAGAATTACTATGTCGTCGGCAAAACGCAATGTTTTTAATTCTTCCCCCTGAACTTTAATTCCTTCTCCAAATTTCTCCTTGCTTTCCTTTATAGCTTGCTCAATGTACAAATTGAATAACAATGGAGAAAGACTACAACCCTGTCTTACTCCCTTTCCAACCACTGCATCCCTTTCATGCCCTTCAACTCTGACAACCACTGTCTGGTTTTTGTACAAGTTGTAAATAACCTTACGCTCCCTATATTTTACTCCTGCTTGCTTCAGAACTTGAAAGAGTTTATTCCAATCAACATTGTCAAAAGCCTTCTCCAAATCTACAAAAGCTAGAAATGTAGGTTTGCCTTTTCTTAATCTATCTTCTAGGATAAGCCGTAAAGTGAGTATTGCCTCCCGAGTTCCTACATTTCTCCTGAACCCAAACTGATTTTCCCCGAGGTCGGCTTCTACCAGTTTTTCCATCCTTCTGTATATAATTCGTGTTAATATTTTGCAACCATGACTTATTAAACTGATGGTTCTGTAGTTTTCACACCTGTCTGCGCCTGCTTTCTTTGGAATGGGGATTACATTTTTCTTAAAGTCTGAGGGTACTTCGCCTGTCTCATACATCTTACACACCAGGTGAAACAGGTTTCTCATGGCTGGTTCTCCCAGAGCCTTCAGTAGCTCTGAGGGAATATCATCTACTCCAGGGGCCTTGTTTCGACTTAGGTCTTTCAGGGCTCTGTCCAGTTCTTCTCGCAGTACAGTATCTCTTATTTCATCTTCATCTACCTCCTCTTCCCTTCCTACAATATTGTCTCGAAGTTCATTTCCTTTGTAGAGCCCCTCTATATACTCTTTCCACCTTTCAGCTTTCCCTTCTTTGCTGAGAACTGGTTTTCCATCAGTGTCCTTGATATTCATAGAGCTGTTTTTCTTATCTCCAAATGTTTCTTTTATTTTCATGTAGGCTGTATCTATTTTTCCTCTATTTATACATTCTTCTACATCCTTGCATTTGCCTTCTAGCCACTCCTGCTTAGCCATTTTGCACTTCCTGTCAATCTCATTTCTTAGTCGTCTTTACTCCATTTTGCCTGTTTCATTTACTGCATTTTTATATTTTCTCCTTTCATCAATTACATTTAGTATCTCCTGCGATATCCAAGGATTTTTTGTAGGTCTTTCCTTCCTACCTATTTTGTCCTCTGCTGCCTTCACTATTTCATCTCTCAATTTTACCCATTCCTCCTCTGTTTTATTTTCCCCTGTTTCTGTCAATTGTTGCCTAAAGCTCCCTCTGAAATTCTTAAGAACCTCAGGTTCCTTCAATTTATCTAGGTCCCATCTCCTTATTTTCCTACCTTTTTGTAGTTTCTTTAATTTCAGCCTACAGTTCATAACCAACAAGTTATGGTCAGAGTCTATATCTGCCCCTGGGTACGTCTTACACTGTAAAACTTGGTTCCGAAATCTATGTCTTACCATTATAAAATCTATCTGGTATCTCCCGGTGTCTCCTGGTCTCTTCCATGTATACAACCTTCTTTTGTGATTCTTGAACCAGGTGTTTGTTATAACTAAATTATATTCTGTGCAAAATTCTACCAGGCGGCTTCCTCATTCATTCCTTTTGCCCAGACCATATTCACCTACTATCTTCCATTCCCTTCCTTGTCCTACTACCGAATTCCAGTCTCCCATAACAATTAAGTTTTCCTCTCCCTTAATTATCTGAATAATTTCCTTTAGCTCCTCATATATTTCTTCGATTTCCTCATCATCAGCAGAGCTAGTTGGCATATAAACCTGTACTACTGTTGTCGGTGTTGGCTTCGTATCAGTGTATATAACTCAATAAAAAATATAAATAACTTGCTAGAGAAACCAATGGAATAAAAATATGTGAAACATTATATTACATAATATTACTAACATACAAGTATGTGTTCAAAACCAGAGCCCACTCAGACCATAGCTTTACCAGTTTCCATTTTAATCTATGCTTGACTTCTTTCAAAGATGTGAGTAATAATCAGAAATGACATGTTGTTTGGATTCCACATCAAACTGTAGGTCCCCTTTCCTCAGGTAAATAACCAGGTTATGTTACGGACAAACAAGTCAACAAGGCGTTGTACATTTAAAGAACTTGCACCAGACCATTCAGGGATATGTGCAGCTTCCCTTTTAATGATTAATTTCAGTTAAACTTTTAGTGGTTTTACACTACATTAGAACCACATTTTATATTTGTTTCATATATATCACCTTATTATCTCGGTCGTTCAGAGGTAGATCCCGTAGTTTTAGTAGCTCTCCTGCAAATTATTCTGAAAGCATCAGGATGACAGGCTCTTAACATCGTTTGAAACTAAAACATGACACGTTTCATTTTATGCACATTTATTTTCATTCTTGGTGATGCACACAAACAGAAGTTGACATGATGTTTTCATATAATTGACTGAAGTAAGACTAAGACTGCCTGTTGACTACATAATGACTCCATAACTAATGACTTAATACTTTCTGCGTTCGCGCCAATTCGTGCGTATTAATACAATCAGATTTTCGAGAACATTCTAGAATACGGAAATAGTTAAATACAGTTTTAATAATTTGTTTGTGGAACATAAATGAATCTTGCTGCAAGTAAAGATAGACAAAATTATTACAAAGTTAATAATAGGATTTTCATATCAAAACAAATCAGAAATCAAGATTGTAAATAATTTACAATTAGAGCAGTAGACAGATTCGTTTATATTATTTAAAATGGTTAAATGAAAGTAATTATGCAATTTTACTGTCAGTAAAGTATTGCATTAAGGTCAATGCATTACGGAAGACATCAGATAATGTTAGTGACAGAATTTGTGTTAAAATTACAAAGTTGCGTAATTTTAATGTTACATTTTTCTTTAAAAAGAGAATTATTGTATCAAAGTCTAATAAGATAGCTTGCTATTGATGCAATGAAACAGATTTATTAGGTATTATAATGTTTTATGAATAATTTTGTGACTATGCATAAAGAAAGTTTGTTATGATAGGTATCGAATGATTCATTAATCCAAACAAACAGAATTTTATAGGGGATATACACTACAACCTTTTATTGTATATTAATTAGGTGGGTGTTGTATTCTTTTAGAGCTTAATGCTACATATTCATTTATTCATGTCTTTTATTAAAATGAAATGCCTTACAATTGTTTCCATTGCTCAGCTGATGGTGTATAATGATTAAATGACATTTTTCAACCATAAGAATATACGAGGCATGTTTTGTAAGTAAGGTCCATTTTGTTGTAGGCACTAGTACTTTTGCACTCATACTGCAACGAGCACATGCATAGTGTTCCAGCATGCCTCAGGAACAAATGTGCTCAATTTCAGCTCTGTAGCGTACCTGTACAGTTCTGTTCTGTGCTTTCAAAATGTTTAAGACTATCAACTTGCCTACTTGTGTGAGGTTCATTCATTGATATGCTTTTTGTCAGCAAGGAACCTGTCTGCTGCAGATTTGCAAAATGTACTGCAATACTGTTATGATTGAAAGCAATGTGCATAAGTGGATTCGAGAATTCAAAGATAGCTGTGACAACGTCCATGATGAGGACTGCTCCAGTAGTCTTTCTTCAATTGCAGGTGATTTGGTGGTTTCAGTTGAAGTGAAAATTTGTGAGAACAGGCACTTCACAATAACAGGTCTCTCAAACAAATTTCCTGATGTGTCGAGATCAGAACTTTACAAAATTGTTTCTGAACACCTATAGTTTAGGAAGCTGTGCTCCCATTGAGTCCAGAAACTCCTAACAGAGGACCACAAAAACCAAAGATTTGAGTGTGCAATGAAGTTCTGGACTCATTATCACAAAGAAGGTGACAGCTTCTTGAATCAGAACGTAGCTGGAGACGAAACATGGGTTTCACACACCATGCCCGAATTGAAGCAACAGAGCATGGAATGGACACACACACACACACACACACACACACACACACACACACACACACACACACACACACACCTCAAAAGGTGAAGGCCAAACAGACGCTGTCCCAGCACAAAATCATGGTGTCTGTGTTTTGGGATAGGCATGGTGTTCTGTTGGACGACTTCATATAACAAGGAACCATTACAATGCAGAAGCATACTGCCAAACCCCAAGAAAACTACACAGAGTGATTCAAAACAAAAGACGTGGCATGCTGACAAAGGGAATTGTCCTTCTCTGTGACAATGCAAGACCTCACACTGCAGGTCAGACCCGCGATATGTTGAACAGTTTTGACTGGGTAGTTTTAGACCACCCACACTACAGTCCTGATCTTGTGCCAAGCAATTACCAGCTGTTTCTGCATCTCAAACAACACCTCAGTGGAAACCATTATAGTGATGATAGTGACGTGATAATGGCAGTGAACTCTTGGTTATTGGAGCAGGCAGACGTTTTAACAAACTTGGCCCCCATGTCGAACAATAGAATTAAGTATGCACATCCTGAAAATAAATTTACTTTTTTGAAATAACCTTTCATTGTGTACATATGTTCAAACAGATCGTACTTAAAAAAAAACACATCTTGTATAATTAGTAAAATGTAGTGAGTAGTTTCATTTAAAATGTAAATAGCAGTACTATTTTCAATTAAAGTGCTACTTTTGTATTCATTTTATTTCATTTTCCCTCTCATTCTTTCTGTTACAGTTACTGCTAAAATTCGGAATCTTCACGATTATCAGCTTCGACTGCTGCATGGAATTATGCCTGTGCCATCTGGTGTAGATATTGCCAACACACTAAAATATTTTTCTCAGACATTATTGAGTATGTATCATATTGTATATAATGTAATTATTTACACATGTCATGTATGTTTATGTTATAATGAGGATAGTTTTCAATTCGCCACAAAGGCATACTTCGAGCTGCGACAGTTACTTAAAAAAAGACACGTAAACATATTCACAATTTCAACCATTAGTATTTGTCAGTAAAGACTTCACTCACACGTGCACAATCGATTGACCACAACCATCATCTCCTGTCCCCTCACACTGAATCTTACTCTGCGGTGAGGAGAGGGTTGGGGGAACAGGAAGGTTGCAAGGCAGTTGTGGTGATAGATACAGCACAGCCTTACAGAGCATGTACTTATTAAATTGGTAGAAATAGATGCAGCTTAGGAATAGTTTGGGGAGGTGGGATATGGGAGGGACACACACACACACACACACACACACACACACACACACACACACACACACACACACATTCACAGAATGGGTGAGGTGTAGGAGTAGGATAGGAACTGTTGGATGTGTCGGGGGAGGGGGGGGTGTATCATAGGTTGAGGCCTGGATAATTGAGGTCAGAGGATGTACTGTAAGGATAACTCCCATCTGTTTAGTTCAGAAAAGCTGGTAGTCGGGGAGGGGGGGGGGGTGCAGATGGCCCAGGTTGTGAAGCAGCTGTTGAAACCAAGCAAATGCTCAGTACAAGTTGTGCCACATGGGTGGTCTACCTTGTTTTTGATCACAGTTTTTCTTTTCTTTTTGGTGGTGGTGGGGGGGGGGGGGGAGATTCGTCATAATGGACAACTGTTTAGTCATCAAGGTAATATAAAAAAAAGACTGTGCAACGATTTGCAGTTGGCAAATTACACGGCTGCTTTCACAGGTGGCCTGGCCTTGGATAGGTAGGTTAAGTGTGTCATGAGACTGAAATAAGAAGTCTGGTGGGTGCATTGAGCAGGTCTTGCAGGGGGCTGGTGTTGGGGGTGGTGTTGCATGGAGGTTGGGTGGGTAATGAAACATTACTTTAGGAGGCGTGGGATGGATCTTGGGCAGGATATCTCTAATTTATGGGTATGATGACAGAAAATCAAAACCTTGGCAAAGCATGTGATTTAGTTGTTCCAGTCCAGGGTAGTATTGGGTGACAAGGGGAGTGCCCTATTGTGGTTACTTCCTGGTGGTGGAGGGAGGATTTGGCAGGTGTTGGGATATGGAATGGGAAATCTGTTTGCAGACTAAGTCTGGTGAGTAGTTTCTCTCTGTGAAGGCCTTTGTGTGAACTTCAGCATTTTGAGACTGGGAGTTCTTGTTACTGCATACTGCAGATACACTGTCCATGGTTGGCTAGCCTGTGAGAGATTTTTTTAATGTAAAAGGGCTGGCAACTGTTTAATTGTAGGTACTATTGATTGTTGGTAGGTTTAATGTGGACAGAGGTGTGAATGGAGCCATCAGTGAGGTGGAGGTTAACATCCAGGAATGTGGCCTGGTCCCTGTTGGGTGTTCGAGTCCTCCCTCCCCCCTTGGGCATGGATGTTTCTGCTTTCTTTAATATAAGGTAGTTCATAAGTAGTTTGTAAATTTAGGGACTGATGACCCCGCAGTTAAGTCCCATAAGCTTTACAAAGAATTGAAATATATGTGGCCTGGTGTGTTGAAAAAGACCAGGTGAAGCAGATGGGAGAGGAGGAGTTGGTGTTTTGAAGGAAGGATGAAAGGCGTACTGGCACTGAATCCATCGAAAAACCTGAACCAGACCAGAGATTTGGGATTTTGCGATGCTAGGGAGGTTTCCTCCAGACAGCCCATAAACAGTTTGGCAAAGGAGGATACCATGTGGATGCCTATGGCTGTGCTAGTTTCCCCTCAAAGGAAAAGTAGTAGTAGTAGTAGTATTATCAAGGATACCAACCACTTCCTTCACTAAATCTTCCCTGTCCACCCCTTTGCTTCTTGGATCCTTACTTGTCACATTTGACACCACCTCCTTATACACCAACATACTACATGCCCATGGCCTTACCCCTTTGGAACACTACCTCTCCCAGCAGCCTTCGGAATCCAAAACCGATACATCATTCCTCATAACCCTCATCAACTGTATCCTGATAAATAACTACTCTTTGTTTGAAGGGAAAGTATACAATCAGATCCATGCTATGTCCATGGACACCCATATGCCACCATCCTATGTCAACCTGTTTAGGGGCCATCTGGAGGAAATCCTCCTAGCATCCCAAAACCACAAACATCTGGTCTGGTTCAGGTTTATCGGTGGTATTTTTATGATCTGAACTCAGGCCCAGGGCTTCTTATCCTCCTTTCTTCACTACCTCAACTCCTTCACTGCCATCTGCTCTGCCTGGTCTTCCTCAACACACTAGGCTACATTTGCAGATGTTAATTTCTATATTTCTGTCCACATTAAGCCTACCAACAACCAACAGTACCAACACTTTGACAGTTACCATCCCTTCCACATCAAGAAATACCTAATCCGTCCCTTACAGCCTATCCACCCATGGATGGCGTATCTGCAGTGAGGAGGACTCCCTTTCACAATATACTGAAGGTCTCACGAAGTCCTTCACAGAAAAACTTCCCTCCCACCCCCCCACCACCCCCCCCACCCCAAAAAAAATCAGTCCTAGGGCACAAACAGATTTCCCATGCTATATCACCACACACCCTAAATCCTCCCTCCACCACCAGTAACCAGCAAAAGAGTGCTCCCCTTGACACCCAATACCACCCTGGACTGCAACAACTAAATCTCATCCTTTTCTATTTTCTGTTATCATGACCAGAAATGAGAGACATCCTGCCCAAGATCCTCACCATCCCTCCTAAAGTAGTGTTGCCTCTCCCACCCAACCTCCATAACATGCTGGTCCATTCCTATGCCACCCCTATTATCCTCCCACTTTTACCTGAGACCTGAGCGGAAACTGCTGGGAGCAGGTGTTTACATTCAGCTCATAGCACATTGGCTGTTAGGTTAGGCCCTGCCTCCTCTCCCAGTGCAGCCAGCTCATACCATATAGCTTACAGGTTTTAAATGGAAGCTTAATGGCATAATGTGTCGCCAAAGGGACACGAAATTAAGCATCACTTTAATTTACAACTAATTGTAAACATAAACTTATGCTCCTCGCTCATTTTTATAAGAACACAATGACAAACAACACTCACGAATCAACAATAAAGACACAATGGCTACGACGCGTACTGCTGTTTACGTCGGTAAGTTTAGTAGAGAGGATAAACATTCCAGAGCTGCACGAATGCAGCCTTCTTCTGCCGATCGCCCAGGGCTCAAGTAACGGTGCGAGGATAATATCATATCCATGTGGAGGTCCTCACTCCAAGACCTGACTAATTCACCCATGTAGCACTTCTTAATCCATTGCCAGCAAAGGCTTATTCTATCCAGTGAAAGACCGGTGCACCTGTGAAAGCAGCTATGTAATTTACCAACTGTGTTGCAATCACTGCTATATTGGCATGACCACTAACCAGCAGTCTATTAGGATAAATGGTCACTGTCAAACTGTGGTCAAAAACTAGGTTGATCACCCTGTGGCACAACATGCAACCGAACATTTGCTCGATTTCAATTACTTCTTCGCAACCCGGACCGTCTGCATTCCCCCCCCCCCCCCCACTCCCACTACCAGCTTTTCTGAACTAGACAGATAGGTGTTATCTTTACAATACATTCTCCAATTTTGAAATTATCCAGGCCCCAACCTACAGTAACCCCCCCCCCCCCATACCGAACAGTTCCTATCCTACTCTTACACCTCTCCCATTCTGGTGTGTGTGTGTGTGTGTGTGTGTGTGTGTGTGTTTTCCACCCATTTAGTAATTACATACTTGGTAAGCCCATGCTGCAACAACGCCTTATAACCTTCCTACACCCCGTCCCCCATCTCCTCCCCTCCTGTATCCTCCTATTCCCTCATCACAGAGCATGATTCGGAGTGTGGTGGTCGGAGATGGAGATGATGTTTGTATGTCTGTGAAGTGTGCCTGTGTGAGTGATGTCTTTTCTGACAATGCGCTAATGTCTGAAAGCTTGAATTCTGTGTGTACGAGTGTCTTTTTTATGCACCTGTTGTAACTCGATGTGTGTCTTTGCAGTGAATTTTAAAGTATCCTCATTATATTACTGAATCCCTACCTGGACCTTTCATTGTTAGATATATGTCAATGATTTTGATTTATATTAATAGTAAGATGTTGGTGAAGGTACACTAAAGTCTGCCTGTACTGTATGTTTTTTCACAGAGAAATGGCAAAAATGGCTTTGGCCAGATATATATCATGCTCAAAATATAAAACTAATGTGAAAAATTTAAATACTCTTTGAATGACTGTTCCAGTTACATGTTCAGTTGACAGGATCTCTAGAGACTGTCAAATGTTATGGAGAAGGAATAAATTACAAATAACAGTGAAAAACAGTGCCTCCTCTGCACTGAATTGAAAGTGTAAATGTGGGAAGGGTTGAAGGAAGAATGAGAATGTATTGCCATGCCGGGGAAAAACTGTAACTTGTAGTTTGTCTAAATAACAGCCAATTTTATAAACATTTAGTGATGTTTTACCTGTATCACCTTTTGCATATAATAGTTGGTGGTTCAAATTTACCAACAGAAGACAAATTGTTGAAAAAGAACTATACCATTGGCACTTTTACATTGCAGCTGTGAGTGAAAGTATTGTTTTTGTATAAAAACTGAATGGGCAAAGATTTATATCTCTATGAGACAACAAGAACAACAGTTGGAAAAGCAAAATATTCCTTATTTAAATCTGCTGTATTTAAAATTTCGTTTTGTAACTGTATTTAAACCACAGTCCAGCAACTGGTAATACAGTGTTCTCAAAGTAGCCTTGGGTATGGGAAGTAACATATGTGATGCAGTGTACAGAAGCTCATAATTCTAGTGATTCAATTTTTTTCTCTTTTTCTTTGTGCCATTAGCACACCATTCTAACATTAAAGTATTCTGTTGCTCTCTACCTTCTAATAAAGACCATTCAGTTATTGACCTGTACCTTAGTGTTCCATCTGATGTAATTGCAAGAACTTTGTAGTTGTTACTGGTTTAGCATGAATCTGTATGCTCAGGCATGAATTTGAAGAATCAGAAGTAGTACTTGTAACTTCCAGTGATCAGCTGCTATGAATAAAATTAGACAGTAGTGGAATCACAGGTATCTGAAAATCTGCAATTGTGTCGTCATCATCATTGTTAGAGGAGGAGGAGGAAAAGACGTGGCAGACCCCAGCAGCATCATAGACTTACTAAAATAACATTTTCTTCACATGGCTTGGCAGTTAGCCTTACAAGTACAATTGGACAGAGTTTATACATTTCCTCATATAAAACTGAAATTGTTACTTATAAACTTTGATTCAGATCAACACTGGTAACTGCTCCACTACAAATGTTGCCTTATTACTTAAACAGATTGAGTTGCTTTACACTTACTACTCACAATTTCTACAAAGTATTTGAAATACCATATAAGAGAATCACCAACCAAAATTAGTGGCATCAGTAAGTATTTTACAGTAAATTAAGAAAGTTAGAGGGGTCAATTTGTTTCATCAGTTTGCTAATTCATGATTTTCAAGTAGCGAAGAAAAACTTTGATAGTACTTGCAAGATATACTAGTCTACAGAATCTTTTACTATCTGTAAAAAAAAAATGTTTTTCCTTATGTAATTATCATTTTACAATTATCATTCATATAATATGAATCATAGAAATTGTTACTAGCACTGCATGCCACAAGTAACCAGTGTGAGTAAAATAAGATCATCAATGTGGCTAAATTAATTTTGTTTACTGATCTTTGCCATAATTTTGTATCAATTTTATGTAACCTGTTTCTTTTTCAAATAACAGCTGTGTTGAAAGATGTGCCTGACTCACCACTTGAGATGTTGAAATGTCAAGAAAAGGACGCACTTCGAATGAGCCTTTATCCCAATCTTGATTACAGGGGGCTCTTTAATGCTGTTGTTCAGCTTGTTGATATTGCACCACTCATACAGTTTGGGCTTCAAGGTATGCTACCAAGATTGTACATTTACACATTCTTAATTTTTATTTTAAAACTTTAAAATTTTAAAAGTTTTTAACACAAAACTTATTTTTTGTGTATTGCAGCATTTGGACAGGCAATTCTACAGTGTATGGGCTGTATTTTGCCATTTTTGGAACAAGATATGATTGATGCTTTGCCGTATACAGCAGCTTCAACCATTGCTGTTCTCCCAACTACTCTGCATCAAGAGATTGTTAATTCACTATGCTTTTATATACTTCCATTTACAATAAGTAAGTATATAAAAAAATACTGCTAAAGCTTAAGTAAGAATCTGTAAGAACAACCCTTTATTTTCTTTTATTTAATTCACTGCTCAGGTTGTACTAAGCCAGTTTTGGTGAAAGCATTTCTTTGTGTATTTATTTTTTAATAGACATGAAAAACAATAATGTCCTTAATTGAGATATTTTTCAGAATAATGTTTGCTTGGCTGTGATATTATTAGAAACTATACTACAGGACCCATGTGAATACTTCTCACTGTTAGTGGAATGACAAAAACAATGGGAAAAATGGAAGTAAAGTTGAATGTTCAAATGTAGCTTTCTTCAGAATCAGTCAGTGCAAGTGTTTAAAGTGCAAATTAAAGAGCTTGATCTGCTGAGTGTTGTTAGGTCAAAAAGAACAACAAACCAATTAAAACCCTGTTTTTAACCACCTTCATAACTGGGTAGGGGGGGGGAGAGTGAGAAAGAGAGAGATTAATTGATTTTCCTATCAGATAGCATCCATGCCTATTTACCTCATTACAAATGGTAACAGTTGGATACTCATATTTTATTCCAAAACTGAACCTATAATTTCTTCTCCTTGGATTTGTTAGTGGCCAAAGACATCTTTAATATGTTGCAAAGCTTTTACAGATAATTTGCAGCAAGGTGTGAATTTTCTACTTTCCAGTGACCATTTCTAACCCTTTAACTGCTAACAATGGTACATGCAGCAGTAGTCGACAGTGCCATGAGCACAAATCTCTGATATATACGTTTTGATGTTTTGCCATGGTGTACAGGCACAAACTGAACTACAGTGCCTCACATGTTTGCTAATTGTTCTAATAACTTTACAATACAGCTCACAGATGGCAGAAGACTTTATTTTTATTTACCTTTTGCAGGTTTAGCCGGTATTACACTGTCAGTTAGAAAATGTACAACCGTGGGTTGTCAAATGCTGAAGTAGGAAGGTTGCTTATGAACAGTGACAGTGAGGTTGAGTTTAATTTTATTTCATCTTCTGGTGAGGGTTTTTGTCCAACAACAACTCAGGGCCAAGAAAATAGTTCATGTTCCCCATGTTCGTTTTCCACAAGTGTAACTGATGACGGATCAAGAACACGACGTCAGCACAGGGTGATTGCCCCCAGTGAAAAGAAAAGGCAAAGTGTTCACACAGTGTTAAGTGGCGGAGACACTCAGAGCCACGCACACAGCTGGCACACTGTAGCAAACAGCTCCGCAGCCAAATGATTAAATATTAATCCTTCTGTAGAAAGAGCTCTAGCTTAGTCGTGGCTGAAAAATAAGTATAATATGAAATCCAAAGTGTCTATATTTGTGTATGATTTCAGTGCATCAGCCACAGCTTATAAGAGTCTGAAATAAAGGGCTGAAAGAATATATTTGAAATATTTATTAGTGAAAAGTTTTATTTAGGATGTAATCATACATTTTGTTTCTTGATTTGAATGTCTCGAAAGCATGCACAGTCCAGCTGAGATTCCCTGTGACTGTTGGTGTGTATCTGTAACTTCCAGAACATTCTAGAGTTTCAGTGATATCACATCCCTCTAAAATGAACTTCTAATGTCTGTGTTTTCCAAAACGCATGTTTGGCAAAATAATATAAATGTCAAATCCCATAAAATTTTAAAAGTTCAACACTATCAACAAAGTTATGGCCAGAAGTAAATATTTTAAAAAAAGTGTGCATTTGCAAAGACACACACACACAAACACACACACACACACACACACACACACACACACACAATGTCCAGTAGAATATAGACATTTCAGTCATAGCAACAATTTAAGAAGGAATCATATCAGATTTGCAAGTCATGTTCAGTCAGTCCAAGTGATTCTACATACATGCTCCGCAAGTCACACTGAAGAGCAAGGCAATGGTTCTTCGAACTGCTTTTATGATATTTTTATACAGTTCCATTCTCTAATAGCTCAAGGAGAAAAAGGAACACCTAAATCTTTCTGTTTTGCATTTGATTTCTCTGACTTTATTATGATGATCATGTCTCCCTATGTAGATGGATGTTAACAAAATATGTTCACATTCAGAAGAGAAATTTGGTGACAGAAATTATGTAAATAAATCTTGTTACAACAAATAACACCTTTCTTTTAGTGATTTCCACCCCACATCGGGCATCATTTCTGAGAGACTATCCTCCCCTGTATCACGAAAATTCAAAATGCGGTGCTCTTCTCTGAACTTCCTCTATATCAGTCGACAGTCCCATTTGGTGTAGATCCTGCAATGGGCACCAATACTCCAAAATTAGATGCACAAGTGTAGTGTAGGCAGTTTCTTTAGAAGAACTGTTGCATCTTCTAAGTGCTCTGTTAATGAAACACAGCCTTTGGTTTGCCTTCCCTACAATATTTTCTGTGTGTCCTTTCCAATTGGTTAGTAATTATTATTCCTAGATATTTAGTTGAATTGTGGGCCTGTAGCTTTGACTGATTTATCATGTAACTAAAGTTTAACGAATTTCTTTTAGTGGTCATATGGAAGACTTCACACTTCTCATTATTAGGGTCAAATGCCAATTTTTGCACCTTGCAGGTATCTTATCTAAATCATTTTGCAGTTGCTTTTGATCTTCTGGTGACTTTATTAACCTATTAATGATAGCATCATCTGTGAACAGTCTAAGAGAGCTCCTCAGAGTGTCTCCTAAATTGTTTATAAAAATAAGGAACAGTAGGGGCCCTATAACACTTCCCAGGGGAATGCCAGATAGCACTTCTGTTATACTCGATGGCTTACTATCAATTACAACATACTGTGTCCTTTCTGACATAAAATCATGAATTTAATTACACAACTGTGGCAATATTCCACAAGCAAGCAATTTGATTAGAAGACACTTGTGAGGTACAGTGTCAAAAGCCTTCTGGAACTCTAGAAATACGGAATCTATTTGACATCTCTTGTCGATAGCAATCATCATGGAGTAAAGAGTTAGCTGTGTTTCACTATATGTAGTTCAGTAAAACATAAATAGCATGGAAAGGAAAATTTCTTAAATTATATTGTATGGTGTCTCACCTTAATACAACAACATTCAAAACATTTATAAAACTTACATCACAGCAAAATAGTGTAAAAGGCAGATATGAGGTTGTACACTGCTGGCCATCATAAGCGCAACATCAGGAAAGACTGGAAATATCACAGCCAAATTTATTGGGGAGGTAATATTTACAAATATCACACAACTGACAATACAGCCCTATATGAAGTGAGGAAGATGATGAAAACAATTTTGAGTGTTGCCACCATTGCTGGCTACAGGGTGCGTTCAATAAGTAATGTGACAAAATTCATAAAAAATCATTTATTGAATATAGTCATAGAAATAATAAAAAAATTTCAAAACAGCACCATCTTGTGTCGATACACTTCTGGAGGCAGTGTTTCCATGCTTGGAAGGCCTTTTCCGAAATGTCCTTTAGAGCCGATGTAAAATGTGCCTGGATGCTTTCAATTGTAGGGAGGCTGGGGAACCAATGGGGGTGTTGGTCCTGGCCAGGAACTTGTTGTTGACAATGAAGGCGTGGCACATTGTCATGTGAAGTTTCCATGTGTCCTTGATGTTGCTCCGGCAGCGTGAGACCCTCCTTTTCAGTCTTTTGAGCACCTCCAAGTAGAAAGCCAAGTTCACAATACTTTCGGTAGGTACGAATTTGTGGTGGACAATGTCTTTGATGTCAGAGAAGACAATGAGCATGGTTTTGATCCCGGACTTGCTCATGCGTGCCTTCTTGTGACTGGACGACGATGGGGTGTGCCACTCTGAACTCTGCCTTTTTTGGCTCAGGGTCGTACTAAAAAATCCATGAATCACCACCAGTAATAACTGAGTTCAAACAATGAGGATCATTTTCACACATTTCCAATGTTTCTCGGCACTGAAGCACTCGCATGTGCGTTCGTCGGTCAGCACTTTTGGGACGAGTTTGGCACACACCTTTCTCATGTTCAAATCTTTTGTCACAATGTGGAGAATGGTTGTTTTTGCCAAATTTAGAGTTTGTGCTATCAATTGAAGGCTCAGCTGTCCGTCAGAGTTCAAACAATTGCGCACACATGTCACATTTTTGTTGACTCGTGAGGTTAATGGCCGTCCACTGTGAGGTTCATTGGTGATCTCCTCTCGGCTCTCTATGAATGACTTGTGCCATCGTAAAACTTGTGATTTGGACAAGCAATCAGTCCCAAAGGCATGCTGAAGTAATGGAAATATTTCGGTGGCGGACTTTCCAAGTTAAACGCAAAATTTGATGGTGTACCATTGCTCTACAGAACGATCCATTGTGCTGTGTTTCATAAACTCAAAATGGGGTTGATGGAAATGCATGTCCTGACTCTTCGGCAGCTTGCAGCCAAATGAGACAAAGAGCGTTTGGAAGCTAACCCCCGTCCACTTACAACTGGTTACAACACGGTGTGGTATACTGTTGCATCAGAAACAAAAATGGTCGCATTACTTATGGAACGCAATTTGTACAACCACTCCTACATGCCTTGTCATTGAATTAAAGAGGCTCTAGATGTGTTGTTGGGGTGTATCAATCCATGTTGCTTCTATGCGTTGCCAGAGTTGATCTGCAGTAACAGCATGTGGTGTATCCCAGCCCAGTCGTTCTGCAATCATCGACCAGACATTTTCAGTAAGCAAGAGAGATTGGGAGAACAAAGAGGCCAAGGTGGCAATGCAGTTTGGTGGGTGCAAGGAAGTCTTGAACACTGTGCCATGTGTCACTGTGCATTGTTGTGTTGCAGTGAGCTGGTTGGCAACTCCAAAGGCATGGCACGGCAACAGGATCCAGCACGTTAGAGATGTAACACTGGCTGGTTAGGGCACAAGAAATGCATACTAGGAGGATGCAGGAGTGAAATCCAATATCATCCCAAACCGTGATACCAGGTGCAGGAATAATATGGTAATGCATAAGGCAACAGTTCAACAGTCTCTCATCATAATGATTCCGGATTCTAATTCTGCAAATTCTGGATGGGAATTAAATTGTTTTTACTGAGAAATTCTGATACTGCCTGCACCATCATGATGGTGACAATGTGTGATACACTTTTGAACTGTTAATCATCTACTGGTCTTCCTGAATTTTTGTACAGTATACAAACATTATACTGTTGCTATAGAGCACATCATCATGCACAAAAAGCTCATAGGGTTTCCATTGTTATTTACTAGATATTTACATAAATTGTAAATAATAATGGCACTGATGTTAAGAAAACAGTCTAGAGCATTTTTGCATTTATTTTTTCCAACCTTCTTAGAACTTTTGAAAAATAGGTTGCTTTGATAAAGCTAGTGGCGTGTATAATGTTCAGATCTTATAATTTGAGACTAAATTACTTCCAAGTTAGATGATAAATTATTGGTAAAAAGGTCTAAGAACTATCTTAAATCGACATTTCTTTTTGTGGTATTCCCCTTAATTTTATTGTCTACTTGTAAGATCCTCATGGTACACGATGTGTGTATTTTGCTGTAGAGTGTAAAAGAGATGAAGTTACATTCACTAGCTCAGTCTCTTCTTTTTCCCAGCAAGAGGAGATGATAATGATGGTGAGCAAGAGACATTTGCTCGCCAGTCTGTTGCTGCGATAGTTATGATGATCTTCCAGTATTCAGATAATCCAGGTATGTTTCTACACTGGCACTTACATAATTAAGTAATCAATGAAATATCTGTAGCTAGTGGATAGTTGTGTTGAATTCACAGACTTCTTTGAATCATTTGTTGTTAATGCAGCACTCTTTTTGTCCTCCTGGCAGTATCGTTGTGTAAGTTCAGTTTATTGCCTCTAGGAAGCTAAATACTAGTGGAATATTGTCTGTCATGAGAATTATTCATGTGTGTGACATCTTTTCTTCAACTGTTATAACTTTGAAAAAGAAAAAAGTTTAAATATTTAAACTCCTTTACTGGCGGAAGTCAAGTATATTACTTTAACTCAGTCTGTGGCACTGATTTCTACATCCCTAAGTTTGTGTGATTTGGTGTGAGATTTGTTGTTTACCTGTGGAGTGATTCTTTAAACGCAAGTACCTCTTGCGTGAAAAGGAATGTGTGATACATAGAATACCATAACATAAATCTGGAAATTGAATGTTCAGCAGTATAAACTGCTGCTAGGCGGCAGCTCTGCTTCAGCAGCAGAAGACACTCAGGATTCATTCAAGCAGCTGCCAGTTGCCAGCAAACTGCACATGTGCAGAGCTGCTGCTGATACTCGATAACAGATCTTCCCATGCGCAGTTTGCTGGAACTGCCAGCTCCTTGAATGAACCTTCACTGTAGTCTGGTTTCCTTCTAAAAAAAGCTGCACCTGAGCATTTTTTATTGGATTTATCAAAGCCACGTCATCCTCGGTAGCATTTCTTATAAGTAAATGTCAATCAATGACACAGTGGCTGTAAAAGCTGTCACAGATTGTAAAAGCAGTTACAATTGTCCACTGACTAAAGCTATTCAGTAGCGATGTTTAGTATGGAGTATGGCTGGGTGATTAATGGAGAGTAGTATTTTAAATGCAGTGATCATTGGTTCGAACCCTGGTATGCGTTAATATTTTTTCTCTCAGTTTCCTGTATGTAACAGATTCTGGGACCCAGAAATGACATTCATATTCTTACTTGTCATAAATATTTATCCATTTTTTCCGAATATGTCGGGACTTCCGAGGTTGTGGTTAAGCAAGAACCTAACAGTAGAACTTAAATAATAATTCATCACTTGTCATAAATACATCCTCTTTATTTCTGATAATAATGTGATAATATTGAACTGAAAGGAAACAGCCACTGTGCTGTCTAAATCAGAAATCCGAGCAGCTAATTTCCAGATACCATTTTTGATCGATCCAGCAAAACTGTATCTGGCCCTGACATGTACACACAACAGTGAACAACAGTTTCCGAAATTCAGTTTTCGTGTTTTGGAAGTTGGGTCTCATGTAGAGGAAGCAAGTATTACTGTGTTAGTGAGGCATTGTTGTCTGCAGTGTTGCTCCGTTGTACATATCTTTAGTTCCTAATGTTTCCTTTTCTTGCTATGAGTATACGTAATTGCTGCAGTCAGGATCAACATTAAATATGTCAATGCGTACGAGGATTTCAGTTTCGTTTGCCAACTACATTTAAGCGATACTTTATTTCTGTCCCATCCCCCCTTCCCACTAGAATCATCTAAATTCTACCACATGTATTTATATTAATGAAAGGTGTCACGCAAAACTGTAAGCTATAAAAGGGTGTCGCCATGAGGGAAAGTTTGGAAAGCACTGGTGTAGCTGGTTCCCTTCAGTTTCTACATTGCTTTTCATGTATATAATACCGGCAGGCACGAGTTATGAATGTTTCTTTATGGTGAATTACTTTTCTCTGTGGATTTCTTCATATAAAATAAGGAAGTAAACCAGTTTCCTTATATAAACTTCATCATTTCTTGTGAAAGTGCAGCCTTGTTAATTTTATCTCTTGTTCTTAATAGATTCTAAATAACAATCAGAAAAATATATATGTTTTAAGTATTGCAGAATTGTTTCTTTAATTAATTTCATAAATTTGCAGCCCATCATTGCCAACTGTTAGAATGTTTGATGGCAACAAAGAAGAATGTAGTGAAAGATCTGCTTTGTGTGATAGCATATGGAACTTCAAGTGCTAGGTCATCAGCAGCAAAACTATTATTTTACTATTGGCCAACATTCAACCCAGTCTTATTTGACCGAAGAGTTGTTTTGCAGAAAGTTGCAAGTAAGTAATATAGACTATTTTTATCATAATTTAAGCTTCACCTTAAAGAATCATATTCAAAGTACCATATTCAAGTACCTAACACGTGAAGTGACTTATGTGTGTAAAAAAAAAAAATCCACAATAATTGAGCCAACTATGTTAGTTTAGCACACAGACTTGAAGAAAAATAGTGTGCCATTTTTTAATAAGTCAATCGTGAAATAAAATGAAGTTTTACACACTCATAACTGTTTTCAAAGAGTTTCCACCTCATCTAGATATTATTTGGCTGTTATAAAATGACCGCATGTGTAGCTATGATCTCTCATTCAGTCAGCATGATATTTTGGAGCCGGCCGCGGGGCCAAGGGGACTGAGGCACTTCAGTCACGGTCTGCACGGCCACTACGGTCGGGGGTTCGAATCCTCCCTCCGGCATGGATATTTGTGCCATCCTAGTTCATAAGTAGTTTGTAAGTTTAGGGACTGATGACCCCGTAATTAAGTCCCATAAGCTGTACAAATATTAGAACATATTTTGGAAAAATTTTCATCACAGTTACACTCATGCTGTAGAGCTGTGCCAGTTCGGAAGCCATTGTTTAACTTACTATTTTCCTTTCAGTTGCAACACTAACTACTTTACCATAGTTGCAAGTACATTGCCAGTTTTTGTTCCACTTGTGTGCCCTAAATTGATGTTCATATAGGTTTTGGGTTAAATCTGTGGCATGACCTCATGGAAGTTTCTCATGCATGATATGGGATACTTGTGAGTATTTCTCAGGGGTATTTAACAAACCCATAGTAATGTGTAATATGGCTGAAAATAATTAGTGTTGTGTATTGTGTATACTTTTGCAGCCACCTAGTTTTTATAGCCTAAGAAATGTACTGCTGAAAAAATTGTGTATATAGCTGTGGTCTCTGCATTTCTGTAACAAATTAGTAATGAAGCCCTTGTCATTTGGATTGTCATAAATGTGTGGCCTTTGTAGTCTTAAAATTGCTCTTTGATGTACAAACCATCTCCTCATCTGTGCATTACATTCAGTTACAACATGGTATGTCTCTAGCTACTGAAGATATATTTCTTCAGGTACTTTTCTTCAGAATCACTCTTTGTCGCAGATGTTTTCATTGGATTGCCTGGTGTAGACATCCTCATTTCAATTTCCTCCATCTCCCAGAGGAAATAGTCTTACTTGTTGGTACCTTCAGTGCAAGGCAAGATTGTTTTGCATGCATCAAATACACTGAGTTCTATGTCGACATTAACATAGCCTTTGGTGGGTCTATCCAAGTGAGACATGGACTCGCATTTGTGGGGACGGTGGTTCAAATCCACCTCCGGCCATCCAGATTTAGGTTTTCTGTGATTTAGAGAAGTCACTTCAGGAAAATGCCAAGATGGTTTCTCTTGAAAGGGCATGGCCAATTACCTTCCCATCCTTACCCAAAAATCCAAGTACGAGCTCTATGTTTAATGACCACTGTGTCAACTGGATGTTAAACCCTATGCTTCCTTCCTTTTTTCCCCCAAGTGCAACAGGCCTTAGTTGAAGCTCCTTATGAAGTGGGCCCCACAATTTAGGGAAAGGAGGTCCCCCTCCTCCCTCCCCAGGGAGTTTCTCTGGCCATTGTTGGGCAAAGCTCCAGCTATCTTAGATTTCCTGAGATGGAGACTGGCTAGCATCATCAAACCTCTTCTACCAAAATCTGTGGTTATACTTCAGTGACCATCATTTGACATGGTGATGGAATTGTGTGTGTTTCAGTGAATGGAGATATTGGCTTAACTGCTTGGCTGTGAGAAAGGTACACATGTAGAACCTTCTATTTTAAGCGATGATCCTACGACTCTGATTTTTCTTTCAAAATTTTGTGAATTGTCAGGCTTACTCCCTAAAATTTTAGGGCAACATTTTTGAGGAATCATTAGGTTGACTTGCTCTTGCGTCTTTTTTGTTGTGCTATGACTTCCATCAATGTTCTTAGTTTTACTGGTCAGTTTTACATTTGGCACACCTGTCCATACTAATCCATGACTTAAACGAATTTTTAATGTGTGTGTTCTTATGGGTAGATCTTGAAGGAAATGGTGGCACTTTATAGACGGCTCCTGATTTTCCTCAGATCCCGTTTCTCATCCTTTTTAAAATTCCGTTTTCCCCTAGAGTTCTGTACGGGCACTGATAACCTCGATGTTGAGTGCTCCTCCAACCCACAAACAACAACAACAACAACAAATGATAAGCAAACATAAAACTGAGATATTGTTTGATACCTATGTGAGCATTAAATCAACACTGTCAGTCCCAATGATGAGGCAGTATGATTGTCCATCCAAAGTGAGGTAACGTTAAACAAACATTGGGAAAAAGTGGATAGTTTAGTGTAAATCATTGAAATAAGTTCTAGACTGTTCAAACACTTAATGAACAAAAATCACATAAATATATCTTCTGCCCCATTCTTGAGGGGCAGTTGTATAAACAATACCAGCACTCACCATATATTTAAAAAAAAAACTCTGTGCTAATGTTAAGGGCATAAAGAAGGTGATGAACACTGATATTCAGTTTTCTTTTTTACTTTCACATCATGGTACCCTTAGACTGTGTTTTGTATCCAGATTTTGCAAGCATAATCTGCCATAGTGAAAGAGATTTATATATTTCTGACTCTGTGTCAGTTTTTGAATGTGGTCTAATTTGTATCATAAACCTCAAACATATTTATTCCAACTGGTTTCATCTGATCTACACTATCATCATGAGCATTTTGTGTATTATTAAATATTCATGACTTGTAGGTCAACTACTGGTCTTTTATCCTCTTCTAATAGCAGGATGCTGGGAACATCAGCCTGTCAAGTGTAAAACAGCACCAAAATGTAAAACTTTTTTGCTGATGTTCCGATAATATCTTGGACAAAAAAATTATCATACATGAACAGAAAATTGTTAACTGCTTGCCTTAATGTATTTCAAACAATGATGTACTTCCAACATGTAAACAAAAACTTTATAGTGTGATGGATAATAAATCTATATTCGTGAAATCAATATCAAATAAGAGATGCTAATGTAGGGAAAAATGTTTTGATTCTTTGTTAGAAAACTTGATTCGCTGTTATTATTACTCATAAGCACGAGTAACTAGCGGAATTCAACAATTAAATAATGTGGATAAATTTACCAAATTATGGAGAGCATGGTAGCTATGTGTAGCATTCTGTAGCCACCATTCTCCTCCCTGAAGATATTATGTTGCATCAATATATGAATTAAACATTTGCAGTTTCTTTGAAAGGCTAAATTTACTGAGAGTCTAGTTTAGATGTATTTTTTTGGCTATGACTGTAAAATTTGTAGGCTTATAACAGTTACGTATGTCTAAAATTGGTCTTTTTTTTCCATATTTAGCTGACTTCGTTCCATTCGTTTGCCAGCGAGATATGTGTCCAAGTGCAGGAAATGCTGAAGCAGCAAAAGTTTGTTATGATCATTGCATTTCAATCACTTTTGCCAGTGATAGTCCTCCACCTCTGTATCTTTGCATAGAATGTGCAAATGAAATACACAGGGAACATCCAAATCAAATGTTCTTTGACATATTACATCCAATGCAACAAGTATCAATGACTTGTGAAAACAAGGTAATTTCTACAAATGATCTTAAGACATTTGTACCACTCCCTTTATTCTTGCATTTCATTAATGAAAGTATGTATTTCAGAATTGCAGAGCTACTGACAAGTATGCCATCTCAATTTGCTTTTCAACTGAGTGTGCAAGCTACAATGGAAACCACCCTATAAGATACTGTCAGCAGTGCCACAACATCAGACACAATAATCGCCGAGGAATGGATCATATTGTGCATAAAAGTTTGCCCTATATTTGGGATATGGATACCAAAATGAAGTCTTATTTGGTGGAAGCAATAGTCAGGTTAGTAATAATATTTTAGTCTACTAACAATTAATTTTAAAATTTAAACATTGCATTTTACCATAAATTTGTTTGTGTCTAATTTGGTTTTGTTATTTTCATGTCCCTTGGTTCATAATCATGAACTCTTGCTATCATCAGGAGCTCACACACACACACACACACACACACACACACACACACACACACACACACACACACACACCTAACACACCAACCTGTGGCTTCTTAGTTAGATTTCAGGGACACCTCATTCTGCACCTGGCAAACGTGCTGCTATGGTACAAATAATTTTCATCAGAGATTTCACAAGTGGTTAATATTAATTCACCCTGCTTTGCTCTGTGAAAATTAGAACTACTTGGACAATACTGAAATGCCATCAACTGGACTGGATTGAACAAGGGGCATGAAAATGTTCAATGAGGCCACCTATCAAATATCTTCATTTGCATTATCAAAAAGAAACAAATCTTTTGCTACTGGTCAGTAGATAACCTTTGTTAATTTAATGATTTTTTGTTGCCTAATAGCTGAATTTAATGTGTAGGATCTTTATTTTTACTTAGGAAAGAACTGTCACAATTACAGTTACAATATGTTTAGATTGTAATATGGTTTGAAAATTGTTCCACCTTAGTTTGGATGAACTTGAAGAGAATGTTCTTGCAATGGGAGGAGGCAACAGCAGTCACTCGTCATAATACAATCTTTATTCTAGACAGATATTCATGAACGTCCATGAATCTTTTCTTTTATTACTGGTAAATTCAGTGTTAATCTCCTTTTCTTTGATCTGAGCTACATAACTTTCCTGAACATTAAAAGACGTAAGTCAAAACAATGCTTCTATAGAATATGACATCCCTTCAGAGCTACTGATGTTCTTGGGAGAGCCAGCAATAACACTACTATTTTACCTGTTGTGCAAGATGTATGACCCAGGTCAAATACCCCCAGACTTCAAGAAAAATGTAATAATTCTAATTCCAAAGAAAATAAGTGCAGAAAGGTGTGAGTATTGTAGAACTACCTGGAAAAATTTTAAGACGCTGACCCTAGAGAATATCTTTTTGGATTTAAGAGAAATGTGGGCATATGAGAAGCAGTACTGACCCTACGACTGGTCTTCAAAGATATGTTGAGGAAAGACAAACCTATGTTTATAGCTTTTGGAGATTTGGGGAAGGCTTTTGACTATCTTGACTGGAATAAACACTCAAATTCTGAAGGTAGCAGTTGTAAAAATATGGAATGAAAAGCTATGTGCAATGTAGGGACAGTAGAAAAAAAGTGTACAATAATTCCTGGGTTGTGTGCTGGTACAAGTATTTCTGGACATGCATAAAACTGAATCACATCTGTCTGAATTCATAGTTAATTTTGTAGTTGGTAGTTTTTCTACGCACACGCCCTTTGCTGTCCAGAAAATAATTTTAAAGTTCAGTTTTCACTCAGTGGTCAGCTTAGTTCCGTATAGTCTATTCTGGTTGTGCACTGTGTACTTAAGGTACATTGTATTTAGGAGTTATGTTGGCTGCTCAGCAAAACTGCTGATTTCATCCCCACCCATGTTGGTTTCAACAAGTAATGCAACTCTCTGTTTATTTGCTGAATCTTTTCTTTTGTGGTGTTTGTTTAGTATATGAATGTTGGTTATATGTTCTCCTGTCCCACCAAGTTCCCAGCATCTGCACAAATAACATAGGTCACCCCTTCCTATTGGTGCACCTTTTCCCTGCAGTTCTCTTGAATGATCCAATATATATTTCCTCTTGACTCACAGCTGTCTGCTCAGGTTCACTTATTTCTACCGTACATGACTTTGAAAGTGATGTTCATGATTGTAAATTTTGGAAGAACAAATCATGCTACATTACATACAATGGGCAAGTGGATCCCTATCCTATCATTCTCTGAGGTGAACTGGAGGAACTGATTCATCACATGTTGGAAGAAATAACACTTTTCTGCTATAGTGACAATTGTTGCTGTCTGTTTGTATGTGATAATGGACTATTCCCTCTACAGGTATATTGATGTGTTTACCAATTAGCTTGTTTGTATCTCTTAAGTCTGAAAATAGCTTCCTAAAACAGTTACTGCATGTTACACTTTCATTGTGCTCTGAGAGGTTTCCGTGTTATGTGATTAGTTTGCACTGAACATTTGACAGACCTAATAGTCTACGTTTTCGCAACATCACTACTAGAATGATGTTTTCAGTGTGAAGTCATCTTCTGATTCAATTTCTCATAAGTATCTATACATTGGGTGAGAGTACATAATCATCGATGTTGTTGCTTTTTTCTTCGGTCAAATCAGATCTCATACATTGGACAAGGGTAGATAATGATTGACGTCATTTCTTTGTGCTTTGGTTAAATCACAATTTTGGAAGGACTCATTTATCTTAGTTCATGACTCATCAGATACACTGTCTCCATGTTATTTACTTAATAGCTTACCCCTTTTTGTTCTCAGTGCAATTTTAACAGCTTAGACTTGCTGCACTGTTACTGAACATACTGCAAGGCAGTCTCCTGAATGCCAAATATCTAGTTATGGTTTCTGTCTCATGACAGCTATCATGTGGTCCTTTGCACACCTTGTGACGTCAGTCAAATTTGTGTTATCACTACTTATCCAGTCTGCTTTTGGCTTGAACTATTATAAACTGCCAATATCTTATACAAATAACACACCCAAATCTGAGAGCATTTTTGCTCAACAGTTACATGCAAAGGTCATTTTGTGATAGATGAAGGATTATGTTGTGTTAGCAAGAAAAGGTATTTTTTATATATTGTTTAGTCCCATTACATTTCCAGTATATGCAAATCAGCATTTATGCAGGTAAATTAATGTACCTGGACTCCAAATAAGAAAGTTGGTTGATTAGAAACAGCAGCGCGGGAGTAGCCGAGCGGTCTGGAGCGCCACGTTGCGGATTGTGCGGTCTCCCTCGTCGGGGGGTTTGAATCCTCCCTCGGGCATGGATGTGTGTGTTGTCCTTAGGTTAGTTTAAGTAGTTTGTAAGCTAAGGACTAATAACCACACAGTTGAGTCTGATAGATTTACAAACATTTGATTAGAAACAGTGTTAACAGTTGTCATGTAGTCCACACATTTTGACAGTGGAACTGTGTAATTATGCTGTACAAAAATACCCTCATCAACATTTCAAATTTCTGTGACATTCAGAAGTGAATTGGTTTTGTAATTAGCACATTATGCAATGATACTCATGGTACCTTAGGCAGTTTGAATAAAAAAAGTAACCTCAACCATGAAGCTATGTATAAACTTCCATTACCATGGTTGGCAGCAGTAGCTAGTGAACAGATATTTCCCATGCATAATTTACCTATTAGGTAAGGATTGCAGTCATTTTCATTGAAGGATCATTATATAATGACATGCCTCAACTGCCACTAAGAACTGTGGAACAGTTCCACTCCACAGCAGCAAGTTCCACCGTATTCCCATATATTTCTCAACATACATCAAATTAACATCTAAAAAGCCACTTGATTTCAAATTTGCTCCTATAGCCCAGTCAAAATGCTAAGCTATGTTGCTGTAGTAATGTATTGACAGAGACAAACTGGAGCAGCAATTTATGAAGTTTTGTCACGGTACAAAGTTAGTAGAATCATGTGCTATGGTATACAGTTTTTAATAGGCATTTCCTCAGTAAGTGAAACAAAAATCGGTTGAAATTCTTGGCTGACTGCTAGCCATGTTATTCCGCTGGTTTGACATTACTGTGCTCATTTGACAGTGAAGTATTGTTTATGATTTTCTGTATTAATGAATGAATTCATATGTACAAACTAAATAAGACTACATGAATGTCACTGAAATGTTTGAGTATTTTCCAGTGAGGTTCATTCAGATGCACACATTTTTTTCTTAAAACTTCCTCCAGTTGGAAAAACCTATGATAACATATAACTTTGAGTACGTAATGCTATTCCAGCCCATCTTTTATAGATTTTTCATTTGTTTTCCCTAAATTCTTCGTTTAAAATGGTACTCAACATTTACTTTTTAATTACTTTTCCTCTCTGAAGTTGCATGCTATCTCCTCTAACGCCATCATCAGTCAGATGTGAAATCATAATAGTACTTTGATGATTTTCTGCTCAGAAGCTGCTGGGAGAGCAATCTTCAGATTAGCTCTGTGAGCTATTTTTATTTTAAACCAAATGAAATCTATGCTCAAGAGAAATATAGCTCAAAAGAATGTTAAATTTGTTTTTAAGTATAAATTGTTTTTATTGCTTAATTTCAGAAATTTTGTTCTCTTTATTTTTATTCCACCAGCTTGTTGAAAGAAGCGAAACCATTATGTCTTGAGGTGAACAGAGAAACTTCAGATATCCACACAAAGGCCACACTGTTAAATGTGTTGAATGTAACAGACAACATACCAGTAGAAGAGAGACAACTACTTGGACGTTATGGTGTATGGCTTTTAGTGGGTCTTTGCACGCCAAATGAAACAAAACCTGTTGAGATTCTTGGCAGATTGCTGGCCATGTTATTTCACTGGTTTGACATTACTGCATATTCATTTGATGGTGAGTATTATTGATAATTATATATACATATATTTGTGTGCATGGGCGAATTCATTAGTAAAGACTGAATAAGCCTCTAGGAATGTTAACTGCTATTTATTTTAGAAATGTTGTTTTGATGAACACTGAAGGATGAATGAAGCACCATGTAGTGAGTTAATGGTTCTTCAGTGTTTGATAAATGGAGTTGAATATTCCTCACATTTGAAATACTTTGGATTGTAGTCTGGTCTTAATTTTACAATTGTATATATGTTAATAATTTTGTGTATTGTAAGGTAATAAATTTTGCGTTCTTCCACACAAAGTGTTGGTCTTACTCGCTATTTGAAATTCCTCTATAAGAGAAAGCTATTCAGAAGTATTGTTTCAGGCAGCGTAAGAGAATAGGCTACAATTGTAAACTGAGTTATTTTTAGTACAAAAACAACGTCATTAAAAATTTATAGGAAAAGTAAGTTTAGCTAATCTGGATAGTTATGTTTGTTAATGAGATGGTAGAGTTTTGGAAGAGAGAAGGCTTTAGTTCAGATAATTCACGTAGAGAAACTTTAACTTTGGTGAAAATAATTTGGGGATGTAATCAGTAGAGGTGGTCACCTAATGTCTTGCATAGCTGTCTCAACATTGTGGCCCCCTCCCCCTCCAAAGTAAAGGCCATCAGAATGTACGAATTTACTAAACCTGGTATGTTAAAAAACATGTATAACACATCAAAAAGTAATCAGTGACATAAAAAAGATCATCTTTAGGACTGGTGATTTAAAGGAAGAGAAGCTCAACTAACAGAAAACATTACTCCATTTGCATGTTCCTTCATTGCATGTTTTCATAGTGTCATGTGGCTGTAATGCAAAATGTAGAGCAACACTAAATATGTAAGCCATACTGTTTGTAAATATATCTAAATAATTTTGTTTTGTTGGGCAATGTTTTATCATTCCTCTTGTGAGTAATGCATGTGAGCATGGAAAAAAAATGTTGGAAATGAAATTGCTTCCCACTGAAACATCATCAGGGGAAAATGATACACAACTTCAAACATTTGATGAACTTTCATTGGCTTCACACTTTAGAATATGATATAATGACTTCACACAAGACCTAAAGAGAAGAGCTTTCAAGGCATGAATTTATTTAATACATGTGAAGGACCAGGCCAGAGGTGGAAGAAAAGTGGCCACTGCTATTTTCATGTAGGCCTAATTCAGTTTAGTGACAGTTCATTGGAACAGTTATAAAATACAACACACACACACACACACACACACACACACACACACACACACTCACACTCAGGGGCTCAGCATTAATTTTCTGAGTACAGGCTTGGTGAACCCGGGGTCCTGAGCTGGGGACTGGTAAGCACTGCCAGTCCTCTAGACACCGTAAACTCTGGGCATGCTTTAGTGACCACCATGTGGTGCAGCGGTGGAACGTTGTGTGTACCAGGGAATGGGGCAATTGGCTTGCCCGCCCAAGTTGCAAGGAAACAAATACCTCTATAAATAAAAAACTCAATCTTAAGGTGTGCTACTCGCTGATAGGATGCATGGCTATTGAGGTGGAACAGTCATTAGTGAGCAACCTCTGAGGATACTGCCGCACCTCAGTTGTATAAGGGTTACCTAGGCACGCAAAGCTTTGTCTAGGTGGACATTTAGTTCCCTAGCTGCTCATGGGACCGAGATGAATCCTTTGAGAAATTTTAAACCTCCTGGTGGTATGGGTGTACAACTAGGGGGTACTAACACCCATCACATAAGAGGGTTCTGGGTTCATTAAAACAAAGTTTAGTCTATTGTAACAGAGCATATCCTGCTCCGCAGAATGTGTTTTTAATTATTAAAAGGAAAGAGGGCTCCTTTGAAAAGGTTTTGCCATTATATATCCAGAAGGGTTTGGAGGGAATTGCTGGAAGTTTAAAATCCGTGAAACGGCTGCGCAATGGGACGTTACTGATTGAGGCATTAAGTTCCCAGCAGGCAACTAACCTACGGACAGCAAAATTCTTCAGTGAATTTGCAATTGAGGCTGAGTTGCACTCTACCTTAAACTACAGCAAAGGTGTTGTGACATGCAGGGATCTGGTAGATTTCCAAAAAGAGAAACTGAGAAGTGAGTGGGCTTCTGAGGGCATTGTGGATGTGCAAAACATAACAAAAAGCGTGGATGGGGAGTTGGTCAAATCTGACTACTTTAACCTCCGACGCTTCCAGAACATGTCAAGGCCGGCTTCCTGCACCTAAAGGTCAGACCATATTACCCAAACCCAAGCTGCTGTATTAAGTGCCAGGTGCTTTGGGCATACCACTTTGGGTTGTAAGGGTGAGGTGATGTGTGGCAAATATGGTAAGACTGCCCATGAAGGAAGTGAATATACACCACCTGCCAAGTGCATCAACTGCTCTGGAGACCACCCTGTCTGGAATAGGGACTGAGTAGGAACTCCAGGAAATACAGACGTCAAGGCGCATCTCATATGCTGAAGCTAAAAAACTCTTCATGGCTATGCAACCATCTGTATTTTCAGTCTCTTTCTCATTAGTCCTGCAAAAGCCAGTCGCTAAAGTTGAGGCCTCTACTCAGACGGAGGTGATTAGTGTTCTCTTGCCAGTGTACCTGCCAGGCAGTGGTAGCTTCAGGGCCTACAGCACCATCGGCATCCAACAAAGCTACGGATACCACTGTTGTGGAACTCCTGGTTCCTTCCATAATAGAGGCTGCCAAAAAACAGTGGCCGCTACTACTTCTACTGCCCAGCCACCTAAGGCCAAAAAAGCTACTGATCAGTCGCAGACAGAAGTGAAATTGGATAGTAAGCCTTCAGTACCCATCACTGTTGCATCAGATGCTTCTTCTGATTCTGTTCCAGAGGTCATGGAGTTGGACGTCGATCGGGGGCAACCATCTTGCTCCCAGACCGACCTTCCATTGGGGCAAATGTCTCGCCCCAATACTGAACCTCCACCACACTCAGTGTCTCCAGTTAAGAAGAAAGAGAGAGTCAAGATCTAACCTCCATGATAGATGGCCCCAATACTGCAGTGGAACTTGCAGGGTTACCGGTCGCATGTGGAGGAACTATGTTTACTGACTCGGGGTCGACCGATCTGAATATGTGTACAAAAGACAAATTGTAAATCCTCAGACAAACCTGAGCTACGTGGCTATATTCTCCATAAGAAAGACGACCTCAGCGGGGAGAGAGTTAGAGGCAGAGTGGCTGTTTTAACTAATACAGCCTATCACTCCTACCCCCTCACTCTCACCACACATTTACAAGCTATTGCAGTGTCTGTTTATGTGCGTCATTGTTTGACAGTTTGCTCCCTGTATCTGACCCCTCATAACACATACGATACAGATGCCCTTGAAGACCTGCTGATTACACAGCTCCTCCAACCGTACATCCTTTGTGGTGATTTTAATGCACACAATGTGCTTTGGGGCTCTGCCAGTACCTGCCCTAGAGGTCAAGGAACTGAGAGGCTTCTCTTGTTGTGAAACACACACACTTATTAAACACAGGACAGCCCACAAACTTTTGTACTGCAACGGGGTCATTCTCCACCATAGACCTTTCACTTTGCTCGCCAGCCCTCACCCACAGTACTCACTGGGAAATGGTCGATGACCTGCATGGCAGTGACCACTTCCCCATCTGGATTCACCTGCCAGACAGAGTAGAGCCAGAAAGAAGACCACCTCAGTGAGTGTTCAGCCAACTCACTGCGCTGGAGACTTTTGATAATATCCAGGAATGGGTGGACTGTATCACTGAAAGGTTCCATAAGACTGCTGCAGCATCTATGCTACTTTAGTTGGACTGCAGAGTGTCGCTCTCCAATTGGGGCCAGGCATGCAGCTTTGTGTCGGTTTAAGAGCCGGCCAACTGTGGACAACCTTGCAGCCTTTCGGGTGGCGAGGGCAAAATGTCGCCAAATAATAAGAGAGAGCAGTCCCCCAGTACCATTACCCATTCTACTACAGGTTCCACAGTATGGGAGACCATACGGAGGATTTCTGGGAAGGGAGGGAGGTGTCCATTTGTTGCTCTAATGGGGAATGGCATTCTCCACACCAGCACGCGAGACATTGCCCAGACCATTTTGCCGTGTTACAGCCACTGCCCATCAGGATCCAGCATTCCAGTGCCACAGAGTGATTGCTGAAAGGGGTAATTTGCACTTCAGGTCTACAAGTCATCAGGATTATAACTGCCCTTTCACACTTTGGGAGCTGGGTTTTGCATTGTGTGTGGCGCATGATACATCCCCTGGCAATGATAGAATCCACTACAGATATGCTGCAGCACCTAACACAGCGAAATAAAGAAACCCTCCTCAGCCTTTTTAACGCCATTTGGTCATCAGGTCACTTTCCTGACTTGTGCAGAGAGGCAATTTTTAAAACCTGGGAAAGATCGCACATGCCCAAGCAGTTATCATAGTGTTACCTCCACTAGTTGCGTGGGAAAGACCTTAGAGCTATCGGTCAACCGTCACCTTGTCTGGATTTTGGACTTCAGGCAGCTCCTTAGTCTCTTCCAGTGTGGGTTCAGGAGATATCGTTCCACCTTCAATAACCTGGCCTTTCTGGAGGTTGCTATACAACAGGCTTTCCTGCACCGTCACCACATTGTGGGTGTATTTTTTTATATCGAGACGGCGTACGATACTACTTGGAGGCATCTTATACTCAGGCAGCTTCACGAATGGGGATTTCGAGGTTTTTTCCCCAATTTTATCCGGTCTTTCCTTTCTCCACATTATTTTAGATATCGAATTGGTGTCACGCTCTCTGACCACTTTGAGCAGGAAAACGGCGTCCCTCAGGGTAGCGTTTTAAGTGTGGCATTGTTTGTTATTGCTATTAACAGTATTACTTCTGTTGTGAAAAGTCCTGTCCAGTGTTTGCTATTTGTTGACGACTTCTCTGTATTCTGTTCTTCCTCCAGCCTTGCAACGACAACTCGTCAGTTGCAGCTAACCTTCCGACAGCTGGACGAATGGGCACAGAAGACCGGTTTTAAATTTTCAACCGAGAAGTCGGTGTGTGTTCTTTTTAACCATTCACATTCTATTTTTACCTTTCCTGAACTGCGGATGAGGGACACTGTTCTGAATTTTAAAGACACTGTGCGTTTCCTGGGTCTCACATTTGACTGTAAACTTACCTGGTTGCCACATCTTAAAGATTTGAAGAGACGGTGCCTCAAGGCACTAAGTATTTTCAAGTGTCTTAGTCACACTTCATGGGTAGCTGACAGACTCGTCTGCTCCAGGTTTATAGAGCCTTTGTACAATCCCAACTTCATTATAGCTGCACGGTGTATGGGTCTGCACGACCTTCCTACCTTAAAATACTGGACGTGGTGCACCATGAAGAGATTCGGTTAGCTACCGGGGCATTTCGTACCAGCCCTACACCAAGCCTTTGCACCGAGGCTGCTGAAGCACCACTACACATACGGTGACAGCACCTCGTGGTGCGCCAGGTGTATATCACGTTGTCCACTCCATATACACCAGCTTCCAATACCATTGCTCGGCCACCTATGGAAAGGCTTTTCCGTAATGGGGTTCGAACTACGAGGCCTTTTGGGATTTATGCTAAGGACTGCTTTCTTGATATGGGTGTGGCAGGTTTTAATGTTTTACATAGAGTTTGGAGTAAATGTCCACCTTGGCTCCTTCAGAGGCCCAGATTACTTTTAGACTTTATACATTTTAAGAAGGATTCTACTTGCGATTTTACATTTTAGATGAGCATCGAGATTTTACGGTGGTTTTTATGGATGGGTCCAAGTACTCAGCTGAGAAGATAGTACAGCTCATACATGACAAACTGTACTCCTTCCAGCAGCGGGGGAGGCAAATATCATTTTGTTGGGTACCAGGCCATGTTGGCATTCGTGGCAATGAAATGGCTGGTGATAGGGCTTTCTAAGTGAGGCCTGCAGAGGCTGTGATATAATAAAGTGTGCCATTTCCCTGCAGGACATCCTCTCTGGGGTGCGGCAGAGGTCTCTCCGTTTGTGGGAGGCACCATGGCAGGCAGTGATGGGCAATAAACTGCAGTTGGTTTAATTAGCTGTCAGACCGTGGCGAATCTCCTGTCGGCCATTGAGGCAGCACGATGTAGCCTCGACACGTCCACAAATCGGACACTGCCCTTTGATGCTCGGCTTTTTACTCTGTCGAGAGGATCTCCCGTTTTGTAATGCCTGTGGTGTGCAAATCACAGTGCGCCACATTTTAATTGAATGTATTTTATGTCATACTGAGAGGGAGGCAGTGAATCTTGATAGTGCTCTGCCCTCTGTTTTAGCTGACAACGAGGCGAGTGTGATGACCATTTTAAAATTTTGTGATCTTTCTGGGCTCGTGCCTAAGATTTTAGGCTGGAGGTTTTAGTGCATTAAAGACTGGCTGGCCCATTGCCTTTCTATCAGTCAACAGTCCCTTGTACCTTGAAATTGCCTTAAGAGCACATTTATGACTGTGTACTTCAGTGCGCCATCTTACATTGTTGACATGCAGTACCTGTTGTCGTGATTGCTTTGTCCTCTATGCCACTTGTCTAGTTTGGATATGTACCTTTCTGCCTTTCTGTTGCCTGTTTTTCTTCATTACCTCTTTTCTTGGGTCACACTCATCTTCTAATAATCTTGTAAGGGTACTAAAGACCTAGCTGTCATATGCGCGCGCGTGCCCGCCCGCGCGCGCGCGTGTGCGTGCGTGCGTGCGTGCGTGCGTGCGTGTGTGTGTGTGTGTGTGTGTGTGTGTTATAAGAAAGGTAAAAGAACTGACCCACATAATTACAGGTCAATATCATTGACATCAGTTTCCTGTAGAATTTTGGAACATATTCTCAGCTCAAATACAGTAAGTTTCCTTGAGACAGATAAGCTCCTTTCTATGAATCACCACGGGTTTAGGAAACATCATTTGTGTGAAACTCGGCTTTACCTTTTCTCACATGACATCTTTTGAACGACGGATTTAGGCGTAACAGTGCAGAGTGATGCAGAATGGAACAAACATGTAAGGACAGTTGTAAGGCGGACAGCCAATTTTGGTTTATTGGGAGAATTTTGGAAAGATGTACTTCATCTGTAAAGGAGACCATCTATAAAACGCTTGTAGGACCACATCGTGAGTAATGCTCAAGTGTTTGGGACCTGTAGCAGATCAGTTTAAAGGAAGACATGGAAGCAGTTCAGAGGTAAACAGCTAGGTTCGTTACTGGTAGGTTTGACCAACGTGTGAGTGTCACAGAAATGCTCCAGGAACTAAAACGGGAATCGCTGGTGGAAAGACGGTGTTCTTTTCGAGAAATGCTGTTGAGGAAATTCAGAGGTCAAGAATTTGAAGCTGACTGTAGAACAATCTTCCTGCCTTCTACTTACATTTCACGTAAAGATCACAAAAGAAAAGATAATAGAAATTGGGGCTCGTACAGAGCCATATAGACATTTATTTTTCCCTCGTTCTATTTGGGGATGGAATAGGAAAGCAAATGCCTAATAGCGGTACAGTGTACTCTCCACCACACACCTTACAGTGGGTTGCAGAATATAGATGTAAGCAGCACCCATCTTTGGAGAAACTCGCAGCTTTTAAATGGCTCCCTGCCTGTGTTTGCCAACTTATAAGAAGACAGAAGCAGGAGTGTATGATGGTTACCAGTCCCCAGCAAGTATACCTGGTATTTTCATGAATGGAGCTGTGTGTACGAATCCAGACACAATAGCCGAGGCTTTCATTGAGCACTACACTCATACCTTTGTGTCTCACAATTACAACTTGCCTTCTGTACATTAAAACAGTGGGTGGAACATAAACACATTTCTTTTACTGTACACCACATTGAGGTATATGATACTCCATCCAGTGTATGAGAGTTCCTCACTCCCATTGCACATTACCCTGACACAGCCCCTGGGCCAGACTGCATCCACAATCAAATATTGCAACACGTCACTGGAGTCCCAGTGACATGTTCTTGCCATATTCAACTGTATCTTAAGTGCTGGTGTATTTCTGTCACCGTGACAAGAGAATATCATTGTTCCAGTGCAGAAACCTGAAGGAAACTTGAAGTGGATAGCTATTGGTCCATCAGTCTAATCATTGTTCTGTGTAAACTGCTAGATCATATGGTGAGTTTGCAGTTCTGTTGTTTCCTTGAATCTAGGGGCCTATTGGCTCCATGTCAGAGCAGTTTTCGCAAGCAGTGCTTAACCACAGATAACCTGGTACATCTCGAGTCTGCTATCCAGGCGGCTTCTTCCAGATGCCACCACCAGTAGCTATCTGTTTTATTTGAAAATGGCCTACAACACACTCTGATGACACGATGTCCTCATTACATTACACAAAACTTTTAGTTGTCCATTCCTTCCAGGTTCAGATCAATGCCTCCCATAGTTTTTCACATACCCAGGAGAATTGGGTCTCCCAGGGCTCTGTACTGAGCATTCTCCTGTTTGTATAGGCCATTAATGACCTAGCATCAGTTGTAGGGTCATCAGTCTGTCCCTCATTGTATGCTGATGACTTCTGTATTTACTTCAGTTCCCTCAGTTCAGTTCAGTTCTTGCTGAACATTGGCTGCAGGGAGCCATATGAGAAGTGCAGTCTTGGGCTCTCACCAATGGGTTTCGATATTCTCCCACCAAGTCCGGTTTCATGCACTTCTGTCAGTGTCAGGCAGTCCACCCACACCCAGAACTTTACATTGATAGTCACTTACTTAATTTAGTGGAAACTCATTGTTTTTTGGGACTGATCTTTAATGCCTGCTAACGTGGCTCCCCCCATATTTGTCAGCTCAAGCAGAAGTGGTGGTAGCACCATGACGCCCTTCTCTGCCTGAGCAACACCACTTGCGATGCAGACTGCAGTACACTACTACAACTCTACAGAGCTCTTGTTCAATCCTGACTTAGATTGTGGCAGCCTGGCATATGGTTCAGTATTGTGGATGCTGGATCGAATCCGTCACTGTGGAGTTAGGTGTGCCACATGAGCTTTAAAACAAATCCTATTATTGGAGGCTGGACTTCTTCCACTATGGATCAGGTGGCAACAACTGCTGGTTAACTATATTGGACACATTCATGGTTTGCATAACCAACCAAACTACCATCTCCTTTTCCTAAATATGGTACTATATACCCTGCAACAAAGGCTGTTATCAGGGACAATTGCAGTCCATGCACGGACCCTTCTCAGTAAACTGGAGTCTATTCCCCT
Organism: Locusta migratoria; assembly: GCA_026315105.1. NCBI lineage: Eukaryota > Metazoa > Arthropoda > Insecta > Orthoptera > Acrididae > Locusta > Locusta migratoria. The sequence goes on from CM048755.1 coordinate 347,073,318, forward strand.
ACCATTTGTTTTCCAGTTCCAATCATGTACTCCACAATGGTGTATACATCAACCACAGCTTCAATTAAAATTAGAGCAATGCTCCAAAAATTCATTTTACCCAGAGAACCCTTTGCTATCAATTCCTGTCCATTCTTGATGTGTTACGGGGCTCACAAATGGTTCATTGGTTAATGGTTGTGAGGGCTATGCCTATGCCCATGCAGGACATATTGAGTTTTACTTCTTGCTGGACAGCTGTAGTGTCTTCACTGGAGAGATTATAGGCATATTTCCTGCATTTGATCATATTAGTACCTGCACCGGCTAGTCCTTCCTCATCTGCAGTGAATCCATGAGCAGTCTTCTAGCCCTTCTACCCTCATCACCACTTGGTACTGGCCATCCAGGAGTCCATTTACACCCTTGAGCAATATGGACATTTGGTAGTGTTCCTCTGGACCCCAGGACACACAAGAATAATGGTAAATGAACTCACCGACATACTAGCCAAAGAAGCTACCTGTAAACTGACTTTGGAGATTGGCATTCCAGCAACCGACCTCCAATTGGTATTATGCAGTTGAGTTCTTGTATTGTGAAGTACCGAAAGGTGCACCATCACCACTCTTAATAAATTAAGACCAGTTAAGGAGACAAAAACATGTGGAGGTCCTCCATGCCTTTGCCTGCTCCACATTGTCCATACTTGGCTGACACACGGTTACCTTCACAATGTGAAGACCCTCCTAAGTGGTGGTGTGGTTCTTTTTTGACAGTGGTCAACATTTTGTTGGAATGTCCTGTTCTAACTGCTTTGAGAAAGATTTTTAGTATTTGTGACATACTACTTTGTTGCTTGCTAATAAAGCCACAAATGGCTGATAAAGTTTTAAATTTTATTTGTGAAAGTTATTTTTATCATTCCATTTAAGTTTTAGTGTACGTCCTTTACCTATCTCTGTGTTTCTCTTGCCTAGTACTTGTAGGCTGAAGATTTTGTCTTACAGAGTGACTGCATCATCCTTTCTATTATTGTGATCAGCCAGTCAAGACCCCCTGCTATTTTGTTTTAAATCCTTCTTCTGTATGTTCCATTTTAGTTACTGTTTTGATCTCTGATACGTTACTCACAGATTCAGCTTGATTGTAGTTTCACACTTTGCTTTATGTAATTTTTTTTAGTAACTGGTTATTTTATGAACACTCTGTGGATGGAAAAAGGGGCTGATACCAATGTAGTTTGCTGCCTTAAACCACAAACCAACAACCAACCAAAGAACGTGCTGAGTCCACAAATGTTATAAAGTGAATGGTGGGATCTTTGAGCTGTCCAACAGCTGTAGTGTGAGATGTGAAGTAATTCTTAGAGATGACTTCGTTCAAAATGTGTGTTTTTCAGATGCTGCTTTGTAAAAAGCATGTTGTTATATTTACTAACTGTTGTACCTGTGTAAACCGGACAGCATATTGACTAATACTGAAAAATAAACATGTGCATTAAATGTGTTACATGTTTGAAACTGTTGAGTTTAGGGCATATGTCCAAATGATTTTTTTACTTCAAATTATTGTTCCTGACATATTGTATATTGACTGTTCCTCCAAGAAAGTTGTATATGAAACCCATGGTCATTGTACACTGTAAACAAAACTGGGCTAGTGACAATCACTTTTAAAAGAGTACTAAGGAAAGCGAGTCATCACGTGCTAAGCAGTGATGACTTCTCATATGTCTCACCTTTTTTGTTTTTATTTTCTACTGTTTATGTCTAGTGCCAACAGTGCTTGAGTCTCACCCCCAGACAGCCATATTATGTAATTCAACATTTCTGTATTTTTCATAGAAGTTAATGCTTAAATTTCACGTGTGTTTTTGTTTATAAGACCTTTAGTTTCAGATATTTGTTACATAACATAAATTCAGGGAAGTCTATAAAGTTGTCATCTGTGATTTGTTTCATTGAACAGTCAGGGATGTTTCCTTCAGCTAGTCAGTCAGTCTACAGAAAAAATAAAATGATAGATAGGGATAGAACATGTTGTGGGTGGATTCAGGGGGAAGTGTCCATAAACAGCTGGAAGTCATGTTAACCATAGTCGATAGACTTCAGGCTACTGCCCTGGGATGCAGTGTCACTGGAGGCATGTTCATAGAGATGATAAATATAATAATATTTAGTGAGCTTAGGACATATTTGGAATGTGAAGTAACTTGGGTGACGTTCAAGTTTAAAAGTTACTTGAAATGGTCATCAGATGTTTCCAAGCACCCCCCACCCCATGGTTTGGTAACAGCAGCAGCAGTATTAGTAGTGGAACATTTGAGGAACAAACTTTGAATTTCTTTTGTGTAAATTTCAGAGTCATATCACAGTATTACTTGGAGATTTTTACTTACCAAATGTTTAAGACAGGTTGTAAGGACAAAGAATCAAGCAAAATTATTCTAAATGCTTTATCCAAAAATTATGTTGAACAGATAAATATAAAACCAACTCTTGAAGTTAAAATTTTACACATGCTGATGACAAACGAACTCAAACTTTTCAACCCATCACAAACAAGGAATCTGTGATCATAAGGCCATTACAGCAGCAATGACTACAGCTTTAAATAGGAATATCAAGAAATGTAGGAAGGTCTTTATGTTAATCAAAAGCAAGAAGAGAGAGTTTTGAGACTACTTGATTATTCAACATCTAACTTTCATCTCCAGTTCTGACAGTGTTGAGCATTGGGCAATATGTTTTAGACAAGTATGTGCTGAGTAAAATTATTAGAGATGGAAAAGATCCACCATGGTTCAACAACCGAGTTAAAAACTGCAATGAAAGAAAAGAGAACTTCACTGCAAATATAAATGATCCAAAATCTTGCAAATAAACAACAATTACACAATGCCAAAATTACTGTTAATGAGGGACAATTTCAGAAGTAAAGTTCTGTGTATTGACTTGGCAGAAAATCCAAAGATATTTTGGTCTTATGTCAGATCGGTAAACTTATTGAAACCATATCCTCAGACACTCTGACCAGAATGCTGTTGAATCAGAGGATGACTCACACAAGATCAAAATATGAGATGTCTGTTTACAAAGCTGTTTCACAGAGGAAGACTGTACTGTAGTTTCTCCTCTAAATTGTCACATGGATGACAAAATGGGTGATATGGAAATAAATGACAGAGGGATACAAAAGTAATTGAAATCATTCAACAGACGAAAGGCTGTTAGACCAGATGGGTTACCAATTTGATTTTACACAGGATATGTGAAGGAACTTGGCCCCCTTCTTATAGCACTATATTGTAGACCTCTAGAGGAGCAAAAAGTTCATAATGATTGGAAAAAAGTGCTGGTCATTCTCATTTTTAAGAAGGGTCATCAAACAGATCTGAAAAACTGTAGACCTCTATCTTTGAAGTTAGCCTGTTGTAGATTTTATATATGTGATATCTTTATAGATCAGAAATCTGTGTAGAAATCAACTTGGATTCCGTAAGCAATGATTATGTGAAACCAAACTTGTGCTTTTCGTCCCCAAGACCCAGAAAGAGTAGATACAGGCTCACAGGTAGGTGCCATGTTTCTTAACTTCCCAAAGATGTTCAGTACAGTTCCACACAGTAGCATAATGACTGTACAAAATATCAGACCAAATGTGTGATTGGATTGAAGAGTTTCTGTCTAACAGAACATAGCATGACATTCTCAGTAGAGGGAAGTCTATTTATGTAAAATTGAGTTCTAGTGTTCCCCAAGGAGTGTTGGTTTTTGCAGTACACATAAACGACCTTACAGATAACATCAGAAGTCGAATGAAGCTTTTCTCAGATGTTGTTGTAATACAGTTTTTCAACTTGTGGTTTGGGACCCCAAGGATATCGCAAAGTCTTGAATGGAGGGTCACCATCACAGGAGGAAGTACTCTCACCATAAAATAACTAGGGGTTCAGCAATCCAAAAATGTATTCCTAAGTGAAATTTATTTACTGTTAAGGCTAGAACTGTTGTGCAAGTCAGAGCCTCCTTAAGGCCACAGAAAGCTCCTTCTTTTGTCTCATCCCAGTAAAACTTGGTGTCTCCCTGAAGAAGTTCTTGCAATGGATGTGCCTTGTTACCAAAACCTTTTATGAAACATCAGTAGTATGAGCACAGCCCGAGAAAACTTCTCAGATCACGAATGTGCTGAAGAATTAGAAATTCTGGGACTGTCCTTACTTTATCTGGATCAGGACGGACCCCGTCTCCGTTAACTAGGTGCCCCAGGATTTTTATCTCTTTGGTGACGAAGAGACACTTCTTTGAGTTGAGGCGGAGTCCTGCAGTCTCAACACAGTTAACAGGTGGCTTAGATGTTCTGCAAATGTCCTTGAGAAAATTACAATGTCAGCTAGGAAACAGACATGTCATACATTTAAGATGTTGAAGCAAGTTGTCTATCATGTGTTTGAATGTGGCTGGAGTATTACATAATACAAACAGTATGACTTTGAATTCATAGAGGTCATCAGTTGTAATAAAATAAATCTTCTCTCTGTCAGCTTTATCAACCTTAATTTGCCAGTAACCTTTCTGCATGTCCATGGTTGAGAAGCATGTAGCTCCTTTCAAGCCATCTAAGGTGTTGTCAATGCATGGCAATGGATAGAAGGCTTTCTTTGTGATTTTGTTCAGACACCAATAGTTGACACAGAAATGACAAGTGCCATCCTTCTCATTGACGAGGACCACCAGAGACGACCAGAGGCTTTCTGAAGGTTGAATAATGCTATTGTGCAACATCTTCTCCACTTCTTCCCAAATTATCGATCTTTCAGCTGGCGACACTCTATAGGAACACTGTCTTATTGGGGGTGATCCCCAGTATTGATATTGTGTTTCATCTTGGGCCATTTCATTTAGTTAGTCTCCTGCGTTGCCTTGAATGCACGTGAAAATTGGTGTAGTATGACTGACACCTGTTGACATTGTTCCTGGGTCAGACTGGGCACTATATGCAATTACATTGTAGCTTCATCTAGTGCATTGTCAGCAGTAACAGCAGAGCATGAGACTTTGTCGATGCTGTTCCACAGGGAAGTGTTATAGAGCCTCTACTGTTCCTTATTTTTATAAATGATTTACGAGACAATCTGAGTAATTCTCTTAGACTGTTTGCAAATGATGCTGTCATTTATTGGTTAGTAAAGTCTCCAGAAGATCAAAAGCAACCGCAAAATGATTTAGAACAAATATCTGCATGGTATAAAAATTGGCAATTGACTCCTTAATAATGATAAATGTGAGGTCATCCATATGACCACTAAAAGAAATTGGTTAAACTTCAGTTATAAGATTAATCAGTCAAATCTACAGGCCATCAAGTCTACGAAATACCTAAGAGTAATAATTATGAACAACTTAAATTGGAAAGATCTCATAGAAAATATTGTAGGGAAGGCGAACCAAAGACTACATTTCATTGGCAGAACACTTAGAAGATGCAACAGTTCTACTAAAGAAACTGCCTACACTACACTTGTGCGTTCTATTTTGGAGTTTTGCTGCGCATTGCTGGATCCACATCAGGTGGGACTGTCGGGCGATATAGGGAACATTCAGAGAAGGGCGGCTCGTTTTGTATTATCACGATAAGTGGAGAGATTATCATGGAAATTATACACAAATTGGGGAGGAAAGCATTAAAAGAAAGGTGTTGTTTGTTGCAGCAAAATCTATTTGCAAAATTTCTTCCACCAACTTTCTCTTCTAAATGCAATCTTATGTTATTAGCACCCACCTACATAGGGAGACAAGATCATCATAATAAAATAAGAGAAATCAGATCGAAAACTGAAAGATTTAGGTGTTCCTTTTTCCCATGAGCTATTAGAGAATGGAACTATAGAGAAATATAAAAGTATGTGGTAAATCAAATATTTCCCTGAATAACTCCCACACTGCAGTAAAATAAAAATATAATGAGAAATTATGGAAGTGGGCTGGCAGGGAAATTTGATTCAAGGGATTGATTTGAGAACAGATCAGATTGCACAGAGGATTACCACATGAAATGTAGTTTTATTTATAAAACAACCAATTGCAACACAATAATATCTCAGTGCAGATTTGACTGGGCATGGACGCGACTCACATATGAAAGGGGAAGAGGGAGGTAATTTCCTATCTCATCAACAATGACTTCACATGGGCATCAGGCACTGGGTCAGCGCGGTTCGGTGTGGCGGCGCATCGGACTCGGTGTCGGCGGCGGTCATGATGTCATAGCTCGTGCCTGCCCTGCCCTGCTCTGTACTCTGCGGCTGTGTGGTGCTACGCGACACCCGAATTAAGGCATTAAAGTCCTGCAACTGCCCAGGTGGGAACTGCCAGCATCAATTCACGCTTCTCCAGTGTCGAATCAAGTGTCTTCTTCGGCATTTTCTCCCCGAGTCCTATTCCCTCGCCAGCCACAGCTTCTCCTCTAATTTTGCGTCTATTTGTCTCTGTGATTGGTGGGTTGGTTTTGCAATGTCATCCAATCGCTGATCACCATTTACACGACCATGCCGCTCAGTCCCCGATGGAAATTTTCTGAGGGCTGAGATGAGACTTGCGAACTGGTGTCTTTCCCACATTTCAAATTTCAAGCATGTTGCCTTTATCTTCTGCATTCCTTCTTGGTTCAAAAAAACAGTTCTTTGCGGCAGCTGTCTGTGTTAGGCATGTCTGGCATCCCATTTTCAGGGTCTTTCTCCGTGGCCAGAAACATTGTTTTGGTGGAACCACTTTATCTATACTGCAAGCTAGTCTCTTTCTCACTCATGCATGTGCACTGCAGGGGTTTGGTTGTCTTCTGCCCATCTTTAGGGGTCCATGGTTTATCTACGATGCTGTTGCTGTATTTTTTAAACGACTTCTCTGGTATCTGCAGAAAAGGGCTTTCTCTGCACGCACGCTATTGTGTCCATTTTCATTGTAAGGGCCTCTCTTCCCTGCATCTGCTGTCGCCATTTATGTGTATGCTCCTAAAGTCAGTTTGGTTTTACCGTGTACATTCTTATGAGAAAGCCAAGGCAATTCGTCAGGCGCCCCTCAGAACGAGATAATGCGGCGTGGCAGCCAGTGATGAAGCTGAAAGTTGAGATACTTCCTGCTGACTCAATTTCCTCAGTTTGTAGTCCCAATCTTCCACAGTCAATGATGGTCTGGGTTGCCCAAAGGAAGTCCCATCTGAGGATGGCATATGATTGCATTCTGTTAAAACGACAAATTCAAACAGCTGCATCCTGTTGTTGATAGTTATTCTTGCGACATATGTTCCTGCCGGACAGACATATTTTCCATTTGCGACCTTCAGCACAGTTGCTCTTGAATCACAGAACATTCTCTTCTTTAGTTTGTGGCAGTAGTCATTTGACAATACAGAAAAGGAAGCTCCTGAATCAACCAGTGCCCAGACAGGTTGGCCGCCGATGATGATGTCAATGAGATTTCCTGACATCTTAGTGACTGTTGTCCATGGAGGATTTTCATCTGTGCCAGCCTCACCTCCATAGATGTTCACCTCGCCTAGTTTTCCTGAACACAGTTGCTTGGCGAATAGCCAGTATCTCTGGAAGGAGACGGTGAAAGGTGGCGGCATGTTGGAGAGGGACCACGCCCAGCATACAGTGATGGGCTTCACCCCATAGGTCGACAGTAATTATCTGCAGTTGACTGCCGTTGAAAGGACTGCTCTGATGGTTGAAGTCTTGCAGTGTAATAATTGTGAAATACTCATCTTCTCTCCCTAAAGTATTATACAACATGTCTAGGATGCCCACGGTGAAAACACAAAGGCGTGTTGTCTTCTGACATCCGGATATCTGTCCTTTTGCGAGGCGTCATAGTTGCCGGAGGAGTTGGTTGACGCAGCATTGGTCGGATCCTAGCCTGCAGTTTGGTAGCTGTGCCATAAGTCATAGCAGGGTGAGGCCATTCTTCATGCCAAATGCGACTGGTGCATTTGACAGGTGCTGATTTGAAATACCTTTTCTTCAGCAGCGTCGGCTCCCTCATGACATACAGGACTGACATCCATGGCCATAATCTAGTGCTCACTTGCTCCAGCAGTCCCGGCTGCAATAAACTATTCTCATTCTTCTCTCACAGTTTGTCATACAAGACAAGCAAAGTCATGCTGGTCTTCCACGACCATAAGGTCTACATTTGGAAGTTTGTCATACTACTTTCATCCAACCTTCCTCTGTTGCATTTCTTCAATTTTCTGGCACCATTAGATAAACTCTTCTGTCATCAAAATGTCTTTTAACAGAATAGCTTGATACATGTCTTCCGCAATGCCCTTCATCAGGTGTGAATTTCATCAGCCTCCATCATATCTGGGTTAACTACGTGAAATAGGTCCAAAATCCTCTGTATATACAACTGTGTTGACTCACCATGTTGCTCGGCCCTGTTCTTCAATTGCTCTTCCGATAAATGGACTTGTTGCTGGTGGCCTGCAAACGTCTTCTTAAGTTCTGCCTGAAATTTATCCCAGCTATTGAGCTTGTTCTCGTTGTTTTCAAACCACTGATGGGCTGTCCCATCCAGGTAGAAATATACGTTCATTAAGCACATCATGTGATATAAAGATAATTGCGTATGAAAATTAGCATAAACTTCTAAATTCTGGAAAATTTGTCAATATTTAAATAGTAGTATCTCAGGAACTATTGTCTTCAGAGTTCATTTGGGTCTCAAATTGTAGCAAATTTAATGTACTCAACAAAGTTTGTCGAAAACGGTCTCCTTCATGTTACAAATGAGAAAAAACTGAAAAAAGAGCGAAAATTTAGCGGTTTTTGAGATATTCAAAAGTGATCCCGGAGCCTGCCAAGGTCAAAAACTTGGATCTAAAATCTGTCATATCCCATACAAGAAAAAAAAAAAGAGAAAAAAAAGAAAAGAAAAGACACCTACTACCCCCATTTGATGCAACTTATGCTGTACTGGGTTACTGGACTATTATTTCTTCAGTTTCACTTGCCTTGTTGTGAACAGTGACCTTCCATGAAAAATCGCCCCCAGTGACTCAAAATAATAAACTGAATACTTGTATACGTCACTGAATCATTTCAGACAGGTTATTGCAGATATAAAGACGACAGCATAAACACAAATATTAGCTTAAATCTTAAAGTTGTGAAAATTTGCCAATGTTTGCAAAGTTGTATCTCGAGAAGTATTGCATCTTCCGAGCTCATTTTGGTCTCAAATTGTAGCAAATTTAAGCAGTTTAAAGAGGTACTGAAAAGTGTTTGTCGAAATAGTGCTCCTTCATGGCAAAAATGAGAAAAAAACCGAAAAAAATTTGTCAGTTTTTGGGATATTTAAAAATGATCCGGGGGTCTGCTGAGGTCAGTCCCATCCCATACAGGGGGGGAACCTACTACCCCCATTTGATGCAACTTAGATCTCCCTTTTCATGACAAGGATACTGGACTAAGTACATCAAATATAAGAAAGACGTAGAACATTCTAGAAATAGTAAATGCAAAAAAATAAATTTTCTCTGCCACTGGTGGGATTTGAACTGGGGACTGGCAGTACAGTAATCTGTAATGCTAACCACTGCACCATGTGTTCTGGTGGTAAATTGGTGGCAATATTAACACATGTACAGGGACTGGCAATTAACTCACAACATAAAGAAATGTAATATGCTGTGAATACATAAAAAGAAAGATCCTTTATTATATAGATATGCAATAGCAGAAGAATCATTGGCAATAGTTACACCCATAAAATATCTGGAATTAAGCATAAGGAGTGATCTGAAGTGAAATGACTGCATAAAATTAATCATGGGTAAGGTAGATGCCAGTTTGACATTTGTGAAAGATTTCTCAGGAATCCTCCATTGACAACAAAAGTAGCTTACAAAACACTTTTATCCCAATACTTACATATTTCTGTTCTGTATGGAATCTGTACAAGATAGGATTGATAGATGAGATAGAGATTATCCAACAAAGAGCAGGCACACTTAGTTACCAGTTCATTTAGTTTGTGCAAAAGCATCATGAAGATATGCTATGTATCGTGGTATGAACCTCTGTCAAAATTCTTAGAGCATATGTTTTTTGGTGAATCAGTATATTTCCTCCGGCTATGCATATTTCACAAAAGGACCATGAGGATAAAATGAGGGAGATTAGAGCCCACACAGAGGCATACCTGCAATTGTTTTTTCTATGAACCATACTTGATTGGAATAAGAAATGGAGGAAGTGGCAATGGTACACACACACACACACACACACACACACACACACCACAATGAGGTAGCTTTCATAGTATAGATGTCAATGTTGATTCTCTATTATTCCTGAACTACCTAAGGGAGCAGATGTTTGTGAACCATCCAACAACAACAAATCATTTGTAAGCCACATGGATAAAAATTCATTCCTAAGTCATAGTTAAGATTCTTTCTCTGTCCTGGTGACTCCATAGGACCATTATTTCAGTTGTACTGTGACTATAAAAGGGTTATATTCCAACTAATATTATAAATTATTTTTCATATGTGTAGAGATTAATTCCAACTGTTACTCAAGCTAATCAACACCAGTGCAACTATAATATTATTTTTTACATCTAGTGCATTTTGTTAAGTTTGCGAAGTACCAAGGCTGCAAATAGCCCCTCAGGGGCTCAGCATTAATTTGCTGAGTACGGGCTTGGCGAACCCGGGGTCCTGAGCTGTGGGCTGTGTCGCGCCAACAGTCCGCTACACCGTAAGCTCTGTACGTGCTTCAACGACCATCGTTCGGCGCGACGGTGGAACGTTGTACGTTTCAGAGCCCGGGGATCTTGGCTTAATCGCCCGGGTCGCGAGGACGGTACAAACCTCTATAAAAAAAACCTCAATCTCAAGGTGTGCTACGTGCCGAGGAGATGCATGGCTGTTGAGGTTGAACAGTCGTTAGCGAGCAACCTCTGAGGAACCTGCCGCACCTCAGTTGTACAAGGCTTACCCAGGCAAGCGGGGCTCTGCCTGGGTGGACCTTATTTCCCTAGCTGCTCGTGGGACAGAAATGAAACGAGCCATAAACAGCGTGGGCGGGCGCAAAACCGCCGTCTCTAAGAGAGGAAGAAATGAATTTAATGGTGCGCAGTATGACCCCAGGTCGTTCCCTTCCCTGGCCACACCTTGGAAAGAACGTCAGGCCCTTAACAGATCTGAGCCTTACTCACCCCAGTACTTAGTCTGTACTCGGGCTGATGGGGAATCCTTTACTAATACTAAGCCGCAATTTTTTGTTGAAACCATCGAAAACAGATTTGGCGAAGTGGCATCATTTTCTAAAATGAGAAGCGGGTCTGTCTTAATACAAGCGGCATCCCCTGCACAGTCAAAGGCTTTACTCGCCTGTGACATGCTAGGAGACGTCGCCGTAAGTTTCACGCCGCATAAGACGCTCAACATGATCCAGGGCTTAATATTCCACCGTGATCTTCTGTCACAGACTGACGACGAATTGCGCGCTGATTTAGAGCGGAGAGGAGTTCACTACGTCCGGCGCATCTACAGGGGACCGAAAGATCGCAGGGTTGCCACCGGTGCATTTATCTTGGCCTTCGAGAGCGATGTACTGCCTGAGAAGGTCAAGATAATGATATACCGGTGTGAAGTAAAACCGTACATCCCTCCCCCTATGCGATGCTTTCGGTGCTGGAAGTTCGGGCATATGTCCTCCCGATGCACTTCCAGCCCCGCCTGTAGGGACTGTGGGCGTCCATCACACCCGGACGCACCATGTACACCTCCTCCTGTGTGTGTGAATTGTGGGCTGCAACACCCACCTTGCTCGCCGACCTGTAGTGTGCTACATAAAGAACGCAAGATCATGGAATTCAAAACCCTGGATAGATTACCGTACTCAGAGGCCAGACGAAAATATGAGCGTCTTCATCCCGTTCGGATGTCGTCATCCTTTGCTGCCATTGCGTCCTCTCCGACTGCTATGGGGACGTCAGCCTCCCATGTCACGCCACCTTCTGTGGCCCCTGTGGGCCAAAAACTTCAAACTGCCCCCTTGACGGTTGGGGGCCCTTCCTCTGTTGCCCCCCCACAACCTCCTGTGGGGGCAACTGCCCCACACCCGTTGGGGACTCCGGTCCCTAACACCCAGCCGGAGAAGCAGCAGCCTTCTCCGGCACCTCTCGCCAGGAAGGGGTCCCTGGGCTCCCTTCCTCCTATGGTTTCTCCCACTGATAATGTGGGTACCAGTGAGTGGCTGATACAGCCACTTACTTTGAGTCGTGGTCGTAGGGCTTCAAGGTCCTCCTCAGTCCCTGGGGCTGAGGTCGAGGCCCCAAAGCCCTCCCAGCAAGAGAAACCTAAAAAGGAGCGAGAGAAGAAAAAGTCGAAGGCTGCTAAGCAAACGCCTTCCACGGTGGACACTGTGCCGCCGCCACCACCACCACCCACCACCACCACCACCACCACCACCACCTCACACATCTGAGGACGTGGTGGAACTCCTCGCCTCACCAGAGGACTTGGCTATCACCAAGACTTTGGAGGCGATGGATGTAGAGGCCCTGCCTCCACCGACGGCGACGACCGGTGATTCTGTGGAACCAACAGCACCGTCGATACTGCCATGCCTCAGCAATCAAGAAGTAGCATGATCTTGCAATGGAACTGTGGCGGCTTTTTCCGCCACTTACCCGAGCTGCAGCAATTACTGTGCCGCTATCCTGCTTTCTGTGTAGCCCTACAGGAAACATGGTTTCCTGTCCAGCGGACCCCAGCCCTCCGTGGCTATCGGGGCTACTATAACAACCGCGCTGACTACAACAGGGTATCTGGAGGTGTCTGCATTTATGTCCTCGCCACTGTTCCTAGTGCTGCCATGCCTCTTAACACGGCTCTCGAGGCAGTGGCTGTTAGACTCAGAACAATGTAGGACATGACTGTCTGCTCTCTGTACCTCCCACCAGATGAGGTCGTTTCCCTTGCTGACCTCACTGCCTTGGTCGCGCAGCTACCCCCACCATTTATCCTTTTGGGGGACTTCAACGCCCACCATCCTCTCTGGGGCGGTATACAGCCCTCGGGACGTGGTAGAGACGTTGAAACGTTACTGACACAGCAGGACATATGCCTCTTAAACACCGGTGCACCCACACATTTTAGTATAGCACATGGCACATATTCTGCTAATGACCTATCTGTATGTAGCCCAGGCCTGCTCCCACATTTGAGTTGGAGGGTCCATGACGACCTTTGCGGGAGTGACCATTTCCCCATTCTTCTGTCACTCCAGCACTTTGAACCTGCAGGCTACCCATCCAGATGGTGTCTACATCGAGCAGACTGGCAGCGTTACGCCTCGGCTGCTGTGGCTTCTGTTCCATTACCAAATGATATTGATACGGCAGTCCAACAGGTCACAGCTATTATAGTCTCAGCTGCAGAGGAGACCGTTCTGATCACCACTGGTTCCTCTCGGCGCAAGGTCGTCCCTGGTGGACGCCAGAGATTGCTGAGGCTATACGGGACCGTCGGCGAGCACTACAATGCCACCGGCGCCGCCCTACACTTGAGAATCTGATAGCTTTTAAAAGGCTCAGGGCCCGAGCCCGACGACTTATCAGGCAAAGTAAACAGGACTGTTGGGAGCGGTACGTTGCCTCTATAGGCTCTCGTGCCTCCCATTCTCGCGTCTGGTCTCAGGTACGGCGCCTCTATGGATACCGCCCACCAGCGGGAATCCCATCTCTGACCGTCGATGGAACTCTCTGTACTGACCCGGCCGTAATTTCTGAGTGCATGGCAGAGCATTATGCAAGATGCTCCGCGACAGCAAATTATAGTGCCTCCTTCCGCTCCCTTAAACAACGGGTGGAGCGAAATCCTCTATCTTTCCACACTCGCCGCCGGGAACTGTACAATGCTCCATTTACGGAATGGGAGTTTACCACTGCTCTTGCTGCATGTCCCGATACCTCTCCGGGACCAGACCGCATACATGGCCAGTTCATCCGTCACCTGTCAGCGGACTTCCATCAGAAATTGCTCGCCTTATTTAATAGGATCTGGACAGGGGGTGTTTTCCCATCCCATTGGCGGGATAGTATTATTATCCCTGTTATGAAACTGGGAGCAGATCCGCTGGCAGTTGACAGTTACCGCCCCATCAGCTTGACTAATGTCCTGTGTAAGTTGCTTGAGCGTATGGTGAGTCGCCGTCTTATGTGGATCCTTGAAGATCGGAGTCTACTGGCCCCACAACAGGGGGGTTTCCGCCAGGGTCGCTCCACTATCGACAATTTAGTGTCTTTGGAGTCGGCCATCCGTACAGCCTTCTCTAGACGTGAGCACTTAGTTGCGGTCTTTTTTGACCTCCAGCGGGCGTATGACACGACATGGCGCCACCATATTCTCGCTACACTGTATGATTGGGGCTTACGGGGTCCACTCCCAATTTTTATCAAGAATTTCCTCTCGCTACACACTTTTAGGGTGAGAGTTGGTACCTCCTTCAGCTCACGCCGAGTGCTGGAGAACGGAGTCCTACAGGGCTCCGTTCTCAGCGTACCGCTCTTTTTAATAGCGATAAACGGTCTTGCTGCGGCAGTGGGGTCATCGGTTTGTTGTTCTTTCAAAAAATCAAATGTTCAAATGTTTGTTAAGCTTATGGGACTTAACTACGTGGTCATCAGTCCCTAAACTTACAAACTACTTATGAACTACTTACGAACTAGGACGGCACAAATATCCATGCCCGAGGGGGGATTCGAACCCCCGACCGTAGTGGCCGTGCTGACCGTGACTGGAGCGCCTCAGTCACCTCGGCCACCGCGGCCGGCCTGTTGTTCTTTATTCGCCGATGACTTCTGCTTATACTACAGCTCTCCTAGCATTGGTGTTGCTGAAAGGCGTCTTCAGGGAGCCATACGAAGGGCACAGTCATGGGCCAAGACGCATGGCTTTACTTTTTCAGCTTCTAAAACCCGGGTGATGCACTTTTGTCGTCATCGGGCTGTTCACCCTGACCCAGAACTGTACCTAGCTGCTGACCAGCTTCATGTTGCAGAAACCCATCGGTTTCTCAGCTTGCTGTTTGACAACCGACTGACTTGGGGGCCACACCTTCGTCAGCTGAAGCAGAAGTGCTGGCGGCACCTAAATATATTGCGATGTCTCAGCCATACTGCCTGGGGAGCTCACCGTCGAACCCTCATGCACCTCTTTCAGGCGCTCATCCAATCACGCCTGGATTATGGGAGCCAAGTATATGACTCTGCATCACCTTCAGCACTGAGGATCTTGGATCCCATTCTACATAGTGGTGTCCGTTTAGCAACAGGGGCATTCCGCACCAGCCCTGTGCCTAGCCTCCTTGCCGAAGCTGGCATCCCTCCCTTGAGGTACCGCCGGCAACAGTTGCTGGCCTCCTACATTGTCCATGTCCACGCTACGCCTCACCATCCAAATCGTAGGTTATTGTTTGCAAATACCGACCTTCCCTCTCCGCAACGTCGACCCAGATCGGGTCTTCCAGTTGCGGTCCGTGTACATTCTCTTCTTTCTTCCCTAGAGTCTTTTCCTCTCCGTCCTGCATTCTCTTGCCTATCTAATATTCCTCCTTGGACCATCCCACGCCTCCAGCTTCACCTGCAACTGTCCGGCGGTCCAAAGGCGTCGATTTCACCACAATTACTTCGACACCAGTTCCTGGACATACTTAACACATTCCGTGATGCAGACGTCATATACACTGATGGCTCCCAGGTAGACGGCAGAGTGGGTTACGCCTATGTTCATGGCGACCACACCGAACAGCGCTCCCTGCCTTCTGGCTGTACTGTCTTTACGGCAGAGCTAATCGCAATAACCCGTGCACTCGACCATCTCAGAGCATGCCCCAGGAAGTCATATCTTATCTGTAGTGACTCTCTGAGTGCCTTGCACGCTCTAGACCACTGCTTCCCCAGACACCAGTTGGTGCTATCCATCCAAGTCGCGGTGTTTAGTCTTGGCAAGTCAGGCCGTTCTGTGGCTTTCATATGGACCCCAGGCCACATTGGAATTCCAGGGAACGAACGCGCTGATCAGCTGGCCAAGCAGGCCATCACATGCCAGCGCCTGGATATCGGTACCCCAGAAGGCGATATCCGCTTGGGTCTCCACCGAAAGATCTTTGAGGCTTGGAATTTGGAATGGGCAACAATGAGTATGCCCAATAAGCTCCGTGGAATCAAGCCCATGACAGCAGCTTGGAAGACTTCCCTAAGGCCTTCTCGAAGGGACTCAGTCGTTCTCTGTCGCCTGCGTATCGGCCATACGTGGCTAACGCACGGCCACCTCTTACGCCGAGAGGAACCGCCAGAATGTCATTGTGGAGCTGTATTGACTGTAGTCCACATCTTGTTGGACTGTCCACTTTTAGCCGCATTGCGGCAGTCTTTTAAGCTGCCTCCTGCACTCCCTTTGATTTTAGCTGATGACGCCTCTATGGCTGACTGTGTTTTAGGTTTTATTCGCGCAGCGGGCTTTTATCACAAGCTTTAACGGTGGGTTCGTATGCATGATCTTCAGGCATACACCGCTTATAGTTTTAATCTGTTGTCACTTATGTCTTGTCAGACCCTTTTCCGACTGGCAGTTGTATAGAATGTGCAGACTGGCTGGCTCATCCATTATTATCCTACTGATCAGCCAGCCAACAACATCTGCTGTGATTTTTAGTTGATTATTTGTTCCACCACTACTGTGGTTCCCTTTTCCTTTTTATGTTGCAATTATGACCAACACTGTCTTCCTGTACGTCTTTTGTACTAGTTGCAGGGCGCTTATTTTAATCATACATGAAACCCTGTGATCTCTTAGCTTTGAACAGGGGACTGATGACCAAGCAGTTTAGTCCCCTTTAAACCCCCAACACCAACCAGCTGCAAATAGTTATGACTCTTGTGGCACTGAAGTACTGTTGGGGAGTCTGAAGATATTTTCATTGAAACATAATCCCTTATTTTGCATTTTGGATATTTGTGGATGTGCTTTTCAATACTGTTTAGATCAATAAAATTTTCTTGCTGCTTAGCTTATGAGGAGGCAGTCCCAGATCTACATTTACCAACTGGGACACAAGCTTGGTAGTTTCAAAAAATATATGTTGTAGTAAATGGATGAGAGAAATATTCTGAGGTTATATGTTTCTCACACAGCCACCAAACCACAGAAATTATCATTCAAAAAGTAAAATCTGTTTTTTGTACTCAATGGCACTTTTCTTTGACCCATCAAACATTTGTGGTATACCTCAGAAGCTTGTGTGTCACATGATTTTCACTACAACTGTTGATATTTTTTGGAGTTGTGTACACCCTGCATAGAAGCAGATTTCACGTGAATGTATCCCAGCCATCTCTCATATGATATCACAGTGTCATAGAGGTTTTAATTACACTAGGTGAATTCTGAAAGTCCAATATCTTGTACTCTAATTATAAATATTTGTGTTTTCAACAAACTTGCTCGTGCCGCCTCTTCCTTGAGGAGACTGTGGCTGAAAAATTACAAGTTATATGCATTTATACAATCGTCTTTTCTACATACCTGTCTGCAGCTCAGCCATCATCTTTATGATTAATTGCAATCTATTCTCATTATATTATTGATATGTTTTATATACATAATCTATTGTAACCAGTGGTTATAATTAATATTCAGCTACACACTAAGGTCTAGTGGGGTGTGTAATTACCTTATGGCAGTGAAACGGGATAGATATACAAAGGCATTAATGTCCACCTGATTTATGCTTGAAAAATTTAAGTTCCAGTTATTGTCACCAGTTGCAAATCTGAAACTATGAAGCAAGACTTATGTTGAGATTTGTAATGGATTAGGTACAGGACATAAACAAGGAAAGTTCAAGCAAGTAAAGCCACAATTTTGATTTTATTATTGACTTCCAATTATACTTTTTGTCAATATGAGTTAAATGAAAACAGTACATGGTAACAGATTTGCACCTGGTAGCCAAATTTGAAATTTTTTTTTCCAGTGCAAATTCCACTACCATATGAAATCATAGGCCACATTGGGCATCTGTAAGTAGCTGCACTTTTACTTATAACCACTCAGTATAATGTTCATATCAGTCACATGTTGCATTTTGGGTATTACAATTGTTTCAAGCCCTAATGTATAAATGTTATAGAAGAAATACAACCAAAAGGTGCTTAAACTGCAAATAAATAAATGAAAATGCAGCTTGGTGTGTTTACCTGCTGAAACGCTATCATTTCATGCATAATTATACAAGAAAAAAGGCATATTTTAAAGGGGGGGGGGGGGGGAAGAACAATGAACCATAAAAAACTGGGTTTGCCCTCTGTAATGTATCACTAATACTTTGTGACACTTGCAATTTTCAGATGCAGCTCTTGGTCTCGGTACCTGAACATTTGGAGTTCAGTGTTCTGTGGAATTAATGAAGTTGTTTTACATTTCCTGAAGACAGCTGGAATGCAGTCTTCAGAAGTATCTTGTGTTGCAGGAGACAAGAATATTGCCAAAATGCAGCTCGTTTCATGACTTACACATGCAAAGTGTGGATTCAAACATGAATGTGCTGTATCTTGCTCTGATAGCTCACACATTTGTCATATCTCCTCTTTTCAGGGAGACGTATATGTGTACATTGAGAAGTTTGAAGTTTTTTATATCTCTGGTGCTCCATTAACTATAAAAGTGACATATCTTTTGAAATGTTGCAAAATTATTGTTAGTCAATTATTTGTGGCAAATAAGGAATGTGCAATCAATTTCCAACCATGTAGCACTAGAAATATTTAATAGTGATATTAATCAGTACAAATGTGCAACGAAAATGCATGATATTTGTCAACTTTGATGAAAATTAGATTATAGATTGTCCATAGCAGCTAATTGCATGCTTGTGAAAGTAGCAGCCTCCAAATTTAAATTTTTCATATGCAATTCGCTGCAGATATGTGCATGTGCTATTTGTTGAAGATGAATACAAATTGTCACTTTTGTTCAATAAAAAAATAAAATTAAATATGTTTCCATCATTAAAATTGAGCCTTCCATAAATTCCATTGTGTCTTTCCTGTACAGACAAATAATGCTATTTCGTTTGATTTTCTGAATTGAATTATATTAGAATAATCTAAGTTTCTGAAAAAAGTTTGATAGATGTCACAGTGACAGATCTTAAGAAGCATATCTGAAGTATCAAATGAATTGTAAAACATGTAATGTATCTGCTGTGCTATTATAATCAACAGATCCATGTGCAACTTTGTAGTTCAGTTTTTTACACAATTTCATCTATAGTATTAATTAGTAGCATGTCGTTCATAGTGAGCAGCTATCTAAAGATGCTTGCTTTCTAATTGTTTGTTTGCTTATATGTTTGTACATATTAACCTGATATTTAAAGATGTATGAGAACACAATACACTTTTATACCAACAGGAGTATAAAATAATTTGTTGCCCCATTATAATGCTGCCTTTTTACTTAATGTACAGTGGGAAAACTAATGAGTGTAGATATAGAAATTCAAAGGAGATCATTGAGACCAGTAGACAGTGGCTGCAAGTTTCGAGGTGTTATCTGCAGTAGTAGTTGCCAGTGGCCCTGCTCTCTCTCTCTCTCTCTCTCTCTCTCTCTCTCTCTCTCTCTATATATATATATATATATATAATATTATAGAAGGAGACCTTCCAGGTAGGAAAATTGTATAAAATAAAGATTTTTGACTTACCTAAAGTACAGGCTGGTCGATAGGAACACTAAACACACACAAAAACACACAACCATTCGAGCTTTCGCCACCAGTGGTGGCTTCTTCGGGAAAAAGAGGGAGGAAGGAGAGGAGAAAGGAAAGGATACGGGTTTTGGAAACCCGTATCCTTTCCTTTCTCCTCTCCTTCCTCCCTCTTTTTCCCGAAGAAGCCACCACTGGTGGCGAAAGCTCGAATGGTTGTGTGTTTTTGTGTGTGTTTAGTGTTCCTATCGACCAGCCTGTACTTTAGGTAAGTCAAAAATCTTTATTTTATACTATATATATATATATATATATATATATATATATATATATATATATATCCCTCCCACATGGTTCGATATTTTTCCTATTTTTCTATCATGCGATAATTCCACCACCCAACACCCTAAAAAACATTTTGATCCTCATGTACTTTATAAACCACTCTGTATTTGTTTCAGTTGTATTTGTTTCCATATGTTGTAAGTCAGTCAAAAAATATAGTGCTCATTGGTAATTTGTTTCATGACCCCCACCCACCCCCACCCAAAAAAAAAAAAATAAATAAATAAATAAATAAAAAAATCATGATAATGGCAAATCAACTATAAATCAAGTTAATATGTGATTTGATGAAAACATGCGAGTTGTCTGATCAATTCAAAACCAATAGCCATATTTTTAAGTAAAATAATGTAAAACCAATTTGTGGCTGTACACCATCAACAATTTCAGTCAGACTGTACTACTGTATGTGGTGTCATTGTTGTTGATGAATATTTAATTCCTTTCCTCTAATATGTTTTTTGAGTTTAGCATTCCAACATAACTGTAGATTTGAATTTTGTTTCTTACTACAAACTGAGGAAGAAGTAAAGAAGTCCCTGGACAGCAAGCTAAATTTGTAACATTTCAAGAAGCACTTCCAAAAACGTTCATTCCTCTTTCTTTATTACATTACAATGACATCACATCAGTTACATTAAAAGCATACATGCCAAAATATAATTCAAATATCCTGTTATGGTAGGTAGTTGGCATCCTGAGGACAAATAAAAATTAAGGCATTCACATATCCAAAAATTGGTTTTAACACCACGGTGCTGTACTATGCATGGCCCTGTTGGAGGTGGTATGCCATTGCCTACCTCCAACCTTTGAACTGAATAACCCAGCCAATTATAGGGGGACCTACATATGTGGAATTTGAACCATAGTGCAACTCAGCATTTTTCACAACATTGCCAGAGGTGAAAAAGGTGATAAGCAACAGATAAAAACCCTAGGATTTACTGGGGATCAAACACGTGATCTCTGGATTTGTAATCTGCCCTTTAACCACTAAGGCATCAGGCCACATTTATTGCCCCCCACAAATATCTGATTTTACATTTGTATTTGTTTGGCAAAGTGAGTCTTAGAAAAAGTAATGTCATGCAAAATATGAAATTGAGAACCAGTTATATGAACAGGGGCTCATCACCTTTTCACAGAAAGACAGTTTGTGGAGCATAAATGTAAGTAGTGTAGTCTCCAATTTCTATGTAAATTTAATGTTCTAACAATTTTCATAATTTTTTTAAACTTCAGAACCTTTCTGAAATCAGGAGTATTGAATTAGGAATAAGTACAGGTGATGGGAATGGAAGCAGTAACCTTCACATTGCATACCAATGACCATAACCACTACACAATGGAAATTATGTACAATATGCAGTATTGCCTCCTGTCTTCACGAAACAGTGACGTAGTGTTTCGTAGAAGGCTTTAGCATCATTTATCTGGATCTAGTCAGTGATTCTTTGTATATATAGTAATAATAATGTTATTGTCATTAGGCCATTAAGGCAATGGACGAAGTCACACATATAGTACAATACAATTCATAGTTCCTAACATCACAGTATAATATTACAACTGATAAAATCATTTATATCATAGAATGGTTGGGCAACTAAGAAGTCATAATGAACATGTTCACTCTGGTAAATATTATACAGCTTGTGGAAATCTATTAAATAATTTGTGTCCCATAAGTTCATACCTGTTAATTGTTTTTGACAGTCTGTGGTGTGGAGTATAAATACAACTATTCCTCCTCATGTTGTAACAATGTATATATTCTCTGCATTTTACTTTTGGTAACTGCTTCTTTTTATCGATTAAAATAAGTTGGAGCTATGGAAATTAGCCTGTAACTTACCCTAGAAAGTTTGAGATCATCAAGATAATCCCTCAGATATACACTTGTTTATACAATGTGTTATGGGGTGCACTATACAGTCAATTACTTTCTTCAGTATATTACAAGTTGTTGTATGTCTACACTATCTGAAGATTTCAACTGCTTCAACACTCTTTAAGACAAGACCAGTTGAGACCTTGGAGGAACTCAAGATACTTGTATTCATTGATCTACAGACTTCTTTGACAGTAACTATGATGAACTGATTTCAGGTTTAATTGTAGCACTTCCCACTTCTTCAACTGATTTAATGAAGAAATAATGGAATTTTTGGGGATACATATTGATTTCATCATTTCTTTCATCTTTGGAGCACTGTTTATTAGATTCCATGCAACTTTTCTCTTGGCAGAGTTCTCAGTACTTATGAGATTATGTAATTTTTTATTCTCCGCAATGGCTTTTTTATATTCATTCCTACATGTAATGTTGGCTAATCTAAGCAAGTGCTTTTAAGTCCTTGTGTAGATTGTTTTTGTTCCTAGTATTGTATGTTTGAAGTGAGTTGTCTATTGGAAAAAGAGATATATTATTTATGACAAATGATATGAAGGTATAAACATACTGAGAGGCAGTAGTTAGCATACCCATTTGTTTGAAGAGGCTTCTATGGAATGTCTGTGAATTTACTCCACAAATAATATGTATTACACATTTTTGGACTCTGAAAACTTTTGGTTTTCTTGAAGAGGTACCCCAAAATATTACCATATGACATTATAGAATGAAAGTAAGCGAAGTGTACAAACTTTTTTTTTTTATTTTTATGTCACCTACCACTACTAACACTTAACAGATTTGTTAAGACATTTATGCAGTTCTGTGGTGTGGTCCTCCCAACTGAATTTATCAAATTGTAATTCGAGGAATTTAATAATGTCAACCTCTTCTATTTGCTCTTCTTCTTACTTTATGCATATGCTGGATGGAAACCTCTTATATGTTCTGAACAGCATTTAGTGAGTCTGATGAGTGATCACTTAATTCACTAGTCTCTTGCACTGACACCATTTTGCAACATTGCCTGTGACACCATAGATTTCTAATTTACTTTAAAGCATTTTGTGGTCCACACAATCGTATGCCTTTGACAAATCACAGAAAATGCCTGCTGTTTGTAATTTATTATCTAATGAATTAAATACATTCTCACTGTAGGTGTAAGTATCCTTCACAATATCAGAACCTTTCAGATATCCAAACTGTGTCCTAGACAATATTTGTGCTCAGGTGGTTGATAAGCTGCCAATACATTACCTTTTCTAGAATATTTGAGAATGCTGGAAAAACTGAAAATGTCGAAATAATACCTTCATGAAGGTACTGTAGCAGTAAGCTTTGCATGATAGTACTGAAAAGTTGCAGGTACTGAAGTAATGCCATATTGAATAATCCCATATGGATGCTGATCACAAATCAGTTTTGAAACTACTTATGAAAAGGGATCTGCAGATAGTCATCCTGTAAGTATATTTAAGAAAAGAAGCAACATAGATCTAACATATTCATCTAGCAGCTACTGGAGTGATTGTACCCATGTCCTGTCAGGCCACTTTATCTCTAACTGATTGAGGGAGGGATCTGTGCCCAACAAAACGGGGCTTGCATATTTTCCCTCACCATTTTATGAGCCTCAAAATTAATTGCATGAAGGCTACACACTCCAAAAAATGGAATAGGGTGGTTTTTGTAAACCGATTCTAAGGCAGAAACCAGAAAATAAAGTACACAGAACTGTTCAGAAAATTGTCATATATTTAACTTCAACATGTTGCAGTGTGTATGTATAAGATTGCAGCACAATCCAAGATAATCTGAAATTCTTTGATAAGTCCATGTCAACTGCAGTATCACTAGAGACACTGAGTTTCCAAATGTATAGAATGAACAAAATTGATTCTGTAGTCAAAGGCATGCTTTGAAACTGGCCCCCAGAATATTTTATCATCTTCATAAAGTGTCAGGCAAATTCCTATGTGCATTGAAAAAGAGAACCCAGTGCCATAGATTGAGGTTCCATTCTAGGTGTTTTCCTTGCCCCTCTATTTGTGTTGGTAGTGTAGGAATTTTTGTTTATTATGGATATGTAGAGGAAAAATTACTCATATGAAGACGGTTGCATAAGGGTTCCAATCACCTGAAAGAAGGCAGCGTGCAGTTTGTTTTCATTCTTCTGATATTCATCTGACCCTTAATTTGTAAGTAATAGTCAACAATCGGTGTTGATGATTGTGGGTAATCAATAAAAGACAAAGCTTCAATGTTTTGAATTTAATAATAATGACTGAAAGTTTGAGTGATGTTAGTGTGGTGAATATCAACTGGTCAATCAACTTTCAGTTCTGACAACCCTAAACTATAAATGCATGCATGGGCTGATACTGAAGTGATCCTTTGAGACATGTTGATGGATATAGCAGTATACATAAGCAACATTGCCATACTTTTGCATCCATTACACTGCTGCCTCATTCAGAAGGATGGTGGTTCAAATCCACCTCCAGCCACCCAGATTTAGGTTTTCCATAATTTCCCTAAATCACTCCAGGCAAATGTCAGGATGGTTCTTTTGAAATGGCACGGCGGATTTCCTTCCACATCCTTACCCAAACCTTCCGAGCTGTCGGTGGGACGTTAAACTCCAACCTTCCTTCCTTACACTGCTGCCTGTTATGAGGCTGTGTCCTGTAGTCAAAATGTTAATGAGAAAGAGGTTTCTAAACAATAAATACCAGACAAGGCATGAGGATTGCACAAAGTCAATATTTTTATTGTTGTAGTTCTCTCCTAGTTTCTAGTAAAAAAATAAAATAAAATTACAAAATATACATACACAATGGATGACTTAAAAGTCTGTTAACATTTGAATACACACTGAGTCATGGAATATTGTAGGCAGAGAAGTACAAGTTGACACACATGATTCAGAATGATAATGTACAAGCACATTGCACCTACCTCATGAAGATATTCACGCAGAAGACGCGATTAAACTGAATTTATTGTGTTTGAGACTAGGCAAATTTGTAATGTATCATCACAAGAAACAAAGATTGCTCATTCACAGCAATCCCTGTATAGCAAAACTTGGCACAGAGTCTCATGTGCAATAGCAGTTATTACATGAGCACCCTCTGTCAAATTTCACACCCTCTACATATATAGATCTAAATGTGGTGCTCAGGTGTCACTAGATGTGTCATTATGAATAAAATGTTATCTATCCAAAGATTTTAAGAGATCACCGGGCCCCAAACCTTGTCCAGTTGAAAACTGCCATCATGATTATTTTCACAGATTCTTTAAGCGATGACTCCCAAAAGGCTCTCATAGTAGCCAAGATTTGTATGGCAGAACAATCCAGAGAATGTCCTGTGGAACTACAATGATCGGCTATGAGCAACTTACAGGGCTACAAAAGAAGGTTGTGACAGTCGTGTTTCATGCACCTTTCATACACTGTGCATGTCATCTGACCAATGTAGGCTTTGCCCAGAACTGTCCTTAACTAAATTTAGAAGGTCACTAATCTTTGCAGGTGGCCAGAAGATTCCTTTAAATTGATGTTTCCTTAGAATCCTGCCTAATTTTTATGAAAGGATACTGATGTATGGAAGGAATTCCCTGGACCTTAATGCTGTGCTAATCTGACATGGAGAATATCTATTATCTCTGAACATGGACTGTAGATGTTCCAGCTCCTTAGTGAGGCTGTCTCCATCAGTCACAACTTAAGTTCCATTTGGAAGATGTTAGTAATTTATATAGGGTGATGACAGCTCGATCCAGATAGATGTCCATACGTGTGGGCTTCCAGTAAATGGAATGTGCAGTGATCCATCCACTTTCCTGCTAACAAAGACATTTAGAAAGGGGAAGCAGCTAACTTTCTCTATTTACATTGTAAGTTGAATATTCTTGTGGATCAAATTCAGATGTTGCAGAAAACATGACAATTCTTCTTCCCCATGGGACCACACTACATAAGTACCCACTACATATCACCAGTAGACTGTTGGTTGAAGTTCTGCCAAATCAATCGCCCTTTCCTCAAAGTATCCAATGAAATATTTTGCAACCGTGGAGGAGATAGGATTGCCCATGGCAATACCATTTGCTCAAACATTCATTGTTGAATAAAATGTAGGTTGAGTAATGCACACAATGAGAAAGTGCTGTTATATTGGCTCTGAAGTTTCTGCTGAGGAGTGCCCCCGAGTCCATGAGAGGAACCTTTGTGAAGAGTGAGACATCATCAAATCTCACTAATATATCAGATTCAAATTTAAATTTGAAATCTTTCAAGAAGCAACAGCTTCACCAACTACATGTGTATGGGTGGTATGAGTAAATAAACTGAGTTTTAGATGAACTGTTTTTTGTTTATTATAATTATTCAAATTGTCACTTTTTTTTAGTCTTCAGAAACTTCACCATAGCCATACTCAAAGTGTATATCTTAATCTACAATAAATTGATATCAGTGAAAGAAGCAGAGTTTTTGGTCTTCAAAAAATTCACCAAGTGGATGTTGTGTTCCCTAACTCTACAACAAATTGAAATCAGTAAAAGAAACCTTAAGTTTTGTGCACAAGTATGGTGAGCCTTCTTCAATCCTGAAACAGCCACTACACAATAAAGTCAAACTTGCAATTAATTTTGTGACCCATAGTCCATGGAAGAAGAGTGAAGCGTGGAGTATAAACCTAGTACCAAAACAAAAGTCTTATAAAAATTGAAGAAAAGTAATCTTCTTGTCACTTTATTTAAATCCACTAAGAAACACTAACAATCAGAAAGTAACTAATTAAGTTTTTTTAACATAACATATTTTAAATTAAAAAATGTAGGATAATTTCTTCTAGCCCCATACAGTTTCCTAACGCCATACAGGTAGTTCTGAAAATTTGTGGTGCCAACATTTTAATGGCTATTAAAATACTGGTAAGATTTATTTTAAAAAATGGGGAACATACAATGGACAATAGAAAGTGAACTATTCGTGCATTAGATAGGTATTGTTTGTACCCCACATGTTTTTTTTTTTATAAATATTACAAGCCATTTTATAGCCATAAAAGTTCATAATCACAAATTTTCAGAACTATCTCTATGAACATAGGAATTTTTATGATGTTCATGGGAAATTATTTAATATGTTTAATCCAGTTTAAAAACATGTTAAATTAAACATTTATTTTTATTTAAACAATTTTCGGTATTTGTGCTATAGATCACCAATTTTTTTTCTTCAGATAACTACATGTTTGCTGTTGGTTTCTCAGGGAGTCCATAATCATTTTCATTACTCACTTGTTAAGATGAAACCTCTATAAATGAGGGCTCTTTAAAAAGTAAGGTGTCTTTTCAATTTGCATGATCATACTGAAAACTGCAGGTTGTCTGGAATGCAAAGGTTGGTCATTAATAGAGCACAACACTTTACACTTACAACAGATTTATTGCTAACACAAGCGTACACTCAGTACAGACTGCCTCGTGCTTGGAGTGCTCCACTAGTTATACATAGAAAGAATTTTCTGGAACTTAACAAGTACATCAAACATAAGAAACTTCAAGAACATTCTTGAAATAAATTTTTTTCTGCCAGTGGCGGGGTTTTTAACCGGGGTCCACAAGCACAGCGATCTGCAACACAAAGCAGTGCACAATATGTTTTGTCGGAAGACTCACGGCATTGCTCCCTTTTCTGAAAGAACAGCGACCCAATGTTAGGTTACCTTTGGGAGCCAACTGTAGTGTCTTGGATCTTGTCATGGGTCCTTTGTATGGCAGTTTAGGAGAATCCTTCCATTCTGTCTGCATGCCTTCATTGCTGTGGCAATGACCGGCGACAGACCCTCCTGTCATGGCTTCATCAATATCACCACAGTGAGTCCTTGAACAAGAAGCTGTTTCTGTCTATCTGTTCTTTGAGATTGTGGTAAGGCTTCATACAGAGGAAGTAAACAAAGTCTCTTGGTTTTTTTTTTTTTTTTTTTTTTTTTTTTTTTTTTCATTTTGAGGATGGGTTATAATCTTGGACTTCATATGTGATGTCTGACAGGTGGCATATGACATGATACAGATCAGAGTATCGCTTCAGTAACTTTTCCGATACCCCAACTGTCCATACAGGGGTAAAAATCCATACCAGATCGCCTGGGCTGTACACGATAGGTCGGTGCTTGTTATTATACCACTGACGGTCCTTCTCCTGGGCATCCAGTGTCCGTATGCGAGCCAGCTGTCTTGCTTCTTTGACCCAGGTGATGACCTGTTTCAGATAGTCATTCATTGCCGTATCAGCTTCACGACCACATAGCAGGAAAAATGGTGTCTTGCCTTGCTCTACTATAAGCAAATGACACAACTGGCAGTATTGTGTCCAATCCTTCTGCTCAACATCAACATACATCTACAGCATATCTGCTAACATCTTGTTAAAGCGTTCTATAAGACCATTTTCTGAGGATGGTAAGCAGTTGTTATTCTGTGAACACTGTCACAACGTGACATTACCTCTGATATTAATTTTGACTGGAATACTTTTCCGCGATCAGATATCATCACACCTTGTGCACTATGCTTTGAAATAATGTCTTCTACTAGGAATTTTGCAATCTCTAGAGCTTCTGCAGTCAGCACAGGTTGGGTAACAGCATAGCAGGTGAGGTAATCAGTGCAAACTATTATCTACCAGTTACTAGTTGTTGACTTTGGGAACCTACCTAAAAGGTCGATTCCAATCTGGTGGAATGGAGCTACTGCAGGTGGAATTGATACCAGATGCCCTGCAGGTAATTGCAGCATATGCTTCCCCCTCTGGCACTCCTTAGAGTGACTCACATAGTGCTTGATAGATGGGTAGAGACCTTCCCTAGTAATACCTGCATCTGATTCTGTCTTCACAAATCCCAGATGACTGGATATTGGAGAATCATGGAAATACTTGAAAATATCTGGCCGGAGATGACCTGGAACAACCAGTAGCCATTTGGGACCAAGTGGATCGTAGTTGCTCTTATACAATGTCTCGTTTATAAGTGGAAACCCTCCTTTGGTCAGTTCTCCTTTCTCAAAGACCTCTATGATTTGTAGTAATGCTGGATCTTCCCTCTGTTCAGCTGTAATATCACCTAATTCAGTGAGGGCTGAAATTTCATCCATGCTGTTATGTTCGTTTAATGGATTCCTCAAAAGGCAGTCAGCATCTTTATGTTTGCACTCATTTTTTTAATACCACTGATATCGTACTCTTGGACTCTTGGTGCCCATCTTGCTAGTAGACCTGATGGATCCTTCAAACTGGTCAGCAAACATTAAGAATGGTGGTCTGTCACAACAGTGACAGTGATGGATGTGCTGAGGAGTTGGAAATTCTGTGGATGCCCTTACTTTATCTGGATCAGGACAGACACTATCTCCATTCACTAGGTGCCCCAAGATTTTTATCGCTTTGGCAACAAAGAGGCACTTCTTTGAATTGATGTGGAGTCCTGGTGTCTCAACACACTTCAACATAGATCACAGGTGGCTTAGATATTTCGCAAATGTTCTTTAGGAAACGATAATGTCATCTAGGTTACAAAGAAAAGTCATCCATTTAAGATGTCAAAACAATTTGTCCATCATGCATTCGAATGTGGCCAGAGCATTACATAGTCCAAATGGCATGACTTTGAATTCATAGAGGTGTAATAAAAGCATTCTTCTTCCTGTCAGCTTCATCAACCTTGATTTTCCAGTAACCTGTCTGCATGTCCATGGTTGAGAAGTATGTAGCTCCTTTCAAGCAGTCTAAGACGTCATTGATGTGTGGCAATGGGTAGACATCTTTCTTTGCGATTTTGTTCAGCCATTGATAGTCAACACAGAAATGCCATATGCCAATCTTCTTTTTCACGAGGACCACTGGAAATGACCAGGGACTCTTTGAATGTTGAATAATGTCAATGTGCAACATCTTCTCCATTTCTTCCCGAATTATGTATCTTTCAGCTGCAACACTGTACGAACACTGGCCAATTGGTGGGTGATCGCCAGTTTTGATACAGTGTTTTATCATGGAGTGTTTCATCTGGCCCTTTTACTGCCTGGCCCAGAATGGATCTGAAAATTGGCGTAGTAGGGTTAACACCTGCTGACATTGTTCCTCGGTCAGACCAGGCCCTTTGTGTAATTCCATAGCTGTTTAGTACGTTGTCAGCAGTAACAGCAGATCATCAGACTTTGTTGATGACATTGAGCTCACCTTCGTGGACTGGTTCAGCTGTTACAATACACATTCCTTTAAGAATGAGTTGGAATTGATAATGAAAATTAGTGATCCAAAGTACTCCTAGACCACCTACAATGGTTATGATAGCCGCTGGTGTGTAGATTTCCTTTGTTACACTGATTAGCTTTTTGCAATTGACAAGCACTTCACAGTTCAGCTGGTCATCTCAGCTGCTGAATGGAACTCTTCACGTTGTTAACGGCAGGATCTCAACATTCTTGATAGTAAACAACCTCCCATGGGAGTACGTGTTACGTGTACTCAATGGAATGGCTTCTTGAATTTGTAGCTCACATCTTCCACAGTCAGTGACAGCCTGCAATGCCTGAAGGAAGTCCCATCTGAGGATTGTGTTATGGCTACATTCTGTTAAAATGACAAATTCAAATGGCTGCATCCTGTAGTTATTCTTGCAACACATGTTCCTGCCGGCTAGACGTATTTTCCATTTACGACCTTCAGCACAGTTGCTCTTGTATCACAGAACATTATCTTCTTTAGTTTGTGGCGGTATTCATTCAACAATACAAAGAAGGAAGCTCCTGCCTGGACAGGTTGGCCATAAATGATGACGTCAATGAGATTTCCTGACATCTTAAGTGACTGTCATCCATGGAGGATTTTCATCTACAGCAGCTTCACCTCCATAGATGGTCACCTCTCCTAGTTTTCCTGAACATGATGGGTAGGCAACCAGCTGGTATCTCCATAAGGCGATGGCGAACGGTGGCTCTGTGTTGTAGAGCGACCCTGCCCAGGATCGGCAATAGGCTTCACCCAATAGGTCAACAGTAATCATCTGCAGTTGACTGCCATTAAAAGGATTGCTCTGATCACTCACATCTTGCAGCATAATAATTGTCAAATACTCGTCTTCTCTTCCTACCATATCATACGACATGTCGAGGAAGCCCACAGTGAAAACAGAATGGTATGTTCTCTTCTGTTCTCGTCAGTACTTTCTAGGCTACTGTTTGGTAGCTGTGGTGTAAGTCATAGTAGGGTGTGGCCATTCTTCACATCGGGTGCAACTGGCAGGGCTGAAAAGTGCTAATGTTTGAAGTACCTCTTCCTCAGCAGTGTCAGCCACCTCATGATGTACAAGACTGAAATCCAGAATCTAGTGCTTCCTTGGTCCAGCATCTCAGCTGCCGTAAACTCTTGTAATTATTCTCTCACAATTTTTCATATGAGAGAAGCAAAGTTATGGCGACCTTCCACGATGGCCGTAGGGACTACATTTGAGAGTCTGTCGTACTTCTTTTGTCCAACACTCCTATGTTGTATCTCTTCATTCTTCCGACACCATTAGATAAACTCTTCTGTCATCAAAACATCTTTTCACACAACAGCTTGATACATGTCTTCCACAATGCCCTTCATTGGGTGTGAAATTTTATCGGCCTCTGTCATACCTGGGCTAACTACATGACATAGGGCCAAAAAACTTTGTATATATGACTGCATTGACTCACCATGTCGCTGGGCCCTTTTGTTCAATTGCTCTTCCGATAAACAGACTTGTTGCTGGTGGTCTCCAAAGTCTTCATAAGTTCCGTCTGAAATTTGTCCCATTGTTTTCAAACTACTGCTGGGCTGTCCCATCCAGGTAGAAATATATGTTTGCCAAGCACATCGTGTGACCCCACCTATTATACTTGGTGACTTGGTCGAATCTTTTCAGCCATTTGTTTGGGTCCTGTCCATTGTCTCCCGAGAACACTGATGGGTGTTTGATGTGCAGCTGGCTTACTGCTGTTTTCGTATCTATCAGTCTTTTGATGACACTGACCTTCAGAAGGAGGTAATGTTGTATTCCGGTTCTCGTCCGTGTAGGCAACGGCTCTTATGCTGCCAAATTGGAGCCACGGTGATGCATGTGTTTTGCAGAATACCTGGCACCTCCACCAAAAAGTGTCACATTGAAGACTTCAGGTGGTCTGGAATACGATGGCTGGTCATTAATAGAGCACAACACTTTACACATAGAACAGGTTTATTACTAACACAAGCGTACATTCAGTACAGACTGCCCCTTGCTTGGAGTGTTCCACTATTTATACAAAGACAGACTTTTCTAGAAATTACAACTACATCAAACATAAGAAATATGTAGGACATTTTAGAAATAGTAAATACAAAGAAATAAATTTGTTTCTGCCAGTGGCGGTATTTGAACTGGGGACCGCAATCACAATGATCTGTGTCACTAACCACTGTACCATGTGTTCCGTCAGAAGACTCGTGGCAATATTGATACACATGTCCTGAACATATTGCTTTTGACAGATACAAAGGTTAGACATGTTTTAGCGTGTTCAGAGATTCTCTATTATTATTAAAAAAAAAAAAAAAAAAAAAAAAGAGAGAGAGAGAGAGAGAGAGAGAAAATATCTGCATCAAATTGAGTGTGAAAAATGGAATCAAGTGCTCTAAAACACTATTGATAGTGACTCTCCTCCTAGTAAACAAAAAAAGTGCTTACAAGTGGTACACGCTCTTCCAAGATGGCAATGATAAACCTCACTGTGGACACCCCAGCACATCAACAACAGATGATAATGTCAAAACTGCGAAGAAAATTGTTTTGGAAAATCGTCGAATTACCATAAGAGAAGTTTCTTTTTTTTTTTTTTAATCTTTTGGGCATGAGATGTGTTTTAGTGAAGGTTGTTCCAAAACTTATCAGTTTTGATCAGAAGATTTCTCACATTAGAATTGCTCAAGAGCACTTGAATATCATCAGAGAGGATCCTGATGTGCTCAAACGGATCATAACTGGTGAAAAAACATGGGTTTACATTTATGACATTGAAACCAAAGCCCAATTGTCACAATGGAAGCATCCCAGAGAGCTAAGACAGAAAAAACTGCAATCAAATATCAAAGTTTTACTAATTGATTTTTTAAGTTACTGTGGTGTAGTGCATTATGAATTTTTTCCTGAATGTCGTACGATCAATAAAGAGTATTACCTTCATAGTATGTGCTGTTTGCAAGAAGCAATATGCAGAAAAGTCCATAATCATGGAAAAACATTTCATATCTTTCACATAATGACAATTCACCTGCTCATTCTTTGTTGCTTGTGAGAGAGAGGTTTTTTTTCCTTTTCTTTTCTTTTTTTTTTGGGGGGGGGGGGGGGTCAAAACAACACAACTATAATGTCTCAGCCATCATATTCACCAGACTTGACCCTCTGTGACTTTTTGCTATTCCCAAAATTGAAGAGACCTATGATATAGACACACACACACACACACACACACACACACACAGACACACACACACAGACACACCTTGTATTTGTGAGCAGGTATATACATTTTATTTTGTTATCCAGTCAACTACCGAATGTCATATAATATTGTTCCTAGCATGTCATTTAATTGGATTTACATAACCAGGAAGAATTTGGACACCCTCGAGGACTCTCCAATGGCACCAGGATTGAAGCATTAGTATCATGCCCATTGACAGGCAGATGCTGCTCAGGAAGTGTGTCTGTATCCTCTCTGTTTAGACTCAGCAGACAGTAAGTGTGCTGAGGTGAGAGGTAATAATGTCTACAACATGAATTCTAGGATACAACTATGTCACACTGGCAAGTACATACTTCTGTTGAACAGCTGCAGACATTTGACTGTGAGATCATGTTGTTTGCCCAAGGAAAGCAGCATGAGCATATTGATGGGCTGCTGCTCTTGGTGAACCCAGTGTTTCAATGGTGTCTTTCTCATTTCAACAGTAGTTAGTGGATCAATCCCACACCTTTAGACCCTGTTATGAACGTCTGCATAGTAGAGACTCACTTCAAGATCTACACATCCTGCAAGCAGTGTTGGACACCCAATTATCTTTCAAGGATAAAATCCATACACTTATTGCACCTGCTGTGTAACCAAGAACCATTTACATACAGGTCACAAAGATAAGATACAAGAAATTAAGGCTTAGGCAGAGGCATACAACCATTTGTTTCTCTCTCATTCCATCTGGGAGTGGAATAGAAAGGGAATGACTAGTAGTACAAGGTACCCTTACTGACAGAAGGTGGATTGTGGAGTATGTACAAGGGTTGGAACTTAAATAGTGGCAACACTGCTGTAGAGACACTGTGCAATGGAATCTACTATTGTCACTGACAGCACACATTGTTGACATATGTACCTTACCTCCAAGCAAATGAACTCATCCATCTCAAGTCACCAGCGTGCATACAATTGTGGGAAACACAGTCAATTGTGAGCGAGCGGTTTCACGTAACAGTGTTACTATGTTTTCGAAGCAGGAACAATGGGGACTGTCAATACACAGTATTACTGTTTGTTTTTGGAGCATCACTTGCGACCAGCTTTGCAAAAGAAACTGCAACACTTTCTGCGCAACTCACCCATCAATTTGCACAATAACGTGTGGGTGCATACAGAGCAAGCTGTGGCTGCTCTGTTCGGTCGATGGGACTGGGAAGTAGTGTACCATCTACCATACTCCCCGGACTTAAGGCCTTGTGACTTTGATTTGATTCCAAAGATGAAAGAACCACTTCATGGGATTTGCTTCAGAACTGTTCCAGAGATTTGACAGGCAGTAGAGTGCTCCATTCCCATCATAAACAGAACAGGCTCTGCTAACGGTATACTACACCTTCCACGTCGCTTACAATGGGTTCTACACAACACTGGCTTTGAAAGACAGTAACAGATGCAAACATGTAATGCTTTTGTATCGGTCGTGAATAAATACTTGCCACTATTTAAGTTCCAACCCTTGTATATCGAAGTACAGGACATTTGTAACTGATGAAAGTCCTTCATAATTATATCACACAAGATGAATTTTGGAAAAGTCATGTCATTTAGCATATTATTATTGGTGTATTATGTTCCGTCACCCCTCAATGACATTATACATTTTATTGATGGGAAAGTCATGAGGATACCAGAATATAACTTGTCCTTAATAACAAATAAAATGATGCAGTATTTTTGACAATAACCACTACCCTCCATGAGTTCAAAAACACCATGCTATGTATTACAACAGAGCAGTATGGAAATGATCCATGAGAGTTATTGGTTTGAATATGGAATAGCATGTACAAATAACGATTAATAATACACTTACAGAATTTCACACGTAATTGTTGTACATATACTTACATAATGGAACATATTGGTATTGCTCAGTTTTACATAAACTGAAATTGTTTATCCAAGCACTTGTACAAAAGATGATGTGTTGTGCAAGTAGACTACTCAGCTATGTAGAGGTATATTGTTTACAATTCTATTCACTTGTAGTTCCCTTTGCACGAAATTATAACACACCATGGAAGTAACTCAAAATGGTCCCAAATTGCCAGATTTCTTATGAATCACAGGTAATGATAGTCACTTTGCACCAAGAAGGCAATAGTGTTCTATAAATAGCAAACAAACTTAAGATTTCAAGAATTGGAGTTATCAAAACCTTACACCAGCATCGAAATACACACATATATAAAGGTTGTCCTTACTCAGGAGCAGCCAGGGAAATATTAAAACACCAGGAAAAGTATTTGGTACTGACCAGTAAGCGTAAAAAATTAAAAACTACCTGTGAATTTCCTGCTGAACTAAATACAGCAAGGGATACACCGGTGATTGAGGCAATAGTGAGACAATACATAATAGACAATCACATCTGAGGCTAGGTAGCAACAGGAAAACCACTGTTGCACCTGTGAACAAGAAGAAAAGGCTTCAGTGGGCTAACACACACCAACATGGGACATGAGGGAATTGGGAAAGAGTCTTATTCATTGATGAATCCAAGTTCAAAATATTTGGAACCAAATGCCATCAATTTGTACACAATTTACCCCATGAACTCTTGAATCCTCAGTGCTTAATTCCAACTTTGAAGCATGGATGGGGTGTTGTGATGGTATATGGATCCTTTGGAGGCAATAAAGTTTTAGCTTTGGTCAAAATAGATCGAAAAATGAAGGATAAGCTGTATCATGCCATTCTCCAGTGATATTCTAAGACTCCTGGTTTGTGTCATATTAGGAAAGGGTTTGTCTTGTGGCAAGACAATGACCTGAAACATGTGTCTTGCTTGTGTCAGGATTATGTGAAATTGCTAGAGGTTTGGGAAATATTGAAAAGCATGGAATGGCCACCCAAGTCATCTAATTGCTACCCAACCAAACTGCTATGGGATGAGTTTGGACAGGAGGATCTGTAAACAGGAAATCACAAGTGGGATATATGAAAATTTGTGCCAGAGCTGGGATTCGAACCCAGGACCTCCTGCTTACTAGACATTTAAACTAAGCCTCTGGACCACCCCAGGCACACGGGTGTAACACACCAGCAAGGACTATCAAAGTAAGTACCCCATCCCACCCCAAACTTTCATATGTTCTCCTACGTCAACTATCATATTCCGTGGCTCACAGCAGACCCAGCAGAAGTCCAGTCCTCATGTTCATTTGCAATGAAATAAGCATCAGAACTTGACAAGGTGGATTACAATTGACGATTGCGGCATCTGTTCTTACAGACTTGTCTGCTAATTAATACGTTCGAATCTCTGGTGACACCTCTCGTTCATACCAATGTTATGTTCAAGATGGTGCTTTGTACCAATAGTGCATGGTTAAGTGTCATTTTTATAGATATAATGTAAAAGAAGATGTTTTGTATCAGTGTTCTGTGGCAAATGCTACTTTGTGCTGCAGTGTCCCTTAAGCAAATGTAATGATATTCTGGTTAATTCTCAGGAGCTACAGTAGGTATTTTGATAGGGTATTTACTAAAAGTCGGATTGATTTATAAGGAAGGTTGGTGTATATGGTGTACAGATATTTTGTTCAAACCACACCCTCACTGTGAAAATGATGTTAGATGTTATTGCTATTTAATGAAAAGCACCGAATCTGGCGGGGGAGGGGGGGGGGGCAAAACAGGGTGTCTGGCCCAGTTAAGACCCGCAAAGGGTGCCAAATGGTCCCCAACACAAGATGATGTACCCATTGTGTGTGTGGGGGGGGGGGGGGGGGGGGAGAGCACCTAAAGGAGAGACATAGATGAGGGGTATACCAAAGGAGAGAGATGCCGAGCGGGGGGCATCAAACAGAGGGATGCAGAGTGGGGGGGAAGGCCACTATAAAGTTTGTGCCCTGATTGGGAAATGTCTTAGATCTGGCACTGGTAACTAATATAGCTATTCTTGTTCTTCATTTGATCTCTTAAAATATATTATCAGGATGTAATGATTGTTTATTGAGAGACAAGAGAGGCTGTTAAAAAATCTGGCAAAATGAAGTTTTACAAATAATAGTGAGGGTTCTGTCGATTCTTTTCATAAGATGACAATTGGTATTTAGTAGAGTGGTGTTGTTCATGGTGTGAAGCAAGTTACTAGTAAATGGATTTCAAATTATTTCCAGTCAAAACTCCAGTGTATTTAATACTATGCATGAATACATTTGCAGTGTTTCTTCTTCCCTAATAATTTTCATATACTTTTCCAAAATAAGTTACTATGAAATTAGAACTGCATACATTTCCAAAGTAATATGTAGTGAAATGTTTCACGTGAAGCAATATTCACCAATGTGTAAATCATAAATTACATATTCCAATCCTGATCACAGAATACCTTGATCTTTCTTTCCTTCCACCAGCAACAATCGGATGCTAAAGCTCTTTAAGTAATTTGGAAAGAGAATGCCCAATTTATTTATTATGCCATTTCACCAATTACCATAAAGGTTTGAACATGTAGAACATGTGGAATGTTGAAGGGATCACTGAAGCATGTCTGAAAGAACAGAAAAATGTTTCTCTTTAAATTAAATAAAATAAAAATTAAAAATTGATTTACTTCAATACCCACTGACCTTTGGATCTAAGGCTATTTTACTGAAATGTATGTTAACATTGATGTAACATATATTCTGTTATATTTTCAAGCAATAATTTCTCTCATTTAAATCTATGTAATTTCAGAT
The DNA here is from genome assembly GCA_026315105.1 of Locusta migratoria. NCBI lineage: Eukaryota > Metazoa > Arthropoda > Insecta > Orthoptera > Acrididae > Locusta > Locusta migratoria. The sequence goes on from CM048755.1 coordinate 347,111,617, forward strand.
CAAATTGAAAGCACACTGGAACGGCTAAAGGTTGACTTTGTTTGTGACTGGTTGTCCCAGCTTCGCACAAGTCACTTTAAAATTTTTGTGTCCTGTCTGTTACCGCATCCAGCAGATTATGCAAGAGTTGGTGGTCATTGGTATGTATATCAGAACTAGATTGTTTCTTTTGAATGTTAGATCATTTGATGTTACGTCTTTCATGAAGTTACCCTTAACAGCATACTGACATAATGTGATGTGCAATATTTCTGCTTACACAGGTACATTTCATGTGCTTGAAATATCCATTGTCTTCCATTCCTATTCCACACTGATCTTACTTTAGTTCACACATTCTCACTACTACATTATTATTTGTAACCAAAATTAAATTCTGTAATTCTTGGTTATATTTTAAGCAATACAGCCCTGTGTGTGTGTGTGTGTGTGTGTGTGTGTGTGTGTGTGTGTGGTGTGTCCGTTGCTGACACTGCACTGATTATATTTTAGTCCTCTTTTATTCTCTCGTTCCATGGTTGTCGTTCATGAAAGGTGTTTATATTTTTTTTCAAAATAGTTTATTAGGCAGATAGACCAGTTTGACTATGGGATAGTGATATCATTGTTCTCCCCTTTTTTGAAGATAACTTTAGTTTGCATGATATCAGAATTCTTCGCTGCATCAAGCAATCATTGATGAAGCTTGTCCAGGATGGTATTATGCTGCCTTCCAATGCCTGAAGCACCTCAGCCAACATACCATTATATTCCAGATATATTATTTTTTCATATGTTTTATGGTTACTGTTATTTGTTCTTGACTGAAGGATGTGATTGCAATATGATTATCATCATTGTCATCCATCTCCAGTTTGATTGCCTACCATTGACTGTCTAGACTTACCGTAGTCCAGTTGTGGTTGTCATGTTCACCAACAGTTGAAAGCTTAGTAGGTTTTAGAAGTCCCTGATGGATTTGTTATATTAGGTGTTTTTTTTTATTAGGTGCATTGTGCTGCCATCTACTGTCAGGTACTCCATATCGGTGACCTCAGACATTGTGAGAGAGGAGAATGGGGTACTCTGTGGAACTCACAAACTTTGAACATGGTCAGGTGATTGGGTGCCAATTTTGTCAGAGGTCTGTACAAGAGATTTCCACACTTGTAAGCATCCCTAAGACCCCTGTGAAGGGTCACATTCAGCAAGAAAGTGTATGGCCAACCTCGTCTGTTGATTAAAAGAGACCACCAACAAATGAAGAGGGACGTACAGTGTAATAGGCAGGCATCTATCCAGACCATTACACAGGAATTCCAAACTGCATCAGGTTCCACTCCAAGTACTATGACTGTTATGTGAGAGGTGAGAAAACTTGGATTTCATGATCAAGCAGTTACCCATAAGCCACACATTATGCAGGTCAATGCCAAATAATGCCTTACTTGGCATACAGCACGTAAACATTGGAGAACTGAACAGGGGAAAATCATTGTATGGAATGACAAATCGCAGTATACAATGTGACGATTGGATGGCAGAGTGTGGATATGGTGAATTCCCGGTGAATCATCTGCCAGTGTATGTAGTGCCAACAGTAAAATTTGGAGTGGTGGTAATATGGTGTGGTCATGTCTTTCTTGCTTCAACACGATCAAGCACCTGTTCATAATGCACAGCCTGTGGCAAAGTAGTTACATGACAATAACATCCCTGTAATGGACTAGCCTGCACTGAGTCCTGACTTGAATATTATAGAATATCTTTGGGATGTTTTGGAACACTGAACTTCATGCCATGCATCACTGACCTACATCTATACTTCTCCTTAGAGCAGCACTCTGTAAAGAATGTGCTGCCATCCTCCAAGAAACTTTCCTACAAGAGTGGAAGCTGTCATCAAGGCTACATATTTTGAAAGCACTGAGCTCTCCTAATTGATGCATTCTGCTGTTAATGCTTTTTTAATAACAATATAAAAGTAAATTCACTTGGAAAAATGTGGCAATTATAAATATACACACAATGGAAAGCTTTAATCTTCAACTATTACTTGTGGACTGGTCTCCAGAAGATGCTGTTGTTGATGTTTACTCAAAATGTAATATATTTATCAATGAAATAACAAGTGTGTTTGAAGAAAAAATTCTGAAACATTAGTGAGACGACAATTGTTTAAAGCAGGTTCAAGTACTTGGATTGCTAAGAACATAATATTTATTGCAAACCAAAAATAAAGCTTTATGCAGCAGCCAAGAAATCAAATGAGTCCATTAAGATTAGATGCTACACTCTCTACAATAATCTCCTGATCAATACAATACAGGCAGCAAAGATTATGTTCTAGAAGGCAGAAATTAAATTGATAACTCAAGTAATAAAACACAAACCGTTTGGAACTTCAAAAGACATAAAATGGAAAACCACAGTTTGTAGTGAAAATAACCAAATAAAAATGAAGGTCATCTTGTTAGTTATTGAGAAATAGTTGTTTGGTTCATTCAATAAACATTTTGCAATAGTAACAGAGCAAATCAGGTTGTAAGATTCTATAAATCAAATCAGGACTATCTGGCAAGCCAGTAAGGGGGGGAAAAAAAAAAAAAAAAAAAAAAAAAAAAAAAAGGACAAAAGGAAACTGAACATTTTGGTTTAACATTACATCATGCAAACTGGGGTACCTACCACAGTGCATTAGATGAAAGTTACAAGTGAACAGTCCATGTGCACGTGTATACTGCTAGTTCATAGTGTGTAACGGGCAAACATTTTGACGATTGTACCGGTGACCATCGTCAGGTGCATTGATGGACTGAGCTTTAGAGGCCCACTTGCTCCCTCTTTCCTAAGTGACCTTCCTTTCTGTCTATGTGCAGATTAAAATCATTGGGATTTGTTTCTGCTTTTCCTATAATTATGTGAAAACCCATTTTCAGCTCATGCATCTATTTCTGCAGTGTATCTCTGAGCTTTGCTACTGTTTTTATATACCGGTATGTACACTACTGGCCATTAAAATTGCTGCACCAAGAAGAAATGCAGATGATAAACGGATATTCATTGGACAAATACATTGTACTAGAACTGACATGTGATTACATTATTACGCAATTTTGGTGCATAGATCCTGAGAAATCAGTACCCAAAACAACCACCTCTGGCCGTAATAATGGCCCTGATATGCCTGGGCATTGAGTCAAACAGAGCTTGGATGGTGTGTACAGGTACAGATGCCCATGCAGCTTCAACACTATACCACTGTTCATCAAGAGTAGTGACTGGAGTATTGTGACGAGCCAGTTGCTCGGCCACCATTGACCATACATTTTCAAATGGTGAGAGATCTGGAGAATGTGCTGGCCAGGGCAGCAGTCGAACATTTTCCGTATCCAGTAAGGCCCAAACAGGACCTGCAACATGCGGCCATGCATTATCCTTCTGAAATGTAGGGTATTGCAGATATCAAATGAAGCACAGAGCCACAGGTCATAACACATCTGAAAGTTCAAAGTGCCGACGCTGTGAACAAGAGGTGACTGAGATGTATAACCAATGGCACCCCATACCATCATGCCGGCTGATATGCCAGTATGGTGACGATGAATACAAGCTTCCAATGTGCATTCCCCGTGATGTCGTCAAACACGGATGCGACCATCATGATTCTGTAAAACGGGATTCATCTGAAAAAATGACATTTTGCCATTTGTGCACCCAGGTTCGTCGTTGCGTACACCATCACAGGTACTCCTGTCTGTGATGTGGAGTCAAGGGTAATCACAGCCATGGTCTCCGAGCTGATAGTCCATGCTGCTGCAAACATCGTCGAACTATTCGTGAAGATGGTTGTTGTCTTTCAAATGTCCCCATCTGTTGACTCAGGGATCGAGACGTGGCTGAATGATCCATTACAGCCATGTGGATAAGATGCCTGTCATCTCGACTGTTAGTGATATGAGGCTGTTGGTACCCAGCACGGCGTTCCATATTGCCCTCCTGAACCCACCGATTCCATATTCTGCTAACAGTAATTGGATCATGACCAACACGAGCAGCAATGTTGCAATATGATAAACTGCAATCACGATAGGCTACAATCCGACCTTTATCAAATTCGGATATGTGATGGTACACATTTCTCCTCCTTACACGAGCCATCACAAAAACGTTTCACCAGGCAACGCCGGTCAACTGCTGTTTGTGTATGAGAAATAGATTGGAAACTTTCCTCATGTCAGCACGTTGTAGGTGTCGCCACCGGCGCCAACCTTGTGTGAATGCTCTGAAAAGCTAATCATTTGCATATCACAGCATCTTTTTCCTGTTGGTTAAATTTCGCGTCTGTAGCACGTCATCTTCGTGGTGTAGCAATTTTAATGGCCAGGAGTGTATTCCTACATATACTGCCTCAGCAAGCTGGGCCACCTCGTTGTCAAAAAAAAAAAAAAAAAAAAAAAAAAAAAAAAAAAAAAAAAAAAAAAAAATGTTCAAATGTTTATTAAGCTTATGGGACTTAACTATGGGGTCATCAGTCCCTAAACTTACAAACTACTTATGAACTAGCTAATACTAAGGACGGCACAAATATCCATGCCCGAGGGAGGATTCGAACCCCCGACCGTAGTGGCCGTGCAAACCGTGACTGGAAAGCCTCTTTTTCTTTTTTTTTTTTTTTTTCTTTTTTTGTTCTCTTGGTAGTTCTGCTCATTGCGGTCACTGATCTTGATTGTTCGTTGTTGTTGGCTCAGCTTTTTTTATTACAGAGGGCGATCAGCCCTCTGACCGGGCGCGCTGAGCCACGGCGCCCGGCATCGCCTCAGTCCCCTCGGCCACCACGGCCGGCCCTCGTTGTCACTCTACTATAGTGCTGGTTTCTCAGACTCATTATCGGACCATTTCTGGACTGTTGCGACCATTGTCTGTCGAAATCTTTGTCTGGTTTGTGGGATTCCCATCACATTGTGATGTTCCCTAGTGGGAAACTGACAGTATAGATGCAGAGGAAGTCACTGTACTCTGCCCTGTAGTGTAGTACCCTAGTACATCGTAAGTTACATCAAATGGGAGTATACGTTTTCTTGTTTTTTATTGTATGGGATGTGGTTCAGATGCAGGTTCATTTTTGAAAATCCAAAAAAACCACAAACTTTTCTCACTTTTTTCGTTTCTTTTTCATTTTCAGCATGAAGGAACATATTTTCGACAAACACTGTTCGGTACATTTTTAAACTAGATTAAAGTTTCTGCATGAGACCAAATGAGCTCGAAAGACCTTATACTTACTATGATATACCTTTCCAAAGTATGGCCAATTTTCCCAACTTTGAAGTTTTAAGCTAATATTCATGTTTAATTTTATGCAGCCGTCTTTATTTTTGCTGCAAACTGTGTGAAATAATTGAGCGAGGTATATATTTATTCAGTTTCACATTTGGTGGGGGTGATTTTCGATGGTAGGAAGTTGTTCACCACAAGGCAAGTGACAGTGGTGGAGCGGCCGAGCGTTGTAAGGCGCCTAGCTGCGGAGCGCACGGTTACTCGTCATTGGAGGTTCGAGTCTTCCCTCGGACATGGGTGTGTGTGGTGTCCTTATGTTACTTTAAGTTAAGTAGTTTGTATACGTAGGAACTGATGACCACAGAAATTATGTCCCATAGATTTACAAACATTTGAACAAGGCAAGTGAAATTGAAGAAATAACCGTATACAAGAAATCTATTGAACACATAATTACATCAGGTTTGTATAAAAAGTTTAAAAGAATTGAATGACTTCGAGGATTAATTAAAGATGTTTCTTCGATGGACCTGGGCCAAACAAATCTGCCAATCTGTTTCAAATTGTAAATCTGAGGGATTTAACTGCTGCGGTTATCAGTCCCTAGGCTATGGTGACCAGACGTCCCGTGTTTTACGGGAGCTCCCTTATTTTGCCGAAGTGTCCCATTGTCTCGACAAAATAAATACGGGACGTACATTGTCCCGATTTTTACTAACCGTTCCATAAATTTTGAAATGACATATTTGTAAGGAATGTAAAGCGTAAGCAAATGGAGAACAAATGTGCTCATAATCAAGTAATAAAGAAAATGGCTTTAACTCTAATGATTCACGATATCTGAATTTCTTTGGTTCTTTTTGACACGACATGAGCAAGTTTTCTAACTATAGGTACAATTTTAGTCATTAATTAGTTCACTAGAAGATGGTGTGCCAAAAGAGCCTGATTTCTTGGACATTTCAAGTTCATTTCGTGAGACGTTACTGCTTCGTGTGCTTTAAATCATCTAACTTGTTTCAGTTCAAATATCGTTTCCAAGTCTGATCAGTAAAGTCTTGACATTTTAAGAGAATTTGATAAAAATATTTTGAAAGAAACATGTGAAGATCAGCTTTTCGAGGAAGTGTTGCATCTCGCAAGATATCCGAACCAGGTGGGAAAATTTGCTGTTCGTTGCTGGGTTTGTGCCGGCTCTACCTGGCACTATGTTGCTGCAGAAAGAGCGTTCTCTAACGGTATCACAAATAGTTAATGCACCGCGAAAACATATTTAAGTGTGCAGTTTGTGAAGGAAATAATTATAATAAAAAATCCTTAGTTCCTATGCTTGTCCGGTTGATTCATATTCTTTCATCAATTAAATAGTTTTCTTGTTGTGATACTTTTGTTATACTCGGAAAAAGGAAAGAAGAAAGTTTGGCTTTGAAGTTCCGTCGACAGTATGGTCACAGGTATGGTCATTAGAGAAGCTCACGCTCGGATTTTCGAGTAAGAATGGGGATGGAAATCCGCTTTGCCCTTTCAACGCAACGATTCCGGCATTTGACTGGGGTGATTTAGGGAAATAATGGAGAACTTGAATCTGGATGGCCGCAGGTGGATTTGAACTACCACTTCCCGAATGCGATATTTTACCACTACGCCAACTCGCTCGTTATTTGTAGTGAAAACTCGCACTTTCTGAACGCAACACACAGTAATGTACTGTACTAAAAAAGAAAGAGAGGATGAAATGTAAATACGAGAACCACTAAGTATCACACGTTAGCTTTGGGATGGGGGTGTATATGGTTGGGGGAGAAATAAACAGTGGCTTTGTTTCTTACTGTACTGCCGGCCGCGGTGGCCGAGGAGACTGAGGCACTTCAGTCACGGTCTGCACGGCCACTACGGTCGGGGGTTCGAATCCCCCCTCGGGCATGGATATTTCAAATGTTCAACTGTTTGTAAAGCTTATGGGACTTAACCACGGGGTCATCAGTCCCTAAACTTACAAACTACTTATGAACTACTTACGAACTTGGACGGCACAAATATCCATGCCCGAGGGGGGATTCGAACCCCCGACCGTGGTGGCCGTGCAGACCGTGACTGAAGCGGCTCAGTCCCCTCGGCCACCGCGGCCGGCCATGGATATTTGTGCCGTCCTAATTCGTAAGTAGTTCATAAGTAGTTTGTAAGTTTAGGGACTGATGACCCCGTAGTTAAGTCCCATAAGCTTTACAAACATTTGAACATTTCTTACTGTACTGTGCGTGCATTAATTCGTGTGTTTGTCTGCTTTAATGAGTGACACCAAGGCAACCATTTGTATAAGCTTTGAAGGATAATAGCCATGTGGATTACGCCGCATGCATAGCTAACATTTGATTTTGTTATCTTCGGTACCCATATGTGTCCCGTATTTTGATTTTGAAAATCTGGTCACCCTACCCTAGGCTTACAAACTACTTAAACTAATATATGTTAAGGACAACACACACATACCCATGCCCCAGGGAGGACTCGAACCTCCGACGGCAAGCAACCGCGCACTCCGCAGCGTGGCACCCAAGAGCCCTCGGCCACTCCACCGCGACCCAATCCGTTTCTTTCAGTGTAATTTTCGTCTTGGACGTCCTGTAATAGAATGTAAATATGTATCCCAAGGTCGAAAAGTCCTAATATAAATACAACACACGTATTGGTGATTATTAATTGACGGAAATAATGGTATCAATAAAATATGGTAAGTATTAATTAACAGAAATATAGGTAACTTTTAATAGTAATACGAATGTCAGTATACCTGATATTAAATATACATATATCAATTCGCAATTTGCGAGAATTCCCGACATTAGCTACTCTTCTTAAGTTGGACTATCATTTCGTAACATATGAAAATTTGTGCCGGACCGGGACTCGAACCCGGGTCTCCTGCTTTAACATTTATAGCTACGGACCATCAGCAACGTCTGTTTGTTTAGAACAGGCGTATCAGGGAAAATACCTGATATTGATCTGCGACCTGTTCGAGCAGCCTATCCACTCGTCGTCGTCGGCATCGAGCTAGTCCAAATCATGGATATTGAGATCGACTTCCAGGAGAAATTAAGGAATCACATTGAGATCGACGTTTACCGTAATTACAGGCAGAATTTCGCAGGACTGGCCGTTGCAGGTTCTGCAGACGTAGTGGTGGACTAAGGGGGGGGGGGCAGAGGGGGCGGACCGCCCCGGGCCTCTCGTCTTGGGGGGCCTCCAAATAACTCGAAAGCAACTTCCTGACAGATTAAAATTGTGTGTCGGAACCGGGACTCGAACCTGGGACCTTTGCCTTTCGTGGGCAAGCGCTCTACCACTGAGGTACCCCGACACGACTTACGGTCCCGCCTCACAACTTCAATTCTGCCAGTACCTTGCCTCCTAATTTCCAAACTTCACAGAAGTTCTGCGAAACTTGCAAGACTAGCACTCCTGGCGCCGGCCGCGGTGGCTGAGGGGACTGAGGCGCTTCAGTCACGGTCTGCACGGCCACTACGGCCGGGGGTTCGAATCCCCCCTCGGGCATGGATATTTGTGCCATCCTTAGTATTAGTTAGTTCATAAGTAGTTTGTAAGTTTAGGGACTGATGACCCCATAGTTAAGTCCCATAGACTATACAAACATTTGAAACATTTGAACTAGCACTCCTGGAGGAAAGGATATGGTGGAGTCATGGCTTAGCCACAACCTAAGGGAAGTTTCATTCTGGAAATATCCCTTAGGCTGTGGCTAAGCCATGTCTCCACCATATCCTTTCTTCCAGGAGTGCTAGTCTTGCAAATTTCTGTGAAGTTTGCAAAGTAGGAGGCGAGGTACTGGCAGAATTGAAGTTTTGAGACCGGATCGTAAGTCGTGTCGCGATAGCTCAGTGATAGAGCGCTTGCCCGGGAAAGGCAAAGGTCCCAGGTTCTAGTCCCGGGCCGGCCGCAGTGGCCGAGGAGACTGAGGCGCTACAGTCACGGTCTGCACGGCCACTACAGTCCGGGGTTCGAATCCCCCCTCGGGCATGGATATTTGTGCCGTCCTAGTTCGTAAGTAGTTCATAAGTAGTTTGTAAGTTTAGGGACTGATGACCCCGTAGTTAAGTCCCATAGTCTTTACAAACATTTGAACATTTGAACATTTCTAGTCCCGGTTCCGGCACACAATTTTAATCTGCCAGGAAGTTTCATATCAGCGCACACTCCGCTGCAGAGTGGAAGGTTCATTCTAACTCGAAAGCACTTTTTTTATCGTTAGCGCCGTTGACCTCTCGTTCTGGGGCCTCCAAATTTCGGAAGCTATTTTTCTAAGATGTCCTGTTCCTCTCGTCCTGGGGGGCCTCCAAATTTCAAAAGGTACTTTTTTGTAGTAATATATGTATTTCCAAGTGGATGGGGGGCCTCATTTTATTTTGCCGCCGCCCCGGGCCTCCGACAGCCTTAGTCTGCCACTGGATCGGACCTAACACTGATATTTTGTGGCTGCTAATGAAGAATAAAAAAAGTTATATCTAATAATTGTGGAATTGTTTCATATTATATGTCAACTGAAAGTTACAATTTACTGCCTTTCTTATAAAAAAACCTCCAGTCACTAAAACGATTTTAAAATCACTAGGATTAAGACATGTCTCAAAACCAAAACTCTTGTCGCTAGAATTAATTGAAATTCGATATATCTAGCAACAAAATCGCTAAGTTGGTCAGCGCGGCGGCCTGTGACACGGTGCGCGACCTGCCACCAGACAGACAAGCGGCCTGACCGCTAGCCGCTGCTGCAGCGGTCTATGGGGCAGCGCCAGTGCCTACAGTTCAGGTGCAGCGAAACCGAATCGCGTGGCACTTGTGTGCTGCCGACAGTTCACCAACGAGTCTGCTTTGATTGTGCGGTTGTCCAGGAGAATCAGAGAAAATTGTATCCAAGTTCATTATTGATTTCTGTTAATCTAGTGAAAATCAAATGTACAAATGTTTGTAGAGATTATGGGACTTACCTACGGGGTCATCAGTCCCTAAACTTACAAACTACTTATGAACTAGCTAATACTAATCCATGCCGAGGGGGGATTCGACCCCCCGACCGTAGTGGTCTAGTGAAGGAATCCCTGCAATGCCAATCACAACAGCGGAATTTATCTCATTCTTTTGTCGAAGAGAATGAAGGCATAAAATAATATAATTGTAAGTAGCACTTCGATGATTCTGTGGTAAAGTGTCCAACTACAAATGGAAAGATTAAAATTGTGTGGCAGAACCGGGAGTCGAATCTGGGACCTTTGTCCTTCGCGGGCTAGTGCTCTACCGACTGAGCTATCCCGGCTCGTTTCACGGTGTGTCTTCACAACTTTACATTTGCCAGTACCTTGCCTCCTACTTTCCAAACTTCACAGAAGTTCCCCTGCTAACTTTGCAGGAGAAGCACTTCTGGAAGGAAAGATATGGTGGAGACATGGCTTATCCACAGCCCATGATATGTTTCTAGAATGGAACTTTCACTCTGCAGCGGAGTGTGCGTAGATATTAAACTTCCTGGGAGATTAAAATTGTGTGCCGGAACCGGGACTCAAAAGTGGGACCTTTGTTTTTCGCGGGCAAGCACTCTACCGACTGAACTATCCCGGGCCGAGAATGAGCCTGGTCTTGCGGGTTGCATACACTACAAACGTCTCACTTCAACCCTAAATGCGCGAGTACAGCGAGCCTAAGTGCGCTGGCGCAGCCGTCCCACTGCACTCTCGGGCTCTTAGTCACCGGGCATGAGCTCCGCGGGTACTCTGACGCCATATCCATACTCGCTGTCTCCGTGTGCTCGGTGACTATTTGTTTGTAATTCATACAAATCTACAGTTTTATTCCGAAATTGATGAAACGTTGCACAGTTGATCTTCAAAATGAGAGGAATATCACTGCCTACATAATATTCCACGTGGTGCATGGCGAAGGCTAATTTACTCATAGAATTCGACAAAATCTACAGTTTTCTTACTATTCTGTTTAAATTTTTCACGTCTGATCTTCAGATCAAGTATTCATCAGTTTCTTTCTGCAATGTTTCGAGACAACTTCATATCAGTGTCCTGAATATCGTTTCCACACATACTCGCTACACTCTCAACTTATTCAATAAATTTAATACAATGTTATTGCAGATCAAGTGAAACATTTGTCACTCCATATTAAGAAAATAATTTGCAGAAGAAAATTATTTTTACACATACCATATTTTATTTAATAACGGCCTGAATTTATTTTCATTACTGTGTAGCATCAAATTAAGTGAAGTATTACACGAAAATTAAGAATGTGCTTTGGTAAAAACTCATTGCATAGAGTTTTTGGTACAGTCGATTTTTGCTCAAAGGTTGCTGTGTTTGAAATGTAGACAATATTCCGACTTTTCATTTGAAACAGAGCAGAACAATAAATGTTAATTCGTTTTCTAGACACTGGCGCTCTCATCCCCGCACATCGGGAATCATGTGGCCATATCAATCGTTAAATTTCATACTTATTTTAGCGACGAAGTTCTGCTTTATTCATTACTGCACTAAAATTCATATCACCAAATAAATGTATTCGAGTGAACGGAAAATCTGGACGATGTCAAGCTACTACGAAGACAAGTGTTGCTTATTTTACATCGGACTGACTAACAGGCAGTTTTCAGAAGTATACTATGGAATTATATAGGACGCCATTGACTTACATGAATGTAATTTGCTAGAGACTATTGCAAATTAACCGGAAATGGCGGTATTTTTGAGGTACGGCAGGTGATGAAATCTCACAATTGTGTGTGTTTTAACTAAACGAAGGCCTTATTTCATTTATTAATAAAGAATGACGTAGGTTTCGAATCATAAGCCCATTTGCAGTAAATAAATGATACAAAAAATGACAACCAAGAAAAGAACGTACCAACTCCTGAAGATATGGAATGTTGACTTGAGCTTTAAAACGTATCTTTGAGAATCTAACCACATTACGTCTGGATTCAAAAATTCTTTAGCAATAATTACAGTAACTATCACAATTCTGATAAAATTATCTAGATTTTTACTAGTTCCTTTATTTACGAAACCATAAAATGTTGCATCCATTTATCTATTACATTGTCGTCGATGGCTTACAATGAAATTAAATTTTTCTGCATTGGTTATTGATCATATGATGTTAAATATTTCATTATACAAAACTGTGCAGATATAAGTACCAAGTAACTGAAAACTATAATGCACGAATGAAAAAGAACGAGAACTTAAATGTTTAAAAACGAATCAGTAGTCTATGACAAACACTTTCAGCCATAATGCAATATTGTTCGGACAGCCAATAACCTATGGACTGGGCGGTCGCTCCCGCCGGAGGTTCGAGGCCTCCCAGACGCATTTGTGTGTGTGTGTGTGTGTGTGTGTGTGTGTGTGTGTGTGTGTTTTGTCCGTTGGTTTAAGTTTATTAAGTCTATGAACTGATGACTATAGCAGTATGGTCCTATTGTTTTACATACATTGAACAACCAATAATAGTGCCACTTTGGATACAGAGCTTACGGCAGACTGTTCGCCCGCTCCCCTTTCTGCCTGCCCGTGCCTCAGCTACAGCGACACGCAGCCCAGCGCAGGTGCAGGTCGCATCAGCGTCGCGTCCCCTCTACTGCCAGCCTGCGCGGCCCCATTAGACTGCGCTGTGCCGCCCGTCTCAAATTGCGTCCGCGTCAACCACTGTGCTGCTTGGTTGCGCACGTGCACATGGAATGAAACATTTCCTTCACACTCCTTCGCGACGGATGCTAAAGCGTGTACTGTTACAGTATTACCCGTTCTACTTACAATTGACATTTCAGCTGAAGGCGCTGCTAACTGTTGACGTGTTCTGTTATTATTTATTTCGAATGGCGTACGGTCGTTAAAATTTCGCTCATTGGTACACATGCAACAGATAAAACAACTGTACATTCTGTTAACTCATTCTTGAACAGAAAAGTAATCGAAATGAATAATAAGAATTCAAATGTATTGTTTTACGATAAAACAATACAGCAGCATGTTTGCAAAGAAAAAAACGTTACTGTCGTTTTCAATTATATTCTTCTGAGGGAAAATATGTGACATGAGGGAAAAAACTGTATTGTTACTATAGAATAACTGGAGCGAATGCGTAATACATTTTCTATTAATATATTATCCTGCAGAAAATTGTACGGAATTAAAATAAAATTGTTATTATGCGATGTAATAACTTGGTTTTGCGGGTATCTGATAAAAAAAATAAATTTGCTGTTAATACCAAAGTTCCCATCAGCCTCAATCTCAATAAATATCTTCCTTCTCCTCTCCCTCCTTCCGCCTCCTCCTCCTCCTCCTACGCCACGACTACCTTTGCCTCTGACACCTGATTCTTTTATTACCATCCATCCTGACGTCTCTGACATCCCGTAGCTCTCTGCCAGCCTGCTCCTGCCTCACCTCCAAGTTCATCATATATATATATATTAAAAAAAAGGTTGTAGATCTATCGGACCAATCTGCGTGGTCATCAGTCCGTAGCTTACAAACTATGTAGCCGGCCGCGGTGGCCGAGGAGACTGAGGCGCTTCAGTCACGGTCTGCACGGCCACTACGGTCGGGGGTTCGTATCCCCCCTCGGGCATGGATATTTGTGCCGTCCTAGTTCGTAAGTAGTTCATAAGTAGTTTGTAAGTTTAGGGACTGATGACCCCAAGGTTAAGTCCCATAAGCTTTACAAACATTTGAACATTTTTTACAAACTACTTAAACCCAGGTAAACTAACCTAAGGACAAACACACACACTCATGCCCCAGGGAGGACTCGAACCTTCACGGCGAGCAACCGCGCGCTCCGCAGCGAGACGCTTTAGACCGCTCGGCTACTCCACCGTGGCGTTCATCCTATACATGAAAATTATGTATTGTCAAAATATTGTTGTAGTGTGGCGTAAGCTACCCACCCCTCTTTAACGAATCAAAATCTCATATGTAATGGTTCCCCTGTTATGATTTAGAAGAATTCGCAAGTGAAGTACCTTCCGCCACGTACCAGACGAATCTTATGTAGGCAGTGACCTTCCGCTAGTTTTGAATGTTCAGTGTGTGAAATTGCATCAAGATCGTAATAAAAATTTAGATTTTAGAGAATTCTTAAGTGAAGTACCCTCCGCCATGTACCGCACGAATCTTACGTAGTCAGTGACCTTCCGCTAGTTTTGAATGTCAAATGTACACATTTCATTAAGATCATGATAAAAACGTAGATTGTAAAGAATTCTGTAACTGAATCACACTCTGCCATGGACTACACAAATCTTATGTAAGAGTAACCTTCCTCTTGTTTTGAAAGTGTCGAGTGATCATTTCATTAAGTTTGGAATAAAGCAGGCCTAACTAATACAAAAGCATAGGTAATTACCATGTGTAAGTTGTATCTGTCGCGAAAATTCTGCGAGTCTTCTGTAACAGTGACAGGCTAGACTTGCCTCTCCAAGCTCAGCTCGGCTCGTCTCGCCACGCTCGCTGTACCCGTTGTGATCGCCGGTTCAGCCCACTGTACCCGCTGCGCCCGCCGACCCGACCCGCCGGCCTCCGCGGGCTCCGTGCAACCGACAGCGCGGCTCGTGAGTGTGCTGCGGGTACCGCCAGGCCCGGCCAAGGCGGCGAGCCGCGTCGGCAAGCCCACGAGCGCAGCGGGCCGAGCTGGTGACGTCATAACGCCCGCTAGCGGGTTTTCAAAAAAATGTTCAAATGTTTGTACAGCTTATGGGACTTAACTACGGGGTCATCAGTCCCTAAACTTACAAACTACTTACGAACTAGGACGGCACAAATATCCATGCCCGAGGGGGGATTCGAACCCCCGACGGTAGTGGCCGTGCAGACCGTGACTGGAGCGCCTCAGTCCCCTCGGCCACCGCGGCCGGCTCTCCGTTTTAAGCAACATTTCGGAGCCCGTTTCGGATCTCCGCCCGGCACGCTTCACGGTCCGTCCTAACAACTTTACATCTGGAATTACCTCGCCTGCCTAAAGTGGATAATTACTAATTATTGAAATGTGTAGTACGTGATAACATTCAATGACTTATGTTGGATGAGAAACGTGTCTGGACAGCCCATCGCTTAGAAGACTATCCGCCCTCCGTAAGAAACTCAGAGAAGATCTGAAGAACGTCACAGAGAAGAAGAAGAAAAAAATGGCACGTTCTACCCAAGGAACAAAAAAGGGGTTTGACTGCCGGTCTGGCACAAATTTTCAACTTCGCCATTGTATTTAATTCAGTGCCTTGAAACAGACGAGGAGCTGAAATATTTGTTATTTATTGTATGTAGAACGCACCGCTGAATCAATATATTTTAGTCTTATACATGACCACGTGCGCCACTGTACTGCCTGCACCGGCCCGGCGCCAGTGGCAGTGGCCGACTTTTTTCCGGTGCCGCTCCATTGTGCAAGCTACAATGCCCCGCAATGGTTCACTGCTGGAATGTGGACGGCCGGTATTTTACCTGCGGAACTAGCAGATACCCGACTCGATGCCGCGGCAGCCGGCCGCGGTGACCGAGGGGACTGAGGCGCTCCAGTCACGGTCTGCACGGCCACTACGGTCGGGGGTTCGAATCCCCCCTCGGGCATGGATATTTGTGCCGTACTTAGTGTTAGCTAGTTCATAAGTAGTTTGTAAGTTTAGGGATTGATGACCCCGTAGTTAAGTCCCATAAGCTATACAAACAATTGAATTTGATGCCGCGGCAGAGTGGTCGAGCGCATTGAGGCGCTATGCTCCGATGTGCGAGGCCGTTCCCCATCGGAGGACATGGATGTTTGTGTTGTCTTTAGTATAAGTTAGTTCATAAGTAGTTTGTAAGTTTAGGGACTGATGATCAAATGTTTGTAAAGCTTAAGGGACTTAACTGCGGGGTTATCGGTCCCTAAACTTACAAACTACTTATTAACTACCTTATACTAAAGACGACACAAACATCCATGCCCGAGGGGGGATTCGAATCCCCGACAGCGGACGGCCGCGCGCACCGCAACACGGCGCTCCAGTACGCGCGGCTAATTCGCAGCGGCTAGGGACTGATGATCCCGCAGTGAAGTCCCATAAGGTTAACAAACATTTGAACATTTTGAACCCGACTGAACGGCACAGGTGGCCGCCAGCAGGCGCGCTGTCAGCGACATGGCGCGGCGGGGTACCTAATTAGTGGCGTACCCGCCCGATACAGACATCTGGAGAGGACTCGAACCTCCGACGGCGAGCAACCGCGCAGTCTGCAGCAACACGCCTTATGAGTTCATGCTGTCACCTTGCAGCTGTCAGCTCGCTGCTCGCACCTGCAGTTCTGTGCTCGCCGGCAACCTTGTTGCATTCACGCTACAGGTAGCTCGCTGCTCGCCGAGTGTATTCTCCTGCAGCGATTACATTACAGCCGAGTACACAACAGTAGTAGCTGTTCCCCACATCGTCTGACGACAGTGACAGTGATTTGTTCGCTGCAAAAATGTTGTTATTGGCAAGGATAAGGAAGAGGAGGTATGGAGTGCATCCTTTGCATGCTAAACGTCCTTAACTACGGAAACTTTCACAAGTACTACCAACAGCTGAAAAACTATCCAGATCGCTTTCTCAGGCATAATAATCATCTGCTTCAGATCTTCACTCAGTGTTGCCTGTGCTGAAATTTCCTCTAACAAATAATAATGTGCGCGATGGGCACGAGAGTTCCACGCGCGCAACAGCCAAACGCCTCTCTGATAATGTCCTTGAAGCAACCAATCAGAGTGCAAGTTTCAGGCCGGGCGGCGATGGTCGTAGCGCGAAACACAAACCTGTTTGATATCATCGCCTGGTGAGGATCGTGGCGAGCAGCGAGCTGGGCGAGTTGCGATGAAGAACGCTAAAGGGTATATTACACGGAGCGAATTTGGTCGCTAGTCGCTGGCGGATTTGGACGCAGCTTCTAAATTCGCTCCGTGTAAACAGGGACAGGGAACAAAGTCGCTGCTCCGAAACGCGAGAGTCTAAAGTTGAAGGGTGGGCTACTTTAGACGCTGGTCGCTGGCGTTTTTGGTCGCTGGCGTCTTTGGTCGCCCCGTGTCATATACGAGAGCGTCTAAAGTAGCCACCAGTCGAGTCAAAATGTCAAAGGAAATTGTAAATGCTGGCGTTGTGTTTCTCGCAACAGTTTTAAAAGAACAATTAATGAACCAAAAGCAAAACGGAAAAGTAGAAAAGAATAAAAGAAAATGGATTACTGTAAATTGTAGAGGATCAAATAAGGAAACAGAATACCATCATGAGGATGGCGATCTCGCCAAGAATAAAATTTAAATAATCGTTATTTTTAATGTCTCATAATACTGGAAAACTTCGATAAATTTTCAGAAATTTGATTACAATTCCACTTCATATTTTGTTTGGTGGGACACAGAACTTTTAATATCTTTATTTACGTCAATGATCACAAAATTTCTCGCCGTTTTGACGACCGGTTTCGGTTCGGATGACCATTTTCAAGTCTACAGCAAATCAAAACAGAGGGATACATCTAGTATTAGACTACCTTAGAAAACATAAATAAGGCATTAACTTAGTCATCAATACATGTAATATAGCGAGATGGCTTCATCACAGCATAAGTGTATCTTCATTAAGGAATGTAACAACAGGTATGATGTATAATATTTTAACTTGTTTTTTATATTGATGACTGTAACGCCTTATTTATGTTTTACAAGGTACCGTAGTCTATTACTAAATTCGTCCTGTTTCCGATTTCCTGTAGACTTGAAAATGGTCATCACTGACTGAAACCGGTCGTCAAAAGATAAGAAATTTTGTGATCGACGTAAATAAAGATATTAAAAGTAATTATAAAATGGATCACTGATATAAATTCGCGACCATGTCGCACCTTGGGAAACAGAACTGTTTGGTATCACCTAACCTCCAAAACAATATATCATATGCTACGTCGTGTTTCAATTGTTTTTACGAAGACGCTAGCGTCTGAAGTCGGTGCGTGTCTTTGCGTCAGCGTATTCATTCGCTACTCGCCCATACGCCGAGCGACAACAGACGCCAGCGACTAGCGACCAAATACGCTCCGTGTAATATACCCTTAAATGAGCCGGTAAGACTCTATGGGTTTGATTCATCATTGCCGTGCCATGTCGGCGAGCAGCGAGGTGGCAGCATAAACGCACCCTTAGGCTAATGCCACGCGAGGCGTTTTTCTCCGCTGAATGTCAACGGTGTTTGCCACGCTGGAAATGAAACACACTGTAGCAAACGGAGGGTGCCACACCGTGATGTAATTGTTCCTCCATCGCTGTCGAATAGGCCTGGGCCTATTTGTGACACTGTACTCGTCGGCATCCCTGCCACACTTGGCTGTTTTTGTCGGCAGTGGCACAGTAGCCACCAGCTACTGTTCTTACAAGGAGACCACGTGGATATCGGATTTTAAAATTTCTTTATATTACGTGAAGTTCATAACTCAAATAACAATCAGCCAAAGCCATTCGACTCAACTCTCAAGTATTCTCGAGAAAATCGACTTTGAAGTTTTGCGAGTACCTACACGTAAAAGTACCAATAATTAAAAGAATTTCAGCGTTTGTCAGTGTGCCTCAGGTGGTAGCGTTGTTGCCTCACAACCATAGAGTTGGTGGTTCGAATCCCGCTATAACAAATACTATTTTCGTAATCAATTGTATAAAACATTTTGGGATCCCCAAATCCCAGGGCCCGCCCGAGCAAATTAGACACACCGGGTAAATTACTTTAAAGGCACCCCATTTAATAAAATCGCAATGAAACATCAATGTAAAATACACATTGCACCAGTTTTTATCAAATACATAATCACAACATATACATTACATAAACATATTTCCCCATTAAAATGGGATACATCATGCACTTTCATACAACAATGTTACTTTTTTATCGTTTTTTACATTTTGTTTTCTAAAAAGGTTTGGGTTTATACTTTACAGTAATTGATACAATTATAGGCTTCATTATACAAAGAGTCACACAAATTTCAGTTTTCTTGGCTTGGCTTTTGCAAAATCTGAGACGACCTCCTTTAAGTCAATTGTGTCTGCTGTTTCTCGTTCAACTGACAAAGTTTCGAAGCCCACAAGTCTTTCTTGGGTCATTGTCGATCGCAGATATGTTTAAGAGTTTTAATTTCGAGAAGCTGCGCACACCGCTACCTACAGACACAGGAAGAGTAAACAACACTCTTAGTGCAGTAACTAAAGTAGGTACAATGTTTATAAGCACATTTTTAGAAATATAACTCAGAACGTCCTGTGGCCCTGAGTTATTGGGTACTCTTGTAAGCAATGGCTTGTAACCATGGGCGTGGATAAATTTTTCCTCTGGGGCAGGGCGGGGGGGGGGGGGGGGGGGGGGAGGGACACAGAGCTATATTGAGGTGCCCTCGCACAGTTGAAGGTGCCAAAAGTGTGAAGCCCCCCCCCCAATAAAACAAACTTGCGATTTTTTTCAATTAATTTGCAAAATTTTGCGAATAGTTGATTAAAGAATGAAGCGTTATTGAAAAAGATTGTAGACATGAAGAGCAGTCTTTTCTGGTATAGTGGTATACCTTGAAAATGACGGGCCTTCACTTGCCTAAATACTGGCTGTTATCGAAGACGTTGCCCCACTATATTCCCATAAATTATTTTAACATCACATACAGAATAAGCCCAATTTTCACAGCAAAAATAATCGCTGTAGGTATTAGTAAATTAGAAATACCTTCCGCACTACCACATGTGGCTCAAGTCGTCAGTTGCTAGCAATCATAAAAATCGAAAGCCTTGAGACAAATGACTTATAGGGGAGACCAGGGGAATGGCGCCACATTAAGGGAAACCAGTTTTTCTTTTACCTTATTAACCCTCTGACCAGTGGCGTAACTAGGGGGGGATGAGGGGGATAGAACCCCCCCCCCCGCCAAAAAAGGAAAGAAGGAAAGAAATTGTATAACAGCAATCTGGTAAAGGTAAAGATTGGAATCTCGGGGTGTTTTACCATAAGCTTTCATTGGATGGGAGTGAATTAATCTTCAACGGGAGTGGTAGATGGTAGTCTGTCTGGAAACTGACTAAAATTTAGCTCGTCAAGCAGATCTATTCCCCCCCCCCCCCCCCGCCCCAAAGCCAAGTCCTAGTTACGCCACTGCCTCTGACTGCTGTGGACGTCGATAGACGCGGCTCCGCGCCCTTCCCCTGGTGCTGTGGACGTCCCCAGGCGCGCGACTAGCACTTTTCGTCTGTGCTGTTATTCGCATTTTGTGTTTTTGTGAGTGTTAGTTTCACATTTTTCACATCATCGTTGTCGCACAGATAAAGAAATTTTGGAGATACTTACTAGGAGCGACAGTGAATGTACAGATTCTGGAATATTTGCTCTGGTATACCGGTAAAATCGATTTGTTTCACATGCTACAAACTGTAACAAGTCTTCTGACATAAAAACAATAAAAAATGACAGAATACTTGAATTGTTACGAGTTTATATTTGTGTCCCGAAGCAGAGTGATCAAACGGATGTTGTAATAACTGAAAATTGGCTTTACTTTATTTGGCTGAATATGGCTCACAAAACTATTTTCTTTATTATTCTTCGGAGAACGCGTGTAGTTGTAGTAAGTGGCCAAATTGCATTTATTTTAACAAAATATTGCCCGAGATAGAACAACTCAAAGTCGCTAGAAATTCACGCTCACTTGGGGCAAGTTTGCGCATGATGTCAAACAAGTGACTGTATCTGATCCAGTATTAGTCCGACGATTGCCAAACTTTACTAATATTCATAGACGACATGTGTAAATGGTCATATAAAAAAAATCTTCCTAAATCCGTGATGATTGAGCGGTAAAATGTTTCGAAATCAGGCCATTTTACGTGGAATGGCCAATAAGCAGTCTCAATGCGCATAATGTCTGTGTAGTAATACATCTACAAATTCAAAGGCACGGAGAAAGTTTCCTGATACATTGTGCGTCTTGGATCACACTCAGAATGCGGGACAGCCACGACCGTCCTTGGCCAACACCGTCTGTAGAGAAGGCCTCGGCGCTGGCGTGCCACGTCACGCAGAGTAGGCCGCGGTTGCGTCGCTCACTGGCTGGCCGATGGGGCGCAGCCCACCGCCTCACATCGGCCAGCCAGTGAGTGACGCGACGCGGCCTACTCTGCGTGGCGTGGCACGCCAGCGCCGAGGCCTTCTCTACAGACGGTGTTGCCTTGGCTGCTGGAATATTCAGCTCAGCACAGGTCGGCCCGGTCAGTTGGCTCAGCCGCCTGCAGCAGGCCGTGGGGACAGCCGCTAGCGCAGGTAGCAAAGGCGCGCGCGACCTGACAGATCAGACGCTCGGCGGCAGCAGCTGAAGGGTTAAAGGTGTGTCTTTTTCGTAAAGAATAATACTATAATACTACTTTATTATAATTTTTTCAGTATTGTGCTTTGTTAAGTTTTATTGTTAAAAAATATATTATGAAAGTATAGGCAGGGCGCCATTAGGCTAGGCGCAAATTGAGACGGTATAGCACTCGTGCAGTGCCGTGTCACTGCAGCGCTACACGCGCTGCGCCGGACCAGCGCACACTGGGGCGACAGGCAGGCGGAGGCGCTGGTTACTCGCCAGTCTGACAACGAGTGATTCGCAGGTAAAGCAGTTGTTGTTGTTACAGCAGAGTTCCGAATCTGATTCGGATACAAACGCTGAGGACGAAGCTTTTGTTGTGTCACTAAGAAATAAAAAGTTAAAATCTCCGAACAAATATATTTTGAGTGAAAGGAAATGGTGTTGTCAAATTACCAAGAAGATGAGTGATGCTGATTTCACAAATTATTTCAGAATGAACAGACAACAGTTTTCAGAACTGCGTGGGATAATACAGGAAGTCATCGATGCAAATGGATGTAATGCACAAAAGCCGATTGCTACCGAGGATAAACTTGCAGGTTTATTTTTTTATTTTTTTATTATTTTTTTATGTAAGCGATAAATACATAATACTTTTTTCCATGTAAGGATCATTAACTCGTGCAACCCATTGAACTATGGTGTTTTCCCACCCTGACGCAAAATGGGGGGGGGGGGGGGTGTTATATAACTTTAACCCCTATGTCCAGACATAATTCACTTTTATTGGTAGTGGTTACTCAACGTGATATCTAAGGATCGAACTATATATTTCAATATAGCCATATATCTTCATATAGTCAGCATGTTTTGGATCTTATAATTAAAAAAAAAAAGTTCAAATGTTTGTACAACTTATGGGACTTAACTACGGGATCATCAGTCCCTAAGCTTACAAACTACTTATGAACTAGCTAAGACTAAAGACGGCACAAATATCCATGCCCGAGGGGGGATTCGAACCCCCGACCGTAGTGGCCGTGCTGACCGTGACTGGAGCGCCTCCGTCACCTCGGCCGGCTCTTATAGTTCCCTATGCTCTCTCACTGCCTCTATTAACTTCTTTTCTATAATTACGAGAAGTAAGCAGTTGATCCACTACAGAACACGATGGTCAGTGTACTGTAACTGAGAATTATGCCTCTCAGGTATATAATAGGTAGCCAGGTGTGCCCTGTGAGAAGAAGACGTCAATCGAGAAACATTTTAATCAATATACATTTGACTTTTTAAGCATTGGCCAACAGTGAAGAAAGCAGCAAAACTATACCGATATAAATAACTGGAAAACAGTAACAAAAATATCGACAGGTTATGTGGCGAAAATCGAATCACTACTGGATGAGAAACTTCCGCGTGCAGGTTGTCGAAGGGAACAGATGGCAGACGGCTTCCCCCGCCTTTCCCACGGTGTGAGCGTAGCTCTGCCGCAGGAGACTGTGGCTCAGCCACAACGCCACGCAGCGCAGGCTCGGCAGCGACGTACTGCGTGCCAGTTTGCGCGGCCCCATTAGAACACAAAAACGCGTGCTGCGCCGCTTCACTGCGCGAGTGCTATACGCGTCTCAATTTGCGCCTAGCCTTACCGTGGGTTCTAGCGTATGACGCCATACATTTGCAAATCAATAATAAACCTTCACGATGAGTGAGTAGTAGTAAGTAAGTGTTACAACCGTTGTAATTTATACTTATCACTCTTCTGTATTGGACATTTAGAAGGCTTCAAGTGCTCGTCGATGTAAAATTGGAATAAAAATACATTTTACAATTTAGGTTTGATTAAGACATCGCAAAAGCCAGAAATACCGGTATAGTTTTTGGCACTTCAAACCTACTACATTCTCTGCATTCTGCAAGTGTCCATTTCACAAAATGTATGCACCTGTATTACACTTCATTTTGCCTAAATTATCCACCATGGCGTCATTGCCCCAGTTGAAAAATATGGCTAAGAACGTCAATTTAAAGATTTTGCGAAACAATTAGGGTAGAGACACGAAATCTAAGCTAAATACCTACAGATTACGTTAATACGAGTATTAAAAAGCACTGACAGCCTATAGAGGTACGTATTTCAATAAAATACAGGCTCGAAAATTAGATCCAAAACGTCGAAACTAACAATTTCTTTCACACGATTAATACCTGTAACAGTCACGGACGGCGACCAAAGGAATTAGTTCCGCGGTAGGTAACGGAGAGCCGGCCGCGCTGGCCGAGGGGACTGAGGCGCTCCAGTCACGGTCTGCACCGCCACTACGGTCAGGGGTTCGAATCCCCCCTCGGGCATGGATATTTGTGCCGTACTAATTCGTAAGTAGTTCATACGTAGTTTGTAAGTCTAGGGACTGATGACCCCGTAGTTAAGTCCCATAAGCTTAACAAACATTTGAACATTTGGTAACGGAGATAGGACACTGGCAAGCGTACTCTTACTGCAAACCGTTCGTCATGAAACTCGTGGCGCCGTTACCTTGGTCTCCCCTACGTTTCAGCCTTTGGAAACCCAAATTACCGTAGCGAAGTTGCAGTGTTGACGAATATGAGCAAACTGACAGGCGACACTTATTAACAAAGTCCACTGTCGCCTCCTATGATAGACATCCGTCGCTTCTTTGTAATACTACTTTGGCGAAATGACACTTTAGAGAGGCCGGCCGCAGTGGCCGAGCGGTCTGCGGCGCGCCAGTCACAATCTGCACGGCCGCTACGGTCGGGTGTTCGAATCTCCCCTCGGGCATGGATATTTGTGTCGTCTTTATATAAAGTAGTTTATAAGTAGTATGTAAGTTTAGGGACTGATGACCCCGCAATTAAGTCCCTTAAGCTTAAGAAACATTTGAAACACTTTACAGATTACAACGTGATATTAGTGTGCATTTACAGTAGTGGAACCAAGCTAAGGTTGCTTTTTGTAAGCAGAGAATGGGAACGTGACTTGTTAAAAAATATATTTGTCTGTGTTACGTACAAGTTCGCCAGGCTACTGCAGTAATAAAGTTAGAATATCACTGAAGTTGGTAGCAGCAGTAAACGTAAGACATGGTGGCCTTCCTAGGCAAGCCTCGCGCGGTACTTTAAACAGTCTGTGGAGCGTGTTTCTGGCTGGAATTCAGCAATACTTGTTCATTGTTACTGATGGTTAGGTGGTGGTTACCTTAGCAATTATTTTTTTTTTTTTTTTTTTTTTTTTTTTTTTTTTAAATTGGCCAGATGTACTGTGGTGAAAGTTGTGCGCGACGCTTGTCTAGGCCTCACGAAGGCCACCCGTAAGACATTCAAGACAAAGTGTCCCGACAACAAGTAAGAAGTCAGAGCTCAACTAAGCATCGATTACAACTTACAGGCACCCTGCTACCTTTCTTTGTTAGCAAAGTTTTCAGTCTAACTCTCATATTCATTACACAAATTATTTTTTATTTTTTATTTTTAGCATGAGTAAAAGAAAATGAAAATAAAAATAAAGTTCGGAAGGGGGGAGGGGTTGACCCCCCCCCCTTATCTACGCCCCTGCTTGGTAACTCATTGCATAGATTAATAGCTTCAATATCTTCAGTCTTTGTGAGTTAGAGACTCGTCCGAATTAACACATTCTTGAAGAACAGCTCCACTCCCATGAACCACAGACATTGCCGAGGTGGGGTGGCTTGCGTGCCTCAACGATACTGATAGCCGTACCGTAGGTGCAACCACAGCGGAGGGGTATCTGTGGAGAGGCCAGACAAACGTGTGGTTCCTGAAGAGGGCAGCAACCTTTTCAGTAGTTACAGGGGCAACAGTCTGGATGATTGACTGAGCTGGCCGTGTAACATCAGCTAATGTGGCTTTGCCACACAGCTACTGCGAACGGCTGAAAGCAAGGGGAAACTACAGCCGTTATTTTTCCCGAGGACATGCAGCTCTACTGTATGAACATATGATGATGGCATCCTCTGGGGTAAAATATTCCGGAGGTAAAATAGTCCCCCATTCGGATCTCCGGGCGGGGACTACTCAAGAGGATGTGATCATCAGGAAAGACAATACTGGCATTCTACGGGTCGGAGCGTGGAATGTTAGATCCCTTAATAGAGTAGGAAAATTAGAAAATTTAAAAAGGGAAATGGATAGGTTGAAGTTAGATATAGTGGGGATTAGTGAAGTTCGGTGGCAGGATGAACAGGATTTCTGGTCAGGTGAGTACAGGATTATAAATACAAAATCAGTTGGGGGTATCACAGGAGTAGGATTGATAATGAATAAGAAAATAGGAATGCGGGTAAACTACTATGGCCAGCACAGCGATCGCATTATCATTGTCAAGATAGATACGAAGCCAACACCGACAACAGTAGTACAGGTTTATATGCCAACTAGCTCTGCTGATGATGAGGATATCGAAGAAATATATGAGGAGCTAAAGGAAATTATTCAGACAATTAAGGGAGAGGAAAACTTAATTGTTATGGGAGATTGGAATTCGGTAGTAGGACAAGGCAGGGAAGGGAAGATAGTGGGTGAATATGGTCTGGGCAAAAGGAATGAAAGAGGAAGCCTCCTGGTAGAATTTTGCACGGAACATAATTTAGTTATAACAAACACCTGGTTTAAGAATCACAAAAGAAGGTTGTATAC
The DNA here is from genome assembly GCA_026315105.1 of Locusta migratoria. Taxonomy (NCBI): domain Eukaryota; kingdom Metazoa; phylum Arthropoda; class Insecta; order Orthoptera; family Acrididae; genus Locusta; species Locusta migratoria. The sequence goes on from CM048755.1 coordinate 347,137,968, forward strand.
GTGGAAGAGACCAGGAGACACCGGGAGATACCAGATAGATTTTATAATGGTAAGACATAGATTTCGGAACCAGGTTTTGAAGTGTAGGACATACCCAGGGGCAGACATAGACTCTGACCAAAACTTGTTGGTTAAGAACTGTAGGCTGAAACTGAAGAAACTACAGAAAGGTAGGAAAATAAGGCGATGGGACCTGGATAAATTGAAGGAAACTGAAGTTCTTAAGAATTTCAGAGGGAGCTTCAGGCAACAATTGACAGAAACAGGGGAAAATAAAACAGAGGAGGAATGGGTAAAATTGAGAGATGAAATAGTGAAGGCAGCAGAGGACAAAATAGGTAGGAAGGCAAGACCTACAAAGAATCCTTGGATATCACAGGAGATACTAAATTTAATCGATGAAAGGAGAAAATATAAAAATGCAGTAAATGAAACAGGCAAAATGGAGTACAGACGACTAAGAAATGAGATTGACAGGAAGTGCAAAATGGCTAAGCAGGAATGGCTAGAAGGCAAATGCAAGGATGTAGAAGAATGTATAAATAGGGGAAAAATAGATACAGCCTACCGGAAAATAAAAGAAACATTTGGCGATAAGAAAAACAGCTCTATGAATATCAAGGACACTGATGGAAAACCAGTTCTCAGCAAAGAAGGGAAAGCTGAAAGGTGGAAAGAGTATATAGAGGGGCTCTACAAAGGAAATGAACTTCGAGACACTATTGTAGGAAGGGAAGAGGATGTAGATGATGATGAAATAGGAGATACTATACTGAGAGATGAATTTGACAGAGCACTGAAAGATCTAAGTCGAAACAAGGCCCCTGGAGTAGATGATATCCCGTCAGAGCTACTGAAGTCTCTGGGAGAACCAGCCATGACAAAATTGTTTCACATTGTGTGTAAGATGTATGAGACAGGTGAAGTACCCTCAGACTTTAAGAAAAATGTTATAATCCCCATTCCAAAGAAAGCGGGTGCAGACAGGTGTGAAAACTACAGAACCATCAGTTTAGTAAGTCATGGTTGCAAAATATTAACACGAATTATATACAGAAGGATGGAAAAACTGGTCGAAGCCGACCTCGGGGAAGATCAGTTTGGGTTCAGGAGAAATGTAGGAACACGGGAGGCAATACTCACTTTACGGCTTATCCTAGAAGATAGATTAAGAAAAGGCAAACCAACATTTCTAGCTTTTGTAGATTTGGAGAAGGCTTTTGACAATGTTGATTGGAATAAACTCTTTCAAGTTCTGAAGCAAGCAGGAGTAAAATATAGGGAGCGTAAGGTTATTTACAACTTGTACAAAAACCAGACAGCGGTTGTCAGAGTTGAAGGGCATGAAAGGGACGCAGTGGTTGGAAAGGGAGTAAGACAGGGTTGTAGCCTTTCCCCAATGTTGTTCAATTTGTACATTGAGCAAGCTATAAAGGAAAGCAAGGAGAAATTTGGAGAAGGAATTAAAGTTCAGGGTGAAGAATTGAAAACATTGCGTTTTGCCGACGACATAGTAATTCTGTCAGAGACAGCAAATGACCTGCAAGAGCAATTGAACGGAATGTACAGTGTGCTGAAAGGTGCATATAAGATGAACATTAACAAGAGTAAAACTAGAGTAATGGAGTGCAGTGTAAGAAAATCAGGTGATGCTGAAGGAATTAGATTAGGTAACGAAACAATAAAGGAGGTAAATGAGTTTTGTTACTTGGGCAGTAAAATAACAAATGATGGTCGCAGTACAGAAGATATAAAATGCAGAATGGCAATGGGTAGAAAGGCGTTTTTGAAAAAGAGAAATTTGTTAACATCGAATATTGATTTACGCCTAAGGAAGTCCTTTCTGAAGGCATTTGTATGGAGTGTTGCCTTGTATGGGAGTGAAACATGGACGATAAGCAGTGTGGACAGAAAGAGGATAGAGGCTTTTGAAATGTGGTGCTACAGAAGAATGCTGAAGATTAGGTGGGTGGATCGCATAACTAATGAGGCGTTACTGAACCGAATTGGGGAGAAAAGAAATTTCTGGCATACCTTGACTAAAAGAAGGGATAGATTGGTAGGACACATTCTTAGACATCAAGGAATTGTGAATTTAGCTTTGGAGGGAAGTGTGTGGGGTAAAAATCGCAGAGGGAGACCAAGAGACGCGTATAGTAAACAGATTCAAGTGGATGTAGGTTGTCGTTCTTATGAGGAGATGAAAAGGCTTGCTCAGGATAGAGTAGGGTGGAGAGCTGCATCAAACCAGTCTCTGGACTGAAGACCACAACAACAACAACGAAGAACAGCTTTGGGAGTTTTATTTTGTACATCATGTATGTTCTACAGACAGCCAAATACACGATTTAGGTTGCTAATCTGATTAAATATCTTGTCAGTTGAATTTATTGCAGTATCCAACATGGCAAAATAAAAATTAATTTTGAAATGATTTTGCACGTCACGAATAGGTTTATCTTCTGCTTCATAATCAAACTGTCTTTTCTTGTGGCTTAGACGGACTGGTTCCATATCTGGTGAAAATGTTATGGACATGTTGCCTGCTTCTGAATTTTCTCTTGCTTCTACCAGCATTTTTTCAAAGCCCAAATCACTTCTACAATCTTCAAGAAAGGTTTTTGTTTTTAGCAGAGAATTTTTAGCAGCGTTACGATCAGTTTCTTTTGGTTGAAGAAGTCTGCTAGTTAAATTTACTTCGAACAGCATATTGTACCGTATAACAAGTGGTGCAATAAACTTGAAGTTCGCTACTTTTTAGCAATGGACTGAGCCTCAATTCGCGTTTGATTTCCAGCTGAACCTGTCAATGTACGATCTTCACAAATATCCATGAGTGCATCATGCACGTCAACTTTCTGATAACGCAATGCATCAACCCTGCTCTCCTATCTAGTATCGTTCACTGGTTTTAGCGTTAAAACAGGCACATGGCGAATAGGACATCCAAAAGATATGTCGAAGCCTAAAAATACACATAAATCGTTTGGATCAAGTTGAAGAAAGATGTTTCAGCGAAACAACTTTCAGCCTCAGCGTTCACCACAACATTTAGTGTGTGCGAACTGTACGGTACGAAAAACGCGCGTGGATTTTTATCCACAATCCTTTTTTGGACACCACCATGCTTACTTCTCACATTACTTGCATTGTGATATCCCTCCATGTAAATTTTCTAATGAAAGAGACATGTCATCTAACTATTTAAATTTTTTTTTTCAGTTAAGCCAGCGCCAGTTGTGTCAGTAAGAGGAATTAAGCCTAAAGTGTTCTTTGATTTCACCCTTATAGTCGGATTGTTTATCCTCATACGTTACCTTTACAAATCGAATGATCATGGTCATTTGTTCAACATGGCCTATGTCAGGTGTGCAATCTAGAATTATCGGGTAATATTTAGCAGAGCGAATAGAATCTAGTATTACTTTCTTGATTGCATTATCAAACAAATTGATCAGTTTGCTCTGGATATTTTTTCCTAGATAATGAACATGAATCTCCTTGTTAAAAATTTTTCTCAGATATTCTTGCATAACAGGATCAAATAAGTCAGGTATTCAACTATTATTGAAATGTTTCTATTGTCTTAGATATATATTTTGTCATGTGTTCCGCGAAAAGGTAGGTTTTCCTAGAACTCGAACAAATGCCATTAACCTCTCCAGCATCTGTTGCCAGTATTTTTCCTCTTCCCTTATTGAAGGCACTTTTTCCTTATCAATGCTTTCATTTGTCTTCAGTTTAAGATGAAGTGCTTTCCATTCCCGATAAGCTCCCATGTGACTACTGCTTTTCTCATGTGTTGATAATATATATATATATATATATATATATATATATATATATATATATATATATATATATATATATATTTTTTTTCCAATCGTTCTCCCCTTTGTTACATAGAGAGGCTTTGCGATCTTTAGAAAACAGCTTACAACAAAAGCAGAATACTGCATCTCTTGAAACTGAATATTGTACCCACGGACAAGACACACTTTCACCATTAACCAGTTTCCTTTTATACTGTACCGTAGAAAACTTTCTTCTGCTGCTGTCTAATGGGAAGATGACATTTTTACTTGATCTCGACCATATTCAACAAGAAGTGACCGTACATGATCCAAAGAATTAGCCCAGATTGCAGGGTCGCTGAAATTTAAAACGAGTCCAGATACATCTTCACTCATTCTCGTTTCACTATTTCTGGGCATACTCTCTGTTTCGGAAAAAAAGAAGGATTCTCTGTAGAACACGTTTCTGTCAGGATCGTTTGCTTCTTCTACCACGTAAACATCTGTACTTTCTCCGGTCGGCCGCGGTGGCCGAGGAGACTGAGGCGCTCCAGTCACGGTCTGCACGGCCACTACGGTCGGGGGTTCGAATCCCCCCTCGGGCATGGATATTTGTGCCGTCCTTAGTATTAGCTAGTTTGTAAGTAGTTTGTAAGTTTAGGGACTGATGACCCCCGTAGTTAAGTCCCATAAACTTTACAAACATTTGAACATTTGTACTTTTTTCCGGCTTTCTGTTGCTAACGGTTTGGACGAAGATACATCTTGAATAAGCGTGCTTGCTTCGCTAATGACAATTCTTTCTCTAACTTTCTCTTACGGAATTGTGCTCCAGATATTTTTTTCTCGTCTGTCATGTCTCATGAATTAAACAAATGTCCAAATGTTTGTAAATCTATCGGACCAAACTGCGTGGTCATCAGCCCGTAGCTTACAAACTACTTAAACCTAGGTAAACTAACCTAAGGACAAACACACACACCCATGCCCCAGGGAGGACTCGAACCTCCACGGCGAGCAACCGCGCGCTCCTTAGCGAGACGCTTTAGACCGCTCGGATGAATTAAAAACTCTTAAATAAAAGAAAAATCATCTCAGAACACAGCAATAAAATTGGTGACCAATAAACTTTCAGCTTTCTGATTTATTAGCTATACTCAAACATTATTCTTTACACTACTATTTAACACTATTTCATTTAAATGTAACTATATTCAAATAATCAAAGTCGATGTACATGTATGAATGACATTACTTTTGAAATTATTTAAACAAATTAACGCAGCGTCCTTTTCCTTCTTTTGTCAGGATGACACCTATCGAGATAAATTTGGAATTTAAGCCAGTAGCTAAATGTGTGTGTGTTTTGTATGTGTGTGCAAAATCCTAAGGGACCAAATTGCGTGTGTCGTTAGTTAAGCTAATTTATTCTAAGGACAACACACACACTCATGCCAGAGGGAAGACTCGAACTTCCGGCGGGAGCGACCGTGCAATTCATGACAATGAATTAAAACATACTGATATTCACTTATCATTGTGACAAAGTAATTATTAATCAATTTTTTGTTTCGTGAACCTATCTAATCTATTAAATGGGATTATAAGTAAATAGTGCGATGATAGAAACATACCTTAAAAGACTCTGGGCAACGCTAACTCCACTATTTGAAAACAAGCGCAGTGAAGTTGTTGTGTCCACTCTGCCTGATGACCCAACAGGTACGTCCATCAAGCTTAACAAACATTTGAATATTTTTGACAGAAAATGCTGGGAAGGGTGAAGTCTATCAGTCTGTGCGTAAACTAGGCCGTGTTCACACTGCCGGCCGGGCCGAGAGAACTCCGCTTCAGCCGGCTCACGCCGAGCCGACGACATTCGAAACGTTTTAATATGTCCGGCGCGAGCCGATTGGGCTATGGTGTTGCTTCTGCAACACTAGTATCTGACGACGTCTCCGGCCTGTTTCCAATACAAATCTCTCTGCTTAATATCTTCTTTTTTTAAATAACACTTGTGAACATATGTTTTGTTTATTTTTTCTTTTATTACTATTAATTGTGTAAAATGAATAAAAAAATAATTAAAAAATTAGCTGTTCTCATAAGGAAAAACTCTCCGAAACGTCAGTCGAAATTCATGGGACGAGTCTATTGCCACCTGTTTCTTATGTGCTTAAAACTCGACGAGTCACTACATTGTCAGAACAATAGTATTAAAACTAGAGGACCCATACGAATACTTCGCACCGTTAGTGGGGAGAGAAAAATAGCTGGGAGAAAGGGAAGTAAAGTTGAATGTTCACGCATAGCTTTCTTCAAAATCAATCAATGCAAGTGTTGAAAATCGCAAATGAAAGAGCTTGTTCCGCTGAGTGGTGTTAGGTCAAAAAGAACTGCGCACCTTAATTAGAACCGAAGATATCTTAAAACAAACCGTTTAAAATATTCAATGCAAGGACAGAATGATACCGCATTTCAATAAAAATAAAGGATGGAGGCTCTTTAAGTTAATTCTGAATCTTAATGACAAATTTGCGAATGAATACCTTTCGTTTAAAGTCGGATAGAACGACCTGACCGACGGACTTTAGTTTACAGCAAGGACATCCCCGTAAGAAATATACCGAAGGAAATCGCGTTTGAGTATAGAAAAAGAAAGGCGAGACTTGTGTAAATTCTGATACTTGATGACAAATCTGTGGATGAATATCTTTCGTTTAAAACAAAAATGAAGGAAATCGGGCAGGTAGTTTTAGGTCTGGCCGAGTGACTTTAGTTTTCGTAGATTCTTTTAATATATACAATAACAAAATCAATTAACTGTTAGCTGGCTCGAAGTAGACGGCAATGAACCAGCTTTGGTAACTTCGGTATTTCCTTCGATCTTCTGCTGACAGTGGGTGGGGATTCCTTGTTGCTGGGGACAAGCCCACCAAGGAAAAAAAAGGAAGAAAAAACGTGAGACACGCTTCTATCCTATACTGACCTGTCCTGCAGTGTTTGAGGCTAAACTAAATCAGCGTATTTTTCTTTCAGTTAATCAAAATGAAAGTATCATCCCCTCAGACAGTCCCTAAAAAAGTAACAGTAATACTAATAACAAGGCTGTGTAGAGTTATTTCAACGTGGAGGTGAGCTGAAATATAGTACAGCATGACGCATATAAAATCGGTACACCTCACGTACGCCCGTAGCCACTACTTGTAGCATTTCTTATAAGGAGGTAACTACGTTATTTTAATGTCACTGTTCCGTATTGATTGTTACTTAACTCATACTTAATCTCAGACGTGAGGGTACCGCTTTAATGTGGGACACACTGTAATCAGTTATTTTCACGTTCTGGTAAAACATATTTCGAGAGCTATAGAAGCGGAAATAAAATTGGTGTACATTTTGTATTAGGAGTACATGCATTTATAAGTGTATTTTTGGACTATTACTTTGATCAACTCCAGCTAGGAAGCCATTAAGTGTAGTGTCAGAAAATTTTATTTCAGTCCTTCAACAGTAAATTCGCTGTTTACATTAATTTTTTCTTCTCTTATATTTCCAAACACGAAATATATATTCAGTTAATTGTCTGGTGTGGACAAAAAACCTTTTTCGATTTTCAAGTTGTAAAAAGTTTTGACGTTACATAAGACCATGCCACATCGCTTTATCAACTTATTTTTTCAAAATGTTCAAATGTTCAAATGTTTGTAGAGTCTATGGGACTTAACTACGGGGTCATCAGTCCCTAAACTTACAAACTACTTATGAACTACTTACAACTAAGGACGGCACAAATATCCATGCCCGAGGGGGGATTCGAACCCCCGACCGTAGTGGCCGTGCAGACCGTGACTGGAGCGCCTCAGTCCCCTCGGCCACCGCGGCCGGCCTTATTTTTTCCTTAGAAGCTTTGCATTGTTTGTGGAAAAATAAAAAAAGTCTACTTTCCATTCCGCGTGAATTTATAGTTTCGTAACGCTCCTCACTCGAGTTTGAGGAAAATATGCGGTTAAAAAATCTGATTTTTGGACACAGGGTAGTACAACATCTTAGCTTTCGTATAAAACATTCACCTTTTCGAAATTCGTAACAGTCGTTTTCAAATGATACTTTTTGTCAAGTATGCGCACTTGATTTAGAAATCGTGTATTGAAAAAGTTAGCGTTGTTCACGCCGCGCCCGCCGGCTCAGCACACCAGATCGCCGCCATTCTCGTCTCATCGTGCCTCCCTCCACTACACATTACTGCACGCTATGGATACCGCCAATTATTTACAGACTAACTTCTCCTCTCCGTTTTACCGCAGTTGTTTATAAAATTATGCTAATGCCAAAATTCACAATCGTGCGTATACGCTATCACAATTCATGGGATGAATCCATTACCACCTGCTTCTTATGTGCTTAAAATCCGATAGGTCACTACAGTGTGACAACAAAAGAAATAACAAAATCAGTGAACTGTTAGCTGGCGCCGGCCGCGGTGGCCGAGGGGAATGAGGCGCTCCAGTCACGGTCTGCACGGCCACTACGGTCGGGGGTTCGAATCCCCCCTCGGGCATGGATATTTGTGCCGTCCTTAGTATTAACTAGTTCATAAGTAGTTTGTAAGTTTAGGGACTGATGACCCCGTAGTTAAGTCCCATAGACTCTAAAAACATTTGAACATTTTGTTAGCTGGCTCAGTCAGCAGTAAAGAAGTTTTGGTCACACCGTGTTTCCTTCGATCTTCTGCTGACTGGGGGTTACGATAGCTTGTCGCTGGGGACAAGTCCACCAGGAAGCAAAAAAAAAAAAAAAAAAAAAAAAAAACACGGCAAGATATGAAGTGGCACACGCTTCTCATCCTTTACTGACGTGACTTGTAGTTTCTGAGTCTAAACTATTATCAGCGCATTTTTCTTGCAGTTAACATTTTTAAGAAAATCGAAGTATCATTGAGTCATGAATATTGTCAACAGGTGATTCAGCAAAATGTTCGTAGAAACGCAGTTTCCCTCAGACACCTTCTTAACAACATAAATAAATAATGAAATTCTGAGACGTGTTGAGTTCTTTGAAAGTGGAGATTGTTTGAAATACAGTACAGCGTGTCCCACATAAAACAGGTAAACCTCACGTATGCCACCACTTGCAACATCCCTTATGAGGAGGTAACTGCATATTTTTAATGTTAATATTATCCATCATTTTTTACTTAGTTCGTTCTTAATTTAATCTCGGGCGTGAGTGATATTGCTTTTATGTGGGACAAGCTGTATAGAATTATTTTTACCTTGTGGTAATTTTTCTGAGAGCTACAAGGGCAAAAATAAAAAAAATGATTATACATGACTTAGGTGTAGAAATACCTATAAATTTCAGTATAATTTTGGGCTTCTTCCTTTTATCATTTCCAACTAGAAACCCAATAAGTATAATAAAAAAAATAATAAAAAATAAAAAATAAACATTTCAGTCCATCTACCAAAGTAACCGTTAACATTAATTTATTCTTCACTTCTAATTCCGTTCACGAAATATATATTTCATTTATTGTGTAATGTGGACGAGAAATATGCCATAGGTCTTTCATAAAATATGACCTCATGTAAAACCATAGCAGTACATTGTCAATTATAATCGGTTGCCACCCAAGAAAAAATAATTTATACTTGTTTTCTGGTTACGGATCATTAACACATTACGAGGAAGCGACAAACGTGGCCAGCAATTCATTTTTTCGGTGCTGCAGTGCTTCGCGCTACATCCAACACCCGCCGAGATCGAAGGCTTCCGACCGCGGAATAACGCCGCTCAGATAACTCGCAATTACTTGTGATAGGTGGTAGATATCAGTGCGGCTACCATTTCAAAAACTTTTCTGTACTTTTAGCTCAATTTCACTCGCTGTAATGTATGGTCTAAAATGCATAGAACAGTAAGCTGCCCGCTATCGAACTATTTTAATACACGATTTGTAAATCAAGTGCGCATACTTGACAAAAAGCATCATTTGAAAACAACCGTTACGAATTTCAAAAAGGTGAATGTTTTATTCGAAAGCTAAGATGTTGTACTACCATGTGTCCAAAAATCAGATTTTGTAACCGCATACTTTCATCACAATCGAGTGAGGAGCGTTACAAAACTAAAAACTCACTCGGATTGAAAAGTAGACTTTTTATTTTTGCACAGGCAACGTAAAGATTTTAAGGAAAAAATAACTCCATAAAACGATGTGGCGTGGTCTTATATACCGTCAAAATTTTTTACAACTTGAAAATCGGAAAAGTTGATTTTCCCCCTCTTTTTCGGCTCGGCTCGGCCCGGCCGGCAGTGTGAACGCACCCGAGCGGGTCACGTGTGGCGAGGGAGGGGGAAGGTCCCCCCCCCCCCCCGCATAAAAAGGGCTACAACAATATTGTAACCGACTGAAATCCTACATAGGCTACTGCTGCAAGCGTCCGTGGGCAAAGTGCGCTGAAATGCCGTCGGTGGGGGTAGCTATTTCACACGTTACTACTACTAAACTGAAATGCTTCGTCCTCTTCCGTTCCTGTAGTCTGTGGACGTATAGTTTCGACAACAACAAAAGATGCATAGTTAGGAAACCCTCTGTTGCTTCACTTGATGAGACATAGCCATATCTTCAATGAGAGGGGCATAAACTCGCAATGCCTTTGTGCATCAGAAAACGATACTTTCACCTAAGAATAATAGCGTCATTATGAAGAAATAGAAGGGGATTTTTCTTACCAAGAAACTGATAACCTGATCGCAGCAGTAATATACAGGGTATCCCAGATATCTTGCTCACCCAAAATATTTCTGGAACAACAACAGATATTGTAAAAAGCAGTCACTGGTATCGCTGTAAGGCTGGGGCTCATGAATGTACATATTTTGAAACATTCTAAAACGAAAGCGTATGTGTTTTTCAACATAAACTTATGCTTTTTTTTAATGGACTCCCTACATTATTATTTCAGCAATCTATACCATGACGAATCACATAACCAATGGCGTTGATTGCATCGCAATACGTCAATTACATCCCGAGATATCGCGAAGGGAAGTTGACGCTTGAAATATGCGAAACGCGCGGCTAGCGCATGTCCTGAGTGTCAGGCGAGAACCCCAGGCTGCTCAGGACGTGCGCTAGCCGCGCGTTTCGCGTATTTCAAGCGTCAACTTCGCGTCGCAATATCTCCAGATGTAATTGGCGTATTGCGATGCAGTCAACACCATTGTTTATGTGATTTGTAATGCTATAGATCGCTGAAGAAATAATATAGGGTGTCCATTTAAAAAAATATAAGTTTGTGTTAAAAAACGCGTATGCCTTCGTTTTAGAATGTTTCAAAATATGTACATTCATGAGCCCCAGCCTTATATTGATACCGGTGAAAGTCGTTTTACAATACCCGTTGTTGTTCCAGAGATATTTTGGGTGAGCAAGATAACTAGGACACCCTGTACAGAAGAGCTTAAGTAAAAAATTATTTATTGTATTTTCCCCTGCGTTTATGTACAAATGTAAGGCACGCCCTGTGTCATTTGGCGCCCTAAATCTTCTACTCTCTTTTACCACTGATGATGTGTGCGATCTTATGAGGTGAGCAGCGGCCGTTGTACACTACAGAAGGCTCCGTCAAACAGAGAGCGGGCAGAAGGCGCTGTTGTCCGCCGCGTTCCGCAGCAGTCAGGCACGGCGCGGGCAGCGCTCGGCGTTCCGATTGTTGACTAGCGCTCGGCGTTCCGGTTGTTGACTAGCGTTTGCAGTGCGTAAGTCAGCCGCGGAGCGTATAAACATGTGCAGTAGTTCAGACGAGGACGAATTTCTACTTCTCATTTTGCGTTCTTCAAAGAACCGAAGAATATACGTTCATGAAATTAATATGAAACGAGAAGAATATGGTGAATTTCATCGTCTTTGCAAAGAGCTTTGATTGCATGAAGACAGTTTTTTCAATTATTTTCGAATGTCTCTCTAACTCCATTGGCAGCTACATAGAAAGCATGTACGGATAAAATGCCCAAGAAAAGAGTGGCTCAAGTTATTATTGTTATAAAAAAAATCAGTTGTCTCGTTTGGAGTTGTTGATCGTGATGACATCTTTGTGGTTTTGATGTGGGCAGCTAGATCAGACACAGTGACAGTGTTATTTTTTAAAACACTACATTTCTCCACGGATTTATACAAGGAGAAAATATTCTGCCTCGAAAGCCATTGCAGGATACAGGCACTTGTGTGCCTTGCGTGTTAGTAGGTGATGGTTTAAATTGCAGAGTTATTTAATATGTCCCTTTCCTATAGCTGCAGCCTTTGAAGATCCTCAAAAGGCCATTTACGATAAATGCCTCTGCAAGAGACGGCATGTAGAGGAAATTCTTGTTGAAAAATGGCGTGTCTTTTTAGGGCCAATAGACCTACAAACTGATGCTGTAAATAAAGATTTGGAAGCAGCGTGCTGTCTAATAATTTCCTCCGCAGCAATGCAAGCTACATGCCTACTGAACAAGAGGAGCAGATTGATAACCTACAGGCTAATACATTTTCGAATATGCTAAGATTAAAACAGAAACCAATTTCTTGCGTATTTTGTCAATAACCAGTAACAAGGTATTCGCATCAAGTTGTATGTACAGTTGGCAGCCAACATTTAGACTTCTGAACCATCTGCATTGATGTTTGTCCAACCACATCGTTTTTCTTACGTTTTTTAACTGTATTTTGCACAACGCAACCAGAAATGTACTGTAATTTTCAATATTACGCTTAATTCATTTTCATGTAATAGATTGGATTGGACAAGTAGGTATACATTGGTCTGTCTTCTTAGACGCATTTTTGTATCCTGGGTCACGTGTGTCATACAGGAATGGCTATGGACGCACCAGATGGATCAGTTTGTGTGTTTTCCGCCTCACTGCTCCCGCTTGCCCGCCGCGGTCTCTGTAGAAAACCACAGCCTGCCCGCTGCACGCGCTTCCTGTTTGACCGAGGCGGTAAGGCAGAATGCAACAGTGCCCGCACAGTCTAAATCAGACAGTCGCGAAACTCAGTAGGGAAAAAAATGCAACCATTTGACAGCTGAAGCGATACTAGCGCTCCAAGCGGCTGGTTAGCAAGCTCAGTAGCAGAAAATGGCAGTACCGAAACGAAGAATTTATTTATTATTGCTATTGTTTAAATATTTCCTAGGCATTAAACCGTGGTACTGTATTTAGTGGCACAAATACGAAAACATTATTACACGAAAATCCCGTTTCCTGTTGATGTCAGTTTGTAATAATAACGTGCCAGTGCATCGTAATACATACTTCTCATACTAGCACAGTCGTAATCATAACATCCAAAAACGATTTAAGACAAGAAGCGAATTGTAACCTGTTTAAGTTCAAAAGCAACTGATTTATAGTTATATAATGTACTGGTACGTAGTTTCACGTTCCACATGTATTTTTTCTGCAGGTTTTGAATATCTTAATATATTTGATACTGGTACTAGACACGATTTTTACAATCTTAGAGACTAAGTGTTACGTCTTATAAAAGCCCTTTTCGCTTTATTCTTGCTCAGATGGCTTTCATGTGCCTTTCCTGTCATGTTTTCATCGTACCTACTCCCCAGGAATGTAAAAGTACGTAAATCTTTAAGAATCATTTCCTGCTAAAATCTCAGTTTGTCTGTACACGTTAAACTACAGTTAGTTGCGTTTTATTTTACATTTTGTGCAAACAAATCCCTGTTAACTTTCGACTATCTTTACTGCATTACCAATAGTAGACTACTGTGCAAAAATTTGTTTGGACTTCCACAAGGCTGTCAGTAGACTATCAAAAATAACTCCAAAGAAAAATACTGAGTTTGTTACCTCTCTCTCTATGTTACAGGTTCCATACACCTTAAAATTCAACACACCTTATTCTGTCCTACACTGTAAGAGCTTTTCATATTTGAGAAAAGGTACATTTTCTAACTGCAATTTATCGCGCCGCAATGAGCTCCGAAATGCAGTCACATTTTAAACGTGTCAATCGACTCCATATCTAATCCACAACGGTTTCTCGCCTCCGCTGTGTTGTTACGACCCGGCCGCTTGGCAGCGCTGCAGTCGCCAGGTTGCAGAAAACTACCGGCAGTTTCCTGACTCTTTATGTTAGACTCTGGTGCCCGCGCGAACTGCCCGCGCGGGCTGCCCGCTCTCTGTTTGACAGAGCCTAGAGACTGCAGGGCGGCGAACTGCAAGGGGCCGCGAGGGAGCCCCAGCTGACCCGATAGGCGGCGCACCAGCTTTCATCACTGTACGATTGGTTGCGAACTGCTACTCGTCTGTTCGTTAAACGCTTACTAGCAAAACTCTGAAGAGTTCAACAAAATGTCTGTAACAATTACTTGCGTCTCGTCTCTTGCCTGTTGCTCTGTCCGTGTGTAGTAATCGGGAATTCATGGCTCCTGGAACCGCAGCGCAACAGCAGAGTAAACCGCACCGCGATCGCTCGAGGGTTCGTCGCGCGCGACAAATTTGCCGCCCCCCAAACTGGAGCGCCCTTGGCAATTGCCTAGTTTGCCTATATGGACGGGCCGGCCCTGCTAATGCCACGTGTTGTATCACTTTTTGTTTATGTGTATGTAGACAAGCTGAACACCTTGTCGTTACTTAAACGATGGTTGAGTAGGTTAGCTGCTTAGAAAGCCATTAGTAGCTATGGAGATGGCTTTGCAAAAACATCGTCGTAGCTCTTCACAAACTGAACAATCAAAGACTACCGTCGTCAAATAATACTGTAGCCGATACTGTAAAAAAATGTAACTTACGTTTTTTTTATTGCATCCAGCATTATTAACAACCTATTATAAAATACAGAAAATTACGAATAAACAAAAATAAGTTCATTTTTCGTAAAAATTGCCGATATTAAAACTGGGTAAGTATTCGAACACAAGGAAAAGAGAGGAAAAAAATCTGTTACTACAGGATTCGAATGACCGCCCCTAAGTTTGTAAGGCGGGAGATCTTGCAACTGTTTTAATTATTGGTACTTACGTATACTTGCAAAACTTCAAAGTCGATTTTCTGTTCTTAACTTCACGTTCCATAAATATCAATAAATGCTAAAATCGATACCCATGTGGTCTCCTTGTCAATTCTGTTTCGTCTGTGAGTGACAATGTCCAAAAACTCTGCAAAGTCGTTCCAGTGGATTATTTGGACAGTGCACTGATAATAATCCAGGTGGAGAAATATCCCTGTCTCTACAATATAAAATCGCCAGATTATAAAGAATAGCCTACGATGACGAACTAGATACAATGCTACTGCAGATAAATGTTTTAAGTTTTGAATGACAGCTCATCATGTGTGGTGTCTCTCATGACTGGTTGCAAGACAGCTGCAGAGACACCGATTTTTGTTGCTTGTGCGGCACCCAGGTAATCGTTTGAAGTGTGGCACTAAAGCCCTTTCTAATGGGAAGTGAGAGCTTACGAGATTGCCCATGATGCACCGGTCACACCGTCCGCGTACAGTGTAGACGCGTCCACTTGCACAAGATGCACGCATACGATCGATAGTAGACGGTATAGGATGGATCCTATTCTCACGCGTATGGAAGTGCTTCGCGCATCCGCAGACGACAGAATGGGGAACAGCTGACAAACGAAGCCAAGTCGGAAATTTGTTTGAGAATATGTACTTGTCTCCTGCTCAGAGGAACGTAGATTTTCGACTCAGTCGTAAGTATTTTAGTAGGTGATACTATAGAGGAATTGCATTAAAAATTAATATTTAATTAATATTTAATATAACCTGGGTACAATTTTTATTGAATACAGTGATATGGCTTTTAATATGAAATCCAAACAAACGTAGAGCAAATGTAAATCAAGAAATTTTCACTGGTTTATCCCTCGGTTCTTGGTAGTACAACATCACACTTACTTAAAAGTAGAATTGTGTGTATCTTCTACACGTTCATTTCCACTTAGCTACCCGGTTTTCGGTTTATTAGGACGTATTCAAACTTTAAACTACGTCGAAAACAGGTTATTTAAATAAAAGTCATTATGGTGATCTACTAAGAACCGACAAAAGAATCCGTCAAAATATCCAAATCAGTTTGTTGTGCATACTAAGAGCTGTATCTCTGTACCCTATAAAAATTGGACACACGTTATATGAAATTTTATCTGCAAATCGTCTTTATTACCATCTTCTAAAATATTTGCTATTTTTCCTGAAACACGCTGTAGTTAACAGATGAAATATTTGTTTTTGGTGAGCATTATTTGAAGCTTTAGGTCTATGTATAGACATCTGAGCTTGTTCATCATATACATAGGCGCCTCAAACAGCAGGGGCTGGAAGTACGTAATCGCACTTTACAATGAGGACCTTAGCACATGTGAACAACGTAGTTACGCATGAATTGCACGAAAACTATGGTTACCAGACGCCCTCTTTTACCCGGACATGTCCTCTTTTTTGAACCCTAAAAGTGATCCGGCCGTTTTTTTTTTAACAAAATGGGGAAATGTCCCTTTTTTATTTTTATTTTATTTATTTATTTTATTTTATTTATTTATTTATTTTATTTATTTATTTATTTATTATTTTTTTTATTGCGTTGTGCAATGCTTCAACTTGAAAGTGCGTAAATACAACTCTCTGAACTGTTACATTCACTAACTCTAGAGAATTCAACCTTTTTTTTAAAAAACAATGTGATTTTGTTTTCTCGTTTCTGTGCCGCGCTGCTCTGAGGTCAAGCTAGCTACTTCGTAACAATTGAAATAGTTGGCGTGACAATAGCCGCGGAACACGATCTTCGAGGCGGCCAATCACAAACATACGTCTGCAACAATGCGAGGCAGTGCAAAACACATAATATAGTATGAAAACTCTCTCCCCCCCTCCTCCTTTTCTCCGGTCGGAGTGTTGTGTGACACCCAAAAATAAACGTTCAGTCCGTCTGACTCTGCAGTTCTGTGTGTTGTCTGTCAACCACACTTCTGACTTTAAGATCAAAAGGTAGTGCAATGTTCGTTATACATAAGTTAAAACCTTGTTCAAAACTTCATACAAATAAGGTCAGATGCCACAGTCACCATTGCCGTTTCACCATTCGCCTGTTTAGGACCAAAGAGATGTAACTACATTAACAGTGTTTTGAAAAAAATCGATTTAAAGCTTTTGTCCTAAAAACTGAGTAGTTTTTAATAATTAATTCAAATGTTCAAATGTTTGTACAGTCTATGGGACTTAACTACGGGGTCATCAGTCCCTAAACTTACAAACTACTTATGAACTACTTACGAACTAGGACGGTACAAATATCCATGCCCGAGGGGGGATTCGAACCCCCGACCGTAGTGGCCGTGAAGACCGTGACTGGAGCGCCTTAGTCCCCTCGGCCACCGCGGCCGGCAATACTAGGTAAACTAACCTAAGGACAACACACACACCCATGCCCCAGGGAGGACTCGAACCTCCACGGCGAGCAACCGCGCGCTCCGCAGCGAGGTGCTTTAGACCGCTCGGCTACTCCACCGCGGCAATAATTAATTGCAAGCCTTTGTACGGTAAATATACTTCTTATTTTATTCATTGCTTTTTTAACCTTGGCCTTACATATTCCATTCACTCACTAGAATCTAGATGCTAATCATGTGTACAGTCACGTCGGTCTGATACGGAATGGGAGCACAGCTATAGCAAGGAACGCTTTGATAATTTTTACAGTTACTTTATTCTTAACGATTTTACAGTCAACAGTACTATGGTATCCGTAAATGAAGCGACGTAAAAAAATTTCAGACGAAAACAGGGGTGATCGGTAAAGTATAAGTGTGGCAAAAATGTTCAGCACTTAAGACGATAATTACAAGTGGTGAAGTGATGATGTATCAGGACTTCACTGCTATGTAGTCCTGTAATTCGATCTACGGGTCTCAACATGTCATACTTCTTAATTGTAAGACGATGAACAAATTTCGTAAGATGCATAACTTGTATTACAAAGAAGACTCTGATAATACAGTCGAGACATCACTAGTACTTGTGTTGTCAATACGAGAGAGAGAGAGACGTTTTCTATGAATCTAGAAATCTCGTCTTTTCTGTAGACGGACATCTGGCAACCCCAGAACAATACTAAGTCCACAACAAACGTGTGGACGCGTCGCAGCCGCGGTGGAGTAGCCGAGCAGTCTTTCAAGTTCCTGTTTGTGTTGCTGCGTGAGGTTGAAGAAGGTGCAATATAATGGCGGAGGTTGAGGAAACACAGAAGAAGAAGAGGACCATCCGGAAATTTACTTTCTCCATCAGTTACTGGATATGACCATGGATCAGCTTATGGAACTTTTCCATACCAGAGCTCGGCATAGGTTTTCAAGAGGTCTGAAACGCAAGCCTCTAGCTCTTGTTAACAAACTTCGTAAAGCCAAGAAAGAAGCACCACCAAATGAAAAGCCAGAAATTGTAAAGACACATCTTCGTAATATGATAATTGTACCGGAAATGGTAGGAAGCATTGTTGGAGTTTACAATGGAAAGACATTCAACCAAGTGGAAGTGAAGTCTGAAATGATTGGCCACTATCTTGGTGAATTCAGTGTCACTTACAAACCAGTTAAACATGGTCCTCCCTGGGGTATGGGTGTGTGTGTGTTGTCCTTAGGTTTGTTTATCTAGGTTTAAGTAGTTTGTAAGCTACGGACTGATGGCCACGCAGTTTGGTCCGATAGATTTACAAACATTTGAACATTTTTGATGCGTCGCAAGCGCTTGCCGCAAACCTCCTTTGATTTGTGCCAAAAAACCGACACTCTTAACGGATCGGCCACAAGCGCTAGCAAGCCAACGCAAGTCAAGCCAAACGCCCTATCCACACGATTGTGATTGTTTGTCGAAGTTTGCCAAGCGTGTGGACGCGGTATAAGCTGCTTGCGCTGCCAAACATCTGCTGTCGATTGTGCCAGTAAGCCCAACAGCCGCTCTGGGCACCTGGGAATCTGTCAGCCGGTGCATAAGAGTCGCCTGCTGTATATAGTTTACAACAGAGCATTGCTACTTCCTGGCCGTTCACGTTCTTCCTGGCCAGGCCCTTAATCGTCAACACTGGATAAAATTGAGAACATAAATCTCACCAACAATGGAAACAATAATTATTCTCAATGCTTAATTCGTCCATCAGCATTCATAACTTCATGATATCCAATTCCCCGTCGGGGGTTTGAATCCCCCCTCGGGCATGGCTGTTTGTGTCGTCTTTAGTATAACGAAGTTTTTTGCTTATAATGTCTTACCATTTTCAATAAAAAAAAGTATAATTGCTGCGACAAAATATCCCGATTGCATTTTATATGACTGAAAAATATGTCAGAAAGAGCACTGAAAAGTTTGTCAGAAAGTGCAAGTCATAACGTTACGCCATGTCACACGTGAAACAACAAAAAAATTAAAAAAATAAATAAATAAAACGCTTCTTTACAGTAATTGCAATTCTCTTCTTACTAAAACTACGTTCAAAAATGTTCAAATGTTTGTTAAGCTTATGGGACTTAACTACGGGGTTATCAGTCCCTAAACTTACAAACTACTTATCAACTAGCTTATCCTAAGGACGGCACAAATATCCATGCCCGAGGGGGGATTCAAACCCCCGACCGTAGTGGCCGTGCTGACCGTGACTGAAGCGCCTCAGTACCCTCGGCCACCGCGGCCGGCAAACTGCGTTCAGTGCATGAGCAGTATACATTGTGAAATTATTTCTTGAAAATGTATGTACCTGCTGAAAAATAAAATAAAATGAACCACATACGCCCCCCGCCCCTGAAGTGCGGAATAGTATGAAGACTGAGTCACCCATTGGACTTCTAAGAGGTGTATAGACAAGTGCAATTATTCCCAAATAAGTAAGACTGATTAGTAAGCTGTCAGAATGTTCATTGTATTTATATGGCACAAATAAAGAGGACAGTCATAATCATGAGAGCAATTAATATTACACAGCCCAATTCAGAACAAAATTATATGTTGATAACAATTGTGTTATTTATAATAATGACATTCTATTACAGTACTAATTATGCTACCAAATGTAATGAAGATATTGAATTTAATTACCTGTAATTTATTTGATTTTTAAATTGTTTTTACTTTCAGGCTTTAAAAAAATCCGATTTTTCTTCCAATCTACCGATATTTTCTCCCTCGTCACCCGAAATTCGTTCCTTACTGGTTGGCAGCATTGTATTCAGCAACAGTTTAGTGAATTGATTGCAACTGCATTGTTCTTTCCATTCCAGTGTAATAACGATTTGTTTATAGGTAGTCATCTATAACACAGGTATAATGTTCAATTGTGACTCTGTTAAAGGTATTGCAATGGTAAAATTTAATTTTAGACATTTGGATTGTATTTTTTTAAATATCGGTGTCAACAGAAGAATCGTTTAAGAAGGATAGAGGCACAGGACATGGGTACTGGTGAAAAGAACGTTTGTCTGAATTTCGTAATATTATTATTTTTGTTTCTTGTGTAATAAATTTAAAATATGCAAAGTGCCCTCATTTTTCATCCTGAAATATAGAAGTGTCCTCATTTTTGCATTCCAAAATCGGGTAACACTTGTCGCTGAACAGAACAAATCCTAAAAAGATTACTTTCAATGACATCCATAGCTGCAATCTAAAATTATTTCGCAGTGCGGACAGATATGAATTAAGCATGTGCATCAAACTGAGGTTTTCACTGCAAAACTGCACATTGCAGACACAGGTGCATGATTTCAGAACCCCATAATCGTGATCACAAACTTGCGAGTCGATGAAAAAGGCCTATAGGCCGAGAGAAAGGAAGTCTATGAGATACACCGGTAATTTGTTACAATACCATATTTCAGCTAACATAAAAAGATGACGTTTTCACTATACATACTGTGATTGACGGCTTCGGTTGTGATCAAGGCTACAGCAGTTTTTTTAAATTTTGCGCTGCTTAAAAATATTCTTTATGTAAAAGAACAAGAGCTGCATTACTCGGTGGAGTAGGGTTTTTTTTTTTTTTTTTTTTTTTTTTTTTTTTTTTTTTTTTTTTTTTTTTTTTTTTTTTTGCATAACAAATTAAAAAGACGTATTTTTGAAATGTTTGTAAATCTAAGGGACTTGCTGCGATTATCAGTGCCTAGGCTTATAAACAACTTAAATTACGTTATGCTAAAGGCAACACACTTACACACCCATGCCCAAGGGAGGGCTCAAACCTTCGAGGGCGACCAATTGCACGCTCCGCCGCAAGGCGCCTTAGAGCGCTCGGCCACTCAACTGCGGCCCAGATTTTGGATTCACGTGCTTTTTCCCTATACATTGTCATATTATTGCAGGGAAAAATTCGACAAAAATATTTGATTATTTCGAATATTTCTCCCATATTACAGTCTGATGATGAAGTGCCTTTGTTTTCGTTATTGGTAATATTTATCAGGACTCTGCCAATTTAAGTAATTCACTTCCTGTTGTCTACAGAATATAAAGTGAATTATGAGTGAATAGCGCGAATGCTGATTCGACTGAGATAGAAACTGGAAGTATAACAATTATAGTATAATAATAATAATAATAATAATAATAAGTTCTGTCCCCAAAACCATCTCTAGAAGTCTTGAAAACTTTTGTAGTCATCTGGAAGTAATTTCTAATTCCCTTCCATCTTTTTTAGTTTTTTTTTTATTCATAAAATTGTAGCCATGTGTATTTCTAATTACTTTCTTACCTCAAGCATCTTCCAAAGTTTATAAGCAATTGTGCTACGTCTTGGTTGTTGCACTTTTAGATGAAGTAAAAAATGATTTTTCATGTTCATAATAGAACAATATCAGTGGAGATTAGTTTACCTGTCTTATGTAGGCTATGGATTCAAAGAGTTATAAAAAAAAAAATCTAGTTTGGTCACAGCCTTGCACACTGTTTCGAATGGGGTCTCCCCAGTTTAGGAGCTGGAGCAAGTTAAGATTGCAAGTACTGGATTTATTGCGCTGTACCATCATCTGTAAAGACAAATTGTCGGTGGTTAACATCAGAGTTAAGAAGTAGAGCTACTCATTTTACCAGTACTTTGTTGGCAAGGCTGAACAGATTAAAAAAAAAAAAAAAAATAATATTTTTTATGTCATTTACTGACTTAACTTCTGTTGTATCGGAAACACATATAATGTATACAGATTGCACAATTACAATATCAAGCAAACTTATTGACAGTGAGAGATTCCTTTAAATGAGTTTCATGTAGGTACCATACATCTTCAGCATCCAAAATATATCAGCTATTGTCACTAAAGTAAGTATATTGTTCTTCACTTCATCGGTTTTGATGGACATCACTGGCAATCCCATGCCAATAATCATTAGCTTTGTTTATATGTGTTATTTATTGTCTTTCAGATCTCACAAATCCTGCTTTTCTTTATAAAGAACTATAATTGGTTCAGTTTCCTTATGGTTATTCACTTGTCTCTTTTCTCAGAATTGCATCTGCACTGGCAGTCTTCAGCAGTGCTGAATCTGAAAGTCCCATTTTCGACAGAATTCAGTTGGCTGGGAAATATTGTCCTGCAAGCATCATATTCGGGATGCAGTGTCACAAACTTATATGAGTTTCTGCCCAGAAGCAGCGTTGTGACAGCGAGTTGTTCTTCAAAATGCTCCACGAAGAAGTGACAGCTGGAGACAATGGACATCCCATTGCTGTTCCATCCATTATCCCACAATATTTGTGGCAACACTGAAAGTATATTGTTGTTAAGGTACAGATGAACAGCCTGGGTGGGGCCTTTAAAAGCTGCTACAATTCAGATCATCACTTGTGTGAAGGCAACACATCTTTGTGAGCTCTGTGGTGCAAGCTGCTGTACAATAAGGATCTTGTATGGGTAGCCTACCATTTTAGAATGGTTCTAACATCTTCTGTTTAGAGAACCACAGGATTTTCAACTGTTGTGACACAGCACACACACTGCCTGATGATCGAGCATTGTGCACAGTGTTGTCTGCCATAGCAACAGTTATTTCATCAACTGCCTATGGTGCAGCTGGTTGTCAGCCTCTTCCTGGAGCGACCCACAGTTCTTCAGTTGATTTAAACTTGTTTTTCATTCTCCACACAGCCGATGGAGAAAGAGGATCTTTCCATAATCATATCAGCCAGTGATAGTCTCCAAGTGCAGCCACAGCATTGCTGTTCTTAAATTTATAGTACAGCTTCACCAGTAATGCCCTGCTCCTTTTGTCCAAGCTCATTTTAACATGTCAATAAGTGCTC
Source organism: Locusta migratoria (assembly GCA_026315105.1). NCBI lineage: Eukaryota > Metazoa > Arthropoda > Insecta > Orthoptera > Acrididae > Locusta > Locusta migratoria. Next base: position 347,161,068 of record CM048755.1, read on the forward strand.
TGTGACTTGTCAGGTATGTGAGACTGTGAATCATGATGACTGATCATAGCACCTGGTGGCCATCATTGGAACTTGATGATGGCACTCTAATGCTTGGAAATCATGCACCCTATACTCTGAACATTAATGCTGCCAAATTTGGTACTTGTAGAGTAATTAGTTTCCATTTTATATTAGAAAAAGTTTAATTGTAACCACCCATTACATGCAGAATACCTGGCAATCTGTGATTTTAACTTATGAATACAGTGGCAGAGTCTGCAGTCAAAAGTTTGAGAATTTTATTCATTGTGACGTGGCTTGTATACCAAGAAGATTTTGTTGAAGAATGCCACCACAAAACAAACCACATTCTGTTATGATCTCCAAAGAGAAAGAAATGGGAGTAAAATTAGGTGACCAGCAGTTAGCTAGGGTGGTTGCTTCCAAATACCTGGGATTACATATTGATAGCAAATTAAATTGGTTAAACCACATTCTGGATCTGTACTGAAACTGAGTTTTGCAACATATGCTTTATTATCTGTTTGGTCTTATACATTGAAGAGCCAAAGAAACTGGTATACACCCACCTAATATTGGGTAGGGCCCCCACAAGCATGTAGAAGTGCTGCAACACAACATGGCACGGGCTCGACTAATATCTGAAGTAGTGCTGGAGGGAATTGGCACCACATATCCTGCAGGGCTGTCCATAACTTCATAAGATTATGAGGATGTGGAGACCTCTTCTGGAGAGCATGTTGCAAGACATCCCATATATACTCAATAATGTTAATGACTGGGGAGTTTTGGTGGCCAACAGAGAAGTTTAAAATCAGAAGTGTGTTTCTGAAGTCATTTTGTAGCAAATCGGAATGTGTGGTGTGTCACATTATCCTGCTGGAATTGTGCAAGTCCCTCAGAATCCACAATGGACATGAATGGATGCAGGTGATCAGCCAGGAAACATACATATGTGTCACTTGTCAGAGTCATAACTAAATGTATCAGGGATCCCATATTACTGCAACTGTGCATGCCCCACACCATTACAGAGCCTTCACCAGCTTCAACAGTCCTCTGCTGACATGCAGGGTCCATGGGAATTGTTTCCATACATGTAAACATCCATCTGCTTGATACAATTGGAAATGAGACTTGTCAGACAGGGCAACATGTTTCCAGTCATCAACATTCCAATGTCTGTGTTGATGGCCCTAGGTGAGGCATAAAGCTCTGTGTCATGCAGTCAGCAAGGGTACATGATTGGGCCTACGGCTCCAAAAGCCCATATTGATGAGCTTTTGTTGAATGGTTCACACGCTGATACTTGTTGATGGCCCAGTATTGAAATCCACAGCAATTGGTGGAAGGGTTGCACTTCTGTCACCTTCAACAATTCTCTTCACTTGTCATTGGTCCCATTTCTGCAGGATCTTTCTCTGGCCGCAGTGATGTCAAAGATTTAATGTTTCATTGGATTCCTGATATTCACGAGCACTTGTGAAATGGTCGTATGGGAAAATCCCCACCTCATTGTTACCTTGGAGGTGTTGTGTCTTATTTCTTGTGCGCTGACTGTAACACCACTCTCAAAGTCACTTAAATCGTATTAACGTGCCGTTCTGGAAGCAGTAACTGATCTAATTCCTGCAGCAGACACCTATTGTTTTATATAGGCATTGCCGAATACAGTGCCATCCTCTTAAGTATTTAAATAACTGTGTTTGCATACACATGTCTGTATCAGTTTATTTGTCCCTTCAGTGTAAAGATACGGTAACCAATCCATCATCTTATGGCATACAGAATTATATTTTGCAGAAATCATCCACTACCTAAAAAGTGTTATATGCACAAAAATTAGCCACAAAAGTAATGTTCACCCTAGAACCACATGTAATAATATATTGGAATCTTCTTATCTATTTCCCTAATATGTTTCATAAGGAAGAAAAATATTTTAAAACATAATAGTGCATATCATAGGCATAATACTAGAAGAAAAGATTGATTATATCCGTATGATCATGTGAACTGAGTATAGTGCAGAAGGATTTGTTTTGGTGCCTGTATAGATATTGAATGTCCTATCTCAAAAAAAAATTAAGGGTTTAGTGATGATTTCATGTTTATAAAATACTTAAGGAAAGTTTAATGTTACAGAAAAGTTACTGTAGCACAGTGCATAGCGCTGAACCTGTATCCCTCATATCCACTCCCAGTATTTGAGAACCTTTCTGTTTGTTGTTATAAATATTTTTGATATTATATAACCTATTTTATATTATTTATTTTGTGAAATATTTATTTGTCTAATTATTATTATTTATTTGGATTTTCTTCTGTTTTCCTCCCAGAACCTTTTCATTCACTTGCTTCTTTTTTATCTCTCCGCCCTAGAAATTATCTGTTTGAGCCTTGTGTATGGTGATTCCTCTTGAAATGATTTGATACTGTTAACTCTGCTTCTGAACTTTCTTGTATTATGTACCATCTGTAGTGTAATTCCAACTTATGCTACATCCTTCTTCACTTCATCTTGACAGTCAAGCTCTTAGGTGAAGTTTCTGATTCCTGAAATTGAGACAGATGTCAGACAAGGAGATGGATTATTCCCAATCCTATTCTATGTCATTCTGGAGAAAATAATGAAAACCTGTGAAAAGTCCAAAATTTTTGAAAGAATAAGAGGAATATGCTTTGGTGGGAAACAGAAGCTGGCAAGTCAAGTGTGTAGCATTTGACAATGACCTTGCTCTCTTTGCTGACAACAGAGAAAATGGCTGAAAGGTGCATGTCAGTCTTCATGAAATTGCAGAGAAAATGGGTCTTCAAATCTCCTATGAAAAGATGGAGTATATGGAGTGAGAGATTCATGAAAGTAAATCATGGGACCACCCCCATGAACCACAGACATTGCCGAGGTGGGGTGGCTTGCGTGCCTCAACGATACAGATAGCCGTACCGTAGGTGCAACCACAGCGGAGGGGTATCTGTGGAGAGGCCAGACAAACGTGTGGTTCCTGAAGAGGGGCAGCAGCCTTTTCAGTAGTTACAGGGGCAACAGTCTGGATGATTGACTGAGCTGGCCTTGTAACATTAGCTCATGTGGCTTTGCCACACAGCTACTGCGAACGGCTGAAAGCAAGGGGAAACTACAGCCGTTACATTTCCCGAGGACATGCAGCTCTACTGTATGAACATATGATGATGGCATCCTCTCGGGTAAAATATTCCGGAGGTAAAATAGTCCCCCATTCGGATCTCCGGGCGGGGACTACTCAGGAGGATGTTGTCATCAGGAAAGACAATACTGGCATTCTACGGATCGGAGCGTGGTCAGGTGAGTACAGGATTATAAATACAAAATCGGTTGGGGGTATCACAGGAGTAGGACTGATAATGAATAAGAAAATAGGAATGCGGGTAAACTACTATGAGCAGCACAGTGATCGCATTATCATTGTCAAGATAGATACGAAGCCAACACCGACAACAGTAGTACAGGTTTATATGCCAACTAGCTCTGCTGATGATGAGGATATCGAAGAAATATATGAGGAGCTAAAGGAAATTATTCAGACAGTTAAGGGAGAGGAAAACTTAATTGTGATGGGAGACTGGAATTCGGTTGTAGGAAAAGGAAGGGAAGGAAAAATAGTAGGTGAATATGGACTGGGCAGGAGGAATGAAAGAGGAAGTCGCCTGGTAGAATTTTGCACGGAACATGATTTAATCGTAACAAACACCTGGTTTAAGAATCACAAAAGAAGGTTGTATACATGGAAGAGACCAGGAGACACCGGAAGGTATCAGATAGATTTTATAATGGTAAGACAAAGATTCCGGAACCAGGTTATAAACTGCAAGACGTACCCAGGGGCAGATATAGACTCTGACCATAACTTGTTAGTCATGAACTGTAGGCTGAAACTGAAAAAATTGCAGAAACGTAGGAAAATACAGAGATGGGACTTAGATAAATTGAAGGAAAGTGAAGTTCTGGAGAATTTCAGAGGGAGATTTAGGCAACAATTGACAGAAACAGGGGGAAATAAAACAGTAGAAGAGGAATGGGTAGCACTGAGAGATGAAATAGTGAAGGCAGCAGAGGACAAAATAGGTAGAAAGGCAAGACCTACAAAAAATCCTTGGATATCACAGGAAATACTAGATTTAATCGATGAAAGGAGAAAATATAAAAATGCAGTAAATGAAACAGGCAAAATGGAGTACAGACGATTAAAAAATGAGATTGACAGGAAGTGCAAAATGGCTAAGCAGGAGTGGCTAGAAGCCAAATGCAAATCTGTAGAAGAATGTATAAGAAGGGGAAAAGTAGATACCGCCTACAGGAAAATAAAAGAGACATTTGGGGACAAGAAAAGCAACTCTATGAATATCAAGAACTCAGATGGGAAGCCGGTTCTCAGCAAAGAAGGGAAAGCTGAAAGGTGGAAAGAGTACATAGAGCAGCTCTACAAAGGAAATGAACTTACAGACAATGTGGTAGGAAGGGAAGAGGATGTAGATCAAGATGAAATAGGAGATGCTATACTGAGAGATGAATTTGACAGAGCCTTGAAAGACCTAGGTCGGAACAAGGCCCCAGGAGTAGATGACATACCCTCAGAGCTACTAAAGTCTCTGGGAGAGCCAGCCACGACAAGACTATTTGAACTGGTGTGTAGGATTTATGAGACAGGCGAAATACCCTCAGACTTTAAGAAAAATGTAATAATCCCCATTCCAAAGAAATCAGGCGCAGACAGGTGTGAAAATTACAGAACCATTAGTTTGATAAGTCATGGTTGCAAAATTTTAACACGAATTATCTACAGGAGAATGGAAAAGCTGGTAGAAGCTGACCTTGGGGAAGATCAGTTTGGATTCAGGAGGAACGTAGGAACCAGGGAGGCAATACTCACTTTACGTCTTATCTTAGAAGATAGATTAAGGAAAGGCAAACCTACATTTTTAGCTTTTGTAGATTTGGAGAAAGCATTTGACAATGTTGACTGGAATACACTGTTTCAAATTCTGAAGTCAGCAGGGGTAAAATATAGGGAAAGGAGAGTTATTTATAACTTGTACAAAAGCCAGACCGCAGTTATTAGACTCGAAGGGCATGAAAGGGAAGCATCAGTTGGGAAGGGAGTAAGACAGGGCTGTAGCCTTTCTCCGATGTTATTCAATTTGTACATCGAGCAGGCGGTGAAGGAAAGCAAGGAAAAATTTGGAATAGGGATTAAAGTTCAGGGGGAAGAAATAAAAACATTGCATTTTGCTGATGACATTGTAATTCTGTCAGAGACAGCAAAGGACCTGGAAGAGCAGTTGAATGGAATGGACAGTGTGTTGAAGAGAGCGTATAAAATGAACATTAACAAGAGCAAAACAAAAATAATGGAATGCGGTCTTAGAAAATCGGGCGATGCTGAAGGAATTAGATTAGGTAACGAAACAATGAAGGTGGTAGATGAGTTTTGTTACTTGGGTAGTAAAATAACATGTGATGGTCGCAGTACAGAGGATATAAAATGCAGAATGGCAATGGGAAGAAAAGCATTTTTGAAAAAGAGAAATTTGCTAATATCGAACATTAATTTAAGTGTAAGGAAGTCTTTTCTGAAGGCATTTGTGTGGAGTGTTGCCTTGTACGGGAGTGAAACATGGACGATAAGCAGTGCGGAGAGGAAGAGAATAGAGGCTTTTGAAATGTGGTGCTACAGAAGAATGCTGAAGATTAGTTGGGTAGATCGCATAACCAATGAAGAAGTACTGAACAGAATTGGTGAGAAAAGGAATTTTTGGCATACCCTGGCTAAAAGGAGGGATCGCTTGGTAGGACACATTATTAGACATCGAGGAATCATAAATTTAGCATTGGAGGGAAGTGTGTGGGGTAAAAATCGCAGAGGGAGACCAAGAGACGCGTATAGTAAGCAGATTCAAGTGGATGTGGGTTGCCGTTCTTATGAGGAGATGAAAAGGCTTGCTCAGGATAGAGTAGGGTGGAGAGCTGCATCAAACCAGTCTCCGGACTGAAGACCATAACAACAACAAATCATGGGAAACTTAAGGCAGAGTTTAAATACTTGGGAGGGGGGCCAGGGACAAATGGATATGAGCCAATGGACTGGATAAGGAGGCAATCAACGCAAGAGCCAGCATACTAGACCTTCCTCCAAGCTAACCCAGACCAAAATCAACAACTTCTCAGTCCACGGAAGACCCTTGGCAGGACAAGGAAAATGAAGAACTCTACATGCACACTGAAAAGATCACTGACACCATGAGAAAATGGAGGCTAAAGTTCTATGTACACCTATTAAGGATGGATGGATGCAGAATAACCAAAATGGTTTTTAATTACATCGTGTGATAAATAGTTACAAGCACTCTGGCTCCAAAAGCCCATATTGATGATGTTTCGTTCAATGGTTTGCACACTGACATTTGTTGTTGGTGCATCACTGAAATCAATTTGTTGAAGGGTTGCACTCTTGTCATGTTGAATGGTTCTCTTCAGTTGTTGTTGGTCCTGTTCTTGCAGGATTTGACGGTATTGGTAAGTGTTAGTTTAATGATTGCTGTCATTTTTTGCCTATTCCAAACTCTTCCAAGGTAGTAAATAATGTTTATCTATCTATTGAGTCATACGCCTTTTTAAAGTCTGAAGATCGCCACCAGTGTTCTGACTCCTTACATCTCTTGTTCAGAGAATGCTTTATAGATGAATATCTGATCAATGCATTATCTTTATTTCTGGAAACCAGCATGGTATTCTCCATTTAAATGATCAGCTTGTTGTTCAACTTTGCTTGACAGAGCTGTAGACAGTACCTTATAAGCAGTTGAAACTAGAGAGATCCCTCTGTAATTATTTAGAGCCATTTGCTTACCTTTCTTATAAAGTGGGTGTATGAGCACACATTTCCAGTCATTTGGAATTTGTACAGCTTCCCATATCTCTTCTACAAGGTGACACATTCTGCCTGTCATGATCTTTCCTCTGATTTTCCACATTTCTGCCACAATGTCATCTTCTCCTAGTCCTTTGTTGTCCTTGAGATCTTTGATTATTTGTTTGACCTCCTCTATAGTTGGTGGTTTGGAATGTGGGCTCTCGTGGATTTATTTCCTCACATCCAGTCTTCCTAAAAGGCTCTTTACAGTTTAGTACCACTTAAAAATATTTTGCAAAGAGCTCACCATTTTCTTTGTTGCTAGTAATAATACTACCATCTGTACATTTAAAGCAAAGACTTGGTGGGTGATACCCACCAGATCCTGTTTGAAGCCTTGTTAAAACTTCCTGGTATTGTTCTTTAAAACTTCTTCTTCTAAGTTTTCCACCATAGACGCATCTTATTTTCTCTTTTCAGCTCTTATGTTCTAGGTTGCTTCTTTCCTTTCTCTCTTAAGTCTTCCCACTTTTCCACAGTTTTATTTGAAATTCATCTCTTCCACCATTATAATTTTCTTTCAAGTGCTTCATCATAAATTTCTTTCCATCACTACTGCTTCCATTTCTTTGGAGATTTATTGAAACTTTCAGGTGCTTTGATCAATCATTCCCTGATCTGAAACTTCCTGGCAGATTAAAATTGTGTGCCAGAACCGGGACTCAAACCTGGGACCTTTGTGTTTTGCGGGCAAGAGCTCTACCGACTGATCTATCTTACACGACTCACGATGCCCGCATCACAACTTTACTTCCACCAGTACCTCGCCTCCTACTTTCCAAACTTCACAGAACCTCTCTTGCAAAACTTATAACTAGCACTCCTGGAAGAAAGGATATGGTAGAGACATGGCTTAGCCACAGCCTAAGGGATGTTTCCAGAATAAAACTTTCACTCTGCAGTGGAGTGTGCGCTGATATGAAACTTCCTGGCAGATTAAAATTGTGTGCCGGGACCGGGACTCGAACATGGGACCTTTGCCTTTCGCGGGCAAGCACACTACCGACTGGGCTATCCTGACATGACTCACGATGCCACCTCACAACTTTACTTCCACCAGTACCTCACCTCCTACTTTCCAAACTTCACAGAAGCTCTCCTGCAAAACTTGAAAGACTAGCACTCCTGGAAAAAAAGGATATGGTGGAGACATGGCTTAGCCACAGCCTAAGGGATGTTTCCAGAATGAAACTTTCACTCTGCAGTGGAGTATGTGTTGATATGAAACTTTCTGGCAGATTAAAATTGTGTGCCGGAACCGGGACTCGAGCCTGGGAGCTTTGCTTTTCGTGGGGCAAGCGCTCTACCAACTGAGCTATCCCGACACGACTGACGATGCCGCCTCACAACTTAACTTCTGCCAGTACCTTGCCTCCAACTTCCTAAACTTCCAAGCTCTCCTGTGAAACTTGCAGGACTAGCACTCCTGGAAGAAAGGATATGGTGGAGACATGGCTTAGCCACAGCCTAAGGGATGTTTCCAGAATAAAACTTTCACTCTGCAGCGGAGTGTGCGCTGATATGAAACTTCCTGGCAGATTAAAATTGTGTGCTGGAGACGGGACTCAAACCTGGGACCTTTGCCTTTCGCGGGCAAGCGCTCTACTGACTGAGCACTTGCCTGTGAAAGGCAAAGGTCCCAGGTTCGAGTCCCGGCTCCGGCACACAATTTTAATCTGCCAGAAAGTTTCATATCAGCGCACACTCCTCTGCAGAATGAATGTTTCATTTTGGAAATATCCCTGAGGCTGTGGCTAAGCCATGTCTACACTGTATCCTTTCTTCCAGGAGTGCTAGTCCTGCAAGTTTCACAGGAGAGCTTGGAAGTTTAGGAAGTTGGAGGCAAGGTACTGGCGGAAGTTAAGTTGTGAGGCGGTATCGTGAGTCGTGTCGGGATAGCTCAGTTGGTAGAGCGCTTGCCCTCGAAAAGCAAAGCTCCCAGGCTCGAGTTCCGGTTCCTGCACACAATTTTAATCTGCCAGAAAGTTTCATATCAACACATACTCCACTGCAGAGTGAAAGTTTCATTCTGGAAACATCCCTTAGGCTGTGGCTAAGCCATGTCTCCACCATATCCTTTTTTTCCAGGAGTGCTAGTCTTTCAAGTTTTGCAGGAGAGCTTCTGTGAAGTTTGGAAAGTAGGAGGTGAGGTACTGGTGGAAGTAAAGTTGTGAGGTGGCATCGTGAGTCGTGTCGGGATAGCCCAGTCGGTAGTGTGCTTGCCCGCGAAAGGCAAAGGTCCCATGTTCGAGTCCTGGTCCCGGCACACAATTTTAATCTGCCAGGAAGTTTCATATCAGCGCACACTCCACTGAAGGGTGAAAGTTTCATTCTGGATTCCCTGATCTATTCCCAGCTTTCAATATCCATGTAAGACAGGTTTTAAATATATTTATTTCTGTTTTGTTTCAGTGTCTCTATATTGATTTTGGTCTTTGTTTGTTCTCAGCTTGGGTCTGTTTGTTTGGATGAATTCTCTTGTTATCTTTGTGTATTAGGGGTTACAGTGACGAGGGTGTAAGCTCCTCTGCTAATGGGACCACCACATACTGAGCTTTTATATTAACCGTAAAAGAAGGGTTGCCTCTTACACTACTTCTGCTGTGCTGGTGATCTTCATCTTTGCCTTCACTGCCTTTGAGGTATTCACTGTATCTCTGGCAAGGAGCCCTCACAAGGCCATGTGAACCAAGGTTTCTCAATGAGGTGTTATTCCTCCTCCGCCTCCTACTTTCTCAACTGGGCTTGGGACCAGCAGCGGCAGAATTAGAGATCATTTATTCATATGTTACAGATACTGCAGTGATATATTTACTGTACAATGCAGTGACACATACAGTACATTTTCAAAATGGTTTTGATGTGCCTCAACATGTATGTAGGTGCTATAGATTTTTTTGTCTCACACATTCATAATGACCAGGCTCCATCTGAACAGTGCCAAAGGCAACATGAATAAGCTGCTCCAGTATTTCCACATCTGGAATGGTATCTGCATACATGATGAGATTTCTCCATTACTAGAAATATCATGGTTGAAATCCAATTAATGAGCAGACTGTGGATCTCGACCTCCTCTTCCAGTCCATTGTCCACGGAAGATATGAGTGAGATGTGTCCGGACATTAACGACAAAGTGGGATGGAGCACCATCATGTAGCAGCCATATAACCTTTCAAGTCATAAATGGCACTTCTTCCAGCAGGGAAGCTGAAGTTTAGAGAAATGTCGATAGTTCCAGCCTGTTAGGCAACATAGAAGGAAGACTGGTCGTTGTTGTTGTGGTCTTCAGTCGGCAGAGTGGTTTCATGCAGCTCTCGACACTACCCTGTCCTGTGCAAGTCTCTTCATCTAAGAATAAGTTTGGCAACCTACATCCTTTTGAATTTGCTTACTATATTCATCCCTTGGTCTCCCTCTACGATTTTTACCCCACACACTTCCCTCAATGCTAAGTTGACGATTCCTTCATGTCTCAGAATGTGTCCCACCAATCTATCCCTTCTCTTAGTCAGGATATGCAAGAAACTCCTTTTCTCCCAAATTCATTTAAGCACCTCCTCATTAGTTATGTGATCTACCCATCTAATTTTCATCATTTGTCTGTAGCACCACATTTCAAAAGCTTCTATCATATTTTTGTCTGAACTCCTTATCGTCCATGTTTCACTCCCATACAATGCTACACTCCAGGCAAATGCTTTCAGAAAGGACTTCCTAACATTTAACTTAATATTGGATGTCAACAAATTTCACTTCTTCAGAAACACTTTTCTTCCAATAGCCATTTTGCATTTTATTTGTTCTTTACTTCGGGCATCAGAAGTTATCTTGCTACCCAAATAACAAAACTTGTCTACTACTTTTATTGTCTCTTTACCTAATCTAAGTCCTTCATCATCGCCTGACTTTCTGAGGCTGCATTCCATTATCCTTGTTTTACTTTTGTTGATGTACATCTTATACCCTCTTTTCAAGACACTGTCATTTCCATTCAATTGTCTTCCAGATCCTTTGCGGTCTCTGTCAGAATTACTATTTCATTGGCAAACCAGAAAGTTTTTATTTCTTCTCCCTGAACTTTAATTTCCTCTCCAAATGTCTTCTTGCATTCCTTCACTGCTTGCTCAATGTACTGCTTGAACAACATTGGGGAAAGGCTACAACTCTGTCTTACTCCCTTCCCAACCTCCTCGTCCCTTTCATACCCTTCGACTCAAATAACCACTGTCTGGTTTTTGTATAAGTTGAATATAACTCTCCGCTCCCTATTTTTTACCCCTGTTACCTTCAGAATTTGAAATAGTTTATTCCAGTCGACATTGTCAAAAACTTTCTCCAAATTTACAAATGCTAAAATTGTAGGTTTGCCTTTCCTTAGCCTATCTTCTAAGATAAGTCGTAATGTGAGTTTTGCCTCCTGTTTTCCTACATTTCTCCTAAATCCAAACTGATCTTCCCCAAGGTTGGATTCCACAAGTTTTCCATTCGTCTGTAAATAATTCGTGTTAGTATTTTGCAACCATGACTTATTAAACTGATAGTTCTGTAATTTTCACATTTGTCTGCACTTGGTTTCTTTGCAATTGGAATATGTTATTCTTCTTGAAGTCTGAGGCTATTTCCCCTGTCTCATACATCTTGCATACCAGGTGGAATAATTTCTTCATTACTGGCTCTCCTAAGGATATCAGCAGCTAAGACGGAATATCATCTATGCCAGGGTCCTTGTTTCGACTCAAATCTTTATCGCTCTTTCAAATTCTTCTCCCAGTATCGTATTTCCTATCTCCTCTTCGTGCACTTTGTCTTCCATTTCTAGAATACTACCTTGAAGTTTATTTCCTTTGTACAGGCCCTCTATATATTCCTTCCACATTTCAGCTTTCCCCTCTTTGCTTAGTACTGGTTTTCCATCTGAGTTCTTGATATTCATACCGCTGTTTTTCTTGTTTCCAAATAGCTCTTTCATTTTCCTGTAGGCGGTATCTATCTTTCCTCTGGTTATACGTTCTTCTATAGTTCTGAATTTGTCCTCTAGCCACTCCTGCTTAGCCAGTCTGCACTTCCTGTCAGTCTCATTTTTCAGACGTTTGTAGTCCCTTTTGCCTGCTTCACTTTATGCATTTTTATATTATCTCCTCTCGTCAATTAAGGACAGTATATCCTGTGTTATCCAGGGATTTCTATTATTCCTTGTCATTCTGCTTATATGATCATCTGCTGCTTTCACTACTCTATCTCTCAGAACTACCCATTCTTCTTCTACTGTATTACTTTCCCCTGTTTCAGCCAGTCCTTGCCTAATTGCTCCCTATGAAACTCTCAACCACCTCTGGTTCCTTCAATTTGTCCAGGTTCCTCCTTCTAAATTTTCTACCTTTCTGCAGTCTCTTAAGTTTTAATTTACAGTTCATTACCAATAAGTTATGGTCAGAGTCTGGTCAGAGAATACAATTGCCAGTTATCCTAGCCCCCACAGTCTGGCTGCAGTGATGCTGATTATTTGCTGTCACATTACCATGGAGGTTCTGCATACTGTCCCACAGATGATTGTTATGGCAGCTGAATATACCACTCCACATAAAGGTTCCCTCATCTCTGAATAGGATGGATGACACAAATACTGGAATCATGGTTGCCTGGTGAATGAACCAGCAAAAAATGGCTCCTGATGTGTGAAGTTTATTCCAAGTAAGCCCTGCATATGCTGTAGGTGATAAGGGTAGTGACAATTGTCATGGAGAATGTTCCACATGGCCGTTTGGTGGCCCATCTATCTGGTAGTGATATGTCAGCTGCCTTCCACAGAGTTAATCATATTTTTCTCCAAGTCTGGCGTCTGACATTTTGGGTATGGCCTTCATGATTTCGTGCTTCCTTAAATGACCCTGTCTGTGTTTACTGTTGGCAGGGATTCCTCTCTCCATAAAACCTTGCTGCCCACTGCTGGTTGCCATTTGCCTTTCCATAAGTAAACACAATCTCAGCAAGCTCTTGATTTGAGTACTGAATCATCGTGTACAATGTTTTATCACAACCATTACAAGGTGAGTAAGTGAAGTGAATCAGACACAACATTACCAATTACTATGTCAGGAGGCAGTGCTAGGGCATGACATCTGAGGAACAGTACTGTGCTCTAGGAGGAAACCATGCATACTGTAACTGTGACTTCATGGTACATTGTATATTGGGTTGAAGTCATTGTAACAAAGTACGGTTGAATAAAAAATCACTAGCATTCATCCTAATAGACAGCTGATTAGTGGTTATTCCAATATAAAAAGTTGTGCAGTGACTGCAGCACAGTTGTTAAATTACATGGCTGCTTTCACAGGTGGCCCAGCCTCTGATTGGGTAAGATAAAAATGATGAAACTTGAATAGGAAGTGCAGGGTGGTGGACAGGTCATGCAGCAGGGTCTTCCACAGGGGTATGATCCCTTTAGCAGGGAGCTGGGATTCAGGGTGGATGAGGATGTTATGGAGGTTGGGTTGCTTCCCAATCTCCATAACACTCTAATCCATCCCTATGCCACCCTGAACACCAGCCCCCTGCCACAAGCATATGATCCCTGCGGAAGACGTTGCTGCAAGACCTGTCTAATCCACTCACCTAACACTTCCTTTTCGAGTCCAATCACAGGCTTGACCTACCCAATCAGAGGTTCGGCCATTTGTGAAAGAAGCCGACTGTGCTGCAATCACTGCACAGCTTTCTATATTGGCATGACCACTAACCAGGTGTCCATTAGGGTGAATGGCCAGTGCCAAACTATGGCCAAAAACAAGGTAAACCACCCTGTGCCACAACAAGCAGCTGAGCATATGTTTGATTTCAATGGCTGCATTAAACCTGGGTAATCCAGATCCTCCCCTTCATTATCAGCTTTTCTGAACTACACAGATGGGAGTTAACCATCCAGTATATTCTTTTGAGACTGATAACCCAGTCGTTTAGTCCCCCTTTAAAAAACCCAACAACAACAACAACAACAACAGTACATTCTTCTATCCTGAAATCATTCAGATCTCAACCTACAATGACCTCCTTTCCTCCACAACTGGCAGCTCCGGGTCCCTCTTTTTCCCCTAAGATAAGTCCTTCCACTCCTGGGATTGGAATGACTCCTTTTCCACTTCCTTAAAACCCATATCCTTCCCTTTCTCCTCCCCTTTTTTCCTCTTTTTCCTGAAGAAGCTGCCAGTGGTGGCTAAAGCTTGTATGTGTGTTTGTGTGTGATTATTTGTGCCTATCGACGAGCCGGTCCTTTTAGTAAGTCATCCGATATATATATATATATATATATATATATATATATATATATATATATATATCTCTCTGTGTGTGTGTGTGTGTGTGTGTGTGTTTGTTTGTTTTGCTTCCCTCCCCTCTCTCACCTCCTCACTCCATTCCTAAGTTTCAGTTTGTTACACCCATTTAGTACTTACATACTCTGTAAGGCCATACTATATGCATTCCACCACCTTCCAACCATCCTGTCCCCCATCCCTTTCCCTCCTGTCCCCTCCCCTCCTCTCTCCTCTTCTTCTATCCCCTCACCACACAATGTGATTCGGAAGGTAGTGCTGGAGATGTCTGTGAAGTGTGATGGTGTGAATGCTCTATGTTTCTGATGAAGTCTAATGGCTGATAGCTTAAGTATTGTACACGTTAGTGTACTTTTTATGTGCCTATCACAGCTCATCATATGTCCTCGTGGAGAACTGCATATTTGTTTTCTGTAGGCTCTGTGTACCACCAAAGCAAATTTCACAGCTGTGTTTCTACCTACACAGAGTAGGGTGAAAAATATTGAAAATTCTATGTTTACTCAGGCTTGCAATCTGCATAGTGAAATTGTGCTGCAGTGTGAGACTTTGATCTGTTGACCTCTGAAGTTAATGGTTTAGCATTTTTTGTTGATATTTGTATGAATATCAATTTTTGAACAATTTGCATTACTCTTTTGTGGTATATGGTGGTGTTTTCGGGGGAAAATTACATTTAAGTGGTCTTATGACCTAAATAATGGAGTCCTGCTTTTCAAATTTTGAAGAAGGGTTTTCAAACAACACTATATCTAACTTTGTTTGCAATGGTGATCAACTGGTTGTATGAAGTGATGAATCCTAGGATAGGTGCCATGCACTCATGTAGGAGAAGATATTTTTCACTCAAAAGAATATATTATTATGGATTCAAAGTGTCTCACTTATAAGGGGCAATTATAAAGTTTCTAGGCCTAGTTTCTAGGAGGCAATACAGTTCATAATCAGTGTGCCAATCAAGAAAAATCACAGAGCAACCCACCAATGCAGCAGGTTGAAGATACCTGTTTGGTAAAACACTGTGTCCTGCTGCATGTAGAAGCCTGTAACTGTGTGCTGCAAATTTTATTTTACAGGAATTGTTGACCATTCAAGGCTTATTTAAGAGACCCAATGTGTGATAATCACACAGCAAGAGTTCAGGACTATAGGGCGAGTGCTCCAACATTTCCCACCTCCTTTGGCATAATTTCTGTGTTACAATATTTGCATTATGTGGATGTGTGTTACCATAAAGCAGCGGCACCCATTGTCATAGTTTTCAATAGACATGTTACCCCATCCACATTGTCTGATGGATAACTGTCGGTGTTTGGTCTTCAGCAGCCATCCCATAGACAGTGTCATTAGAGGTTGAGCAAATGCCTGGATTGATTTTTGTGAAGGATGGTGAAGTAAATCAACTGTGCCCTTTGAAAAGAACCATCCTGGCACTTGCTTGGAGTGATTTAGGGAAATCATGGAAAACCTAGCTGGAGACGAGTTAGAAGTCAAATGCCATAGTTTTACTGCATGAACAGCTGAAATTTAGTAAGTGAGAAACTCATAATTTTTGTAGGGGTTGTCAGAGAGTAGTAGTTTTGTAAAGGCTTGTAATTGTGTGCAAAGTTTGTTATAAGTGACTAAGTGCACTTGTTCTGATATAGTTGATGAATAAATTCTCATGAGTTGTGGATCACCTTTCTTTTTCACTACAATACCCTCCCCCATGAAAGATAGATATGGTTCTTACTTCAACAGCAATTGTTGATTGACAGTAAGGGATACATGAACCAAGTTTGGTTCAAAATTGATCTAATAGTTTAGGAGGATGTGTGGAAAACACACACACACACACACACACACACACACACACACACATACATACATACATACATACATATACACACACAGCACATGAATACATCCATTTTATAATATTAATGGATTTTAATAATCTTGGTTACAATATTGTGATGAAAATCATTAAAATTTATAATAGACATCCATTTGTAACACAACAGTTAAAATCTTTTCAGAACATAAGCCCATTGTCACACTCAAGATAATGGTAAGGTAGTAAGACTTGTGTACACATACTTGTGTCTACTGGCCAATGGCAGAAGTCAAACAGAGGTCCTTCATACCCGTTATCCCTTACAGTGCCACTGGTGCTATGTATGCCAACATCATACTGATATCCAGTCTGGCCCTTTGCCTTTGAACATGGCTCAAGAGTATTGCCTAGAACCTTTGAGAAGTGCCTGGGATGGTCAGCAGTTAAACCTTTGAGAAGTGCCTGGGATGGTCAGCAGTTAACATTAAATGTCTTAGAAGACAGCTACATGCATACATAGCTTAGCAGTGTGGGGTGTTTATAGTGTCCTATTGTCATTGAACCAGCCACAATTGCCTCCATCACTTATCAAAAACACTGTGTCTTCTTGCTCACCATAAACTTTTATACAGGTGTGTCAGTACCATTACTATCTTTGCAATATCAATAGAGACATAATCTGAGTGCACGCCATTCATAATGGCATGGACATATTTTATCTCAGCTTTTGCTATTCAATCAGAAGGCAGCTGATACATGGACAGCCAGCAGATTTGCTCAACCAAGGTCATCAGTTTGCTCACCAACATCTCATATTAAATTACCACCAATACTGAGATATCATTAGCCCATACCAATGACACAAATATCACATAAATCCTCTCACTGACCAGCTAAAAATTTAGGGACTCCATCAACCTCCCACCCACACCGTAGGTATTGGTGGTAATGGTCATTTACATCAATGTCATGTAGGAAGAATGCTGTATTGCTGAATATGGTGTGTCATAAAAGGAGATGGAGCAATTCAGTAACACATTGCTTAGTATCACTAGAATGTTATGCACAGTGCTGATTTGAATACTCCCCTGTCAATGGCCTGTACTTCTATCTGGATCATAACTGATTATCAAGTACTGTTACTGTATTTTATCAAGAGCTATCTATGATCGGCATGACTCCACTGGCCTGTCACTTGAACTGTAAGTTGCAGAAAGAGTGATTTGCTATGACTGCTTTTGTTAACCATTTATCCATTTGCATATTTTATTGTGATACATCTAACTTATTGTGGATTTATAAATTACTGCTTTTAATACAGAATAATAAAATGTATGTTTTTTCCTCTTTTATAACTGATTTCATTGGTCTAGAGTAGCTAGAGCATCACATGGATTCAATAGTGTGTGATGAATTTACATGAGGCATATATTGTGCATTTACATTATATACTGACGATCTTAATACTGAGCAACTATAGATAACAAGAATATTTTGATTTGATTTGACGTAAAGTTACTCCATATTAACTGTGGTGTATACAGTTATTAACATTTTGTCATCATTTATATTTATATTTTACAGGGACACACTTGTGTCACGTACGGCTCATCTGAAGGATGGTTTAAATAGATTATTCTGTCTTGTCCCATATGAAGTTATTACCATAGAAATTTGGGATTATATTATGCCACACTGGATGGAAGCTATGGTAAATGATGTCCCAGGAAAAGAGCTACCAGAATTAAAAATGCTGTTAAGGTAATGTTTTAAGTTTTTATGATGAATGCCATGTAAGAGACACAAATTTAGATATTTTGGACTTTAGCTGTTAGATAAATATAACTGACGGAATTTATTATATATCCAGAGTAATAAATGACTTCTACAAATGAGAAATAAAGCCACAAGACTGAACACAATGCAGAGCTCTATGATACACAAAATAGGAAAGACAGTAGACTACACCAACTGTATAACATTATAACTGTTATTAACTGCCTCTGAAATACTCATTAATATGTCATTAGATGACAAAAGTCATGAGATACCTCCTAATATCAAGTAAGACCTCCTTTTGTTCGACAAAGTGCTGCAACTGTACACGACATGGACTCAACAAATTGTCTTAAGTTCCCTGCAGGAATATTGAACCATGCTGCCTCTACAGCTATTCATATTTGTAAAAGTGTTGCTGTTGCATGATTTTTCTACACAAACTAACCACTCAGTTGTGTCCTATAAATGTTTCGTGGAATGCATGTCAGACTATTCTGGTGGTGAAACCATTTGCTGGAATTGTTCAGAATGTTCTTCAAATCAATAACAAACAACTATGGCCTGATGATGACATGGCACATTGTCATTCATTTTTTGGAACATGAAGCCCATGAATTTTCTCCAAGTAGCTGATCATAACCATTTTGAGTCATCAGTTGGTGTTGTTGGACCAGAAAATCTAGACTATTTCATGTAAATACAAACCACACCATTATGGATCCACCATATCTCACACAATGCCATGTAGACCACTTGGGTCCATGGATTCATGGTGTCTGTATTGCATTTTAACCCAACTTCAGCTAATACCAACTGAAATAGGGACACACATTACCAAACCAGTTTTCGGTCATCTAGGCTCCTGCTGACACGGTCCCACACCAAACAGACATGCTGCAGGCAATGTTTGCCATTAGCAAAGGCACTCGAGTTGGTCATCTGCAGCCAAAGCCCCCGAAAGACTGCCCTAACAGTTACATTTGTTGTACCTCCCACATCAACAATAATTGCTTGTCTGTTAGTACTGACAACTCCACACAACTGTTTCTGCTGTTTGTCATTAAGAGCAGGCCATTGGCCCCTCTGTTACCTTTGGTGAGAGTTAATGCCTGAAATCTGGTATTTTAGGCACATTTTTAATGCTGTGGATCACTGAGTATTGAATTCCCTAATAATTTACCAAACTGAATGTCCCATGTGTCTAGCTCCAACTACTATTCCATGTTCAAAGTCTGTTAATTCCTGTTGTGTGGCCACAGTTACATCACTACACTTTTCACATGAATCACAAGAGTACAAATAACAGCTCTGCCAATTTACCATCCTTTTCTACCATGTAAACGCAATACTACTGACCTGTGTATCTGTGCGTATTGTTATCCTGTGACTTTTGTCACCTCATTTTTGTAAACACCAGGATAAAGATATCAGTTGATAAATATACCGGAGAAGAACAACATTAATTTAGAGAAATGAGAGGATCATCATAATTTTTTTTTGTCTAGGGCATGTTATTGTATTATAAGGATGGATTTGAATAGATGGGCTTGTATACCCTAACCTTGGAAAAAGCTTTTGATAAAGTGAACTGAAACCTACTTTTTAGAAGCATAGATAAAATACAAATAGGTTGGAGGGATATAAGACTGATTAATCAACTTTATTAGAAAGCAGAAAATAAATTCAGTAAGGTGGAAGCAGAGGCAGGGATTAGAAAAGAAATTAGAAAAGGTTGTCGTCTATCTCCTTATTCATTAAACGTTTTTATTGAGGGAGATATTCAGATCATGAAGCAAATAAGAAAGGGAAAAGTCAATAGCGGCAGGATACATTTGTTTCAGATTTATTGCCAATTTGCAATATCTGCAGAGCCAATTTGCAATATCTGCAGACTAATAAAAAGAAATGAACAGAATGCCGCAAGTCCTATCAGACACACACTATATAAATTAATAGCCTCCTCTGGCCCTACAAACTGCAGTGAGATACCATGGAAGTGAATCTACATGTCCCTGTTACTCCTCTGGATGCAGCTGACACCAAATTGTTTTTTGTTAAGTGGCAGCTGCTTTAGTCTGTTCATTGGTGTGTAATCCATGTCTGTTCGGTCTGTTGGGTCTGTTCATTGGTGTATAATCCATGTCTTTGAGCCTCCAATTCATGAAATCCCACATATGTTCGATGGGGTTCAAATCGGGACTCTGGTATGACAATCTGAGTCTTTGGAATTCCCCTTGAACTGTTCCTGAGCAA
Source organism: Locusta migratoria (assembly GCA_026315105.1). Classification (NCBI taxonomy): domain Eukaryota; kingdom Metazoa; phylum Arthropoda; class Insecta; order Orthoptera; family Acrididae; genus Locusta; species Locusta migratoria. The sequence continues at coordinate 347,181,203 of CM048755.1, forward strand.
TATGGGAGCAATGTGATGGCGCATTATCCTGAACCTCTGCAGAACCGTCAGTGTTTTGAAAAGTCAAAACTGGGTGGAACCTTCTTGGCAGGTGGGCTCCATCAATTCATGTGATCTGTGCCACACATGGTAACTCCCATAGGCATGGCACAGTTAAAACTGGAAAGATGGAAGATTAAGTTTTAACATTCTATCATGCAGGGTTCATGTGACCATATTACATTCTGTCATTGTTTCAGTGTTCATCATTAGTGATTGGTGACAAATGCAATCCATTATGCCTGATGATGTTGTCTTAACTGTAGCATCTGTGTGTGGTCCCATCTCCCAGAGCCAATGGAACACATATTTCTACAGATTGTCCTCTTGGAGACTTATCTAGCATATTCTGTGTTGAATTGAGCCATGATTTTTTGCACTGTTACACTTCTGCCACTACTGCTGATCCATCTCAGATGTTTATGGTCATGATTATCGAGTGTGTATGGGTGTCTGGTAGTTACCCTTCAGTCCGAACACCCCCTTATGGTACGCAAAGTGTACACTTGGTCTTTAAGACTGGGATGCCATTTCTTTCAGTTTCTTTCAGCATTTTTACCATCTAATTGTCTTAGTGCACCATTCATTCTCCCCCTTCCCCACCATAGTTTTCTTGCTCACTTGATATGTAGATTTTTCCCAATTTTACAGACTTGAAGTTGACTGTGAAAGGAAAAACACACAACTTGAGAGTAAATGGGGTACATTGGACTGGGAAAAATATAGACATTCAGTGTACACCTTGGTCTTTTTTGACCAGGAGTGGAGAGTGCAGTTCGTTAATTAAAGAACTTCAGACAGAAGCACAATGAAGAAAAGACTTACTTTGACTTCCTCTTCAACGGCCTTGAGGCTACTGTGGGAGGCAGAATGCTGATACACACTCAGAGAGAAGGGGAACGGAGAGAAGTGGGACGACCTGGTCCAAAAGATGGGTGTACAGGATAAAGGTTAGGACTGTCACACCCTCATTCTACCATTCTCAATACACCCTGAACATGACTGAAAATCCTACACCACAGCCAAAATCAGAATTCCCATCCATTGGGCACCAACTCCTATTCCCCTTTATAATGGCATTATCTCATGATGATATTGCATGTTAGGCAAAGAACTTACACACCCATATCTCATCTCCTATAGAACTGCATCTGGCATAGGGGGAATGTAGTGCAAGTAGTGCAAGTCAACAATAGACCTGTGCTATCTGTGCCCCACTATCCCATCACCTTTGCCAAGTCAGTGTAATGCTCTTTGAAGTATTATGCATTTCATGACAACCAAAATTGAAACCAGGCAGTTCACACACACACTAAATTACTTGGCTGAAATACCCAATTTAATGTCTTCTTACAGCTACACCATTCTCAAACACATGTATTCCATGTAGCAGTGCAATATACCCCAAATACCATTCTGTTGTCTGTAGTCTTGTGGCTTTAGAGCCTGAACATGCTGAATATATGGATACTGCCATTTTTCATAAAGTATAGTGAAGAAAGAGTGTGACTCAAACTGCCCATACATTTTAATCACTATATTATTTATTTCAGAATAAAAAATAAATAAAAAGAACCATCTGCTCAAGCTTGAAAGTAAATGATCTTATATATTTTTACTGGTGGGAGGGTGTGAGCTTGTAGACATTGCTTTTCCAGCCCATGAGCTCCGTGTGGAAAGCTCCCTGCTCCCGGTAGCATTGTTGCTAGCAGTGAACAATCAAATGTGCTGGCTTGGCATGTGACATGGCTGCAGCAAAGGAATTGCATATATTTATTCGGCTTCTGAATTTTCTTTTAAGAACATGTGCAGATATGTCAGGTGTCAAAGTGTTTGCAGCATTAATGCAAAGGATCATTCCTTTGCTTTTATTCTTTTCACTCCAGAAAAAAGCTGCTTACAACAATACGTAAATTTTTATGCACCTGGTGTTGCAGTAGTGATATGTAAACAAAGTTGAATTGTGTAAGTCAGTAATTTCCAACTGTGGTGATGGTGGGAAATCTTCAGGTGGAACCAAGAAATGGGTGCTGAACAATTTCATTTCCATTTCCAGAATGGTGAACTCTTGGAATCCTAATCTGCCTCTGAAATGAATGTAACTTGGTTTAAATTATTTAGATGCAGTAGCAGCAGATGTAGCAGTTTTAGAGTCATTCAAGGAAAGTCTACACCAGGTAGTGCGTAGGTATCTGGGCCATGTAATATTAGTCAGGGGAGACTTCAACCTTAAGAGTATAGATTGGGACCTCTCTAGTTACATTTCAGGCGGTACAGACAAGCAGTCTTGCGAGCTACTTTTGGACACATTCCTCGAAAACTGTCTTGAGCAGTTAAACCGGCAACCCACGTGTAATGGAAATATTTTAGACCTTATAGCTACGAACGGGCCTGACCTTATTAACGATGTCTGTATAGAGACAGGAATTAGTGATCATGATATCGACATAGCGTCGATGGTGACCAAAGTTCATAAACCAATCAAGAAGGTTAGGAGCGTGTTTTTGTTGGGAAGAGCCGATAAACAAATTTTAGGATCGCACTTAGAAAATGAATGGGCCTCGTTTAATTCAGGGACTATGGATGTAGAGGAATTGTGGACTAAATTTAAGTGCATTGTAAATAAGGGGTTAGAGAAATATGTACCAGTAAAGATGATTAAGGATGGAAAAGATCCACCGTGGTATAATAATAATGTTAGAAAGCTGCTGAGAAAGCAAAGACTTTTGTACTCTCGGTTCAAAAAAGGACACGCAAATAATGACAGGCAAATGTTAGTAGAGATTTGTGCATCTATAAAAAGATTGATGCGCGAAGCATACAATAATTACCACAGCCATACCTTACCAAAAGATCTTTCCGAGAACCCGAAAAAATTCTGGTCCTATGTAAAATCGATAAGCGGGCCAAGGCCCATTATCCAGTCACTCGTTCATTCCGAGGCAGTAATAGAAGAAAGCAAATGGAAAGCTGAAGTTCTAAATTTAACCTTTAAGAAATCTTTCACACAGGAGGACCGCACAAATGTACCATCATTTGATCAACGTACTAATTCCAAAACAGAAGACATACTAATAGGTATTTCCAGTGTAGAGAAGCAGCTGAGAGAGCTAAATAAGGAAAAGTCTGCTGGTTCGGATGGAATACCAGTTCGGTTTTACAAAGAGTACTCTGTGGCATTGGCCCCCTACTTAGCTTGCATTTATCGCGAATCTTTAATTCAGCGCAAAGTTCCTAGTGATTGGAAAAAAGTGAAGGTCACTCCCGTTTATGAGAAAGGAAAGAGAACTGACCCACACAATTACAGGCCAATATCGTTGACATCAGTTTCATGTAGAATTTTGGAGCATATTCTCAGCTCGAATGTAATACATTTCCTTGAAATGGAAAAGCTTCTTTCTGTGAATCAGCACGGGTTTAGGAAACATCGTTCATGTGAAACTCAGCTTGCCCTTTTCTCACATGACATCTTGCGAGCCATGGATGAAGGGCAACAGGCGGATTGTGTTTTTCTCGACTTCAAAAAGGTGTTCAATGCGGTGCCACACTACAGACTGCTAGGGAAGATACGAGCTTATGGAATAGGTTCACAGATTTGTGAGTGGCTGGAAGACTTCCTAAGTAATAGAACACAGTACGTTGTTCTCGACGGCGAGTGTTCATCAGAGACAAGTGTATTGTCAGACGTGCCCCAGGGGAGTGTGATAGGACCGTTATTATTTTCTATCTATATAAATGATCTGATGGACAGAGTAAGTTGTAATTTGCAGCTGTTTGCTGATGATGGTGTGGTGTATGGGAGGGTGTCATCTTTAACTGACTGTAATAGCATACAGGATGACTTAGACAAAATTTATAGTTGCTGCAAAGAATGGCAGCTAGCTCTCAATGTAGAAAAATGTAAGGTGATGCACATGAGTAGGGAAAACAATCCCATAATTTTCGAATACAGCATTAGTAGTAAGCTTCTTGATGCTGTCGTGTCGTTCAAATATCTAGGCGTAACGTTGCAGACCAATATGAAATGGAACGAACATGTAAGGACAGTTGTGAGTAAGGCGGACAGCCGACTTCGGTTTATTGGGAGAATTTTGGGAAGATGTACATCATCTGTAAAGGAGACTGCATATAAAACGCTTGTATGACCATGTCTTGAGTATTGCTCAAGTGTTTGGGACCCGCAGCAGATCAGTTTAAAGGAAGACATAGAAGCAGTTCAGAGGCAAGCAGCTAGGTTTGTTACTGGTAGGTTCGACCAATGCGCGAGTGTCATGGAAATGCTCTGGCAACTCAATTGGGGATCACTGGAGGAAAGACGACATTCTTTTTGTGAATTTCTGTTGAGGAAATTTAGAGGGCTGGAATTTGAAGCTGAGTGTAGTACGATCTTGCTGCCGGCTACTTACATTTCGCGTAGTGATCACAAAGACAAGATAAGAGAAATTAGAGCTTGTACAGGAGTAGGTCTGATAATGAATAAGAAAATAGGAATGCGGGTAAACTACTTTGAGCAACACAGTGATCGCATTATCGTAGTCAAGATAGATACGAATCCAACACCAACCACAGTAGTACAGGTTTATATGCCAACTAGCTCTGCTGTTGATGAGATCGAAGAAATATGTGAGGAGCTAAGGGAAATATTCAGACAATTAAGGGAGAGGAAAACTTAATTGTTATGGGAGACTTGAATTCGGTAGTAGGACAAGGAAGGGAATGGAAGATAGTAGGTGAATATGGTCTGGGCAAAAGGAATGAAAGAGGAAACCACCTGGTAGAATTTTGCACGGAATATAATTTAGTTATAACAAACACCTGGTTTAAGAATCACAAAAGAAGATTGTATACATGGAAGAGACCAGGAGACACCGGGAGATACCAGATAGATTTTATAATGGTAAGACATAATTTCGGAACCAGGTTTTAAACTGTAAGACATACCCAGGGGCAGATATAGACTCTGACTATAACTTCTTTGTTATGAACTGTAGGCTGAAACTGAAGAAATTACAAAAAGGTAGGAAAATAAGGAGATGGGACCTGGATAAATTGAAGGAACCTGAAGTTCTTACGAATTTCAGAGGGAGCTTTAGGCAACAATTAACAGAAATGGGGGAAAATAAAACAGTAGATGAGGAATGGGTAGCATTGAGAGATGAAATAGTGAAGGCTGCAGAGGACAAAATAAGTAGGAAGGAAAGACCTACAAAAATTCCTTGGATATCACAGGAGATTCTACATTTAATTGATGAAAGGAGAAAATATAAAAATGCAGTAAATGAAACAGGCAAAATGGAGTACAGACGACTAAGAAATGAGATTGACAGGAAGTGCAAACTGGCTAAGGAGGAATGGCTAGAAGGCAAATGCAAGGATGTAGAAGAATGTATAAATAGGGGGAAAATAGATACAGCCTACAGGAAAATAAAAGAAATATTTGGAGATAAGAAAAACAGCTCTATGAATATCAAGAAAACTGATGGAAAACCAGTTCTCAGCAAAGAAGGGAAAGCTGAAAGGTGGAAAGAGTATATAGAGAGGCTCTACGAAGGAAATGAACTTAGCGGCAATATTTTAGAAAGGGGAGAAGAAGTAGATGAGGATGAAATAGGAGATACTATACTGAGAGATGAATTTGACAGAGCCCTGAAAGACCTAAGTCGAAACAAGGCCCCTGGAGTAGATGATATTCCCTCAGAGCTACTGAAGTCTCTGGGAGAACCAGCCATGACAAAACTGTTTCCCTTGGTGGGTAAGATGTATGAGACAGGTGAAGTACCGTCAGACTGTAAGAAAAATGTTATAATCCCCATACCAAAGAAAGCAGGTGCAGACAGGTGTGAAAACTACAGAACCATCAGTTTAATAAGTCATGGTTGCAAAATATTAACACAAATTATTTACAGGAGGATGGAAAAGCCGGTAGAAGCCGGGGAAGATCAGTTTGGGTTCAGGAGAAATGTAGGAACACGGGAGGCAATACTCACTTTACGGCTTATCCTAGAAGATAGATTAAGAAAAGGCAAACCTACATTTCTAGCTTTTGTAGATTTGGAGATGGCTTTTGACAGTGTTGATTGGAATGAACTCTTTCATGTTCTGAAGAAAGCAGGAGTAAAATGTAGGGAGTGTAAGGTTATTTACGCCGGCCGCGGTGGCCGAGGGGATTGAGGCGCTCCAGTCACGGTCCGCACGGCCGCTACGGTCGGGGGTTCGAATCCCCCCTTGGGCATGGATATTTGTGCCGTCCTTAGTTGTAAGTAGTTCATAAGTAGTTTGTAAGTTTAGGGACTGATGACCCCGTGGTTAAGTCCCATAGAAAAAAAAAAAAAAAAAAAAAAAAAAAAAAAAAAAAAAAAAAAAAAAAAAAAAATTATTTACAACTTGTACAAAAACCAGACAGCGGTTGTCGGAGTTGAAGGGCATGAAAGGGTTGCAGTGGTTGGAAAGGGAGTAAGACAGGATTGTAGCCTTTCTCCAATGTTATTCAACTTGTACAATGAGCAAGCTATAAAGGAAAGTAAGGAGAAATTTGGAGAAGGAATTAAAGTTCAGGGGGAAGAATTAAAAACATTGTGTTTTTCTGACGACATAGTAATTCTGTCAGATACAGCAAAGGACCTGGAAGAGCAGCTGAATGGAATGGACAGTGTGCTGAAAGGTGCATATAAGAGGAATATTAACAAGAGATAAACAAGGGTAATGGGGTACAGTCTAAGAAAATCAGGTGATGCTGAAGGAATTAGATTAGGTAATGAAGCAATAAAGGAGGTAAATGAGTTTTGTTACTTGGGCAGTAAAATAACAAATGATGGTCGTAGTACAGAGGATATAAAATGCAGAATGGCAATGGGTAGAAAAGCGTTCTTGAAAAAGAGAAATTTATTAACATCAAATATTGATTTAAGCCTAAGGAAGTCCTTTCTGAAGGCATTTGTATGGAGTGTTCCCTTGTATGGGGTGCAATATGGACGATAAACAGTGCGGACAGAAAGGGAATTGAGGCTTTTGAAATGTGGTGCTACAGAAGAATGCTGAAGATTAGGTGGGTGGTTCGCTTAACTAATGAGGAGGTACTGAACAGAATTGGGGAGAAAAGAAATTTCTGGCATACCTTGACTAAAGAAGGGATATATTGGTACGACACATTCTTAGACATCAAGGAATTGTGAATTTAGTGTTGGAGGGAAGTGTGTGGGGTAAAAACCACAGAGGAAGACCAAGAGATGGATACAGTAAGCAGATTCAGACAGATGTAGGTTGCCGTTCTTATGTGGAGATGAAGAGGCTTGTTCAGGATAGGGTATTGTGGAGAGCTGCATCAAACCAGTCTCCGGACTGAAGACCACAACAACAAACAGAGGCATATAGGTATTAGTTTTTTCTTTGTTCTATTTGGGTGTGGAATAGGAACGGAAATGTTTAGTAGTGGTACAGTGTACCCTCCGCCACGCACCTTATGGTGGATTGCGGAGTATGTTTGTAGATGTAGATGTGTAGTTATGTCAGCTAAAAACATAGTATCACATACCCACTTTGAATCTTTCAGAAAATCCTTTTCTTCTCCTTTCATTTTGAGAAACAGACATATTTTTTCCAAGAATTACAAAGAAAACATTGAGAACCTTACCTCGACTAAGCTATCAAACTATGCTGTGAGACTGACTGTCCCCATATTTTGCCTCATTGTCTATAAGGAATCTTTTGAATTGGTGGTGATTTACATGTTGCTGCACAAAATTCACCCACTTCAACACAATTTCATCACGCCACCTAATTCCACTGTTTTGTTTTTGTTGTTGGTTTTGGAGGGGACTAAACAGCTAGGTCATCAGTCCCCTCCACTGTTTTGCCATACAGTGCCTCTTGATTAATGAAGCAATGAATAGACAAAATGTCTTTCCTGAATTAGTTTTCCTGGTTATTTTTTAAACAATAAATGAAACCTTGATGACACCCTATCATTTGTGGCACAGTATTTGTGGAAATAGACTGGAACTTATCCCACAAAAAATTCATATTGTCCACTGATTTACAAACAGATTAAAAATGTCGAGTCCTGTTGCTGTGTAATCGAGCTGTAGCACATCCAAAAGTTCCTCAGTTACTTTCAGTTCAATATTGACACCATGAACAAATATTGAATGTTGAGCACAGTTGGTTATAGCTGTACTTTCATCAAGTGCCAGGGAAAATGCAACAAAACTTTTGGCTATTTTCTTGAGCCGTGTCTGTAAATTTGCTGCTGTTTCAAGTATTCTGCGAGACACTGCTTTCTTCAAAAGCCAACCCTTGCAGTTGCTTGCAGCTCCTTTCGAAACAAATATTCTGCCACTGCTAAAATGCATGATTTTGTGAGCTCCCGCTGAAAACACCTTGCCACTTGTCACTATAATGTAAGCAACTTTGTAGATTTCTTGAACTACTGATTCAGTTGCACTTGGTTTACCCTCATTCACGTGAAAGTATAAATGCATTACAGTACATAAGCTGTGCTGAATCTTTCTATACCTTCTGTAATAGCTTTTAAAATTTACATCTCCTGAGATGTCACTCTTAAGCCTGGATACAAATTCTTTGTGTGCTTTGCCTTCTATGTGTTTGTAATCCGCTAAGTGAAGGCACATATAATGATGCTGTATATTGTACTTTATGACACACAAGGCACTGTGGATGGACGTCTCTCTCAATAAATAGAAATGTATCCTCCAGTTGAAGCACAGGGTTTCTGTGATTAACCATTGCTGGCCTTGAATATGGACTGTTGTGTCAGTTGCAGTGTCATGAAGCCAGGAGGCAGTGTGCTCACCTTTCCCCTCCATCTGGGCTCTGAGCTGCTGCAGTGAGTGCTCCATTGCTTCAGTTTCCTGGAGCTCTGTTTGAATAGTATGTTGTAGACATTGAATCCCAAATTCTTTGAAAGATTTAGGAAGATCTTAGCACTAGAGCAACCTTTTTACATTTCAGTACGGAGATGAGGAAAACCAGGAACTCATTAGCCGGGGATGGCCAAGATCTCTACTTGCATATGGTGCTTGAGTGTGTGTATGAATCCCTCCCACCCAAGTGTACACTTCTGCTCCTTATCATGACACACCCTTTCAGCAGGTAGAGGGGAAGCACAACATCTAGCATGTGGTGTTCATTCGTATTTCTCAACTACATAAATCACAAACAGAACAATTTTTGTTATGATTTGTCTATTTTGATGCACTATATACATAATAAAATTTGTGTGGTACAAACTGGCAGCATATGATCAAACAAAACCAGTTTTGCAGATTTTTGTCATTCAGGTTGTCATGTAAATGTGACTTATTTAATTTAATAATGAAAATCCTTTTCTAACATGTATGTTGACTGAAACATTTGTATCATATTTGCAACTTTATGGAAATGTCGAAACTTGTTTTAAGGAAAGCAATGTAGAACTCCAGCAATGTAATTTACACTGCAGATTGACCAGTTCTATCAGCTAATGCACAGGGCTGCTTTCAACTGGCCGTGGTGGAGCAGCTGAGTTCGTTGAGGCGTTATGCTATGACGCGCGAGGCTGTTCCCCGTCGGGGGTTTGAATCCCCCCTCTGGCATGGCTGTTTGTGGCATCTTTAGTAAAAGCTAGTTCATAAGTAGGTTGTAGGTTTAGGGATTGATGACCCCGTAGTTAAGTCCCATAAGCTCTACAAACATTTTGAGCTTTCAACTGTAATGACAAATTATTTTGAAAACAGTTCAAAATAGATGTAAGATTGACAGTGTCCTTAAATATTCACAGAATATATGACATCAACTGCGAATGGGCAAAGCTGAAAATGTGTACCCACCTGGGATTCGAACCCGGGTCTCCTGCTTTCTAGGCGGTTGCGCTGACCCCTACATCACTGGGGATACAGTGATCACCGCACCTGCAGGGACTACCTAAGCACACCTCCCGTCAGATACAAATTCCCAGCTTCAGACGCCACATGTATATATCCAATATGCCGGTGACGGGCAATGATCCTTTCATTAGTGGGGAGAGGTGGGCAAGTTTGTGGCCCTTACTCTTACAGGAAGTAGTTTCATAACTACAAGTTTGAGTACTGTGGGCATGGTGAAGCTGGGAATTTGTATCTGACTGGAGGCGTGCTTAGGTAGTCCCTGCTGGTGCGGTGATCACTGTGTCCCCAGTGGTGTAGGGGTCAGCGCAACTGCCTAGAAAGCAGGAAACCCGGGTTCGAATCCCGGCTGGGTACACATTTTCAGCTTTGCCCATTCGTAGTTGATGTCATATATTCTGTGAATATGAAAGAATAACAACTGCAGGATCAGAAGTGATGTCTGTTCTTTCAGAACAGATGCCACATGTATAGTGTCCTTAAATGTTTGGAATGCTGCTACTGCAATTCTTTGAACTTTAGATTGGATCATTCTAAATTCACCCTTTCTTTAATGCCAGTGAGCTTAGGGAAACAAATGCATTCTTTATCACAAGTCATTACTTCTACCATAACATTTTCTTTCCAAATGAATTAATGCATCCACTTTAACAAAATAATTTGCTTCTCATCTTGTGCTGTCTAACTATGGCTACCTATTTAAGTCTATTAAGCCATTCCAGATCTAATAATCTCTATATTCTTTGTTCAATTCCATCGCAAACTATTACAGCTAAAAATTTAATAACACATGTGACATCGGAAAATTTACAATTCCTCATGTGTTGTATGCCTGCATATTTAACACAAAAGTGTTTCTTGATATACAGAACAATGGAGCCCATACAAATCATGTGTTGATCATTATAATTTATACTTCTTTCACCATCAACTAAATATTTAAATTGTTCCTGCATAGTGTTGTAATACCTTTTCATAACACATTTGTGGTATCCAACAATTATGTGACTATAAATAGATATTTGGAGTTATTATCGTTCTCCTCTTTGATTCCCATTTATTTTTAATGGATCGCAATGATAGATTATTAGACTTTCTCTTTTAGTGCAAATAACCACTGGACTTGTGAACTTCCTTTATACAGCGAATAAACAGCAAAGGATAAACAGCACTTAACACCACAATTCTGTTGAAATTAAGGAAGTTGTGCCAACCAAAATAAGCCACACCAAATGTTGAAAGAAAGGGTTACATTACAGTGCTAAATGAAATGTTGTGGTATACTGAGCAGAACCAAGCAAAGACAAGACAGACAAAGCTTTTGACCACACATGTGCAGCCCATTATGCATGCTGTAACTTTTGCATGCCATGACTTGAGACTAATATGTTCCTATAGTTCACGTCATGTATGAAGGCACTCCTGTGTATAGAGGCAGAGCGATAGGGGAAGTGTGAAAGAGAAAAGTTACAGCTAAGCGCCAACAGTGGAGAAACATTGCATAGCTTGCAACCAGCCACACACCTAGAGAATGAATATTGTTGGCTGCCAATGTGGTAATGGAGGGTGATGCACAGAATGGCTGAAAACTGGGCTACCTTCCTGCTGACGTGGACTATAGTGTATTATGATATAGAAAATCTGAAACACCCCATTGATAGCTGGCTAAGAAATGATTGTGCTCATTGCAACAACCAAACATCTTTCAAATTATACTATGAAAATCTGTTTTCATCACAGAAAGTATGCATTCCTGGACATAGAGTTATTGGACTTGTTTTTCTTATTTTGATGAATGCTACAATCTCTCAAAACTACTGATGCTTCTCTTAACACCTTGTATGTAACTTCCTTGAATTAGGGACTGGCATTGATGTCTGTGTGAAACAATAAATAACTGATAAGACTGAGATTAATGCTGATATTTAGAGTAATTAAACCATAAAAATGAAAAAAATATACTTAATTTAATATTTCAATTTTTAGCAAAATGTTGGATGCCGACATGAGCCCACTGGGATTTGATACTAAGAAATTATACCGATTTGTATCAGTTAGATTTAAGAAAACGTCAACTCAGGTTCAAGAGCAAGCATTGAATTGGTTGCAGGTAATTTTTTGCATTGGTATAATTTACAAACTAAATTTAAATAATTTTTATTTGTAATATTTTCTTTTTTACAATTTAGGTTTTAACAATGCTAGAAATTGTTATACCCCTGCATCTTCTGTTCTCAATGTTTTCTGATGGAGTAAGAGTCATGAAGGGAGGCACCAAGGACGAATCAGACAAACTGATGAAAACATACAAAAATGGAGATTCAGGCCGTCACAGTAGCATTTGTAAGTTATTTTTACATATAAATGTTAACATTAATTTTATTATTAATAGGTATTACCCGACAAGGTCAAAAGGTTATGCAGCCATATGGGGAACCATCTTGGTGATATGACCAGGTACAACCATGTCCTGATTGAAATGGTGCATGCTGTTACATTGCAGTGTGAGAATGGATGGTGTAAAAGAAAAATGTCCTCACAGGCAGTCACAGTAACATGCAGTTAAAGTCATTAATTTTTTTGATGATGAGATGGAGAAGTGAATACATAAACAGACTTAAAAAAGCCAAGAATACTATTTATTGTTGTCTTGATTACCACTGTGGGCAAAAATATGTTGCCATCATGTAATCTGTGATAGCAATGTAGTTATCAGTATGATAATAAATAGCTATTTTGACTTTTTGAAGTGTTCTTCTGTAGTCACAAGACTATAGGTGACCCCCGAAACTTGATGATATCAAGCATATCGTGATATCAAGTGTTCTCTCTGCTAACAACAATAAAAAAGAAAATCACTAAGGTTCTGATAATCTCACTTCTCACAGTTGACTAAATTGGAACAGCAGACTTACATAATTGAGAAATGTCATTCATAAAAGGAGTTTTGAAATGGTTAGCAATATAGATTTAGGTCTAACATGACAGTAAACATAACATTTGGATTTCAAAACTGGTTTTTTGTCTTTTCCAAATTGTGTCTTGAATAAACATGATGATAAATGGGTGGCATGAGGCATTGATTCACTTGCAAGAATACTGGAGTGTTCAACAGTACTGCTTCCCCCTCCTTGCTTCTCCAGCATAAATACAAGAGATTAGATTAGAATCGTTCTAATTTATCCAAAAAGAGGAGATTCTCTTGGATGCAGGAAATGTTAGAAAACAAGATACACAATTAATACTTTCAAAATGAGATCAGATGTGTTAATGTATCTTCCACAGATCCCAAATTTAATTGTCCTTGTGGTCATGGAATCGGTCAGGGGAGGGGGCAAGATTGGGGGGGGGGGGGGAAGTAGAAGAATAAAAGAAAAAATAACTGAAGACTATTTACATTTAAAAGGACATAACAGTTGTTACTGCATTCTAGATGTAGACAATACTAGGTACCTATGGTAATTCCTAGCCATGCCTCATCAAGATGAATTTTGATATATATATGTTCTGTAGCAAGATTACCCACTTGGCGTTCCTGAGTAATACCTCTTTCCAAAATCAATATTTTTCGATTTGAAAAACATAGTTAGGATGCTGTATATCTTAATTTTAAAAATTATGCATGACTCTTTTTTTCTCTGTTACATCTTTGAAGATCTGTTTCTTGTCTGTTAAATATAGAACTTACTGTGGTGGGGATAACTTGCATGTCTCAGCAATACTGGAAATTATACAGTAGCTCAGAAACAACATTATCACACTTGGGGATGGTGGTTATCCACAAAGAGACTAGACTAATTTATAGTTTCTAAAGATTGCTAGCAACCTTTTTCAATGGCTGAGTTGGCAAAATTCTGTATGATTGATTGATCCAGTCTTGTGACATTAACATATGTGGCTTTTTATTTTGCTACTGTGAAAATCACCATTATTTTTTCCAGAGGACATGCAGTTCTGCTGTAGGAAAGAAGATTGTGTATGTGCATGGTCTAACGTCCATCACCTCTTTTCGGAATGACTCAAACTGAGCCCTAACATTTTCCTGAATCATGGAAAGTTTTGTTAGTTCACAGTCTATAACAAAGTCATTCCACTGTAGGTGAAGTTGAACTTATCTTATATGCTGGCTGAGGTCCATTGCGTTGTGAGCTGTCTTCGGCATTCACTAAAACATTTGATTTTACAGGATCTTTTCGTAAATTAGAAACATGTCAGTTGATATGGAAACGATTTTATTTCTACTTAAACATTGCACAATCAAAAAATGCAGCAGCAAGCCAACAGAGCTGCTTACAGGTTTCTGGCCGCTAGAATACTGAATAAAACATGGTTTCTCTCCAACATCTTTCTGCGTAACCACGTAATAAGATTGATGACAAAGTTTTGTAATTCACAATTAAACAATATTCTTTTACATTAAATTTGCCAAAATACAGAAATTAAAACATTACATTTAAGCTTTGACTATTTATGTCAATGTATGTACTTGTTTCATGAAATTTGTATTTAAATGTAGTACACAAATTTGAAGTCACCCTTTTGACTAGTGTTTAGTGTGCTCAAATTATTTACATTATGTGTGTTTTCGAAATGCACACATATTTGTTTTGCCAATATTGTGTAGGTGTACTATTATTGTGAGATGGAATTTTAATGCGTTTCAGTTTGCGGTCAAATTATTTATTAATACGGATTTGTATATGGTTGTCGTAGTTTTGTTAATTTCGAAGATAGTTTCTTAGTACCAAACGGATTATTAATTTTAGTGCATGAAAAATTATCAGTATTTAATTTAGGATCTAGTGATATATAAAACATGGTCTGCCCTAATTTATTTAAACAAAAGGTATATATGAAATCATGTTGTGCAATAGTTTATAACATGTAGCATTGTTGTTTTTATACAAATTAGTATCTATATAGGTTCAGCAATTTCCGAAACTAAGTGTAATGCATTTTTAGTGTTTGCAGCTATTATTTACGAAAGTATTAAAAACTGAAAATTACGTAAAAGGTCAGCCAATGTTATATTTAAATCAACGTACTATTTCTTAAAAGCGTTTTACTAATAGTGTTAAAAGAATTTCAAACTGAAGGCGAAAATGTGATATTTTACATGTCCGGTAATGAAGTTTTACTTTAGGTGTCAGATATTTCATGTTTCTATGTTGGCAACTGATTTTTAGGAGTTTGCAACATAGCAGAAACGTTACAATGGGATCTGGAGGCATTGAAAGGTTACATATAGAGTATATAGTGTTAAGAGATTATGAAATGAGATTATGAACTATGGAATACTTTCAGTGGAACATGTGGATTGTGGTCATAGTTTATTGATAATGAAATGTATTGTATATTAAAATACAAGATTCTGCAGAAAGTTAGCAAAAAAAAAAAAAAAAAAAAAAAAAAAAAAAAAAAAAAAAAAAAAAAAAAAATTATTATAATAATAATAATAATAAATGGGACACTGATAAACTGAAAATGCAATAGTTGTTGATATTTTAAAATGATGCATTAGGCAACAATTGATTGAAACAGACATGAGAGATGAAATACTGAAGGCAGTGCATCAAATAAGCAGTGTTATAAACCCAGGGAACATCCTTGGTTAACACATGAGATATTAGTTGAAAAAAGGTGAAAATATAAAATATTTGCCAACAAAGCAGGTAAAAGGTAAATAAGACATCAGGAAATGAGATTGACAGGAAGTACAAAATGGCATGAGCATAGTTATATGACTGTGTTACCTACAAGAAAATGAAATGAAGAAGAGAGAAGTCTCTTTTATAAATATCAAGAGCGTAGATAGAAATCCAGTACTAAACAAAGAAGGGGAATCTAATGATTTGTA
This sequence comes from Locusta migratoria, assembly GCA_026315105.1. Lineage (NCBI taxonomy): Eukaryota > Metazoa > Arthropoda > Insecta > Orthoptera > Acrididae > Locusta > Locusta migratoria. Next base: position 347,196,977 of record CM048755.1, read on the forward strand.
GGTATACATAGATAGGCTATATAAGAGAAATTAGCTAGAAAACAATATTACAGAAAGAGAAGAAGAAATAGATGAAGATGAGATAAGAATTTTGCAAGAAGGATTTTACAGGACATTGAAAGGTCCAAGTTCAAACAAGGTGCCAGGAGTATACAAAACTCTCTCCAAATTATTGAGATCCTCATGGGAACTTATCTTGGCAAAACTATTCCATCTGCTCTGAAAGATATATGAAATTGCTAAATCCCTCAGACTTAAAGAAGAATGTAATAATTCCAATTCTAAAGAAAGAAGGTGTTCATAGGTGTGTTTATTACAGAACTATTATTGTATGTCATTTGTGCAAAATACTGATAAAAAGATGATATTATGGAAAGTAACTTTGAGTTCTGATCCCATTGTTTACCTTAGAACAGAGGTGGGCAATAAGAGAGCTGTGCGCCAGAAGCCACCGGCATGAGCACGGGCAGAGCCAAGGAGATGTGTGCAGTTAACATCTATCTCATAGTTGAAATGAATATAATTAAACATATTTAATCAGCACCATAATATAATGTATAGAATAGAATGAGATACTAGATACCACAAAAAGTCACAAGTGTACATCTGATTTGATACACACCCCTCCTCCAGTTGCTAGTGCAAGCTGTGCAAACAACTACAAGGTTTTCGCCCAGAGTGTTAACTCTACTCTTTTTCCTGCCTGAGCTAGAGCACTACTCTTGAGCCAATGTGTGCCCACCTCTGCTTTAGAAGATAGACAAGAAAGACAAGCCTTTGTTATGGTATATGGAGATTTAGAGAAAGCTTTTCACAATATTGACTAGGATAACACTCTTCGAAATTCTGAAGTTAGCAGTGCTAATATACAAAGAGCTAAAGTTATCTACAACTTGTACAGAAATCTGGCAGGATTTATAGCAGTCAAATGGCATGGAAGGGAACCAGTAGTTGAGAAAGGAGAGAAACATGATTGTAGTGTGATTCAATCTGTGAATTAAGCATATGTGAAAGGAAACAAAGGATAAATATGGGAAAGGAATGAGAATTCAGATTCTATTTATTCTAATTTTGTCAAGATGCAGAAAAGGACTTGGAAGATCAGTTGAAGGAAATGAACCGTTTACTGGAATGAGATTATAAGATGAGCATCAACTAAAGTAACACAGAGCTAATGTAGTAAAATATAATTATGTCAGGTGCTTCTCTGGTAACTAGATTAGAAAGTTAAATACTAAAATTAGTAGATGAGTTTAGGTGTTTTGGCAGTAAAATAAGTGACAATTACCAAAGTAAAAGTGACATAAAATCCACACTGGCAATAACAAATAAAGCAATTCTGTAAAAGATAAATATATTAACATCTAATATCACTGTAAATGCTGAGGAGACTTCCCTGGAAATTTTTCTCAGGAGTGTAGCCTTTTATGGGAGTGAAACATGGAAAATGAGCAGAGAACAGAAACTTTTGAATAGTGCTAGAGATGATTGTTCAGAGGTTATTTTGAATAATTGAATAAATAATCAAGACTGTTTTTGTTATGGTCTTCAGTCCAGAGATTGGCTTGATGCAGCTCTCCATCCTACTCTATCCTGAACAAGCCTCTTCATCTCCTCATATGATTGGCAACCCATATCCATTTGAGTCTGATTACTGTATTCGTCTCTTGGTCTCCCTTTGCAATATTTACCCCACACACTTCCCTCTAGATCTAAATTCATGATTCCTTAATGTCTAAGAATGTGTCCTATCATTAAATCCCTTCTTAAAGTCAACGTATGCCTCAAATTCCTTTTCTCCCCAATTCTGCTCAGTACCTCCCCATTAGTTATAACTAAATGCGATCTACCCACCTAATCTTCAGCATTCTTCTGTAGTACCATATTTCAAAAGCTTCTACCATCTTTTTGTCTGAACTACTTATTGTCAACATTTCACTACTGTACAAGGCAACAGCCCACACAAATGCCTTCAGTAAAGACTTCCCAACACGTAAATGTATATTTGATGTTAACAAATTTCTCTTTTTCAGAAACGCTTTTCTTCTCATTGCCAGTCTGCATTGTATATAATCTGTACTGTGACCATCATGTTATTTTGCTGCTCAAGTAACAAAACTCATTTGCCACCTCTATTGTCAGATTACCTAATCTAATTCCTTCAGCATTACCTGATTTTCTTAGACTACATTCCATTACCCTTGTTTTGCTCTTGTTAATGTTCATCTTATATGCTCACTTCAAGACATTGTCCATTCTATTCAACTGCTCTTTGTCCTTTACTGTCACTGACAGAATTACAATGTCATAGGCAAATCACAAGCTTTTTATTTCTTCACTCTGAACTTTGATTCCTTGACAAAAAGTGTCCTTGCTTTCCTTCACAGCTTGTTCAATGTACAGATTGATTAACATTGTGCAAAGGCTACAATTCTGTCTTGCTTCCTTCCCAATGAAGATTAATGCATGAAATTGGAGAGAGAAGATAATTATGGCAATAATTCTGTTGGTTGCCAGAATATAGTCTGAGCAACTAAGGAAACATAAATTCATTGAAAGATTGAAGTGTTATAGGTAAATATTATAGAGGGAGAGCAAGGCTTTACTATAGTAAACCAATTCAAAAGAGTTTAGGTTGCAGTATGTCGAGATAAAGAGACTTGAACAGAACATATTAACCAATCTTTGGAAAGAAGACCATGACACCAAAAATATCTTCTGTAAATCTTAAAAGTAAATATCAGATTTGTGGGAAATATCAGCTAGTAAAAACAAGTGTTCCTTCAACAACTAACTCAGTACAGCATCAGAGGATCAAGGTCCACCCATAAGAACAACTTGAAATATCCCACTGAGAGAAGTGGTGTAGTGGTAGCACACTGGACTCACATTCAGGAGGAGGGCAGTTCAAACCCACCTCCAGCTATCCTAATTTGGTTTTTTCATAATTTCACTAAAGCACTCCAGGTGAATGCCGAGATGGTTCCTTTCAAATGGCTCTGCCAATTTCCTTCCCACTCCCTGAAAAATACTTTCCGGGTGTGTGCTGCATCTATAATGACCGCAATGTTGAAGTAACATTAAACTCTAATCTTCCTTTGAAATGTCAGTAATTAATGATGCACAATGAATGTCCAGTATGATGAAGTGCATGATTGTTGGTCGTGAACTGAGCCAGGAGGTGCCATGGAGGCATAACAACACTGCCCCACTAGGCCAAGAGCTTGTAGGCAGTCAAGAAGCAGTTTTAAACCCCCATGCTGAGCAAACAACCATAACTTGAGTCTCACAGTCTTCCACTTGACAGTACAAGGACATTTTTCAAGAACTGTTGATTACACATGATACAGGCCATTGCCCTGTTCCTATGGTTCATAGTTAGATACAAATGCCATTATTGCTACACTGTCACCACTGAGCAGTTGCATTTAAAGCCCGCCCAGTTGAGTACATCATGATCGGCCCAGTGGGGCTGTATTGCAGCACCCACCAAGTGCCGTTTGTCGCTGCCATATGTACTGACATAGCCATGAAGCTGCTCTGAATTTCTGTCTCTTGCCCAACCATCCAAACTGAAGCCTCTGTAAATCCAATGGGGCCCTTCCGCTGTCCCCTGACTTGGTCATGAATGGACAGCCTTACAGCAAAATGCCACTAGAGTCCATCAGCCACCCATCTCATTCTTCAGCTGTCAATCCAAATGTCAACCCTGGGCAATATTACTAGTTGCCACTAAAACATCACAACCAACTGGTGAGACAAAAGATGTTACTGGCTGACCACATGTCATACTAAAGCAGAGCAGTGTGACATACTATGGCATGTTCGTTAACTCAGTGCCAGCTCAGCTTGCATGGGATACCAGATCATCATATCACCCCACAAGCACTGCATATTGTCTATGAACTTTGTCATCCTTGCCTCCTGTGATTTCTTGTTTCATTTCTTCACTCTGAAATTTAATCCCTTCTCCAAATTTCTCCTTATTTTATTCACAGCTTGCTCAATGTACAAATTAAATAACATTGGGGAAAGACTACTACCCTGTCTCACTCCCTTTCCAACCAATGCTTCCCTTTCATGCCCTTTGACTCTAATAATTACTGTCTGATTTTTGTACAAGTTGTAAATAACCTTCTGTTCCCTATATTATACCCCTGCTGACTTAATAATCTGATAAAGTATATTCCAATCAGAATTGTCAAAAGCTTCCTCCAAATCTATAAAAGCTAGTACATTTTAGTGCCAAACATGGAGCATGTTGCATCTGCTCGCAAAATGTCTTCACTCCTCTAAAATTACCTCAACAATGCGATTTTGTTTAGATGTTAATTTCTCTTGGTAGTACAGTTTAGAACTTGAAACAGCAGCTATAATTAATTTTCATAGTATGAGAAGTTAACAGATATCAAGAAAACAAATAATTTAAACACAAAGAATTTCCTCGAATGAATTATTGATATTTATGCTTACTTACCACACACATGCTAAATTGAGCCAGAATTCCTTTTGTTATTTTCCTTTTCGTTGTTGCATGGCACTAGTAGTAATATTTTCAGGTGTAAGTTTCCTTTTTAAGTAGAGTGAAGGACAAAATCTAAAGATTATGGTATTGCTTAACAATTTTAATATATAATTTTTTTAACAGCTCCAGTTGTGGAAGATGAGTCTGGAAATACATCAGGCTTCTCTGATGAAGAATTACCTGCTATGAGACATATGCATTTTGAAACTGATGCAGAACGGAATTTGTCGTGTTGTATTTTGATGTTAGACATTCTTCTTAATCAGGTGAGAAGAAAACTACACAGAAAGCATTCATTTTTCAAAAATTGATTTATCATAGGCTCTTAGACCAGCAGCATTTAGTTATCTGTGATTTGTCATTCTTTATGAGATCTATTCAGCCATACAATGAGGACAGCTTGCAACTCACCACAAAGACATTGTTGAACCACAGACAGATGTGTAAAACAGACTGTCACTCTCTCTCTCTCTCTCTCTCTCTCTCTCTCTCTCTCTCTCTCTCTCTCTCTCTCTCTCTCTCTCTCACACACACACACACACACACACACAAAACTTATAAATTTTGGTCATAGCCTTCATCAGTACAGAACACACACACACACATACAATCACAGGCACAACTCACTAACACACAACCGTCTTATCTGGAGCCTGTATTCCATTCATGCAGTTGACAGTGCAGCTTCACTACACATGGTAGGTGCATCAAATGCTCACCAGTGACACAAATAAGAGGAGACTGGGCATTTGTCAGCAATTTCTTTTGGATCTTGAGGCTGAGGTTTCCTTAACAGTATTCTGACAGGTGATGAAATCTTGGTTCATTATTTTGACACTAAAGAGAAGATAACATTAATGGAGTTTCACTAAAAAAATTACTTATGTTGCCCAAGCTGTTTTAATTGGAGTCACAGTGTGTATAGCTGTAAACTCAATTACAGCATGCTGTTTCTAATGCAGTGACATAGTTGTTGTGTTATGGCTGTAGATACAATGTAGGATAATGCAGAAGCTGGGAGTGGTAGGAGCAGCAAAATGTCATATTAAGGTATCTAAACAAGAGCAGAAATTAATACTCACATATTAAACTGTAAATAATACTTTTACTTAACTTCTGGTCCCAGTTGCAGATTAAATTGTCAGCAGTCACATACAAAGACACCAAAACGTAGTGAATCATAGCTACAGAGTCTGGTAACATCGAAATTCAGCATCTACATGCAGTGATGAAGTTCTATTATAACAACATGCCCAGCCTGCTAAACTGTATAGAAGGGTCCATCCGTAGAAGTCAGGTGTCTTTGCAGGCTATCAGCCACTCTGTTGTCCGTAGCAAAAGGTAATGCTTGAAATTTGGTAGTCTTGTCACACTCATGACACTGCGGATATCCCTAATGATTTAAAAAATGGAATGTGCGATGTGTATAACTCCAACTACCATTCCCATTTCAAATTCTATTGATTCCTGCCATGTAGCCTTAATCACATCAAAAATCTTTTTATGTGAATCACCGGAATAAAAATGACAACTCTGCCAATTCACAGCCATTTTATACCTTGACAGTCCAATAACTAAATGAAGTAACTTCTCAATTGTGATACAATTAGCATTAGCATTAGTGCCTATGGTTGAACATAAGATAGTTCACTTTGTATAGGGCATAGACGAAAGCACACAATCAATTTACACCCCTAGAGCAGTCAATGTATACATCGATTGAAGCACACTAGAACACTGAGTCATGTTGCAGTTCGATTGGCTTTCTGCTGCTAGGTGGTGGGCCAGTCAACAAAAGTCCCGCTGTCTTGCAGCCGGTTGACCAACATCGAGCGGACCCAGGCGATGTCCATTGGTGTGGTCTTGTCAGCAGAAGATGCGTGCTCATTGAGGAGACTGCGTGCTGGTACCTGGCCATAGGGATGATACTGGTGGGGGCATGGCTGTTGGTGGGTCATACATCGTGGGATGCAGCCCACTATGATAGGAGAGCCTGGTACTGATGACGAACCCAGCACTGGAGACGATGGGGGCTTGGTCGAGATGGTTGGCACTGGTCCAGCTGGGCTGGACTGTGGGGCATGTGGTTCTGCAGCATGGCCCCTCTCACAGCTAGAATGATAGCTGGTGAGGTGGTGCTGCCATCAGCATCAGCATCAGCAGGTGCCACCATGGTCAGAGAGGTGGCACCTGGGAGCGGCGTTGGCGTTACTGAGGGCGCGATGACTGCCGGAGCACTGGACACGGAACCACCGGCACTGGCAAAGGTGTCAGTTGCGACACCAGCAAGGGAGTTGTGGAAACCAACAGTCGGCCCCAGTAGTCTGTGACAATGCCTGTCAGCCAGCAGGGGCTGCATACAAAATCTTGCACCCAAATGGCGGAGCCAGGAGAATAGTGGTGCGGGGATGGCGCAGCGGCAGAATGTGGCCACGGCATGAGCAGATGGAGCAGTATCAGCAGTTGGTGGCCATGGAGTAGTTCAGCGGGACTATGATTTTCCATTGGCGTGAAGCTGTAAGAAGATAAGAATTGAAGCACAACATCGTCTACAGAAGATACCACATACTTGTACATCTGGACCTTGAAACTGCCTCACCATTAGACTGAGGGTGGAAAGGTGGAGTAGGAGGATGGTGGACCCTCAACTGGAAACAAAAATCCTGTAAAGCCAGGAGGTAAACTGAGGGCTGTTGTCTTAAACCAAGGAGTGAGGAGGCCTTCAATGGCAAAATCCTTAGAAAGAGATTGAATAGTCATTACTGTAGACATGGTAGGGCAGCACATGATGTAAGGGAAGTTAGAGTAGACATCCATGACAAAAAACCAGTAGGAATTAAGAAATGGGCTGGCATAGTCTACATGTATGTGCTCCCAGGGCTGTTGAGGCTGAGGCCAAGATGAAAGCAACGTGCATGGAGCTGCTTGCTGCAAAGCGCATTGCAAGCAGGAGGCCGCGAGGTGTACAATATCACTGTCCATACTGGGCCAAAACACATGCCGCCCTGCCAGGATTTTAGTGCGGGAGTCACTCCAATGTCCCTCGTGTAGCACCGTCAACACACGCAAATGTAATTATCACTGGCACAACCACCCGAGACTGCAAGCTGACAGTAGCCAGTAGGATGACCTCGTCATATGCAGACAAACGCAGCTGGAAGGAAAAAGAATTGTGCAAGGGATCAAAGGCTGGGCGCGGAGGAATGTCCGGCAAACTAGTACGAATATAATGCAAGACCTGACGTAACACCGGGTCAGATGCCACGGCAGCAGACAGTACCAAAGACGGAAAACTATACATAGTAGCCTTCACTTTCTCATCCAGTTAAAAGCAAAGAAGTTCTTCATGATCAAATTCGGGATTGGGTCCAATAGGAATACACGACAAAGCATTAGCATTAGCATGTTGGGCTGTAGGCTGGAATGTATATGACAGAAAGAGAGCCCAGCACTGAAGCCAGTATACAGCCTTTTCCGGTAGAGAGGTGGTAAGATGAAAAAGGAAAACCAACGGTTTGTGGTCAGTAAATAGGTGGAACTCAACACCATACAAGTACATGCGAAATTTTTTAAAGTCATAAACAGTGGCTACCGCTTCTTTCTCGATCTCAGAATATCTGCTGTGCCGGGGTCAAATTTTTAGACTCACCAGGAAATTTATGGGCCAGCACTGCCCTGACCATGCACTGAGGGGCAATGTAGCTACGATCAGTGCTGACCTGGAGTGTATGCAGCCATTCAAGAGGCTGACACTAGAAGATTCTTGAGAGTGCAGAAAGCATGGTTACAGTCGGCTGACCAGATAAAGGGCACATCTTTGTGCAGGAGGCAGTGGAGAGGCTGTGCTACAGTAGCAGCATGGGGCAAAAAGTGGTGGTAGTGTGCAAATTTGTTCAGAAAAACCTGCAAGTCCTTGGCAGATGTTGGTCGCAGAAGAGAGGCTACTGTGCCTACACAGTCTGGCAGGGGGCATATTCCTTCCAATGAAATTTCAATCCCAAAATAGGGAATGGACAGTTGAAAAACCGAGACTTTGAGAGATTGCAACGGAATCCGGCAGACTGGAGAACTTGAAAGAGAGCCCGCAAGTTATGAAGGTGCTCTGTGGGTGACGAACCTGTAACCACAGTGTCGTCCAGGTACTTAACACAACCCAGAATGGGGCGCAAAAGTTGTTCCAGGAAGCGCTGAAAAATAGCTGGCACACTGGCTGTGCCAAATGGCAAACGTTAGTGATAATAGTGGCCAAAAGATGTGTTAACCACCAGCAGATGCCTGGATTCCTCATCAAGGGGAAGTCGGAGATAAGTCTCTGACAAATGTACTTGAGAAGAAAATGTGACCTTGAAAGTAAAGCCAGAAACTCATCAGTACGCAGCAGCGGGTATGAGACTATGGCTGACTGTGCGCTTTAATTGTGAATTTGAAGTCGCCACAAATACATAAGGTGCCTGAGAGTTTCCGTACAATGATAAGTGGGGGGGGGGGGGGGGGGGGGCATTCAACCACAATGGAAATGTTTGGATCCACAGCAGATTTGTATGTAGTTGAGCTGTAAATTGTACCAACATGGGAATGCGTTGATGACTATAGTTCCGCAAGGAGCACTCGGGAATACCATATTTGCTTGAATATAGGCCGCACTTTTTTTCCCAAATTTTGTCTCACGAAATCATGGTGCAGCCTATAATCAAGATTCCATCCTTCCCTCGCCCTTCCACCCAACCTCTCCTTTTTGCAAAGTCATTAGTTTCAAAAATTACACGCTCTTGTTTATTTTGGTTTGAAAAACATAATAAACTAAACTAGATAGTCTTCAAAAATGTAACTGTTTTTGCAGAACTGCATCTACATTTTGTACACGTTCACGGAAACAGCACGGCAATTCGTAGATGTCGATATTTCGATATAAATCGAATGGTGTCATTTGTACCACAGCCAACCATAGCAGACGACTGTTTTTAACACGTCTGCACGGCCTTAAACAAAAGCAGTATGTAACACACACTTCCTAAGCACAGAAATGATTTTATTTTGATGTAGTCAATGAAGCTAGTCTTCATGATAAAACTTTAGTGTGAGTCGCGAGAGATCTTACCGTGACATTTACTTGGTACGGTAACACCTACCGTGAGCGGTGATGTGAGGTTATGATAGCGGAACAACTGATTTGTGTACAGTAGCTAATACCGATGTTGAGTTCAAATGCTACATTTTAAAATAATGTATTTTACTATGACCAGATTCGCTGGTTTGGTTTAACATTTGTTGGGGGTAATTTCCATGAAACGATGTACATGGAACTCGGGGTTATTTAGCAGCCTTGCAACTGAATTATTCTGTTGTAACAGCAAAACCACAGTTCCTGTTTTGAATTACGAAGTCAAGCAAGTATTTTCTACATGGGGATATTTACATTTTAGCCCACGAAATGCACAGTGACTCTTCGAACATTTTAATAGTTTGTCCACACTTACACATTAGTGTCAAATTTACGTCCAACTTTCTGCTTTCCATGTCCTGTGACTGTGACTAGTCAACCTGAAGCTTACAATTGACGATGGAATTTGTACATTCTTTTCCCACTACCACTTACAAGGCAAAACATCGTGACACACACACTCCGAAAAAACTCGATATTTCCGCAGTACACACCTACGCTATAAAACACTTGAAACGCCCAGTAACACACCTTGTGTCCCCTTATTTGAGGCACTCGGATCGGCCTGTCATCTCGCTGTCTTATTCATTGATTTACAGTTTTGCACGTTTGTTTTGTGTTTATTGAAAAGAGAAAGTGATTTCGTTAACATTGTGTTTCTGATTACGAAAAAAGTTCGATTATATATATATATATATATATATATATATATATATAAAATTAACACACATACTCGTGATTTTTTTCTCTCTATAATCTCTTGTCAAAAGTTCAGGTGTGGCCTATTTTCGCATGTGGCCTATATTCGCACAAGTTACGGTAACTTAGGGGGAGCCTAGTCGCGCATAGGTGTGACAGTTTAACAGGGAGACCGAGGCCCCTGTATCTACTTACAAAGTCACAAGTTTGTCAAAAACTTGCACTTCCACAAATAGTCTCATAGGAGACAGTTGCAGTTCCTGAACCAAATTGATTTCCATGTCGAAATCCACCAAAATGGGTTGAGAATGGCATACTGAAGCCATGTGGCCCTTCTTTTGACACCCTATTACAAGTCACCCAGCATTTATGGAAAGATGCCCTGTCATTATCATCAAAACAAAACTGGCAGGATGGTAGAGGTTGCTGAGTATTGGAGTGTCCACAAGGTAATTTCCCGATAGACAGTGCTAGTCACAAACATGGTGATTTTAGGCGTGGAGCGAGCTTTCTGTATGTTGGAGTTTGACAAAAACAAGTGTGTTACAGCTGTTCAACAGATGTTTAGAACCAAGTATGGTAAGAAGACACCAACAAGGAAGGCCATTTACCACTGGCACAACAAATTCGTTATGAGGGGTTGCTTGTGCCTGGCAAGGAGAAGCGGACCTCCCAGTGTGAGTGAAGTGAATGTGGAGCATGTACAAGAGAAATTCATAATGAGTCCAAAGAAATCAGTGCAGTGTGCATCCCATGACCTCGAAATGGCTCCAATGACAGTGTGAAAAGTCCTGCAACAGAAGCTGTCCTTGAAACCGTTTGACCAGCGCAGAAGCTCAATTACAATGACAATGACAAAGACAAGTATTTTGAGATTTGTTTGCAATTGCAATTGAATGAGGGCGAGGGTGACATTGTTGATCGCTTAATTTTTAACGACGAAGCAACTTTTCACACTACTGGGAAAGTGAACAGGCATAATGGTCAAATCTGGGGTATGAAGCATCCACACAAATGCATTGAACTTCAGCCTGATTCCCCAAAGTTAAATGTTTTTGGGCCTTTCACATCGAAAACTGTACAGGCCCTTCTTCTTCGCTGAGAGCACTGTCACTGGATATTTGCACTTGGACATGTTGCAGCTTCTTGAGTGTGTTTCCCACTACACTACTGTGCCACAAGTGTTGCCTGTCGACAGTGGCCACTCCGTGGCCAGTATAGCATCTGAACTTGCCATGTTTGTGACTAGTGCTATTAGCAAATTACCAAACTATGCTGTGGCAGTACACGTGGAAAAAGATAAAACAACAACTTCAAGGGTTTCTTTTCAAAATGACATATGGATGATATCTGTAAAATGTTTGGTTCTTGTACAATAAATAACAGAAAGTGTCCCCGGACATTATGTACACCTTGCACTTGAAATCATATCTTACAAGAACTTTGTGAATGAGAATTTTGTGGGTATTTCTACATTTTATTGTCATCATTGCTGAGAAATCAGTATTTTACATACTATTGGACTGCACCACCTTTCATTTCATTTTTGTCTGTTCAAAAGTAATGTCAATATTGTAGCAAAAATAGCAAAATCAGGTTTTATTAGCATTTTTTGTAGTGTAGTACTTCTTATGTTGCTTTAGTTATTAGAGTATGATAACTTTCATCACTTAACTACAGACTTAAATCAACATATATTTTTAGTGATGGATATTTGTCTAAATAAAAATAGTCTGTTAAAACATTTGTTTTTATATTAATCTATAAACCACATTTTGAACTGGTTTGTAAACATTAAAAATTTGTTGTACTTGATGTTAAAATAATTTAGAAATTTTTACAGTGTTACAAATTTTGAATGTCCACTAATTGCATATTCACAGTTTTTTTAATGGATGATGAAAGATGGATTATAAGTATATACATTTATTGTCTTAATTATAATGCAACAGTGAACTTAAAATAGGCATTAAGGATGGTGGGGGTGGGAAGATACATGTTCTATTATATTAATCGACTAACTAACTATTGTTACAATCCTCAGTGCAGATATTAATATGAGCATGTTAACAGTTGGAGCTACAGAAGATAGAGCGGCACACAGGAGTGACTGGTGTTCTCTCACAAGATGTATGCCAACTGCTGAAAGCAATGGTTGCTGTCTCTTGGCGCACAGGTCACACATGCCGTGCTGATGACAATGATCAGTGTGTCTTCTGTGAATCATGTGTAATGTGGTACCAGCTGGCATTGGAACTAGTTAAACTATTTGCACCACAGCATCCTGCCCATCTACCAGATGTGAGTCTTTTTAAATTACTGTAGCCTACACAATTCTGTACCTTTAACATATCTGGGATTAACATTCCTTGGGCCTTAAAGGCCCCTACAAAGGCTTCATATCTATAGAGTGTAGTGTTTAGTGAGTGTGTGTTTTGTTTGATTTAATAAAGAGTTGATTTAAGAAAAAAAATTGGGGGAAACACAAAGGAACATCTGAAAAATTTGAAAAACAGAAATTGGTAATTTTGTATGGGCATCTTCCCTTCAGATTAGCTTCATATTTTATGAAATGCCAAACTATTCATATGATTGTTATAAAATTTATACACTTTATCTTCAAAACAAGAGGAATGTCACTGTCTATATAAGATTTTGTTTGATGGCATGGTGGAGGGTACTTCACAATTCCCTTCAGGGGCTCAGCATTAATTTGCTGAGTACGGCCTTGGCGAACCTGGGGTCCTGAGATGTGGGCTGTGCCGCGCAAACAGCCTGCTACACTATAAAAAAAAATAGAAATAAAAAAAAAACCTCAATCTCAAGGTGTGCTATGTGCCAACGAGATTCATGGCTGTAGACGTTGAACAGTCGCTAGCGAGCAACCTCTGAGGAACCTGCCTCACCTCAGTTGTATAAGGGTTACCCAGGCAAGTGGTGCTCTGTCTGGATGGACGTATGGTTCCCTAGCCGCTCGTGGGAACAGGATAAAACAAGAAATTGACAGTGTGGGCGGTCGCAAAAATGCCGTTTCTAAGCGTGGAAAGTTCGATTTTGATGCTACAGCATACGACCCTAAGTCATTCCCTTCCCTGGCTACACCATGGCAATAACGCGGGGCCTTAAACCATTCCAAGCCCTACTCACCATGATACCTTGTTTTTCCCCAGACCGATGGTGACTCTTTCTTGTCCACCAAGCCACAGTTCTTCGTTGACCACCTCGAAGCCAAGTATGGTGAGGTGGCGTCTTTCTCAAAAATGAGAAGTTGGGATGTCTTAATACAAACAGTGTCCCCAGCCCAATCGAGGGCATTATTGGCCTGTGACAAGCTGGGTGATATTCCCATCAGTGTCACACCCTGCAAGATACTCAATATGGTCCAAGGTCTTATCTACCACCGGGATTTGTTGTCACAGACCGATGAAGAGTTACACATGAACCTGGAATGCAGAGGTGTTAACTTTGTCAGGTGTGTTTATAGGGGATCAAAAGATCACAGGGTTACCACCGGTGCATTTATCCTGGCCTTGGAATGCGATACACTGCCTGAGAAGGTCAAGGTAATGATCTACCAGTGCAATGTCAAGCCATACGTCCCCCCCCCCCCCCCCCCCCCATGAGGTGTTTCAGGTGCTGGAAGTTCGGGCATATGTCCTCCCAGTGCACTTCCAGCCCCACGTGCAGGAAGTCCATCTTATCCAGACGCTCCATGCACCCCACCTTCCGGATATGTGACCTGTAAGCAGCTCCATCCATCTTGCTCTCCAGACTGTACAATTCTACACAAAGAACGGAAGATTATGGAAATAAAGACATTGGACCAGCTATCATACAATGAGGTGGACTTGACCACCTCTTTTGCTGTTGTAACGCTGTCCCCACGCACTATGGGCACGACTCATACCAATGTGTTGCCTCCTCCTGTGGGCCCTAGAGGCCATAAATCTTTCTCTGCTGCCTTGTTAGGTGGTGGCAACCCTCCATCTACTGCTCGAGCACCTGTTGTGGGGACAGCTGCCCCCCAACCATTGTGGACACTAGTCCCCAACCGCCAGCCAGAGAAGCAACAACTTTCTCCGGCACCACTCATTCGGAAGGGGTCCCTTGGGACTCTCCCTTCCGAGGATTCTCCGACTGCATCTGGGGATCCCAGCCAATGGCTGAAGGATCCGCAAGCTGCAGGTCGAAGGGGTTCCGGCTCTTCGACAATCCCTGATATCATTCCGAAGAAGCCCTCCCAGCACTTAACACCTAAGGGCCAGCGAGAAGGGAAACAGAAGAAAAAGGAAAAGAAAAAAGACTCTTCAGTGGCATGAAAGCAACACTCCATCACATCATCTGCCCCCGAGGATCTTGCCATAAAGGGATCGCCAGAACTCATGGTTTAGATCCTGCAGATTCTGAGGAGTTGGCAGCAGGTGCCCCTCTGGAATAACCTGCTTATCCATTCATTATGGCTGTTCAGCCCAACGCTATACAAATCCTGCAGTGGAATTGCGGCAGTTTTTTCCACCATATGGCTGAGCTGCACTCCCTATCCCTCCACGTCGGCCCACATTGGGTTATCCGATCTCGGCCAGTGTTCATTCCCTTCTTTCGTCCCTTGAATCCTATCCAATCCCTACCACTTTCCACTATTCCTTTCAAACCCCTCCTTGGTCCATTCCTCATTTGTAGCTCTGTCTGGATCTGTCCTGTGCGTTGAAGGACTCAGTTTCCCCAATACATCTCCATCGCCAGTTCCTGCAACTCCTCGATTTGTTCCGTGGCGCTGAAACCATTTACACAGATGATTCCATAGCAGATGGCTGTGCTGAGTATGCGTATCTTCATAACAACTATGTGGAACAGCATTCTCTGTCGCGTAAGAGTAGCATTTTCTCCGCAGAACTGGTCGCCATTCTCAGGACTCTGGAACACCTCAAAGCCTGCCCCACGGGGGTCATTTGTCATCTGTACTGACTTCCTCGGTGACTTACAAGCGATCGACCAGTGTTTCTCTCACCATTGATTAGTCAATGGAAGATTCTGCATACTCTCTCGGCCTATCTGGCCATTCTGTGGTCTTTGTGTGGACCCTGGGCAACATCGGCATACTGGGAAATGAACATGTTGATTGCTTGGCTACTATGGCTACACCTTTCGATATTGGTGTCACAGAACCAGATTTCAAATTGGTGTTGCACTGGAAGGTGCATGAAGCTAGGAGCACCGAATGGGCTACCGCGAGTACACCCTATAAGCTTCGGGCAGTGAAGCTGTCCACAGCCCTGTGGAAATCTTCACTGCGGCCGATACGTCGAGAGTCGGATGTCCTCTGCTGCCTCCGTATTGGGTATATATGGTTAACCCAAGGCTATCTCCTTCGCTGTGAGGTCCCGCCTGTGTGTCAGTGTGGAGCAGTTTTCACAGTAGTCCATCTTCTGATGGACTGTCCAGTTTCAGTCAACTTGCAGCAGTCTGTTAATATCCCAGACGCACTTCCCTTAGTTTTAGGCGATGACGCCTCCATAGCTAACTCAGTTTTAAGTTTTATTCGCGCTGCTGGATTTAACAATTCCATATAGTGGTGGGTACTATAGTTTGATATCTCAGGCCCCCACCTATCTAGCGCTTTTAAAGCTTTTTAAGAGTTTTATGTAAAATTCCTATGGGTTTTTAGTGTGTGCAGTATGGCTGGCTCATCCTTAATTTCTTTGTGGTCAGCCAGCCATGGTATTCTGCTGTCCAGTTTTTATCTCAGTTCCTGACTTGGGTTTTTACCCATGTGTCTTTCTTTTGTGTTGTGAGCAACCTGTTCATTCTCCATCTGTCCCTTTAAGTGAGTCTTGATTCACAATGCCTGTTTCTACCCTCTGACAGTGAGCTCTTACCTAGGAATTGAGAACTGATGACCTATATGTTTAGTCCCCTCAAAACAGCAACAACAACAACAACTTCACAACTTTCTTTGATGCCAGTTTACAGTTTTATTATAATCTTGATAAAATTTTAAACACTTGGCCTGCAAAAGAAGAGAAACATCAGTACACAGAATGAAACTTTCACTCTGCAGCGGAGTGTGCGCTGATATGAAACTTCCTGGCAGATTAAAATTGTGTGCCGGAACTGGGACTCGAACCTGGGACATTTGCCTTTCGCAGGCAAGCGCTCTACCGACTGAGCTACCCCGACATGACTCACGATGCCGCCTCACAACTTTACTTCCGCCAGTACCTGCCTCCTACTTTCCAAACGTCACAGAAGCTCTCCTGCAAAACTCGCAAGACTAGCACTCCTGGAAGAAAGGATATGGTGGAGACATGGCTCAGCCACAGCCTAAGGGATGTTTCCAGAATGAAACTTTCACTCTGCAGAGGAGTGTGCGCTGATATGAAACTTCCTGGCAGATTAAAACTGTGTGCCGGAACCGGGACTCGAACCTGGGAGTTTGGAAAGTAGGAGGCGAGGTACTGGCGGAAGTAAAGTTGTGAGGCGGCATCATGAGTCGTGTCGGGGTTGCTCAGTCGGTAGAGCGCTTGCCCGCGAAAGGCAAAGGTCCCAGGTTCGAGTCCCGGTTGCGTATTTATTATGTATATTTAGATGTTATTACAAAGACACTTTTAAATAGAATTACATTACAATTAGTGTTGTTACAATTTCTTTGTGGAATTGTGGGTTTTATGTAAAATTAACTACAAGGTGCATATGAAAATTTCGGTGAATGGTCATATTTTTTACAAACCGCACTGGTGAGGATGAGGTGCCCATGCATGCACATTGAGACACATTTCAACAAGTGCCCCCTATCGTGCAAAGCACAGCATTGAAATGGAGGTACACGCTGTGACCCAGTTAACAGGGCCAGTGCGAGAACTCGTGTCATTGCAATATGTAGTGCAAAATGGAGCAATGCGTTAACATGAAGTTTTGTTTCAAATTAGGCAAAACAGCAATGGAGACCCATAGGATGTTAGTGAAAATGTATGGTGTTGAAGCAGTGTGTGTTTGAGTGGTTTTGGAGATCCAACTACACATGACCTCATTCCTTCAAGCGATTTCAAAAGAATCGTTTGATGACAGTTTCCAACAGCTGTACATCCAATGTCAGAAGTGTATTGTAGCCAATGGCAATTACTTTGAAGGCCAGTAAAGATATTTTGCTTGTAACTCTTGTTTCCTATATTTCCTGAGACTATTCACCGAATGTTTTAGACACACCTTGTATAAAATGATTATTTATACATAAAATTTGAAAAAAATTAAGAAATGTTTTTGTATGGAATCAATATATTGTGCTAAAATACAGCATTTTCCTGATTATAGATCAAGTTGTCTTTAATATTTTATTGGTGACTGATTATTAGCTTTCCTCTAACAATGCTTATGATGAAAGTTGCTACTCTTTCCATTATGAACAGAATTCTGCTTTTTAAAATAATATGGCTAAAGTTTCATTTCTTTAAATATTGATAATTTAAACAAAATTAATATTCTAACTATTCTACAGGATATCTTCGAACACATAGGAAGGTATTCTTCAACTGTTGCATAACCATAATAAACATATTTAGGATAATCAAATAAACAACCGACAGAAATCTATAGATACCATGTAGCATGCTACACAGAATCTTGCAATAAAACCAGTATCGTGTCCTTCAATTCTGCCTACTATGTAGAAAGATATTAGATAATTTAGTAAAGGACATACTCTGAATGTTACATTACATCACAGACTAAGTTATGGTTCCTAAAAGGAGGCAATAGCATTTCAGGAGTTGCAGGATTTGATTTTGAGGTGGAACATAGTTTGTTCAGAATTGAAGGTGATTTTTCAAAGTATGTCTTATGATAAGTATCTCTTTTAGGAAGGGTATGTGAGAATACTACAAAAATACCATGCAGAATTATTTTGTTCAGTTTGTACACTGATTTTAATATATATTCTTTTAGTCAACAGCAAGTGCCTCCTGCCCATCTCCAATAAAAATAGTAACATAATACAAACACTCATAAAAAACCTGAATGGAACAGAAATTGGGAGATGTGTAGTATGTGTATACAAAAACAGATGTTTACAGTTTCAGAGGGGAAAAAAAGTTGTTTGTAATAAAGAGCTTCACAAATTGAGCAAGTCAATAATGTGATGGTCTACCTCTAGCAATTATGCCAGCAGTTATTCAGCTTGGAATTGATTGATCGAGTTCCAGTAGGGAACAAACTACAATAACTACAGCTACAATAACTGTAGTGGGGTTATGGACTGCTGTAGGCCATGCTGAGGCAAAGTCTCACTGCTTTTTCAGATTACCTGATTAAATGCAGTTCTGTTCAATTGAAGCTACATACTTCTTCATCTGGACTTTAAATGTTTGAACAAGCCTTTCCCCCTCACTGTTTGATTGGTTCTGGGAGGGAGGAGCTGGCATATAGTGCAAATGTCAATACCACGTGCCCACAAAACTTATTGAAGGTGAGAAGCAAAATGTGGACATTATCAGTAACAAGAGTAGATGGAACTCCTACAATGGAAATTGATAGGAGTAGAATAGCTGCTTCAGTACTAGCTCATAGGCACCACACTACATACAGATCTTAGAGTAAAAGTCAATGAACAGAAGTCAATACAATTTGAGACGAGGCCCACAATTTATTCTTGAACATGCTCCCATAGATGTTCGGTAGTCAGCTATGGAGAAAGTGTCACATGAGTGCTGTTTGGTGAGTGACACACTGTGTACTTATACAAAGTGAGTGATGTCAGAATCAATACCAGGGCAAAACAATGCTTGTATGCCAAGGACTCTGTGCATGAAATACTGCAGTGGGTCCTATGCAAAAGTTATAGTACTTCTTGTCCAAGAATGCTGGGAATCACAACTCGTGCGGGCAAATCTTCTGTTGCCATTACATCATCTTCCTATATAGATTGTCTGTAATATAATCAGAAATATTTGTGTAAGAGGTCAGATGCCTTGTTAGAGGGTCAGTCAGGCTACCCATGCTAAATACAATGCATTACTTGATGCAAGATAGGAGTGGAAACAGTGGCAATCTGTAAAATAATGATAGTAAATCCATCAACACTGTGTTGCATCTCCTCATGCAACTGAAAATATAGGACCTCATCTTGATCAAAGGCATGATCAACATCCACAGTAAGTCAGGACAAGGCATCAGCATTTTTGTGCTATGGTACAAAGTGTGTCTCATTGTTGAAATGTGACAGGTAGAAAGCCTACCACTTCAGCAATGAGCAACTTTGTCAGGAAATGAAGCCGGTGAACTTAAAGGAAATGAAGCTAGTGAACTTAAAAAGGAAACCAGAGGTTTGTGGTCCATTTTGAAGTGAAATGAAGACCCATAAAAAACACTAATCCTTTTTAAAACATATGTAATAGTAAGCCCCTTTGTTTTCAGTCTGTCAGTATCATCACTGAACCTTGTTGAATGTTTTGGATGGATAAGATTTTGATTGTTCAGAGCCTTTTTCACACCTGCAGGCCAGAACAGCCCAAATGCCAAATGAATTTGTAGCCAGAATCATAATCGAGAGTGTAAAGGTAAAAAACTAAAATTGGGTTACAACAATATAAAAATCATACAAATAGACGTTTCCCAACTTTTTGAGGTTACATTTTACCAGTCAAACCAGAATTCGCATAAAAGAACATTTATGTTGTAATCGTAGTTTTGGAGAAAGTGAGGGTTACAACCTTTTACCTTTCCACTGTCAATACGATTGCCCACATGGGAGGTGACTAGGCAAGGTTCAAACTGTAACTTTGTAACTTTGCTTTCAATTGTAAGAATGCACTTTCACACTGAAATGAAACATTTTTATGTAACAGATGATGAAGAGGATGAGCTAACTCAGCAACACCTGGATACAGGAAAAGCTGTCGTATACAATGCTCTGCCTTAAACGGTATTGGTACACTCTATAGAACTCATCCAGCACTACTACCGTGTAGCGGCAGTGAATCAGTGCACTACATCTACATATATACTCTGCAATCCACTGTAAAGTGTATGGCGGAGGGTACACTGTACCACTATTAGGCATTTCCTTTCCTATTCCAATTTCAAATAGAATGAGAGACAAAAGGTACATCTTTATGCCTCTGTACGAGCCCAAATTTTTCTTATATTGTCTTTGTGATATTTACACAAAATGTAAGCAGGCGGCAGGAAGATCATTCTACACCCAGCTTCAACTTCCAGCCCTCTAAATTTCATCAACAGAATTTCTTGAAAATAATGTAGTAATTTCTCCTGCAATCCCCATTTGAGTTCTCGGAGCATTTCCATGACACTCATGCATTGGTCGAACCTACCAGTTACAAACATACTCCTTTACTAATGAAGTACATGTTCCCAAAATTCTTGCAATAAACCAGTCGGCTGTTCACCTTACTCACAACTCTCCTTACTTGTTACTTGCATTTCATATCACTCTGCAATGTTATGCCTAGATATTTGAACGACGCAACTACATCAAGAAGCTCACTACTAATGATGTATTCGTACATTATGGGATTGATTTTCCTACTCCTGTGCATCACCTTACATTTTTCTACATTTAGAGCTAGCTGCCATTCTTCACACCAACTAGAAATTTTGTCTACAGCTGCAAATTACAAGTTACTCTGTCCATCAGATCATTTATAAAGATAGAAAATAATAGCAGTCCTATCTCACTCCCCTGGGATACGCCGGATGATACACTCGTCTCTGATGAACATTTGCCGTCGATAACAATGTACTGCATTCTATTACTTAGAAAGTCTTCCATCCAATCACAAATCTGTGAACCTTTTCCATATGCTTGTATCTTCGTTGGCAGTCTGCATTGTGACACCGTGTCAAATGTCTTTTTGAAGACAAGGATAACTCACGCATGTGCACAAATGGAAAGAGGTACTGCAGTAAGCTTTCTAAACATCACATTTGATTTTATTGTATCCTTTAGTTTATTTCAGTGTATCAAGAAAGAGAATCTGGAAATAATTGGTCGGTGAGATAGTTGGATCACAAAATGAGAAAATTACAAGTTATTAAAATTGGCGAAACAATAAATTTCAATAAGATCTGCAGAAATGTAAAGCCCCACTCACTTTTAAAGCTGATTTATTTTGCAAGTCCAGTTTGTAATTCAATAGGCAGAAATTTTTGCAATAATGCAATGCATTTTTGGCATAACTATTTTATTTTTTCTGCTTGATGAACTTCTGATACAATGGTTTTTTTTTTTTTTTTTTTTTTTTTTTTTTTTTTTTTTTTTTTTTGCAATAGAAAACTACAATGTGCAGGACTTTTATTCATTTACTCTCAGTAGATTGGGGAGGGGGGGGGGGGCACTCAAAAATTATTTAAAAAAAGAAAAAAAAAGCTATTGCTTTGACAGATAACAGAATAATATGGATTATTGAAAGTTCATTGTTGTAATTAGTGCAAGTAAAAAGATCTTGTTTCAGACATGAACAAATGAACAATAATTTGGACAAAAATGCTGAGCTTTTTTGTTAGAAGAAAAAATACATATACTATAACAAGTGGACTCTAAAATAAGGACTGTTAGCTTCATCTTTTGGAATTCAAATGACTTTTCAAATACTGTTGTGAAAAACATGTATTGCTTTCCAGTTGAGATTTTTAGTTTCGGAGCTTCCAATGGATGGGAAAGATATTCCAAAAATGTGTGTTTTGATGTATATTTTGTGTTTATGTTACTTTCATGTAACCAATGAAAGGCGAGAAAAGATGGAATGCCTTTATAACTCTGAACTTGAAGTGATGTTTATCAGGGATGTGTTTATCTAGCATATTTGTGATTCTGTGTGTCATAGTTTTGTTTACTTGTGGCAGGCCATTTCATTAAATGGATTCAGTTATGGTATGTAAAGTAAACTGTTATTACATTTTACAGTACTAATTGGGCCACTTATGTTCACCTATCCATTTGCCTAGCCTCATGATTTAATTAATTATTTTAATCATTGATCATTTGATGTGGAGATTGCTCAGTGGAGGCTGTAACGAAGCAAAGTATTTTTTATTATTATTTTTTTTTTGTCTTTATGTGCACACTCAAACTCTCATATTTTATTGCACTTTCCTTTATCTCCTGCTGTCTCATTCCGTGCATAGGACAACAGTTGACTTGTGCTGCTTCATTCTGATCATTCCTCATGGCGAGTGCTGACAACATACCTACCCTAAACACATTAGCACACCATTAACCCTATTATAAACTTAACTATTGCACATTCAATTATCTTCAGTTACACAGATTTTATACAGTATAGTCCTATTGGAGAGGATTACAATTTTTAATCATGTACATAGGAACAGGAAAAAATCAGTGTTATTTTTTGCACTTGTCGGTGTTATTTTCTGGTAATCTTTTTCCATTTTTGGTACTATATTTTTGTCATATTTAACAATTTTTCAATGGTATGCTGAAAATTACACTATTCCTGAGATAGTGTGGATCAAATTTGACATAGATGTTGAAAAAATTATTTTATGTACCTAAAAATTATTTTTTATACATACCAAGTATTTTAAATACTGTGAAAAAAATTGCCAATGATTGTATCCAGCAGTTTGTCCCCTTTTCCAGGTCAACAAACTGTTTTTGACACAAGGACTTTTCTTGCCGACTTAAATATTTGTTAAAAACTTAAATACGTAGTATTTTTGTTCCACAATATTATTTATTTGCTTGTTATTAGCAGCATTCAGCTTCATACTAAACAGATAGTCCACACGTAACATTGAGGTTACATATATAAAGATGGCTTTTCAAAGATATGTGAACTGCAAATTAATTATGTCTATGATCGATACTACATAACCAACATATTCCTACAAAACAAATGGATTTTAAATGAAGATATCTTGGACTACAATGGTATTAAAATATTAAAACTGTGTAATTGTAGAAGAAAGTATTGTCAGCAGGTGATGGTAGAAACTAAATGTGGCTTTGTTATAAATAAGTATCAATACCACAGAACGTGCATAATAATAATAAAAAGAAAAAACACAAATGGAGACTGAATGGGTACATCTTACATCACTTACAGTTACAAATACAGTAAAACCTCGTTTTTACATTCTCGGTTTTTACGCCATTTTTTTGTCGGTCCCATCAAATTTCCTATGTTTACAATGTTAATTCGCCCTCGTTTTTGCGTTAACATATTTACATTTTTCCCGCGTTTTACGCTCTTCGGAAGAATTTTCGTGAAGAAAAATGACGTAATGTACATAAATTGACGCTAGCATGACTTTCCCCATAAAGTATAGCGCTTAAAAATTATTCGCAGTCAAGTTTATTGACACTTTGTATTTATTCAAACGTATATTTCGCCTTTCGTTGATGACTTACGACAAGCCGATTTGTGGCGATGTAGTTCCTCTTTCAACCAGCTACTTTACCATAGCTCTTGGCGTGAGAATAACGCTGATTTGTGGCGGTGCAATTCCTCTTTCCGCTAGCTTCTTTGCCAAAGCGGCTGGCATCTACTCAAACATAACCAGTTGCTTTGTTGGCGTGAGAATAGAGAGTTGCATTGTTTTTGTGATACATATTTCTGATTAATAAAGAACGATATCTGTCAAAGTTGGGTATCATATTACCCACAGCCTCAAAAAAGCGATAATAGTGAGAGGTGCCGATCCTATGCAAACGTCACAAAAATACTTATGCATATTTTTGTACTCGAAAACGCGAATAAATTCTCTAATATCGTCATGTGAAACATCTAAAAATACAAAAATAACGGAATTTTGAGTTTTACTACGTAAATAATTACGTAATTCCGGAAAAAGACAGTAATTTTGGGTATGTGTTACATAGCCTGACAGCAGTGTCCAAACAATATCGAAGTGGTTCAGGTAATTTTGAAGATGTGTTACATAGCCTAGCAGTGGCGTCCTCGATTATAATGAATGAAATTACGTCAAAAATTTCTACTTCCCATAAAATTACCAGTTCTGCCTGGCGCTTAAAATAGCGGCGTCATTGATTATAATGAACGAAATTACGTCAAAAATTTCTACTTCCCATAAAATTACCAATTCTGTTTGGCGCTTAAAATAGCGGCATCCTCGATTATGATGAATGGAATTACGTCAAATTTCTACTTCCCATAAAATGACCAGTTCTGCCTGGCGCTTAAAATAGCGGCATCCTCGATTATAATGAATGAAATTACGTCAAAAAATTCTACTTCCCGTAAAATTATGTTTTACCTGGCGCTTAAAATAGTAAAAATTTGGATAACCTTTATTGTATAATAAACTTCCTGGCGAGTATTTAGATGCCTATTATGTACATATATCACAAATAAACTAAGAAAATGCAAGGCTCATGCAGTAAGCATTTTTTACCACTTAAAACATTATTTCCTGCATTTTACATTTTCCTGCATTTTACACCATTTTACTTAAGTCCCTTGAAAAGCGTAAAAACGAGGTTCTACTGTATTATAAATGTCCAGGTGGAGCGATGGATGATTGTACAGGCAAACTGTAAATTATGGCAAGGAGGTGAAAGGTATATGGAGTATTGGTATGGAACACATATGACAAAATTATTTACACACAGTGAGAACAACAGGCCTATTAATAAGTTGACATTATTTTAGTAAAGGTGAATAATGGAATTGTGTCTGGTCATTCAGTACTAGGTCAGGATTCTTGTACTGGTGTTTGTTAATAGCCAGAATTTCCAACAATGTGAGTTTTCTACCCTTTTTCCCTTTATGGAGAACATCACATTTAGTATCATAGGAATGACATTCATTCAGAGCATGGTCAGCAAAGGCGGAATATTTCTTTTTCAATCTCCAGCTTCTTTCATGCTCAGATAGTCTAGTGGCTATAGCCCTACCTGACTGGCCGACATATAGTTTGCCACAAAGGTTACAGGTAATTTTATACACTCCACTCTGTTCTAAAGTTGGAATTTTGTCCTTGCTGTTGATCAAACTATGGGCAACAGTATTTCTGGTGTAAAAAGCTGGGTTGTATTTCCTGGTATTTAAGTTTTTAATATGTCTTTGTTCCTCCAAGCACCGACAGAATATTCAATAAACGTGATTAAATATTTGTGTTATATTGTCGCAATTGATTAGAGAATAACAAATGTAGGCTAAAGAAAAGTCTTTGACTTTGCAGCAGTATTGTAAAAAAATAAAATGTCTTTGCTACAAGAGATTTTTGTATGAAAATCACCAAAAAACTTGAAGATTCACATATTTTTAAAGTATTTCTCAGGTATTTAACTCAAGGGTAAAATGTCACAAAATTGAATTTTTGTAATATTTTTTAATGTTTAGTCACGTCTGGCTTTGAAACTAAGATAATAAAATATATTTCTGTACAAGTTTGAATTTTAAATTTTGCTTCCTGTCAGTAATACAGACTTTTAAGACAAAAACATTTCTTTTAAAGTTCTCTTATTTTTTATACACAAAGAAATTGTAGTAATGCTTATTTATACTCTGCTTTTTCCGGTGTTTTTTGGCACCGGATCTTTGACTCCGGGATACAAACTCTCCCCTCCATGCCCCCTCCTCTCGCTCGGCGTCCCTTTGTTGTGCCCACCTTCCCCAATAAGCGCCATTTTTATAAATGTCCAGACAAGTGGTGTAAAAAAAGGCAGAACATAAATACATCTTTAAACAAAAGAAATTTTATGTACCGGTATGGCAGCAGTGACGTTGCCATAATGTTGGAAACAAAATGTTTGTTTTCGAAGATAATTGGCTGACCGGCCAAGTGTTCATAAAAGAACTTGTTGAGATTACAACACGAACAGCATTAATTATTTATTTTGGTTCTACACAAAATATTATTCCCCGCATTCTATGTGATTGACTTTTCGAGGAGCATGCAAGAATCGTTGCAAACATTAGCACATTAGGCCTACGCCGGCACTTTCGTAACTAAAAGTTTACCGACTAGGTAAAAATGGACAAAGTCCAGAAGATGATAAAAATGAGCATCCAAAAATGAAAGTGTTTGTTTCAGTCCAGTTGTTGTGATTATAAGCATGAGAGAAATCCAACATCAAGTCCAAAATTAGTAATCCATGTCGCAGCGAAACACTAACGATACAATAAAGGCTAACAATAACAGCACAGTCAAAGAATTTAATGACAAAACTGCTTATCTTTGACGCTGTTCAAAGACCTTGTTAAGACACAGTTCCCATAACCATGCATGCGCAGGCCATCAAATTTACAAACTGCGATGTTGGCATTCGATCATGGAAAATAATCTCAAACTGTTTCAAAATGCTAGAAACATTTCTGCGAAAAAATCCATCACAATTTGAAAACAATCATATCTATATTAATTTTTGTAATATCGTCATAGATATAAGCTTGCCGACACGTACCAATTGTAATACTGTCAATATGCACGTCTAACAATGTGTGGTGCTGTCTTATTACAGTATGTATTACAAAATAATAAAATAGCCTCTACATTTGGATATGGAACATTTCTACATTAAATATATCACTGACATCATTAAACTTACGACGTTTCTAACCCAGATAAAGCGTAATTTTGTTAAAAACTGCCGATTTCATGTTAATTATCGAATTTTTCCTGTCCCTACATATACAGTTTACCGATTACATGTGATTTTGCTCGTATTTTTGGTGTTTAACATGTTCCTCATTTTTGCAGTTTCCTCACTTTTGTGTTCTTTATGGCTGCACCTCAGTTGCACAGTGGTAAAGTGCCAGACTACAAATCCAACGATCGTGGGTTCGATCCCCGCCATGTCCTGAGATTTTTATCTGTCACTTTTCACTTCTTTCACCTGTGGCAATATTGCTCATGTGAAAAATACCAAGTAGCACCATGGTTTGAAACCCACATTAAACTGTAGGTCCCCCTATAACTGGCTGGGTAAGTCAGTTCGAAGGTCGGAGGAAGGCAATGGCATACCACCTCCAAACTGGACCATGCCTAGTAAAGCACTGTGGTGTTCAAATCAATCTTCGGATTGTTGACTGCTTTACCTTTTTTTTTTTTTTTTTTTTTTTTTTTTTTTTTTTTTTTTTTTTTTTTTAAATGTCTGCACCACATGAAAATATAAAACAGGGTTTCACTGTACTCACCTGGCTGAACACCCACCATCAAACTGTAGCCAAGAGAGAAATGGACAACCCTGTAGCATAACATGCAGTAGAGCATTACATGTGACTTCAGTGGCTGCTTCAGCACCAAGACTATCTGCATCCTCTCTTTCTCCATCACCTTTTATGAACTACATATGTGGGAAATATCTTCAACTTGTCATTTGCTTCTGAAACTGGCCTAGTCTTAATCCCTGTTAACCTTCGTTACCTCATCCACCACCCAACAGTTATCCCTTCCTCAATCATGACACCTCTCCCCATTTCATGTCAGCATACCACCTTTGTTGTATGCGCCTTGGTACTGGCATACACATCTATGTATGACTGCATAGACTACACTCCTACATCCCCTTCCTCCAGCATTCCTGTCCACCTGAGCAGACATTATCTTGCTGTTTGTGTAAAGGGACTTCAATCCTTTCCATGGTCATTGGTTTGTAATAGCAGTACCCATCTCAGATATATATTAATCAGGGTGTAGTGCCTACATAGTCAGTTAATCCGAGTGTCTTTCACTTCAGATGTTACAGAGGGTTGGACTCCATTGAGGATTTGACTCCATTGCAAATAATATTATCCTTTACATAATATAGAAGCTAGCAGTGCAAGGCTTAACAATGTTTAAGGTAACATCAGTGCTTACAATGTCAAGGCTGTTTCAGTTTGCATTTCCATTCTCACTTGATGTAACATTTTTATCAGTTATGTGACACAGTTACAAGTACCCAGATCAAAAATCAATAAGTAAATCATAAGAACTTTCTTTTCACTAGTTTTACTGTTCTATGGTGCAATGGCAATGGAGTTATGATATTGCACAACTCATAATGCCTCTTTGCATTTCTTCCAACAATTTTTTTTTTGCCTCTATATCAGCACTCCTCCATTATTTGACTGAACTTCCAAAGATTCTTGCCATCTTATTTAACTTAGTCCCAATATATCCTGTTATTAATACTCCATCTCTTTTCAAAATTTCATAATCTTGCTGTGTCACCCATTATTCTTGAATTCCAAAATCCAATGTGTCTTCTCCTTTTTTAGGCCAAAGGTCATATCCATAAGATGACTTTGGTTACTTCTCCTTTTAATTTCTGTGTTTTGAATTTTATAATGGTGTAGATTATCGGTTTTCTGCTCCCGAGTGTCCAGTGGGACTTCCTGCCAGCTCATGACCTGAGTACTTGACAAGGCTTTATCTCTGGTTCTTGCATCTTAGATAGCTTGTCTTCACTTTCACTACATAATGCTACCCACCCTCTGCAGTAAAGCCTATGTGCATATTTGTTACCAATGATGTGCCACAAGAAACATTATTTAACTGTGACTTCAGCTACACAAACACAGTGTAAAAAAGAAAAGAAAAGTATAGAGGGGATGGGCAAATTGAACATCATGCAGATACTACGTCTCCTTGGAAGTTGGCACCACTGCATATGTGTTAATGCTGAGACATGACCACCGTGCACAATTAATGTATGAAGTTATGATGGACAATACCTTGTAGCACATTAAACGTTTTGTTCTGCGACAGTCAACACAAATGATTGGTAAAATGTGCGATCTCTCAGACTTTCAAAGAGGCCAACTCAGTGGTGTGTAGTTTGTGGGAGTATCTGTTATAAAAATGGCTACATTGTTTTAACATTTCACTAGTGACAGTATCCTTGATAATGACAGTGTACACAAAACAAGGTAAAACATCACTGCTGAAAAGGAATAGTGGGAGAAACCTAAAGATAACTGACAACTACCAACCATCATTAAGGATATTTGTGGCCAGACAACATAAAACTATCATGGCAAAAGCAACTGCAAAATTCAACACTCACTTGAGTAATACTGTTTTGATAAAAACAGTATCGCTGGAGCTTAACATTCTTGGAGGGGCTGCAATTGCTAAACCCCCTAATAACAGAAACCAGCAGAAAACTGTGAATAAAGTGCTGCCACAATCATAAAACCAGAACACTTGATGGGTATGGTCTAATGAATCATCATTTACACTGCTTCCTACAAGGAACAGTGTATATGTATCAAAAACCCCAAAAGAAGCTTACAATACAGCATGACTGCTTTCTACAGATGAGCATGGGGGAGGTTCTGTCATGATTTGTGCATGTATATTGTGGTATTTTCTCTCAATAAGCTCCCTAGTTGAATAACTGTGAATGAATATGTCATCATCCTCGACAACAAACTGCTTACTATGACTAATGTATTTCTAACAAACACTGCCAAATTAAAAAAATTATGATGCCCTCACACACACAGCCAAACCTGTTCAGATGTGCTATGTACAATAATCATAAAATTACAAAATGTCTTCCCTGGCCAGCAAAATTACAATGTCAAGCATAATTGAATCATTATGGATAATTTAGAACAGAGCTTATGGACTAAATTGACAGTCTAACATCATTAAAGTATGTTGCTGATGTTTTGGTTCAAGAATGGATTTGGAAGTTGCTAAAATACTTTATGAATCTGTTTCTTGAACGGTTGCAACTGCTCTCAAAACTAATGGTGGGTCAGATCCTTACTGATAAATGAATCTTGTGTTTGTGTTAGGTGTTCATGTTGTTTTCTGCACCCACTGCAGGATACTAGACAGGATGAAGTGAAATATACCTTGTCTGAATTCTTGGTTGAGACCTACCCTCCTGGCAGTAGACTTCATCTTAATTATATCACCCAAATTGATAGTGTTTTGTTAAGGTGGTGGCTCCTGAAGGGGTATACATCATCTAGTTATGTACCTGTTCAAGGCACTAGTCATACAAAATATATCAATATCTTATTATATAGAAATGATGACATGAGACTATGATGATTTATTCTTGAGAAGTGTCTTGATTAGTATCTATGGAACAATAACACTAAAATTGGCCTTTTAGTGTAACTCATTGATAAAGTAAAATAAAAACTTGTGAAAGAATAAATTCCCCATTTTCTTGTGCAATAATTACTACATCTTAACAAGAACACTTTAGTGAATTATATTAAGTTGAAACAACTTCATCTATTTAAAAGTTATTCACATATTTAAAATTTGATAATTTACCCTTTTAGTTGTATTTTCATTCATTATATGAATAGAAAATATTTGTGTTACATTTGACTTTCCTGCATAACTTGTTACGTTTTGGCAGATAAGAAAATAAAAGTTTAAATTATAACAGCCTTTTTAGTGTAGCTTAAATATAAATAGATTTAAAAAAATTGCTAAAATAATTTAATTTATTTATTTTACTCTCAATGGTCTGAGAGAACAGAAATAAAATCCTCATTAAAAAAATAATAAAAAATAATAATTGAAAAAAATTAATAATAATAATAAAAAAAATCCTGCCTCTCGCTATCATAGCTCAAATCAGAAAATAAATAATTATTCAATGATTTTCTTATTTTCATCTCATTAACTGCACAATACACTAAAACTAAGATGGTAATTATGGTTTGTATGATCTTTATTACAGTTTCCAACTGATGAGCTGAATGATGACTCAAATCAGCAACGCAAGAGTCCTCCAGAATTAGAGAAAAAAGCAGAGCCAAAACCTGATGTTGTAATCAATATGCCCATTCCTGAGATCCCCAGTGTAGGGGGTGTACTAGTTCATATGCCACATGTAAGTTGGCAGTTTGTTTTACAGGACTCATTCAAAACATTTCTTGCTTATGCATCTCTACATACCTGATCGATGTAAAATACCTTTCTGACTGTATCATGTTTTGATGTGTATAGTGTAGATAATTTTGGTAATTATTAGTTGCTTTGAATAAACTTATTAATATTTCAGTCCCCTTTTTAATGGAGCAGTTTCTTATTTTTTATTTGTATTTTTATTTATTTTTTTCCTTATGCTACATATATGTGTCTCCATGCATGAACATAAATGCATCATAGATCTACAAATTTCAGAATAACTGCACTTTACTTGTCTTGTATCTTATGAATTTTACACTTTAATTTCCATATATTGTGAGTGACTCTCATGAACTGTAACTAATAAAATAGTTTTTTCATGTTTGATTGAAATTCACTTATTGTTTATATCCAAACAGTAGTATGAAGTACTTGAGTTGCAACAGGAAAGTTTGTTCAAGTGTGCTGTGCAGCTATTGTGATAGTTTATTGGGGAGATTACAGAAGTATAGGAAATAGTGAAGTAATTAAAACTGCTTTGCAGTGTAATAGCGACTGAGCTGAATGGAGGGTGTGATTACAGACCTGAAACATGAACTATAGAGAGCTATAAAGAAGTTCCTTAGGTAGATGTAGCGCAATCCAGTGGTTAGCAGAGTTTAAAAAAGGAAACTAATATATCAGATAAACTAGGAAAGATAAAAACATTTTTTCTGGCCAATTGCTTGCTTTAGCCGAGAAAGAGCACACAGGCTGATTGTGGAGGAATTTTTCAAAGGGGGGTTGTGTTACTGTATAAAATAGGGCAGAGAACTACATAGACAAAGTGCAAGGATATGTCAGTGAGTAGTGAGTATGACAAAACAACTTTGAAAATGAAATATACAAGTGTTAAATTTATTCTTTTTGTGAGATACCCTTATCGAACACATTTCAATGGGCCTCTGAGAAATGTCAGTTACTGGATCAAATATTGATTTGGTTTCTATCAGTTACAATGTCATGAACTTCATCTCAATGGGGAAGAGAAGTGAAAGTTAGCTGTAATGATATGAGAATCTCTAATGTGTCATCTGCTGATGTGATTAGCCCTGTAGTTGCTACTGTAAGTGAAACAACATCTTTTGGGTTGTAAACTCAGAATCAGAGTATCAGTATTAAAATTTTGTGGAGTTTCAACTGAGAATGCAAAATAAACAACCAAACAAATGTATTATACCAATATAGTACAAGGTCAAAGTAAGATCAGTGAACATATTATTTGTTTATAATTTTATGTCATATAATTGTGGTGGGGAATGTGTACCAATCTGGTATTCACCTAGTTGAATGAGGGAAACCACCTAAAACCACATTCAGGCTGACAGACACATCAGCTTTCATCATTAATCAGTTGAGCAAAGTCAGTTCAAATCCTTGAAGCAATATGGTAATGCATATGATGATCATTTTTGTAATCAGTAAATTAGTTAACAAATTGTTTCTTCTTTGCATTACAAATGCCATTTTTAGTTATCTATTCCAGATATAGGAAGGCGGTCTTTTAAATGACCACCTTCCACCGTAGTCTAAGCACCACCCAAAATGGATAGTGCACTTCATGCCTTCATTTCAATTCCAAGTTAAATGAAGATAAAATAATGCCCATATAAGTCAAATGGGATACAATAAAAATATTAACTTTCAAATTTTTGAGAAAAAATAGTTTTGTCCTATAAAGCGTTAAGTGGAATTTCTAGACAGCAGAAGTCCATAACAATGCCGTTTTTCTGATAATTATGTTATTCACATTTAAAATGAAGTGCAGTTGTTATATGTCCTTGGTACAAATCTTCAATAGTTATTAATTTTAGTATTGTCTTTGTCAGTTCTATGGAAACAGACTCAAACACTTACCCAGAGAGAAGGTATCTTGGTATTTTGTGATTGTTGTTGATCATTCCTTTTGTGTGTTAGTGAAAGCAAATGAGTGAACTGTTGGGGCCTTGAGTATACTACATGCAATGGTGCTGCATTTAAAAGTTTTCACAATGAAACAACTTCAGGCTTTTACCATAGTATAATTATCTCGTTTTCCACATTTCTGTGCCATAGAACCACAAGAAGTATAATTTTACATACTTGTAATACTTCAGTTTATACCTATTACAGATAATGACAGCAACAGTTGAGACTGTTACAGAACAACTTGACCTGGCACCAATAATACCAACAGAGAGGGTAGTGGCTGCAGTAGCCAGAGCTGTTACTCTCACTGATACAGATGTTGGTAAGCTTTATTTTATTCAAAGTTCTTCAGTTTTTTTATATTATGTTAATTATTTAATGTATTTTTTATAACTTCTCTACATTATGCTGTAACCACTACTACAAACAATGTTATTGGTGTCTGTATCCTGCCAAATCTATAAAATTTTAATATTTTTATAATATCCATCATTGTATTCATCAGCATGTATCAAAGAGGTAACATGATTCCATAGATATAAATAATGTTCTAGTGTTAATAAAGGAAACTCCAGATTGGAATTCAACAACATAATGACACTTTACAACTCACTGCGAAAACATAACAATGAGCTGTGAGAGGTACATAAAAAAGACACACACATACAACACTTAAGCTATCAACCACAGCCTTCTTCAGGATAAACAACATTCACACAATCACACAGGTACACTTCAAAGTCATCATCTACAGCTGCCACACCCAGATTCATGCATTGCACTGAGAGAATAGTGGTGTGAGGAAATTGAGAAGGAGGGGGGTGGGGAATCCATCTCCACCACCATGGTGCATCCTTCCTACCCCCACCTTCCCTCCCCTATTCCCTCACCACAGAGTGTGATTCGTAGTGCGGCAGCTGGAGATGACACATGACCCTTGTGTGACTGTGAAATGTGATTGTGGGAATGCTCTTTATTCTGAAGAAGGCCATGGCCGATAGCTTAAGTGTTGTACGTGTGTGTCTTTTTTTATTTACCTCTCGCAGCTCATTGTTATGTGTTTGCGGTGAGTTGTAAACTGTCCTTATTGTATTGTTAATGTGGTAGTGCCCTTTACAACCAAAAATTATACAAGCACAGGTGATTGCATGCTACCTGCAGCAGGAATGTTATCATCACAGGACACAATTTGATACATACTCAGTCTCTCAGCATCAGTTAGTGACTTACGCACATAATTAATTGTACTGCATGTATCTCTATTAAGGTTTTTGATATACCGTACACTGTCACCTCCATGGACTGTTTGATTGCTTGAACCATAGAAGTTAAAGGGCTAGAATGAAACTTGTGTGCAGTGAAATTATATTTTTCTTGTTAATTAACAAGATTGTTCTTAGCTGCTATTGATTCTTCTACAATTTTCTTTTAAATATGATTTATCCTCCTATAAAACTGTACAAAAGGCTTGTCATGCATTGTGGCAATAGGCCACCTGAATTCTACAGTTTGAAGTGTATGAAAATGAAACTCTAGTTGCCAGAATGGAAGCATTGGAAACATTAGATTTTTTCAAAACTAGAAAAGCAATATAGTTACGGAGGAATAAGAAGGTATATTTGGTAGTAATTTTATTTTATTTGTTATAGGTACACACCAGAGGTAGAGACCATCAATTTAGACCACATCAAGAGGTCATTTGTTGTTCAATAGTGAATTTCTAATGCATATTTCCTGCACTGTTTTGGAATTATTGACCACAAGAAACTTGACCCATGCACAATTACCTTAGTCTTGCTCACCTGGCACATTTTATCTAAACCTTCTGGCCCAGAATCCAAATTTCATAATCAAACTTAAATACAAATTTGAATTGTTAATTATATATATGAGATTCTTAACATCAAGCATGCCTTTTTGTAGGCTTTTCATGCACACTGCCTGCTTAATGTTGTTACTTGCACTTTTGCTGATGTCAAAACCTTCAGTGTAGTTTCTAGTGATGAAATGTCTGCTCTGTTGAACTATGTGTGCAGAATGATAACTTGTGATGATTATTCATTGCAATCAGTTACATACTTTAAATCACTAACCAAGATCAAATTCAATTACATATTGATTACTCTGTAATTATAAAGAAGAAAGTCTGTAGTAAATTTAAAATTTCTGTTGAATGGGACTATAGCAAATGCAGAAATAAATTTTAAATGATTATATTGTGGTGACATAGCATCGTCTACTGACTTTGACAGCTAAGGACTTTAACCACACACACACACACACACACACACACACACACACACACACACACCTCCCCCTACCCACCACACTCCACACATATACTGGGTGTCCCAGACCACCTGTCCACCCCGTCTGAAACTGAGGGAGTCGTATGAAATGAAAAATGCAGTAAGTGTATGATGCCGGATCGATTGCTGCCATTTGCAGCTTCAGATTTCCACTGGAAGTGGGCTATTCAGATTGGAAGTAGGTTTTTTTTAAATGGAATGGCATATTTTTTCTTACTGATCTCCATTCTATGCCAAAAGTGGAAAATGTTTTGTTATTTTTTCTTCTCTAAATTATCATTTTCCACTCCAAAATTCCTTCTTTAGTGTGGTGGTCCATCTGGAAACTGGCATGCATTGATTACTTGATATGGTTAGATAATAAGCCAAATATGTTACACACATCTAATGTTATTAAGGTGCATACAGTGTATTCAATAGTACCTTGAAACACAAGGAAATCAACTGTGTAGTGATATGGGCCCATGCGGATTGTAAGAAGTGTACAGACACATAAACACATGCTTATGCTTGTTAGCTGGACTGAATCCGATCAAGTCAAAGTCCATTGATTCAGTGGCTGCCAGTGGTAACTGAAGCTGGATGTTTCACCCGAGTTTCAATGCTATTCTACATTTTTAACTGGCATGCTTACAGGAGAGAAAATTCTTTGTCTGCTTCTGGCTTCTTGACATTCATCATTATATAAACATCTGCAGAATTCGTGGTGTGTGAAAGTCACAAAGTTCAATTTTTGCCAACTCAGTTTATGATCCTGTGAAAAATAAAAGATACATCACTGACAGAAAAATACCTGTGACATAATGCATGCTACAATTTATCAATAATCATTTCATAATGAGCTACATTCCTAGTCAAAATGAAATTTGACATGTCAAGATCTCGCCGGGAAAGCATGAAGAAGTACAAAATGAAATTTATTCGTGATTTAAGAGACTGGAAATAATAGGCATATTATACATTATAACTTATAAGTACACTTATTCTTCCCTTGTATGTATTGAAACTGAGCCTTCTTTTCTGTTGATGCAAATTTATCAGCCACCCACTTATTAAAGTCTCCAATCTCCATCACAAGTTCTATTTCAGTGGAAAGCATTGCCAAAGGCCGACACTCTTTACTGGAGCATATAGTTGTGTAACAATTATTTTATTCTTTACAAAGTTGAATAGCACCTTTATGCTTTGACTGACATCATGGGAATTATGAAAAATTATATTCAACACTTTAGAGCACTTGGTGAATGTCTTCTCTAGGTTGTTCAATACAAGAGGATAGGTAATAACTCACCGAAAAAGGCACGCTAAGCAGCTGACAGGCACAAAAATAGATAATCACTTTCACACAACCCCCTCCACTCCCCACCTCACTCACAGTCTAGCATCTGTTGCTGGAGTGGCCAGACACAATAGTTGTGTGTGTATAGTTGTCTGAGTGATTGCGTGAATGTATGTGTTTCTTTTTCTGAGGAAGGCCATGGTCGAAAATTTAACTTTTGTGAATGTGATTATCTATTTTCGCGTCTGTCAACAACTTAGTAAGCATCTTTATGGTGAGTTGTTACCTATCCTTCATTATTGATATTCTTATCAGATTTTCCATTGTAAACATTTTTTCTAGGTTGTTGATTTTCATAAACTCTGTTAGGCTAACAACACCAGATAATGATCTAAATTCTTGTTGTAGGTAATTTGTGAATACAAATAGTACTGCAGCTGTTGATATGTCAGTATTGGGTGGCAAAACGACATACCCGAGAAAAAGAGTGCTGAGAGAAGCATGTGGTGAAATGTTCTCTGTAGAGCAGTGCCACCTAGCGCAGTGCTGGGAACTGCTTCTGGCTGGGGAATTTGCATGCATGTTACGAGGTGTCACGGTCAGGCCTGGACTGGCCCCTGCCAGAGGTATAATGGGACTAGCTGTCTGCCAGGGAGTTGCAGGAGTGCCAACTCCCGTGGGCTGTCACAAGGCCGGCAGCAGTTTTCGGTGTGTAATGGGACAACAGGGCATCCTACGAGCAGAAGTAGTTGATTACAGCATATTTCATGGTAATAGGTTAGGCTTTCTAAAGGGGAAAAATATGTATATAAGAAAAGAAAACCCTGAACTCCTGCATCCATGACAACACAATATATATATATGTGTGTGTGTGTGTGTGTGTGTGTGTGTGTGTGTGTGTGTGTGTGTTATGTATTTGAAGTGAATTTAAGTTATAACATTCTCCTCTATTTCTGATAGAGTGTATACACTGACTCAGCAAATGTCTTGGGATAACAGGGAATAGATGGCACAGGTATTTTTGTTACTCACCACACTCCTCCTGTGGCAGCTGGTGTT
The DNA here is from genome assembly GCA_026315105.1 of Locusta migratoria. NCBI lineage: Eukaryota > Metazoa > Arthropoda > Insecta > Orthoptera > Acrididae > Locusta > Locusta migratoria. The sequence continues at coordinate 347,234,758 of CM048755.1, forward strand.
GTGTAGGAGATCTTCCGAGATGTGATTTGTGCAATATGCAGCTTCATTATGACAGGACACCTTTCAAACATGGTATCACATGTTCAACTGTGTCAAGGGTGTCTGTGAGTGGTTGAATGAAGATGTTATAGTCCACAATAGATGAACTACTGGCCATCCAGCCACCCACAAAGACTGACATCTGAGAGCTGAGACAGATCATCAAGGGCAATAGTTCAACAAATTGTGGCTCATTTTGATACAGGATGTGCTAGATACATTTACCAGTGCACATTCCATAGCAACATAGATTCCGTGACATATGGATGCCAATGCCACACTTCGGTGCCACTGTTAACACAATGTCATTGGCCACAATGGTTTGCATTTGTCATTAGTCATCAACTATGGACACTGTAACTGGCAGAATCTGATACGGTCAGAAAGATCATGATTTCCATTGCTCCATGCAAGACAATGTCTTGTGTTCCAGGACACATGAATTGACGGATCCCACATGCCAGGAATGTGTGGTTCAAGGTGGTGGTCTCTGTTGTGGTCTGGGGTTCTTTTTCCTTGTATGAAATGGGACTTCTACTTGCTCTGGGAGGGACTTTGAATGGTCTGTGGTATGTTGAGCTGCTAAGGGACCATCTACAAGGGCAGATCAAAAAGTAAGTTGTACTTCCACATTATGGCCATTTATTAAACTACCTTATACAGAAGAAATCTAGCCATGGCAACATCCACGTAGTGTGCAAGAGGCTGTAAATATTTCTCAGAATAGTCAACCAACTATTCGATTCCGGGTGCATAGAAATCTCCTATAGTGTATTGTAACCACACGGAGACAGCTGCTTTCACCTCCTCATCGTTTCAATATTGTTGTACACCGAGATCCGTTTTGAGGTTACCAAAAAGATGAAAGACTGACCTCACAAGGTCCACCAAACATGCAAACTGCTGCAGTGATTCAAGTGGGAGTTATGGCAACATCCTCCCTACAGTCCCCACTTAGCACCATGCAACTTTCATCTCTTCGGTAAGCTCAAAGCAGATCTCAGTGGACAACGATTTCAAAACCATGAAGGGGTGAAAGTAGCCATCTCCATGTGGTTACAAAGTGCTGGAGGAGATTTCTATGCATCCGGTATCGAAAAGTTGGTTGACCGTCCCGAGAAATGTTTACAGTCTCTTGGAGACTGTATGCAAAAGGGAACTTAGATTGTATGTTGTCATAGCCGTGTTGCTTTTGTATAGTTGGTTTAATAAATGGCCATAATCTGAAAGTGCAACTTTCTTTTTGATCTGCCCTTGTACACCCATTTTTTGCCTTCTAACATGATGATGGTTCTGTGATATTTCAAGGTGTTAATGTCTGATCACACTGCTCTCATGCTACCCGGGAATGGTTCCAGGAATATGCAAGAGAGGTGCAAAGACTCAGATGGCCGTCTCAGAGTATCTTTAAGCATATCTGGGAGTCACTGAATGCAGATGTTGTGCAAAAGATCCTGCATCCACCAAGAGAACTCTACAAATTATTTGGTGTCCACTGTATCCAGAGGAATACCAGGCTGTAGACTTGCTTCTGTGACATCTCACTGCAATCTGTAGGGCCATAGGGTCCCCACACAATATTACATGAATACCTCATGACATTTGCTAAGTCAGTGGTTTTAAATTTCGCTAGTTAGAAAATTTAATAATCTCTAATTCTTTTGCAACAGCTACAGCCACAGTTCAAGTTGCAAAGCCAACTTTGGTAGGAGAAAATGATGAGCCTATTGACATGGGCAAAGAGGAAGAACTAACGGATTTCTGGCATACATCTGTAGGGAAGTTCCGTTTTTCTCTTGAAGAACTTCCACAGCAGCTACAATTTATTCATCAGCTGTTACAGGTACAGTACAATTTGCCTTTATAAACAAGGTGATATATCTGTATTTAAGAAATATTTGAATAGTTTACATCTCAAAATACTTGTAATAACTAATTTTATTCAGTGTAACATCTATATAACAGATATCTTCAAAATAAAACTATGATAAAATAAGTACAGGAATAAATTGTGTTTCACAATTAGCTTCATGTTAAAGCACAAATAAAAGATGACAAATATGCAAGCATCTGAAGCTGGAGTTCCTTCATCCAGCACTGCTTCATGTTAAGGCACAAACAAAAGATGACAAATATCAACCATCTGAAGCTGAAGTTCCTTCATCCAGCACAAAACAGGAAATACTTGGGGATAGAGATTTATTTGAGAATGAAGATGTACACTAACCAAATAACAAACCATATACTGAAAATAACATGAATACAAGGTAGTCCTTAAAACCTACAAGAATACATTATCATGCATTATCTGAATTCTGAAAATGATATAATGAACATTTAATATTGGCCTAGTCAGATGCTAAACAGCCATTTTGAAGAAATGTATTCCACATACTTGGATGTAGTTGGTGATGAAAAACAAGTTTTCATATTCAAACTTTTATTGAGATGTGATTAAACAGCCATAAGATATTTGAGGAAATGCATACTGTAAACCATCAGCTGTTTATTACTTTTCAATCTTCTACCGGTTTCGGTTATAAACCATCTTCACGGAAGAGAACTACACAGACTGATCAAACAGGTACATTATATGCCTCCTTATGCATACTGGCATGCATGTCACACAGTAAAAATAGATAAGACGTCACTAGGCGTCAAGTCTTAATTAAAAACATAAAATCAATGCCAGGCTGTGTGATGGTGAACCACGGTCTATTGTAAGAGAACCTAACACAACTATTAAACACATCAGTCATCCATTTGATGATTCATTTGACTGATTTGTTTAATAGTTGCGTTAGGTTCTCTTACAATAGACCGTGGTTCACCATCACACAGCCTGGCATTGATTTTATGTTTTTAATTAAGACTTGACGCCTAGTGACGTCTTATCTATTTTTACTGTGTGACATGCATGCCAGTATGCATAAGGAGGCATATAATGTACCTGTTTAATCAGTCTGTGTAGTTATCTTCCGTGAAGATGGTTTATAACTGAAACCGGTAGAAAATTGAAAAGTAATAAACAGCTGATGGTTTACAGTATGCATTTCCTCAAAGTTTTCATATGTTGTTTCTTCTCCCTATGAAATTTGGTGGGCTGTATTGTGTTGCAAGTAGAGCAGCAGAGACAGCAGAATGAGATGATCAGTGCAATAATTATATTATTAAAATTTATGTCTTATGTTGGGATCAAGAAAGTAAGTTAATATAAATTAGTCATTGGATGCAACTGGGTAATAAATCACCCAGGATACATAGCTAAAGGTAAGTCAGACAGACTTCATTTACTGACAAAAATAAAAAGTAATAATAAAACACCAGAATTACTCACTTGTGAATTCCAAACTACTATCAGCAGCACAATTAAAAAAATGGCTGTGTGTAACAAATTAAAATTAACATTAAAATGGATAAACAGGTTTTCATAAGCTTCTCATTGTTGTTGTCACTGCTAACTAACCCTTGAGGTGACTGAACAGTGGATGAGTGGAAATGAGAGATGAATCTTGGTATACACTGTGACAATTTCATAAAATGGTGATATGTATGGTGTCTGTCCTCTTGGACATGTCCAGACAAGAGACATCCCATGAGATTACAGCTGCTAACAGCAGTTGATCATCAATGGCAACATATGAAAATGTGTATCTGGGCTAATATGTGAACTTGGATCTCCTTCTTACTTGGCAGTTGTTCTAATCATTTATGCCAGCAGCATACATGCACTGTGCTTTCACTCAGTGGCATTATCTTGGAAAGACTCCTACCTAATGAATGTTCCCTCATGTCACACATTACTGGAATAATTCCATTAGTATTTATTTCCCAGTTGCTCACAACTTTGTTGAATCCTGCAAGGAGCTGGCTCTTAAAATGCACTTGCATGGAAAGGATGACTCTTTTAGTCAATGTAGGCATCAGAACAATGGTATATATGGTAATCACACACCACTACTGGCCATTTTGTTTTCTCTTTTACCCCCAGGCCGAATGAGGGAAAAACAAATGTTTGTATGTCTCTCTACAAACTCTCATTTCTTGTATCTTATCTTTTTAGTATCTTTCTTATCTTATCTTATCTTTTTAGTCTTATCTTGTATCTTATCTTTTTACTTTTAGGAAATTAATTTTCCAAAAATACTTAATTAAATACATTTTGTCAAAATAAATAAATAAATAAAATAAATAAAAATAAAAGAGTGAATCCCAAATGACTATATTGGGGCAATGTGAAAACCAATACTGTTCCAGCAAAACCAAAATGTTTGGTCACCCTATTTTTAGATGTTATAACCCAGGCACAACAATTTTCAGTTTTGGCACAATATATCACAAGAACTCAGTCTGTGGGTTTTTGCAACATCAAAATCATCTTCACTAAATTCTTGAATCCATTAACTGCATTACTGACTGTGACTGCTTTTTAAATAAGCATTGCTCAACAGCTGTGTAGATTGTCGCTGTGTTAAGAATGTTTGTTTTTAGAGTAAGAATAGAAAATTGTAAGAGATCAAACAATAAACATGATTATTATGTAATACATACTGTTTTGGCAGAAACACTTTCAGTGTGTGAGTTTTTAGTGCTTATTGTGTGTTATGTCAGTGATATCTATATGATGATCCTACAAAGAAGTATGGACTTAAATGGTGTGACGTGCTCTGATCTGCCATACATCCTTATCCCCCACCCCCCTCTATTTCATACATCTTCCCCTATCCCTGTTGCAGCTATACAGTGACCACTAGCAGCTAATGTCTTTAAATCCTTGTGTCTTGTTTCATCGTGGTTGCAGGGTCAAAATGGACATATCCTGAAGAACAGACATCACATATATATTTCTGACCACCCAAAATGCAACACCAAGAATGTATCCAATAAGCCCAGCAGTTGAGTCCCCTTTAAACACCCAACAACAACAACAACAACAACAACAACAATATCCAATAAGACAGTATGGTGCAATTTAGCATTAATGAACTATGACAGCAGACAACCAATGCCTGCCTTTGCTAACAGAACGTCACCTGCAGTGACTCTTCTGGGTTAATGACCGTTTTGGATGGACCTCTAGGTGATTGGGAAGTTGTGGCTTGGTCTGATGAGTCCCAGCTTAAGTTGCTAAGTGCTGATGGTAGAGTTCAAGTGTGATACAGGCCCCATGAAGCCAAGGAACCAAGTTGTCAACAAAGCACTGTGTAAGCTGATGGTAGCTCCATGGGCTGTGTTTACATGGTATGGACTGGGTCCTCTGGTGCAACTGAAGTAATCTCTGACTGGAAACAGTCATGTTTGGCTACTTTGAGGTAATGTCCCCAAACATCAATGGAATTTTTATGGATGACAATTGACCATGTCACCAATCCACAATTATTCACAATTGGGTTCAAGAATATTGTGGGATAGTTACAGCGAATGGTTTGGATGCCACTCAGATTGCTGGATATGAATGACATCATATATTCATGAGATCAGTTTGTGCCCAAAATTCTGCACAGGCAGACCTTTCACAGTTATGGATGATTATAGGGACCATATAGCTTGATATTTCTCCATGGAACTTCTAATGTCTTGATGAGTCCATGACACATCAACTTGCTGCACTTAACCAAGCAAAAGTAGATCCAACATGGTATTAGGAGGTATCACATGGTTTTTGTTACTTTATTGCATTGCTGTTTAATAGATTAACCTTGTAACAGATACTTTATTAAATATGGTATTGGCAAGATTTACTTGATCCCAACACAATTTTGGATAGAGTATTTGTTCCCAGCTACATGTCTGTATAGAACCTTTAAACAGTTTTCAACATTCAGAAAAATGTTTCTTATCTGGAGTAATTTTTGTAATTTCAGAAAAAGTCTTAAAGTGTATGCTACCATTTGAAAATGGAATCAGAAAATATATTAAGCTTCTATTATAAGACTAACTATAGGTAAAAGTTGAAAAAGTGTTCCAAGGTACCACAGTCTCCCCTACTACAAATGAGTATTAAAGGCTGTTTAGTGATATAAATACCTAGGGATTACGGTTATGAACAGCTTAAACTGCAAATATTACTCAGCAAATGTTGTGGAGAAGATGAACCAAATACTATGTTTTATTGGTACAAAACTTAGAAGATGTATCAGTTATATTAAAGAGATTCTCTATATAATGCTAATCCATCCTCTTCTGCATCCTCTTCTACTGCTGCATTGCATGGGACTTGTCCTCTTTTCTAATACTTCTGCATAGATCCTTGCCAGATTAGATTGCCAAAGGACAGTGAAAAAATTCAAAGAAGGGCAGCTCCTTCTTTTTATGTTTGCAAAATGGGGATGTCATGGATGTGACATGCGAGTTTTTGTGATAAGAAGGAAAAAGGAAGGAAGCTTGGGTTTACCATCCCATCAACAGCGTGATCATTAGAGAAGGAGTTTACGCTCGGATTTTCGGGGAAGGATGTGGAAGGAAATAAGTCATGCCCTTTGAAAGGAACCTTCACGGCATTTGCCTGGTGTGATTTAGGAAAATCATGGAAAACCTGAATCTGGATGGCCGGAGGTGGATTTGAACCACCATCCTCCCGAATGCGAGTCCAGTGTCTTACCACTGCGCCACCTTACTCAGTTTTTTGTGATAATCATTACAACTTAGGAGTTTTGCATTTGACAGCCTGCAACATACAATATGCCTAAACATAATATCTTTGCCAAATTTATGACTGGATCAAAGATATCTTAACAAGCAGAATGCAGCTGTTTATCCTAATTGGAGCGACTTCCTCAGGTGTTGAAGTAATATTCAGCCTGTCCCAGGGGAGTGTAATAGCACCATTAAACCTGTCTAAACCAGAATCCACCAGTCCTTGTCCCTCACAAACCTAGTACTGTGAAAGCACATATAAATGACACAGGCATCCCTGAGCCATCTCTGCACCTTCCACAAGGTATTGCTAATGAGTAATCCCTAGTGTATACATCTCTCAAACTGCTCTCCAGCACCCGGAGGAGTAATCCAGACACTGCCTCCACTGGCAGCAGTATTAAACCCTTATCCTACTCACAGTGGTCCTCTTTGTCAACTCCTCATAGTATCCAGACCTTGCCTAGCTGACCTTTTTGACTTCACACTTCCATCAAAACACCCTATTAACACTTCATAGTACCCAGAGCCAAAACAACCACAATATGCTGTGGTTCAGCTGTGAACCAAAAATCTGAAAGTGTCAGAATTTTCAGTCCTATCCAAGAGTCTCATCTTCAGCCCTACACCCAAGTTTAACCATATTTTACATTTTCAAAGACCTACTCATTCCCATGTCCCCTACAATGGAAACATTACTTTGCCACCAGTATCTACAACCAAAGCCAATACTGACCCCTACCTCTTCTAGTTCATACCATCATCAAATTGGGATCCCCCTTGCTCCCACCTAATCACCCCCTCTTCACCTTCCAGGAATTCCTCACCTCCAACTTTGTCTCGCCAGCCTTTCGCAAGTTCGTTACTGAAAACACCAAATTTTCAGCAATAGATATGACATCCATACACAGTATAAAAACAGAGCCTAACCTAATCATCATCCATGCAGACAATGGTTTCATTGCTATTGTGATGAATCACAGTGACTAATTGGCAGAAGGCTTTTGCCAGTTGTCTGACTCTTCCAGTTAAAAGTCATAATAGAATGATCCTGTTCCAAAAATCCAAAATTACTTCCAGTCACTAACAAAATCAGTTCGTCCTTCCCAAAACCTCTTCCTCAAATCCATCTCCCTCCCAAACACAACAATATCCCAGATACACACTTCCCACATGCTTGCAATAATCTACAAACCAAATAATCCTGGATGCCCAATTGTAAGTGGTCACTGTGGCACTTCCGGAAGAATTTTGTCTCTCATTCACCAACACCCAAGACTAGCTCCGCTAGAGTATTTTGTAGAAATTTTAGGTAAATGGGCGGAAAAGTTGCGATGTGAAAGAAGCAGGCAGTGAGGCACAAGTTCAGAGTCGGTGGCTCTGCAGGCAAGACCTGCATTCCAATACCGCAACAGCTTTGTGTATGAAGTATGTGACCCTTGGGCCACAGCTGGCCAGAACTGCAAACACAGCAATAGCCGCAGGTGTGTAATTACCAGGACAATACACCAAGTGTGTGTCGAAGTTGTTGACTTGTGCGTGACTTGAAACGGGGCTTTTTTGGGAAACACGGCCAAGCCGAGTGAAATATAAAGCATGTGTTCCAGAGCAGTCATCAGTTCAAGTTTGAAGTTCGCAGTCTGCAGCTCAGCTTGGAGGACACCATTGTGGCAGCAAGCAAGCAACTAGTAGTTGCAGCTTTGTGGTCATCGTCAGTGGTTCGCGGTTCATCTCCTGAGTCCGGACAACGGGCCATTCGAGAGGTCGGAATGATGTCATGTCGCAGTGACGGGCTGGCCATCTCGCCAGCCACCGGCAGCAATATTGATGTGACAAGATGGGGACAAGTTCCTGACCAGAGGACAGCGCCAGGGTTGAAACCATTCTCCCTGGGCACAGCAGCAGCATTGAAGGAGCCTTGTCACCACTCACCTGGCAGCAAGACATCAGCAGGGGGTGGCCGGCGATCAACGAGGGGGCAAGCGTTGTGGCTGTGCCATCGACTTTTGGAGGCAGCTGGCCTAACAGCCCAAGATGGCAGTGTCAGAGAGTAGTGTTATACCACCGAAGCACAACAGCACACCGCCGTCCGCAGTTACGCAGCAGATGCGCAACGTTGACAAACCCTGACACCATGTATATTAAAAAGCAATAAAACCATTTAACACTTGCCCGGACTCTCTGAAAACTGCCACAGTCTATCAGCAACCACTTCAATTGGTGGCAGAAGGCTCGGAACCAAGCCGAAGTATCATCATTACTCGTTTGGTGAGTTGAACATTAATGTTTTTCTTCATGATGGTCAGACAGCAGCATTATAGTTTCCGGTTATATGTGTACAGTGGTAGTGGGAGCTAGTGTTAGAAGCATGTAGGCAGTGTATTATGCAGGGTACGTGTGCCATTTATTTCAGTAAAATTTTTCGATAATGGGTCACAAAGATGGTGTAATGAGAGGTGTAGATGAACCAGAGGCGGTATGATTATTATTGGAGAAGATAGAGCAGTTTACTAACGATAACAATGATTTATGTCATGGATTAAGTGAAAGGGATGGTTTGGGAAATCAGTCCAAATGGCCCAGCCATGGTGCAGATCCAGTGGAAGCAGGGTTGATTGTTCCTTTTTTTGGTAAAGTTTCAGAAGATGTGTTATCCTTTTTAGACGATTTGTCCACAGCTGCTGAAATGGAAGGTTGGTCAGATTAGCAATTACTACAGGTAGCAAAATTGAGGTTATCGGGGAAAGCTAAATCTTTGCACAGAGGCGTTAAGGAATGTGAAAACCTTCAAAGAGTTGAAACAGGGTTTGTTGCAATGATATAAGAAGCAGAATAGAACTAGGGTTTTTGGGAAAAGTTAACATCTATGGTAAAAAGGGCTAATGAAAGTATGGAGGACTTTGCAGATAGGATTAGATGAGTAAATTTAAATACTTGTGAGTTAGGAATTGGTGACGAAGTGAACAGAGTTTTGTTAACAGGAAGCAGAGCAGAGGGCTCTTGATACTTTTTTAGGGGGTATATATACTTGCCGAGATGTCAAGACGGGGTCGATCAGGTACATCAGCCGATCTGCATGTGGCATTAATGTTAGCAACAGAATATGAGGAGATTGTCATAGCTACTGGGGTGCAAAGTAAGCAGAATATTTTTTCCACAGATGAGAGGTGTTTTTCTTCTAGCCATATCGGTCATGTGCGGGTTAACGGGCATCATCAGCGTCAAACAGGATTTGATAATTTTAGGAAAAACAGGGAGTACCACAGCAAATGTTAAATGCCAAAGGGAACTCCCAGTCTGCTGTGCGGTGTTCCCATTAAAGGCAGATGCTTCAACAACGAATGCAGAGGTGGAATGTGCGCAAGTCGGAATAGTTGATGCGACTAGGCATAAATTTTTAATGGGCACAGGGGCACATGTGTCAGTCGCTGGTAGAGGTCTAGTGGGTCATAGGTGGTTGCAGCCACCACGATACAAGTTACGTGCAGTAGGACATAATGATGTGGAGCCTTTAGAATCAATGGAGTTGTGTTTTTCTGTTGGGGGAATAGAGTTTAAGCAGTGGGTAGAAGTAGTCCCACATGTGGCAGTAGGCTATTGCATTATTCTAGGGTTAGACTTTCTGCATAAACACTATGCCAAAACTGACCTTCGGTGGCATCAGGTGGAACTTAGTGGGAAATCATTTCAGCTAGGAGAAACTGTTGTTAGCACTGAACTGTCGCAAGGGGCATCCACAGTCCAGGACAACCCACCTAAACTGCAGACAAGTGCATTAAGGATCAATTTGCATAGTAATATTCCAGCTGGAGCAGAAAAGTTATTTTGGATGAGTGTATAGCCCGAGTTTTTGGTAGGGATCTTGTGTATAGTGGAACCTTTAGAGCAAAATGATGTGTTAGATAGTGCACAATGTTTTGTGAAATGGAGTATTGTATGTGTACAAGAGGTAAATGGGGAAAGAGTGGTACCTGTTGTAATTGATAATTTTGGAAGTGGAACTTGTGAAGGGATACACTGAGATAGCGAGACCATTAGCTAAACTGCTGAAGAAAGGAGTGAAATTTGTGTGGACCAACGAGTGCCAGACTACTATCAAGAGGTTAAAGGAAGCATGAGTAAATAGTCCTGTGTTAGTCTTTCTGGATTTTGAGAGGGAGTTTATTTTATCATGTGACGTATCTAACTATGTGGTGGGAGTTGTTTTGGGGCAAGTAATTGATGGAGTTGAACATCGGGTAGCTTATGAATTTAGCGGAGCAGAACTATTCAACAACGTAAAAGGAAATGTTGAGCTTGATTTATGGGATCTCTTACTTTTTTTGTTACCTGTATAGAAGAAGGTTCAGGGTAGTGATGGACCATGCAGCGCTTAAGTGGCTTTTGAGAGTAAAGGACCCACCTAGTAGGCTGATGAGATGGGCCTTGCAACTGAGTGAATTTGATTTCCAAGTGCAACACAAACTTGGGAAAAGTCACAGAAAAGCGGATGCTTTGAGTTGTAAAGTAGCAGCGATTCAAGTCTTAGGCCAAAGCCTTGAAGAATGGCAAGCTGCGTAAAATGCTGATGAGGAGTGTAAGCAATATCGTGTTCAGCCACAATTCAGCATGTGTGATGGGTTGTTATGCAATATGACAAGGAATCGGAGGGTTGCGGAACGTTATTGGTGGCGTGGAAGGAAAGAGGATGTGGATCACTATGTTCGAAATTGTGTACCATGTGCACAAAGGGCATATTGTAATCAGGGGTAAGTGTTAATACAGAGGTTACCAGAGGCTTCAATTCCTTTCTTCATTATTGGGGTGGACGTAATGGGGCAGTTTAATAAAATGTCAGCGGGTAGCCATTTTGTGTTGACGATCATAGATCATTTTTTTAGGTTCCGTGGAAATGATTGCCATACCAGACCAATGGGCATAACAGTAGCACAGGCAATGGTGAACAACTGGATATTGAAATTTTAGGTTCCAGAAGCTGTAATTACGGATCAAGGTATGTGCTTCATGCCTGATCTTATGAAGGAGTTGGGCCAGCTGTTGAAAGTGAAGAAATTATGAACGACCCGCTACATCCTCAATTGAGTTGGAGAACACAATGTGTGCATCAAATGATAGGTAAAATGTTGAGCCATTATGTGAACGCTCACCACAATGACTGGGACTTGTATCTGCAATTAGTAACAGCCAGTTATAACTCGAAAGTTCATACCAATATGAGGTTGTCACCTTATGAGGTCATATATGGGAGAAAGATGGCATCTCCTTTCAATTTGATCAAAGCGAGAGGAGTGAAAAATGTTCGAACAGTGAAGGAATTTACCAAGAGGGTAAGAGAAATATGGCAGCATGTGCGAAGACCAAATACAAAGGCCTTGGAACGGTAGGAGGGAGCAGTAAGACACAAGAGAACTTTACTGAAGTATAGAATTGGGCAATGGGTGGTGTTATCTTGTCCTTACAGCCTAAAGGAAAAACAAAAAAGTCTATTACAAATTCTTGCGGACCTTATCAAGTAGTGGAAACAACTTCACCTGCCAATGTTAAGCTGCAACTGCCAACTAGATCGATCATTAATCATGTCAGTAGGTTGAAACCTATCAAGGGGGAGGAACTGCCCACTAGATCGATCATTGTTCATGTCAGTAGGTTGAAACCTTTCAAGGGGGAGCTGGATTTAATTGTGAATTTGACTGGACCAGTCAAACATAAAGCAGAGAAAAAGAGAAAGGTGAACAAAAATCGAGTTGTAGATAAAGAAATAGTAAGGGATGTACCTTATAGTTTAAGATCTAGAATGGAGAGTGGTTATATTATTTTCTTTGATTTCTTGTGGGTTTATGTTGATATGGGGGATTGTACACTTTCTGTTTTTTTGGAAGGGGGAGGGACAGTGATTGCAATCCTTTTCCCTAGGTCCCTGTGCATCGGGAAAATGGGGGTCGGATGGATCGTGGCCTTCCTTCTCCTCGCCAGTGTCAGTAATGCTGCAGCACTGATGATGCAGCGTCTGGAAGGAGACATATTATTTTTGAAGCAAGAGGATGTCGTTATTACGAGTCATCAGCGGTCGCTACAGATAGTGTTGAACATATGGAATTTAAGGAATGAGGTGAATAGGTTAGAAGAGTCATTCACGGATTTGTGCTGAGTAGCGAAAGGTAAGAGTGTACTGAAGGACGTTTAGGAGACTGGAAGCGTACAAGCAATTTCTGGATCGCATGCGGCACCTAGGACATTGGTGCGTAGGTAGAGAGGATGGCTGGATGCAGGGGAGAAGTTGTTAAAAACAGTGTTTGGAGTAGCGAATGATGATGATATGCGGGAATTGAATAGGACAGTTGCGGTAATCCAGGAAGAAGTTCAGGCTAGTAGGTCTTTGGCAGAATTTCACACTACGCAGATAGGTAACTTGGAGCAAAGTGTTCTGAATAATATGGGGAATTTTAGGATATTAGTGGGTGAAGTCATGGAGTATGCCAAAGCATTGGTGAATACACTGAACTACGACATGGGGGTGTTGCAGACTTGAGTGGATTTACTATACACCAGGGTTGTAGTGGTAAGGCTGTGGCAGTCTTTGGCAGATGGGGTATGGAATGCTATGGTGACAGAGAGTTTGGAGGAGGCAATGCATCATGCGTTACAAGGGCAATTAAGTTCTGCGTTATTGACACCCAAATGGTTTATGGAGGGAATAAGAAAAGTGGAGAAAGAGTTACTGGCAGAGTTGAAGTTAATCATGAAGCCCGAGGGAAGAAATGTGCCATTCTACTAACACATAGGAACAGTCAAAGTGAAGACGGATAAGACAAAAGTGTTTGTGTCTGTGCAATTCCTGGTAGTAGGAAAACGGGGGTAGTTCCAGTGTTTTACAGTGCGTACCTATCCAATCCATTGGGGGTGCCCTAAGCAAGTATTTGAAGTTTAGGACAACTAATATACTACTAGTAATGGGTGATGGACATCAGCATGTGGTAGGAAGAAGAGCTGCATCATTGCAGGAGAGGAATAATAACAGTGTGCTGTGCAAGACAAGTTCAGACAGGGGATGGTACATGGGAAATACATTTATTCAAAGGAAAAACAGGAGGAAGCAATTGCACTAGGGATGTGTCTCAGCCTAGCACGTATTTTCAGAAAACAGGGAATCACTGGATTTATGCTGTAGCATGTGAGATGGTAATAGTGGCAAGCTGTTATGAACAAGGAAGGCTTGTTGAGGCAAAACACATAGAATTAGGCAGCAGTGGGTTACTAATTAATGGGACCTTATGGGACTTGGTGGGACCAACATTTTGTTTGCCAGCAGTTATCACAGGGACAACTACATTAAACATTACACATCCACAGCTTTATTGGCCAGATGTGAGTGTAGAGATACTGCCAGTGCAGAATCTAACATGGGTGAATAACACTTTGCAACCTGAACTTATATATTCCCTGGATAATCTTATAGCTGGGCAAGAAGGTCGTATTACCATGGAACAGTTGTTGCAGCATGTACATGGGTTTAGAGAACAGCAACAAAGAACCACCATAATGATCAGTGTAGCTTTACCAGGTACTATTGTAGGCCTTGTTTTGTTATGCTCCATCTTTGTGTTCTTAAAGAGAGCGACGAGTAGGGAACCAATACCTCATGAAGTACAAATCCCCATAGACTGGATCCCACGAGCATGAACATTGAGACGTAGTGGATGGAATAAACTTCTGAGATAGTGTTCAAGTGGAGAGGTGTATGCATGCGAGAGTCAGCTGTCATTGGACACATGTGATACAACTGATGCAAGGATACGTGACATAGGTGAAGTGCCTGACTGTGTGTGGTCTAGAAAAGGAGGCCTACAGGTGAAAACCTAGGGGGCCAGGTTTCTTAGAGGGGAGGTCAGTGTAGGGCCACTAGAGTATTTTGATATTTTGTAGAAATTTTAGGTAAATGCATGGAAAAGTTGCGGTGTGAAAGAATCAGGCAGTGAGGTGCCAGTTCAGAGCCAGTGGTTGAGGCAAGACTCGCCTTCTGATACTGCAACAGCTTTGTGTATGAAGTATGTGACCCTTGGGCCGCAGCCAGTCAGAACTGCAAACATAGCAACAGCCGCAGGTGTGTAACGACCAGGTCAATACACCAGGCGTGTATTGAAGTTGTTGACTTGTATGTAACTTGAAACAGGGTGTTATGGGAACAACGGCCAAGCCGAATGAAATATAAAGCATGTTTTCCAGAGCAGTTGTCAGTTCCAGTTCGCAGTCTGCAGCTCGGCTCGGAGGACATCAGTGTGGCAGCGAGCAAGCAACTACTAGTTGCAGCTCAGTGGCCATTGTCAGCGGTTCACGGTTTATCTCCCGAGTACGGACAACGGGCCACTCGAGGTCGGCATGACGTCATGTCGCAGTGAGGGGCTGGCCGTCTGGCCACCCACTGGCAGCAGCATTGATGCGACGAGATGGGGACAAATTCCAGAACCGGAGGACAGCACCAGCGTTCGAACGATTCTCCCTGGGCACAGCAGCAGCAGCATTGAAGGGGCCTGATCACCGCTCATCTGGCAGTGAGACATCGGCGGGGGGGGGGGGGGGAGGGGGCAACCGGCAGTCAACGAGTGGGCAAACAGCGTGGCTGTGCCATCAACCTTTGAAGGCGGCTGGCCAAACAGCCCAAGACGGCAGTGTCAGCGAGAAGTGTTATGCCACCGAAGCACAACAACACACCGCCGTCCGCAGTGATGCAGCAGATGCATGATCAGAACTAATCTCGGCAAACCCTGACACCATGTATATTGAAAAGCAATAAAACTATTTAACACTTGCCTGGACTCTCTCTAAACTGACACAGTCTATCAGAAACCACTTCAAGACCTCCAACCATCTGTTAGAAAACTAGCCTCCATAATGAAGAATACAAACTACTTCATTCAGTGACTCTGCACCATCCCTTTACCTCCTGCATCCTTATTTGTCACTGTTGGTGCCACTTCTCATTACATCAACATTGCTATTGCCCTTGGCCTTGCCACTCTTGAATCTACATCTCCTAAAGCCATTTTGATTCCAAACCCACTAATTTGTTCCACATATGCCTTATTAACAATATATTAACAAACATCTTCTCCTTTGAAGGGAATATATATAATCAAATCTGTGGCACATACATTGGCACCCACATGGCAACCTCCTATACCAGCCTGTTTATGGGTTGCATAGATGTAACTTTCCTGGCCTCCCAAAACTCCAAACCCTTGGCTTGGATCAGGATCATTGATTAAATTTTCATTATTTTGATTCAAGCTCACACCTTACGCACATTTATTCACAGCTTCAACACCTTCCCTCCCATCATTTTACCTGGTATTATTCAACTTGGCATGTCACATTCATGTATGTTAACATCTACGTCACTGATGGCTCCATCCACACCTCCGTCCATATTAAACACACCAACCACCAACAGTACCTGCATTTTGTCAGTTTGCATCCTTTACACATCAAAAAATCCCTCCCATACAGTCTGGCTACCCCAGACAAACAGCTCAATCACATCCTCTGTCAGGGCTTTGACTATCTACTATGGTGCCTTTTACCTAAGATCCTCCTCACTCCTAAAGTTGTGTTCCATTGCCCACCCAACAACCGCAACATCTTTGTCCATACCTACATCACCTCCAGTCCCAAATCGTTGCACTTCCAAACCAAACAATTGCCACCGATTTCATTGCATGATCTACCCAATCCACCCAACCAGCACTTTCTACTTCAGTCCATCACAGACTTATTCTGCCATAGCAAAGACTGGACCACATGTGAAAGCAACCATGTCATATACCAATTCTACTGCCGTCACTGATCAACTTATTATATTGTTTTGACTGTCAATTATCTGTCCTTCAGAAGGAATGTACACTGTCAGACTGTGGGCAACCCTGTGACACAACATAAAACTGAGCATAAATGCTTGTTTCTAAAGCTGCTTCATAACCTAGGCCATCTGGATCCTGACTCCCATCACTAGCTATTCTGAACTGTACAGATGGGAGTTACAATACATTCTTCAGTCTCGAAATTATTCATCCCTTGCTGTATGATAAACTGCTGTCCTCACACCCCCTCATTCAGCAGTTCCCTCTCCCTCTGTCCTATAACTTCATGTCTCATTCCCTGTCAGCTATGCTGTTTTCCCCTTCTCTGCTCCTCCTCCTTTCGCTCCTTCTCTCCCACCTCACTGTGTTCCACAGTTGCATCTCATATCTCTTCCACCAATCTAGTACCTGCATAGAACTCATGTGGATATGAGTTGTGCCTATCTGATACTATGAATATGTGTGTATAACAATGGCAACCTATTCTCAATGTATTTTGATTTTCTAACCTGGACTTTTATTGTGTTTTTTATAACATTTGTTTTGAAACTCAGCCTGTAATCTTATGCTGATGAAAATGAGTGTTATACATGAATTAAACTTTATAACCCAAGTATAATTTGAATTCTTGCAGGAACTTCCAAGTACAGAGGAACCAAATATTTTGTATTATATGCTCCAATGTTTGCACATTTTGTGCTTACATGGTGATGCTTTAACCAAAGCAGCAAAGGACCAGCCAGGTTTCCTCATATGGTGTCAAGAAAATCTTACAATAAAAAAGTAAGTTTAATAGTAATTTTACCAATGTGCAAGTGATTGCAGTTGAAATGAATAAGACGTAGTGTCTACTTTTAGATATTAACTGCTTCAGATACATAGATATGTCTATGAGGACAAATAAGAAAGTATTTGCCTCTATTTTTAAGCAAAATTACAACTGTAAATGCAAAATCAACATATTACTTCCCAGCATTGGACCTTTCTTGGATCAGACCAGCCTTATCTGCTGTTAGCTTCACCACATAACCCTTCTGTCAGTTGTTAAAGTTGTTGGTTGTGCTACACACATCTGATTGACTGACACTAAAATTTCCTGCATGGAGTGCAATGGTGAAAGCAGATTGGCATATGCACATCATAGTCATTTCCTAGAAATTTGACATATTTTATGGGAGCGCATATGACATCATTCAAAGGTCCTTAGGGTACCAGAAGGTTTTGTGTTGGTGGAGGCCTGAGCAGTTGGGTGACATGATGAAAGACAAATGAATGATGTCTTCACTGAATCATCTGAAATGGTATTGCTACTGTCAATGAAATGTGTATACTGCATTTCAACCTAGAATCTGAGCATGAGAGCATAGTTTAGAAACATACGGGTTTGCCTAAAAAACATTATGTTCAGCGTCACCTGTTGGAAAAGTGATGTTAACAGCCTTCTGGGATAGCCATGGACCACTCCGGCTGATGCCACAAGTTGCAACCATCAATGATGACAGCTATTGTTCCACATTGTCATGTCTGAGGCTGCCACCAAGTGAAAGTGCCAAGGGATTCTCAATGTCTATAATGTGATTCTGCTCCATGACAATGTGAGACCACATGTGGCAATCAGAACTGCTAAAAAGCTTCAGGAATTTCACTAGGAGATTATGGACCTTCCACCATACAGTCCAGACTTCACTCCTAGTGATTTCTACATTTTTGGACCACTGAAGAGCAGGGCCATCTTTATGATATTGCGCACCGGGGTGCAAAAAAATTAGGTAGCGCCCTTCCCCCCCCCCCCCTCACTCTTGCGACTAAAAGGAGGAAAAAGAAATAATGTTTATGTTCCATATCTTTTATTTAATATTAACATAAAAATACAGAAACATTTTCAGACACTGAATTCAATTATTCTGGCTTTTAAATCGTCAAACATTTTTATGATATCATCTTTTTTGAAATCTACTTTTGATTCAGTACTTATGTCCGCCAAATTTGTTAGCCTATCTTGGGTCATGGTCGATCATAAATGTTTTTTTTTTTTTGTTTTTTTTTTTTTTTTTTTTAATATGAAAAATTATTTTTCGCCTTCTGCTGCTGTCACAGGAAGTGTTACATATATGGACAAATATGATAACACATACATTAAATTATTTGAATAAATCAAATTTAGCACCGTGGCCTGTAGGTGTGACGTAGGCATGGCCAGCTGTGAGGCCTTGTCTTGTAGGTAGTGTTGCCTAAATACCTAGGAATAACAATTAGGAATAACTTAAATTGGAAAGAGCAAACAGAAAATATTTCAGGGAAGGTGAACCAAAGGCTATGTTTCATTGTCAGAACACTTAGAGGATGCAACAGTTCTACTAAAGAAACAGCCTGCACTACACTTGTGCATTCAATTTTGGAGTATTGGGGGATCCCCACAAAGTGGGACTGACAGACATTTTAGATAGAGTTAAGAGAAAGGTAACTCGTTATTCATTGCAGCGAGATTTATTTGAGAAATTTCTTTCACAAACTTTTGCTTTTGAATGCAAACATATTTTATATAGCGCCTACCTACAGAGGGAGACATGATAATTGCGATAAAATAAGAGCAATCAGATAAAAAATGGAGAGATTTAGGTGTTCCTTTTTCCTGTACACTATTAGAGAAGAGAACGGTAGAGAAATATCATAAAAGTCATTTAATGAACCCTCTGCTGTGCACTTCAATATGTGTTGCAGGGTATTTATGTAGATGTAGATATATACAGTGCAGTTGGAAAGTCATGCACACTAAAACCAAATGTGCCTGTAAATAAGAACTTCATTACATTAATTTGATCAGCCATTACAAAATACTATTACAAATATTATTGATAACAAACAAAGATGCCAGTGTAATGGGTAGAGATTACATGACAACTGTAGTATTGTATAGTTCATTACTTGGTAAACATGCTGTTTTTCCATGAGCAATTTTTGTTGTCTGCCTGTGTTTTGCCAGTTATTCCTATGCATGTGTTTTAGATGCATTTCAAGGAAATATCCAGATAATGCAGTGCCAAACAATTCCACAATAATAAAATTAATTTCCCATTTTGCAAAAATTGGATCAGTTTCATAAATGAAAAGAACCAGGAGCCATTTTGATTAAAGTTAATTCTGTCTTGGTGAGAAATGTATACTGCATGGCCCTGAAAACTTTTGATAAAACTGTCTGTCCAATCTCAGATTGCATTTGGTAGTATTCAGAAAGAATTTTTTTTACCTATCATGTTTGTAATGTACAATAATTCAAGGTACTGGGAAAATAAAAGCATCTAGCATACTTTTACTTGCTTTCAGTCATTTGTTGACATCAGTGGAAATGCTGAAATTGATGTCATTTTCTTGTAATAAGGCATGTTTCACCTTAGATAAACACATGAATACTCAAAGCAAAATGACTTTGTGAACTTGAAATCCATGTCTTTCATAAAACACCCTGCACTGCCATAAGATCACAGAATGGTGTGCTATGTGTGCTGTACCACTTCATTTATTAGTGAGCATCAATTTCTTTGGCACTATGGTGATGAGTGGTTTGTAACAATATATCATTATACACTTCACTTTGCTTCTTGAGGCTGATTTGCAAAACAATTTTATCACCTTGTACCTACTATGCCTGGTCACAACACTAAACATGAACAATAGGTGGCGGCATTTCCATTTGCCATGTTGTAATTCATTACACTGCAGATGATTAGTAATAGCATATAGAATTGCACGGAAAAATATCTTTTTGAGAATAGTTGGTATCAGAAAATAAACAATTACTGATCTGTCTTCCAATATGTTTGTGGTAATAATCCTAACAAAATATGTTTTTCTTGTAGCCTGTGGGACCTCTGCAGTGCTGAGCACTCACATATATGTCAAGTATGTGTACCACTTTTACTTCATTGTGTTACACTACCTTCAGGATCTGATGTTTTCTGGCCCATTGTTCAAAGGGAATTTCAAAGTGCTGACTGGAGAGTGAGATTTGTGGCAGGTATGTTGAATACTGTTTAAAATATGTAAATGACATTTATAATCACAAATATTCCTCAAATGAGTTTTTTTTTTATAATAAAATAATGTGTTCTATTAAACCTTATAACAATTCCAAATGTACCATGTCTCAGAATATTTAAATTATTTTTCATAAAAGCATTCAATTCAGGCTGAAAATTTATATTTTTAATTTTCTTTGATAACTGAAACCAGACCACCACTTATAATAAAGGATTAGTTCAACTTTACATGGCATGTGTAGCTTATCTCAATATTAAGACCTAAGCACTGTGAAGAATGCTCATCCACCTTCTGAATGAATATCTTCCCTCATCCAACTTCATAAAGCAGTTTAGAGTAATAAGCAATATATTAACTGAAATGCAAAGTATTTTTTTCATAATGGTGAGAACTGAGATTCAACCTATAATATCATTAAGACAGGTAGCTGCTGAGGTGTGCTCTTCTCTTAACTTTCAATTACAGATATTTTTGCAATCATTACTGCTACTATAAGTATATGGTTCTAACAACAATAACAAGCTGTAATAATGTGGAGTTTACATATACAGAGATACAGGTAGTATATAGATTCCTTCTTTATTTCCAATCTATGATTATAAGATATAGTCTTCAGACCAGTTAAAGGTACAACAAAAGGTCAACATTGAGTTTGGATAACAATGTAAAGTACAGATAAGCAATATATTAACTGAAATGCAAAGTATTTTTTTCATAATGGTTAAAACTGAGATTCAAAAGCATGAAGACTCAGCTGAATTCTGGAAGCTGGAATAACATTGAAATAAAGTCTAAAATTGAGACAAAATCGTATCACTATAAGGAGTATTCATATCTGGCTATTCATCATTGAAGAACTTTTCAAGTCTGTTGCAATTAACCCTATAGCTGGCGCCACCGAGCATGTGGTTGGTCGGGTCATGCACGCCCTTGAGGCCGCCTAATGCCCACAACTGCACTATTGTGCTTACCAATGGCCTGCCATCTGCTGCTCAGCCCATCACTCGGCCGACCTTGCCCTATGCTAAATATTTCTGGAGCCAGGGCAGTTGCGGCACTCGGCCGACCTTGCCCTATGCTAAATATTTCTGGAGCCAGGGCAGTTGCGGCTATGTCTCCTTCTGAGTGTGATCATCGACACTCAAAGTACACTATCATCATACTTCCTCCATGGCAGAAGAATTACTGCAGATGAATTACTGAACAGACAGTACATGCATTGAAACTGCTTATGGGTCATTCCACTTCAAATAAATACATTTTGAAACATTTTCCCGATTCACTAAAACGGATTTTGAAGTAATTTTATATGAACATTCTCATATGTCCACTATGAACATTGGTGAAATTTAACAACCGTCAATGTTAAACTGGATGTGATATAGTCACTCGTTTGACTTCATGTGCGACAATGTGCAGAGTGAGCATGAAATTCTGGGGAATTTAGACTGTTATATCTTGGTTAATTTTTTCTTTTGAACCATGTTCCCGCACATGCAGGGTCGGCATTGTTAATCAGATTTGGCGTGTTAATAGCTACAGGGTGGCTGGCCGGATTGTTATATCTCGGTTAATATTTTGTTACAATATATTAAAAATGGTTATACTGTACAACTATATTTATTATCTTAAGAATAATAAAGAGAAGAATTTTATGAGCCATATTCAGCCAAAACGTATGAAGAAAATTCACTATAAAAAATCAGCACCAGAAAAAAATCTCGAAGTTTGGATTCTTATATCTCAGGGACTGAAAGTATGACGAAACAATGTTCTCAAATACAAAGTTTCATTCATGTACATCTTTCCCATAGCGAGTAAATTTAGTTCAAATTTGCAGATCAAGTGATGATAGTTAAACATTACTAATGTTCACACCTTCTGAATATATTTTCCATCCATCTGTTTGATCCAGGCTTTGGACCAGCACTAGTGAAGTTAAAAATAATTTTTTTGTCATTTTTTTCCTTCTTTAATTTTCTCTTCATTTTTGCTTTCATGTACTTTAAAAAGATTTCATTTTGCTGTGTGATAATCGACAGTTCATATATATATATATATTTTATGATAACCCTTGAAACATGGCACCACACACAAACATACATTGCATGTTTTGCACTCATACCTGGTTTCTCAGTGCATTTTCTACTTCAAGCAAACTTCACATCTTTGCATTGACCTACTTTACTTTGAATGCTAGTTCTCATTTGTATTGGGAAAATGATCCCTGGTAAATCGCAGAGGATTCTCATCATCAGAGTGCCTCCCTCTGCGAGCTTTCCTCCCTTTTGTGGCGTATGTTTCAACAAGTTCTCTTACCAGGACAGATGAAATTTTGTTATTGGCATTTTTCGTCCTGTTACTTCTCTGAGGAGGGCATGGGCATGCACAGATGTAATACATGGAAGAAGAACTTCTTATGTCATTTTGCCATCTTTTGCACTGATTTGACTGAACTCTGTAGCATGACAGTAAAGTCAAATGCCCCCATACTCGCATTGTAATCTGCAACACATTGTGATTTCATGTGTCTTTTACCAATTTTTCTGTCTGTCTTCTGCAGTATTATATGTGGTCAACATTCCCACTTCTCTTTTATCACATCATTTCATGTCATAGAGCATGTGTCTCTGTTGCAAATATGGTTTTAGCAGTGTCGCTACTATGTCGCCACTTGTCCCCAGGTTGTGAAAGACAATTTCAGTTGTGGTGTCTGTTTACACAATGAAGTCCATTATGTAGCCAGTCTGACAGTCACACAGCACGAACGTTTTAATTCCAAACCTCCTTCGTTTGGATGGAATAAATTATTTGAAAGACAATTGCCCTTTGAAAAGCAAGAAACTTTCATCAATGCAGAGCTTTTGGTACTGGTGAAAAGTGCTGTGGAATGTTGTACGAACTGTATCAACAATTTTTCTAATTTTAAATAGTCTGTCTCCGTGAAACTTACTGGCAGATTAAAATTGTGTGCCGGATACGGGACTCGAACCTGGGACCTTTGCCTTTTGTGGGCAAGCGCACTACCAACCGTGCTATCCCGACATGACTCACGATGCCGCCTCACAACTTTACTTCTGCCAGTACCTCGCCTCCTACTTTCCAAACTTCACAGAAGCTCTCCTGTGTACCATGCAAGACTAGCACTCCTGTAAGAAAGGATATGGTGGAGACATGGCTTAGCCACAGCCTAAGGGATGTTTCCAGAATGAAACTTTCACTCTGCAGCGGAGTGTGCGCTGATATGAAACTTCCTGGCAGATTAAAATTGTTTGCCGGAACCGGGACTCGAACCTGGGACCTTCACCTTTCGCGGGCAGAGTTATTGCTAAAATGAAGCATTCTTAGAATTAAGAGGAAGCTGTCCCTGGGCATTATTTTGCTGAAAATTGGAGTGTTCAAGGGGTTGTCTCTGGACCAATAGTTGCTAATTTTCAATTTCTCCACTTAGGCCATGATGAAATAAACAGCAACAAAAGAATACAGTTCCTCAAATTCCATATCTTTCCACCTTGACAAATGTGATTGCTCCAATTCTGGCGTATTTTGCTTCATGTATAAGTAAAATCTATTTGTTTTAACTGCAAAAAATTTCATCAGACATTCCATTAAAAATAATGGGAAAAATGACAGAATGCTTTAATGGGGTACAGCAGTTCATGCTGCTTCCACATATTGCCAAAGTTGAAGTAGTTGGTGAATCCTGGGCCAGTTGTTCCACAATCATCAACAAGATGTTTTTGATAGGCAAGAGATTGGGAGAACAGGGATGGTAAGGCAGGAATATAATCAGTTGGATAACAAATAAGTCTTGACCCTTAGATGCAATTATGGGCACCGGGAGGGGGGTGCAAGGGGGTGCACTTGCACCCCCCTGGCTTGGAAGAAAACAAACTGAAAGAGATGTAGAAATAAAATTTCATAATTGTATTATATTCCAGCATAAGCTTTGGTGCAATTTACTGTCTAAAAAGACTCCTGAGGCGTCTAGGCTGTTATCCAAAAGTGTTCATTATCTTTTAAATGATTTCAGTGTCCTCTTTTACCCTTTTTTTCTGTGAACACTGAGCATGCAGGGAGCACTTAGCCTTGCATACCAATTCTAGACAGATTCCACATCTTGACATGTCGTAAAGCACTAAATTTACCCTCTATGCTACATATCGTTGCTGGAATAGTTAGGACAATCTTTATCGCCCGATAGAGCACTGAGGCTTGTGCAATCAAATCTGCATACTAAATGGACTTTAAGGTTAAATTAGTCGCATCGACTTATACAAATTCATAACACATCATAGACTCAGCAACAAAATTTTGTAAAAAACTTCCGTAAAAGTTCCATATATGTTCTGCAATGACTATAAAAGTAGATTTGTCTAATTTTCTTAAATTTTCTGGATGCAGCTACATAACCGAGAATGCTCATTTGTGGGTAGATGAAAAATTTTATCTCAGGGAAGAGGTGATAGAGTCTAAGTATGAGATGAAGATAGATATTCTGAAGAAGTGTTGCACACTTTCAAATGGTTGATTTGATCTGTACATTTGTTTTGACACCAATCTAGGACTTTTAAATTCTGGGAAATTTTATAGCTTTCTCAAAGATGTTTCTAAACTCTGTCAAGGTATTATAACGGTTAGATTGAATTGTATTTCTCAGCAGTTATTAAGAATGTCACAATATACGTTGGAGTTGTTGTAGTCGTGTAGAACTGATACACTGTGGTTTTAGTTTTAAAGTTTGATGCATTGTGGAAAGCCAAAGCTTGTACAATATTAATAAAGTTCTCAGAAAATATTTCCAACGTCTAAAAAAAAAAAAAAAAAAAAAATTAATATATGGCATGCACAGTGAAAGAAAATGGCTGTAGGGTATCGGTTAGTAATAATTTTCTGGATGCTATTTATGTTTAAATAGTTAGTTTGTAGAAGACTGCAATTTGGATTTGAACAAACGACTAACAAGTTTGTTCAAATCCAAATTGCAGTCTTCTACAAACTAAATAATAGTTTTCAAAATGTGATTCTTCAGTTTCTCCCGGCGTATTTGATGATCAAACCAGATCCGTGTACCAGATTCCATGTCAGTGTGGAAAGTCATATATTGGACAGACGATGCGTACCGTCGAGGCACATACCGTCGCAGAGGCACACACGATTGATGTATCCGAGCAAGTTGGCGGTCGCTGAACATTGTTTGTCGGAGAATCACGCCATGGAGTATGAACACACTAGGATTCTGGTACAGACGTCGAGA
Source organism: Locusta migratoria (assembly GCA_026315105.1). Classification (NCBI taxonomy): domain Eukaryota; kingdom Metazoa; phylum Arthropoda; class Insecta; order Orthoptera; family Acrididae; genus Locusta; species Locusta migratoria. The sequence continues at coordinate 347,260,582 of CM048755.1, forward strand.
TACTGGGACTGCGTCGTTAGAGAGGCTATTGAAATTCGCAGAAGGGATGACCTCATAAACCATGACTCTGGCTATAATCTTAGCAAAGCTTGGGAACCAGCGATTGGGTTAATTAAGAGTAAATCTAGCAAACGTAACGAAGTGACGACCACGGCGGACAGAGCCCTCACACCGACGTCTTCTCAGACGCCGGCGCAATCGGTTCCACTGCGCGGCCACGGCGCAGGGCGCGGACCGCGGAGGGCTCGCTCCGCGGGCCGAGGGTATTTAAATGGCCCGCTACCGGGCTAGAACCCAGTTCCCTTCGAGCAGCCGTAGTGTGCGGATCTCCGTGCCGGCGCGTTTCCATGAGCTCAGTCCGTCAGTTCACCTGATGATGGCGACATGTATGATCGCCGAAATATTGTGCCCTTTGGACACTATAGACCGGCAGTACACCCATGGATATTTTGATCAGTTTTCAAAATGTTTCTTGTATTCAATTTTTGGAGCGGTACATATCCAAAAAGTTCTTGACAGATTATTGGCTGTTTGGTACCTTTGTCACAATGCAAATAGCAGACTCCTATTAATAATTGTTCTGTACCAATAATATTGGCAGTCTCGCCAGCTGACACTGAAAAAGCAAATGCTTGCTTCAACTTCTCAATTATTTTGCTTTTTAGAACATCATGGCAAGTCTCACTCAGTTAATTTTGAATTTGATGAGATATGTACAATGAGTTTATCCATCCTGAATCTAAATGAGTTTTCAAAATCTCGTCCCCAGACTCAGCTCGGAAATGAAGGAGATCTGTGAAAACTGAACCATCATCAACTATCTCATGAAGTTGTACATCATTCTGCACTCAAAATAAAATTGTTGATATAATAGAGCAAAGTTTCACATGGTTTTGTTCAATTTCCATGTGATAATCTATATTTAAGGATTCATGAGTACTCAGTCCCTTTCTGTCCATAACCTGTTCAAAATTTATCAATAAAACCACTGCATCACAATGCCAATTCTCATATGAAATTGTGCAGCTTTATGAAACTTTTGGTACTTAAGGCAAGGAGAAACCATAAACTGTCCTTGTAGCCTGCGCTGTACTAGAGATTGAAACCACACACACATTCAGTAATATCACAAATTCATCCAAGAGCATTTTAAGTCTACAAATTAATACTAAAACACATATGAAATAATCTGTTGAAACAGAAACATACCTGGAGTATGCAGAAATTTGAGACGTATCTTTGTCTTCAATCTTGCGCATTTTGCACAGAAGTCTTATGTTGCTCAGGGTTTGAACAAACAACTATATACAAACAATTACTCATGTGTAGACCTACTGGATAAACTATGCTCACTGCATTGTTTAGTTTATGTGCAAAAAGACTAACAATGTATGGTGCCCAAAACACCAATAGAGGCATGTTACAAAGATTTATATTCAAATACTTGCACTTCACCCTTGTGCCTTAATAGAGATGTCTAATTTTACACAAGTAGCCCACTATAGATTATTATAAAATTGCACTGGTGTAAATTATAGGTGTAATTGTAATCGACTGTGTTTCATGAGTAGAACAAGGCGGCGTGTTTTGGCTGTCATATGTATCTGTCCATGGCATGCTTCAAATTGGTGTTTTATTTTATTTTATTGGCGAGATGCCTAGATATGCAGATGGAAATACAAGTGTGACAAGCCACAATGAGCTATGTAAGGAAACAAACAAAAAAGCAGAATAACTGCAGACTGTTCTTTGAGAAAGTGTATTATAATTATGAAACTGCCACGTTTTATCAGCTTCGAGTAATTTGCCCCCCATTTGGTCAGATACTCATGCCTATTTAATCTAAGTGTGACAAGGCGAGAGGAAGGAAGTGTCCGTGGCATTTTACAGGAAACCATCCCAGAATTTGCCTGAAGTGAACAGGGAAAACCACGGAAAACAAAGATCAGGATGCCCGTCCCCAAATGGGTAAGCACCGACAGAAATTGGTAAAGATTGTGTTGAACTTAAAACCTGCCACTGCTAACCTTAGCACTCTGACAGTGCTAAAACAGGCTTATGTTTAGACTCATTACTAAATTCAGGAACAAATTTGTAATTTTGGACATCAATGTTTCTGTACTACACTTTTACGTCATCTTATTACTTTTGTCTGTCATTTCTAACTAAAAGGTAGTCAGAAAGTGGAAATTTCAATAATTTGTCAGCACTAAGCAAAATTACATACTTTTTTAAACTTCTAATTCTTCTCCTGGTACACTCTTCACTAACACCAAGATAAGATTCTTAAATAGTTATAATGTTATTCACTCAAGAAGTAAATATAATGTTTTACTTTCTCATGGTACCATGTGTGGTACTGTTTATTTCTAATTGACTCTTCTTTTTTTTATGATCCAAAATACTATACACTAAAATCCTTGCCAAAGTGACTGATTCGCCACCACTAAACAGTACTTTTTCCTATGAATCAAAGATTTGTGTGTTAAAAGACCTATATATTTATATTGTTCAAACGAAATAGAATGGCTGGCCAGTACTTACCGTTGTGCTGTACCGCTGATAGTAACACAAATGAAGAAACAGAAAAAAAGGGGACAAAAAGGACAAGCTTTTGGAACACAGTTCCTTCATATATGTTCGTTTCCGCCTCTTCCAGAAATCGATACCTGGTGACACCTAAGGTATTGCAGGTCGAGATGCACCCCTCTGGAAATAATCCTGGTGGTGCCCATGAATGCAATGTGTGGTTGCATATTTTCCTGATGCATTATGGCTAACATAAAGTTCTGAAGGGGAGGACATTAGGCTCCAACACTTGTAATGTTGGCTGGTTAGTGTAGTAGCAATGCATACAAAGGGAGGGGGGAGGGGTTGCAGGAATGATGGAATCCAATACCACCCGAAACCTTAATACTGGGAGCAGTACCAGTGGGGCAACAGTTCAACAACAACATGATGTCTTCAGACTGTAATCTGACCAGGTAATAGGTAGAACTGGGATTGGAATGCTCAGCCTCAACCTAAATTAACCTATCACCCCTACATTTCATGCCTAATCCCTACTCCCCACCCGCACCTCATCACCATCCTACATCTCCTTCCAGTTCATGTCTTTCTTCCAACTGTGTGCCTTCTATTTTTGTATTTTTTGAAAAATATGTATTTAATATTTCTTCTTTAAATGTATAGATCCCTGGCCCCTCTGTTTACTGTGTTACAAGTTGCATCTCACCTTCTCAGCTATCAGTGTCTTTATACACTGCTAGACACTTTGCATCCTTCCATCTTCGCCCCCCCCCCCCCCCCCTTTTCCCTTCTCACAATTTTCCGCATTTATTGTCAAGGTGCCAGTTGTGCTATAGTGGCCAGAGGTGTCAGTCATGTGTGCATGAGTTGTGCCTGAGTGATTGTGTGAATGTATATATGCTCTTTTTATGATAAAGGCTGTTGCAAAAAATTGAGTTTTTTGAAAGTGGTTGTCTTTTCTATGTTCCTGTCTTCAGTCCAGTTTTCTTCTTTATGGTGAGTTGCTACTTATCATCATATCAGTACTTTCCAACCAGGACTTTCCATTGTTAAATACATGTTAATGTTTGTTTTTCAGTTGAGAGAGTGACAGTTATAGCTAGATTCATGGATTCAACACCTCTACGAAACATTCAGCCATTGCAGTCAGCTCTAGCAAATGCCTTCTGCTACCTTATTTCTAGTATGGATGATGCAAATGTGGAGGTAGCACAGAGAGCTACACTATATCTTGGAACTCTTCATGATACAGCTATCAAGGTGGGTTGTTTGACATGGTATAATGTAACATTTTCAAAATTTGCTGTTTGTGTCACATGCATTTTCTTAGAGCTGTTAGTTTATCTTCATGTTATAAATTGATGGGGAAAAGTGTGTTTTTTTCATGAGAAATTAGTTGATTGCAATGCTTAATGTTTTCTTCCTTCACATATTAAAAGGATCCAGAATAGACTGTCATTCCTAATGCATAAAAATGTCAATGTATATTACCTTCAATTCAGAAAATTTGAATGCTGTTCCTTTAAATAACTGCCTTCTGTCAACATGCTAGTTGTTGCAAAATGTTTTCCCCATTGTATGGTCATTGCTCTCATCTCTCATATCAGCAGACAACTTTTCTCTACATCAACACAATTGAATCAAATAATATTGTGAACATGAGTTAAGAAAAAACTGTGAAAATGAATAAATTAATAAAGGTGAGGAAATTATTTCTGCCCATTTTAGTAGGCATTTAAAACACAGAAAATTGTCTTTTGTAATTTGACTCAAATGATAATTTGTTACTTGCAATGTTTTGATTTACCTATTTCACATTATATGTGATGAACTTCAGGCCTTAGAGCATATTTTCAAACAAATAGTTTCAAAGTAGGTGCTAATGTCTGTTCCTGTTGCAAATGGTTTGAGTTCTGTTCACCAAGTTGGTGTGAAGTGCTGTATGAGGTGGTTGCAACTACTTGCAAGGTCTATCAAGATGTATATGTGTGACAACAATATTATTCAATAAAAGTCATTGTTAATTAATCAAACAATGGAAATACCTTAAAGTATCAACAGTAATTTAGAAAGGATAGGTTGCTACTCACCACAGAGACGTCCGCCGAGCCGCAGAAAGGCATACATAAAAGAATAAACAAAACTGAAGCTTTTGGCTGTTAAGCCTTCATCTGTCAAAGAGGATGTAATCTCTCTCTCTCTCTCTGTCTATCACACACACACACACACACACACACACACACACACACACAACCCAACCACTATATCTGGCTGCTGTGGCTGGACTTAATTATTAGGAACAATGTTATTACAGTAATTATCAAATTTCCACACATGGGAATGTGTAGCACTGTTTTAATGGCATAGTGAAATGTCTTATCAATATTTAAAGTTTGTCAATTGACTTCAGTTATATATTTATATTTTTAATATTGTGTAGCATATACTCGCATATGTAGCCACACAGGTTGTGATTTGAAAATGGTAATGATTAGTAACATTCAAGCCTGGTACTAATAATAAAGATTTTTAAAAATCTGAAATTTTTAAACCATGCTGAGAAACAAATTTCTAGTTTTTAGGTATAAGCTCATATAAACATAAAGCCCTGTAATGCCATCTGGATTCTGCTTCCATTCTACAATGGCAGGAATTATTTTCGTTCTATCACTCATCTCTTCACTTTTTGAGCAGTACTTGAGTTTTGACAAATTTTCTATTAAAACTTCATGTTGCTTTGTTATTAGTCAAAACAAGTTATACACAACAGGTAAATATTCAATTTATATAAATGACAAAATGGAAAAAAGGCTGGATGCTCTACACTATCAATCTATTTAGTGAATCAGTATATGAATTACAAGGTCAGCCTCAGACAATAACTACCATCATCAAAGAGGATGCAGTACTGTTAAAGTGCTTTGAAAAATGTATTATACATAGACCATGTAACATAGAAATAGAGTAAATGACATTGTTAACAGTGTTATTGTAGCATAGTAGAAAATATATAACTTTAATTATTAATAAATTTTAAGGGAGAACACCAGAAAACATTAAGATGGAATTTTTTTTGTCAGTGTGTGTGTGTGTGTGTGTGTGTGTGTGTGTGAGTGTGTGTGTGTGAGAGAGAGAGAGAGAGAGAGAGAGAGAGAGAGAGAGAGAGAGAGAGAGAGAAGAGAGAGAGAGAGAGAGAGAATGGGAGAGGGGGGGATTTTGACGGGCAGAGTGTGCCCCATTCTGGAGTACAGTTCAAGAGTAGGAGATCATTACTGGGTCAGTTTAGAAACACAAAAGCTATTCAGACAGAGGCTCCTAGATTCACTAATGGTAGGTTTGGCCAACATATGACTATTACAGAGATGTTTTGGGAACTCAAATGGGAAAGCCTGGAGGGGAGGTGATGTTCTTTATGAGAAATATTATTGAGGATATTTAGATGGCTAGTATTTGAAGCTGACTGCAGAATGATGATTATGCTACCAACTACATTTTCCATAAGAATTACAAATATATTTTTATTTAGAGCTACTACAGAAGCAAGTCTTTCTCCTTTGCTGTCTTTTGGAGTGGAACACAAAAGGAAATAACAAGGAGTGGTTTGAAGAACCCTCCAGCAACACAGCTTGTGGTGTATTGAAGTAGATGCAGAAATAGATGTATGTGGTGTAGTGATAATAGCAATCATCAGTTATAGTTACTATTCCTTTATCTTGGGTCAGTCTGGCAGGACCAGGGTCACAAACAAATAACAGCTACTGGTTGCTGTTTTATGCATGTTGTGAGTGAGCTGATGTCGGCACCAAAGTAAGCTAAACTCCGTCCCACACAGACCTTGATAGGCCAATAACAGCTACTGGTTGCTGTTTTATGCATGTTGTGAGTGAGCTGATGTCGGCACCAAAGTAAGCTAAACTCCGTCCCACACAGACTTCGATAGGCCAATCAAGTACCGACAGGCTGCCATGTCATCTTCCGCCCAAAGGTGTCACAGAATGTGGTATGTGAGGGGGAGATGGTCAGCAAACCGCACTCCTGGCCGTTGTGTTGGTTTTCATGATCAGAGCCGCTACTTCTCAATCAAGTAACTCCTCAACTTGTCTCATAAGGGCTGAGTGCACCCCGCTTGCGAAATGGGCTTGGCAGACCCGGACAGTTATCCATCCAAGAGCTAGCCAAGCCCGACAGTGCTTAACTTTGGTAATCTAACGAGAACCAGTGTATCCACTGTGGCATGGCTGTTGTTTTGTGTGCACCAATTAAAATTTTTTTTCATTATTTTTTATATATTTTTTATTTTATTATTATTATTATTATTATTATTATTATTTAAATATTATTTCTGTGTGGTTATGACAGACTAAAGCCAAGCAAACTTTAATTTCTCACATTTACAGAAAATAACAGTTCAAAGATTGGTGATCTTTCACAGAAATTTGAAATTTAGTGCAGCCTTCAGTGAAAAAAGCTTGTAACAGTTTTCACTGAAGTAACCATGTCTCTTAATTTGGTAGAAAATCTATGTACATATGTAAAGTACTTTAGTGGTAAGACACAATCAATACCTTCACTGACTGATATCAATGGTGTTACTACTGATGATAGTGATGCTAAATCATAGTTACTAAACACAGCTTTATAAAATTCCTTCACCAAAGAAGATGTGGTAAATAATCCAGAATTCAAATCAATAGCAGCTACCAGCATTCATAACTTAGAAGTAGATGTAGTTATAAATCAACTTAAATCACTTAACAAAAGCAAGCCTTCCAGTACAGATTGTATACCGGTTAGGTTCCTTTCAGAGTATGATGCAATAGCTCCTTACCCAGCTATCATATACAGCTGCTCACTCAGTGAATGATCTGTACTCAAAGACTGGAAAGTTGCACAGGTAACTCCAGTATTCAAGAAAGGCAATAAGAGTAATCTACAAATTAATGGGCCCTTATCATTGATATCGATTTGTAGCAGGAGTTTATAACATATGAATTAGCCTGAAGAGAATAATCTGTTGATCCATTGTCAACACGGATTTGCAAAATAACATTTTTATGAAACACCACTCTATACTATCAAAAAGTGATGAGTGCTATCATCAAGGGATGAAGGCTTTCTGGAAGGCTTTTGGTACCATATCTCACAAGTTGTTTCTAACCAAATTGAGTGACTCTATTCATGATTTCCTGTCGGAAAGGACACAGTTTTTAGTTATTGATGGAAAGGCATCAATAAAACGAAGCAATATCTGGTATTCCCCAAGAAAGAATTATGGGGCCCCTACTGCCCCTTGTCTTCGTGAATGATTTAGGAGACAATCTGAACAGCCCTCTTAGGCTATTTGTGGATGATACTGTCATTTACTGTCAGTGAAGTCAGCAGAGGATAAAAACTAACTGCAAAATGATTTAGGTAAGATATCAGTATGCTGTAAAAAACAGCAATTGACCTTAAATAATGAAAAATGTGAGGTCTTTGATACGTGCAGAAAAAGAAATCTGTTAAACTTCATTTTCATGGTAAATCAGTCAAATATCTTTCACCATATTTCTACTTCATTTGTGAACATATTTTGTTGGTTCCCACCTGCATAGGGAGACATGATTGTCATAATAAAATAAGAGAAATCAGATCTAAATTGGATAGTTTTAGGTGTTCCTTTTTCCCCTGCACTATTCAAGGTAATGATAGAGAAATAATATAAAAGTTGTTCAGTGAACCCTCTGCCAGTCATTTAAATGTGGATTGCAAATTAGCTATGTAGGCGTACATGTAAAATGACAGTATGTCTGTAAAACTAGAAAAAACATACCGTATATTAGGCATGTGCTAATTATTGGACAAATTAAAGTTCTGAACAAAATCAACATTTTGCAGAATATGGGATGTCGTCAGCAATAGACAGAAAGAGAAGGGGATCTAATAATACAGATAATTGTAATGATTGTTACGTTTCCTTTGAACTGTGCTACCCAGGATACATAGTGATATTCACATTTAATGCTTTTACAATTCTACTTTCTTCAGATATTTTCCAGAATAAGAAATAACAAGTTCTGAAAATGAATATGTTTCTACCAAACCGTTGCCTTACAATAAAATTAATGTTATGTTGGAATCTGTCATTATGATACATGTTTGTAAGAACTAACTACTAGTAAATAACATTATGTTCATTTAACCTAATTTTTTTAGGCACTAATTTTTTGCCTGGAAGCACAATTTGACTCTGTCATAGTGGACCGTCCTGTTGTATTGCAATCCTTATATCAACTTCATAATACTCTCAGTGACAGAAGAATCTTAACGTGGGAATTTTTCTTAAATCGATTTGATGCATTATTTTTAGAAGCACAGATCAACCTTGAGAAGTCTGGAGACATTTCTTACCTTCGAGGTATGTATTTAATTTATATTGCTATCTTACATGAGTTTACCACTTCAATAATGTCTTCTCAAAGTAAAAGTATGTAGGTGTGTGTGTGTGTGTGTGTGTAAGATAGCTTACTGATAAGCTTCTCAACTATGTGCCTCAGGGTAAATGTTCTGCTATATTTTTGCAGTAAAACATATTTCAGTTTAAAAATCTAATTTACTTACCATCTTTGTTACTCCATTTTTTCTAATGCAATGTTAATGTTGACAAGGGAATGAGTGAAGCTGAGTACTAATTATACAGTGAAAGTTCTTAGCAGTTGATAAACATATAAACAAGAACATATACACAGCAGCCAATAGTATAAACATTCATTGATATTATAATCGCATGTTTGACCACATCATATTGGTTATGAACTGTAGACTGAAACTGAAGAAACTGCAGAAAGGTAAGAATATAAGGAGATGGAACCTGGAGAAATTGAAGGAACCTGAAGTTCTCGAGAATTTCAGAAGGAGATTTAGGCAATAATTGACAGAAACATGGGAGGTTAAAACAGTAGAAGAGGATTGGATAACTTTAAGAGATGAAATTGTCAAGGCAGCAGCAGACCAAATAGGTAGAAAGGTAAGACCTATATAAAATCCTTGGATATCACAGGAAATATTAAATTTAATTGATGAAAGGAGAATATATAAGAATGCAGTAAATGAAGCAGGTAAAATGGAGTACAGATGATTAAGAAATGAGATTGACAGTAAGTGCAAAATGGCTAAGCAGGAGTGGCTCAAAGCTAAATGCTAATATATAGAAGAATGTATAACTACTGTAAATATAGATACCACCTACAGGAAGGAAAAAAAAGACATTTGGTGACAAGAAAAATAGCTATGAATATCAATAACTCAGATGGAAAACCAGTTCTGTGTAAAGAAGGGAAAGCTGAAATAGTGTACAGGATGGTCTACTGATAGTGAGCGGCCCATATATCTCACGAAATAAGCATCAGACAAAAAAACTACAAAGAACAAAACTTTTCTAGGTTGAAGGGGGAAAACAGATGTCGCTATGGTTGGCCCGCTAGATGGCACTGCCATATGTCAAACGGATGTCAACAGCATTCATTAAAAATAGGTACCCCCAATTTTTTATTACTTATTTGTCTAGTACATCAATAAATATGAATGCTTTATTTGGAACACTTTTTTCGCTTTGTGATAGATAGTACTGTAATAGTCACAAACGTATAAGTACATGGTATCGCGTAACATTTCACTAGTGTGGATGGTATTTGCTTCGTGATACATTACTTGTGTTAAAATGGACTGTTTACCAATTGCAGAAAAGGTCAGTATGGTATTTATGTATGGCTATTGTGATCAAAATGCCCAGTGGGCATTGATTGTTATCCTGGAAGACATCATTCAAGTATTGGACCTTTCATCAGATAGTTACGTTATTTAAAGAGCCAGGAAGTATTCAGCCACAAGTGAAACGACAACCATGACCTGCAACAAATGATGATGCCCAAGTAAGTGTTTTAACTGCAGTTGCAGCTAATCCGCACATCAGTAGCAGAAAAATTGAGTGAGAATTGGGAATCTCAAAAATGTCGGTGTTGAGAAATCTACATCAACATAAATTTCACCCGTACCATATATCTATGCACTAGGATTTGCATGACGAACACTTTGAACATTGTGTACAGTTTTGCCACTGGGCACAAAACAAATTACGGGACGATAACAGATTTTTTCATGCTTTCTGTTTAGTGACAAAGCGTCATTCACAAACAGAGGTTACGTAAACCGGCATAATATGCACTTTTGGGCAATGGAAAATCCACTATGGCTGTGACAAGTGGAACATCAGCGACCTTGGCGGGTTAATGTATGGTGTGGCATTATGGGAGGAAGGATAATTGGCCCCTATTTTATCGATGGTTATATAAATGGTGCAATGTATGCTGATTTCTTACATAATGTTCTACTGATTTTATTGTAAGATGTTTCACTGCATGACATAATGGCGATGTACTTTCAACATGATGGATGTCTGGCACATGGCTCAAATGCAGTTGGAGAGGTCTTAAATGGAATATTTAATGACAGGTGGATTGGTCGAAGAAGCACCATATCATGGCCTGCACATTGATCGGATCTTACATCCCCGGATTTCTTTCTGTAGGTTAAAATTGATGGATATTTGTTATCATGATTCACCGAGAATGCCTTAAAACATGCGTCAGTGCTTTGTCAATGCATGCAAGAACATTACTGACGGTGAACTACTCACTGTTGAGAGGAATTTCGTTACATGTATTGCCAAATGCATTGAAGGACATCATTTTGAGCGTTTATTGAAGTAATGAGGTAATTACAGGTAATCACGCAGTAACAGCATGCATTCTCATAATGTATGATAATTTCACAAAAGTACATGTATGACATTGGAACAACCGAAATAAAGTTCATAATATAGTAATAAGGACAGTTTACAACTCACCGCAAAGACGTGGCGACGAGCTGTGACAGGCACATACAAAAGACATAAACATACAACACTTTCAACTATTGGCCATGGCCTTCTTTAGAAAATAGAACATTCACGCAATCGCACAAGCATACAACACAGTCATACAACCATCACCTCCAGCTGCCACACTTCGGCACTGCGGCAGCCAGAGGTGATGTTTGTATGACTGTTTTGTGTGCCTGTGCGATTGCGTGAATGTTCTGTTTTCTGAAGAAGGCCATGGCCGATAGTTGAAAGTGTTGTATGTGTGTGTTTTGTATGTGCCTGTCACAGCTCATCACCATGTCTTTGTGGTGAGTTGTAAACTGCCCTTATTACTATATTATTAATTCCAGCCTGAAATGAAGTTCAAACATACATATGTTCTATGTTTTAATTTAAAAAAACCTACCTGTTATCCACTGTTCATGTAAAATTTTGAGCAATATGTTTGTGAATATAACAGTGCCATCTATCACAAAGCAAAGAAAGTGTTCCAAATAAAACATATTTCTTTACGTACTAGACAAATATCTAATAAAAATTGGGGTACCTATTTAAAAAAAAAAAAAAATCAGTTGATATCCTTTTGACCTATGGCAGTGCCATGTAGCAGGCCAACCATAGCGCCATCTGTTTTCCCCCTTCAAGCTAGAAAAGTTTTGTTCTTTGTAGTTTTTGAGTTTGATGCTTATTTCCTGAGATATTTGGCCCAGTCACTATCAATGAACCATCCTGTATACAGGGGTCTACAAAGGAAATGGTTACAGACAATATTGTAGGAAGGGAAGAGGAAGAAGATGAAGATGAAATTTGAAATACGATACTGAGAGATGAATTTGACAGAGCACTGAAAGACCTAAGTCAGAACAAGGCCCCTGGAGTAGATGACATTCCCTCAGAGCTACTGAAGTCTCTGGGAGAACCAGCCATGACAAAAATTATATCACCTGGTGAGTAAGATGTATGAGACAGGCAAAATGCCCTCAGACTTTACAAAAAATGTAATAGTTCCCTTTCCAAAGAAAACAGGCACAGACAGTTGAGAAAATTAAGGAACCATTAGTTTAGTAAGTCAGGGTTGCAAAATTTTAACTCAAATTACTTACAGAAGGATGGAAAGGCTGACAGTTGTTGATCTTGGGGATGATCAATTCGGATTCAGGAGACATATAGGAACATGGGAGGCAATACTCACCTTATGACTTATCTTAGAAGAAAGATTAAGGATAGGCAGACCTACATTCTTTTGTAGATTTGAAAATGCTTTTTACAATGTGGATTGGAATACACACTCTCAAATTCTGAAGTCAGCAGGGGTAAAATATAGTGAACGGAAGGTTATTTACAACTTGTACATTAACCAAACAGCTGTTATTAGAGTTGAAGGGCATGAAAGGGCTGCAGTGGTTTGGAAGGGAGTAAGACAGGGCTGTAGCCTTTCTCCAATGTTATTCAATTTGTACATTTAACAAGCTGTGATGGAAGGCAAAGAGAAATTTGGAGAAGTAATTAGAGTGTAGGGTGAATAAATAAAAATATTGTGTTTTGCTGATGACATTGTAATTCTATCAGAGACAGCAAAGGACCTGGAGGAGCATTTGAATGGAATGGACAGTGTACTGAAAGGAGCGTATAAGATGAACATTAACAAGAGTCAAACAAGGGTAATGGAATGCAGTCTTAAAAAAAAACCAGGTGATGCTGAAGGAATTAGATCAGGTAATGAAACAATAAAGGTGGTAGATTAGTTTTGTTACTTGGGCAGTAAAATAACATGATGGTCACAGTACAGAGGATATAAAGTGCAGATTGGCAATGGGAAGGACAGTGTTTTTGAAAAAGAGATATTTTCAAGCATCGAAAATAAATTTAAGTGTCAAGAAGTTTTTTTCTGAAGGCATTTGTGTGGAGTGTTGCCTTGTACGGGAGTCAAACTTCCATGATAAATAGTTTAGACAGGAAGATGATAGAGGTTTTTGAAATGTGGTGCTACAGAAGACTGCTGAAGATTAGGTGGGCAGATCGTGCAACTAATGAAGAGGTACTGAACAAAACTGAGGAGGAAAGGAATTTTTGGCATACCTTGACTAAAAGAAGGTATCGATTAGTAGGACACATTCGTAGACACTGAAGATTTTAACATTGGAGGGAAGTGTGTGCGGGAAAGATTGCAGAGGGAGACCAAGAGATGATTATAGTAAAAAGATTTAGACAGATGTGGGTTTCTGATCTTATGAAGAGATTAAGAGGCTTGCTAAGGATAGAGTAGGCTGGAGGACTCCATCAAACCAGTCTCCAGAGTGAAGACCACAACAGCAACATATTTATGTTAAATTTTTATTAAAGAAGTTGATATTTTTGTTTTGAGCTATAGTATTTCAGACAACTTGCAGCCGAAAAGATAATGTCAAATGTCAATCCATGTAAAGACATTAGTGTTGCTGAGAAAGAATGTAAGAGATGTTTGCATCCTTTGTTGTAACAATGCATAAACATTGCATATTGAGTATCAGACATTATTGTTTTCTGAAACACACACCAATAAGTAACTGAAGAAGGTGTGAAATGGAGGAACCAACATATGAAAAATTCCCAGATGAGCACAAGAATCAGAAAATTCTTGAGAAAAAAATTGTGAGCCATTATTCGTGACTAATGTGAACATGACTGATGTCAACATAGGTCCATGATATACCACATACATGAACTTAGAAAATGTGTCAACCACCAATAGCCAAAAAGAGTTCAAGAAAGTACCTGCGAAGTCCATATGGATGTGTACCCATACTTGTCCAAGTGCTTGCCATGTGGATAGGGACATGTACGGGGCAGCCAGGTGTGTAGCACATTTTGAGCAGGTAGAAACAAGCTGAACAATATCCCTATATAGCCCTCATCAGAACAGATGGTGACAAGTTAATGCTTTCATGTTGGAGACACTAGTGAACCAAATGAAGGAGAGACAACCTCTCAGTGGTGGGAAGACCAAATGACCACCGATGGTTTCGTATCTATTGTTGACAAGAAGAGAACTTTGTCCGTAACCAAGAACTGGTACCAAAAAAAGAAGTAGTTATGAAGTGGGCCTGAAGCATGGCCTGGAGGTATCCCCAGCCAACCATTTTGTACAAAAGAAACCACTTTCTGCACCATGGGATCAGCAGTGGCAGCTGAGGCAATCTGAGATGCTGTAATGGGGAAACCGTCCACTGCCTTTTGAGCATCCATTTCCACGTCGAAACGAAGAAACTTGACACACTCACTAACTGGGTCAAGCCCCACAGAGAGACATGGTAACACATCCACGTTAGTGTGTTGAGCTGTGAAACAGAAATGTGTTTCATTATTTCATCATTTAACCATGCCAAAAAGAGATACTAGCACTGAAGGTGCTGTATCTGGTAATTCCACTGATGGGCTGAATAATGAAATCAGTGGTTAGTGATTGGTGACCATGTGAAGTTGGTACCATACAGAAAACATAGAACTCTTTCAATACATAGACAATGGCAGTGCTTCTTTTCATTTTGTGACTATTTAAGTTATTGAGTTCAGTGTTTTTGAAGCACATGTGATGAGGCACTTGGTACCATCCCTGTACCTGTAGCCCAAAAATAGACCCACGCCATATTGTGAAGCATCCATGGCTAAAACTTAGTGTTTTCAGGGCTGGAACGTAACCAAGCAAGGGGCAGATTGCAGCTTCTGCTTCAAAGTGGAAAATGCCTTGTTGCATGCCAGAGACTAGTGAAAACAAACACCCTTGTGCAAAAGTGCATGTAACTGTTGAGTAATGGTTGCCACATTGGGAATGAACCTATGGTAATATGGAGCTTTTCTGAGAAAGGCCTGTTTCTTCACGTAGAACTGTGACAGCAGCAACATTTTCACACAAATAGATGATGCCAGTGCAAGAGAATTTGAATGACAGATAGAAAATAGAGGGTTGAAACACTTGGGACATGTTCAGATTACATTTATGTCCAGTAGACTGGACTAGATAGCAGAAAGGAGATCATAAGTTACATAAGTGGTCATCAACAGACCTTTCCAAAACTACGATGTTCTCAAGGTAATTGGGTCTTACAGTGTTCAAACAATTATTAAATATTATTAGTGAAATTGGATTTAAGAAAAAAAGTATTTAAAATAATTTGTAATTTAGAACTATTTCCTCTTTTTCTTGTTTAACAGCAACCTATTTATATGTAACTACTAATTTTTATAGTCTGTATTATTGTAAACAGTTTTCTTCCACACAGATTTAAGAAACACAGACTTAAACAGTGAAGCATTTATGCGAAAGTTGCACCGTGCTCATGAAGCTCTTTCACAACAATGTGATGGCAGTAGTATGAGTACAATGAAGACTTTAAGTGCAAGTTTTGGTGCAAAGTGGCCTTATAAGCGTACAATGTCTGCACCTGCATCCATTGTGTCAAGAACTGACATTAAACAAGGTAATTCATCTGGGAGAAACACTTCCATGAAGTCGTAAGTCTTTTTTGTTGGGATACTCATTTTTGGAATAAAACTATTTTTAGTTACAATATGAGTCATAGTTAAAATATGTGGAAGAAAATTTGTATTAGGTTCAGCAATAAGAAATTAAAGTAAATAAATAAAAAACTGCTACTATTTTTTTTATATTTGAGATAATAATTGAAGCATAGAGCAATTGACAAAATATGTGAATAAATTTAGATGAGGAATAATGGAAGTCACCTGATTTTTAACTATATTAGAGACATTATTCATTGTCTAAGCAGTTCAGTGATTAATGATGTGTAATGAGCTTTCTTCTTGTAATTTTGTCTTAATTTATGTTGTAATCATTCATTTCACATAAGGTAGACAGCTTCACGTATAGGAATAGTACATCTATTAATGTAAGAGAAGTTTCATTTCATGACTCTTGCTCCTAAGTGTAAACTGATTTCCTTAGTTTTGTCAGTGGGAGGGAATAGTTGTCTTCAAATTAGTAATAAGTGTCTATGCTTTCATTTTGTTTATAACCATTGTTGCTGCTAGCATAACATTAAACTTCAAGACAACATATTTAGAAAGTGTTTTATTTTTTACTATTACTAAGAACACTGGAACATTTTTCATTTGTTTCTGAGTTTTATATGCAGCATTCAGAAATACTATGACCAAGAAATGGTGAGGTAAGATTTTCATTTCTTGTTTATTTAAATTATTTACCTGTCATAACACACAGTTTCTCATCGAGGACTTACTGTTACATTGCCTTGGCTCAATATCACAGTTTTTTGTTGGTATGTTATGTTTCACATATCATTATTAGTTGATTTATGTGTGATGATAATGATGTATGGGTTTTCCAGTAATATATATATAATTCAGCACATTATGTTTGATAGAAAAAGTAATAATTTGATATAAAAAATTCATATGATACACAAAAATTTATTAAATTACCCAAGAAATGCTTAAAAAAATGCTTAGTCAACTAAAACACAATTGATACAAGGATTGTCAATAAAATAAGTTTCCCAATTATTTTTCACAATGAAAAATATGTATTATTGACATTGGATAATACATGTATGGAAAGATTTGACATTACATGGGGATTCAATAGGGCCAACTTATTCCAAAAAATTGTTGACTTAATCTGCAAGGAAAACAAACCATACTCCTAGGCTCTTATAAGGAGACCTTCAGATCTCGGAAATTCATTTTGGGATGAGACTTCGGATGGTAGTATATCTCAAGAGTGTCAACTCATAGAAATTTTAAAGTGCACTATCTAGAAAGTTCCAAGAAAAATGGCTTCAAAGTTGAAGCGCAACTCAAATACATGTTATATACTAGTCACCTAAAGTCATCATGCAGTATGTCGAAATAACTCAGGCAATAGCTTGCCTGAATGTCATGTGTATGATTGAGGTTTTGATCCTTCCAAAAGGATAGCAATAGCTTGCCTGAATGTCATGTGTATGATTGAGGTTTTGATCCTTCCAAAAGGAATATTTTATTTTCATTATTTGTTTAATAAATTGAGATATTTTTAAATAAAATTAATGATTTAAAATATTATCAATTACATCATAAAGTACTTAATTTTATTTATGAATTGACAGTTGAAGCCAATTAAAATTTTAATTACAAAATAAAGTAAAATAATTCCAAATGCATTTTACAATTAATGTAGGTACATTAAAATGTTAAAATAGTATTGTAAATAAAATTTTATTATAAAGTTAGGTGATACTAGCTGCTCCCAGCGGTGTTACCCGCGGTTTAATAGTCAGACATTAAAGTGCCAAGAAAGGGCATAAATAACCACATGACTGTTTGCGACATTGTTAGCACGGAATACATAATTGTCTAGGAACGGATGGAGAGCCAAAAATCTATTGCAATACGTCCCTGTAAACGACCTTTCTCCGAGTATATGTAGAGATTTCTAGCTCTTGATACACGGGAGCAGCCTACATAGAGCTGTCTGTGCGAGAAACATGGGGTGGGCAGATGAATACCTGCCACTTTTAATGTTTGTCCTTGACTCTTGTTTATAGTAATCGAGAAGGCCACTTTCAATGGGAACTGTAACCGTTTAAACTGGAATGGCAAGTTTGTTGGGATGATGGGAATTCGTGGTATTAATACAGTCTCTCCCTTGGCTCCACCAGTGATGATGGTGGCCTGCACGATATGCCTTCTCAGGTCTGTGATGAGTAACATGGTGCCACTGCAAAATCGTGGTGCATCCAAGTTACGCATCAATAAAACAGGCACACCCACCTTCAGCTGCAACTTGTGGGATGGCACCCCTGACAGCTCTAATGAGTTTACGAACTCTACAGGGTATGAAGTTGCATCATCTGTTGTCATCACTGTATCGATTGACATGTAATTAGTCACCTCACCAGGTACTTGAGCAATAATTTTGATATTGATATTTCTCACCGATTCAATCTTAGGTGCCAAGATAACTCTTTCACATAACCATTCCTCATTGCTCAAGTTGTCATGTAAACTTGGAAAAACCTTATTAATTAGGTTATCTTCCGAGCTTACAACAGTGCATAAGTGGTTTTCAAATTTTATTAGGCCTTCCGCGTCCATTGCGATGCGGCCCTCACCGATGTTGAGGAGGTATTGAGCAAAGAGCCCAGATTCTTGATTGTTGTAGAGTTGGACCCTCATATTAGTTTTCAGCTGTAAACTTCCTTCGTGTGCCCACAGAGGCGAGGATTTGAGGCACGCATTGATCTCGTCTGCCGCAATGCCTCGCTCTATGACCGGCAGCGTCTGTTGGAAGTCACTTGTGAGCAAGACAACGACTCCACCCATCAACATTCCGTTACCACGGATGTCTTGCAAGCTTCGGTTGAGCACCTCCATCGCTTGCTTGTGTGACATCGAGCATTCATGCCACACAATTAATTTGCACTGCTGAAACAGAGCAGTGCAACCACTGGTTTTGCTTCATTGCAAGGGGGTGTTTCCTCACTCCCAAGGTTCAAAGGAAACTTGAATACTGAGTGGGCAGTTCTTGCTCCACTGAGCAAGGTCGCGGCTATACCAGATGACGCAACAGCTAGCACGACATTCCTGTCCTTGCGCAACTGGGCCAGCAGCAAATTCAACAGGAATGTCTTGCCAGTGCCCCCAGGTGCGTCCAAGAAAAGAAGACCCCCTTTTCCGTTCTCCACATGACTCAAAATAGTATTGAAAACATGCCTTTGCTCTGGTAATAGCAGGGGCTCAGTTTGGGCAACTTGGGACTCCAAATCTGTCATGTCATAACTGAGTTCCCTGAGCAAATCAGTGGAGAACTCTCCTGATCGTTGTGGGGTGGGCATGTTGAAATCAGACAGCCTTTTCCCCACCATCGGGAAAACTTTATCCTCAATAAGCTTAAGAGATTCGTTAAAATATATTTCATCGCTGGCCTGTGCTGTCCCTTGGTACTGATGCGGGATGTCTTCAGAAAACGCTCTTTTATATTTATTCCAAAGTGCCATAGGGTTGGAGAGTCCACAGGTGCTCAGCATTATAGAAAAGAGCTCTTTCAACTTGGCTGATGGCCGGCACTATACAGCGTCCTCTATTGTAGTGGCACTTGTCCCTGCACCATGAAGGTCGGTGAAAACCCAGGCATGGCTAGAATTCTATCTGCCCCAAAGGAGGTCATGTGAAAAAATGCATTATATTTTCTTATACACTCGTTGGTGTCTCCGGAAAATAATTGATTTAAAGGATCCGCCAGCTCTTCTAATGTGCCCCCAGAGCAACACATTCCCGCCATTTCCTCTTTCCATTTAAGTGTGCCACAAAATCTGCATGCCTTGTTCATACGGTCAATTTTGATGAGTGTGTGGTTACTGTAATCCAAAGTTGGTTCATACTTGAAAGTACAATTTTTTACGAAACCCCAGGTATTCATCCGATGTTGAACTTGTCATTGTACAACAGCATGTCGGCATGCGTCTGCTTCTTCGGCTGTCTCAGAAACATGCAGAGATGCACTGCGTTCAGCGTTCTGCTAACGCCGATCATCAGCTTGCGCAGCTGTTTCAGCCGCTCCAACTACTGCCTGCCACTCCGCCTGCCTAATTTTCCGCTCTTCAGCATCTTTGGTGATTGTTCCTGTCTAGCTATCTTCATAGCTCGTTTAGAGCTCCGAGTTAGATTTAACTTTGTGTTTGCTAGGCATTAGAAACTTAAACAGTAATACCTAAAGTAAGGAACTGGTGTCGTAAAATATCCGACCAAACAACAAAATCTAGTAAGTAACTACAATAACAACAATATAGTAATAGAAAACAAATGCCAAGTAAAGGAACAAAATAAACAGCAACCTAATGGAGAAAAGTAACAAAATAAACAACAAACCTAATGGAGAAAAGTACGGAAATAAAAATGAAATCTAACAGAGATGTTGAGATCCTACAAATGCAAAGCAAACCAACAAAATAAATAACAAATGTAACGTATAAAGAAACTATCCTGATCCTATACATACGAACTAAACAAATGAAAGAAACAATAAATATAACAGGGAAACAAACCAACGAAGTCTTACAAACCATTGAAATAACCAGAGAAAGATTGAATCAGTGAAATCTAACCATCAAAGTCACGTCAATGCACTAAAAGCAAACGTTCAAATGCTATAAATAATAGAAATCACCAAAGAAACTATTATTCATTGAAATCCAAAGAGAATACAATTTTAAAGAATTACAATAACATCACAATGTTTGAATATCTATAGTTGAAGTTGTCAGTCCAATACACGTCATCAAAAACAAAAGAGAAAATGATATTTAAGAACCTGGATAATATCACAATTGAATACACATTATACGTCCTGAGAAATATTTTCATGAGTGTTATACTGCCTGCCATCTGTTGAGTGCATTTGCTACTACTTTCGTTGCAGTTTATGTATGCTATTTATACGTGGTAGTTCCCACTTTGTACACAAAATAGGGCTTGGTATCTAGATCCCATTCTACACAAAAGTCAATGTTTTTTCTTGCCATGGTACTTAGAGCATATTTTATTTAGTCTTCAATTTATATACATACTTCCTTCATTTGTTACAACAAATGAAAATGAATGCGGCATAAAGGACCACATTCAGATTTCTTGTGTATGTAATTAGATGTCAGTTAAGTCATTTCGGCAGTATCCGAGAATCTTTTTGTATATTCGAAAGTAAAAAAGATAACAATAACAAATTAAAAAAAAATTCACTATAGCAGGACACAAACCATTGCCCAAAATAATGGAAGTTTATGACAGTATGCGTTAACCCTCGCGGCTAAATATGACATACACTACATCACACCTCTGCTGTTGTATTAGAAGCTTCTTACAACCGTTACGTATTTCTATGGATATATTTCAAATAAATAACTTGTAATAAACATTTTGAAAAGTAGCCTATGTCCTAATCCATGACAACAGAAATCTCTATATGAAATTTCATCTAAATCAGTGCTGCAGTTTTAGCGTGATGCGGTAACAAACATAAAAACTTTCGCATTTATAATATGTATAGGATTGTAAGCTGTGGAGAGATTATAAATATTCATTGAAAATTCATAGAAAAGTAGAGTATAGCTGTTGCCCTACTTTTTGTATACAAACAGGCAGACACTCAGGAAGAGTCAAGACTGCATAAAATATGATCTATAGTCCATCATCAGCTATCAACGCCAATTTTTAAGGAAATGAACCTATATGCCTTCCAGGCTTTCTAATGTAAGAGAAGTTTTCAGGAATGTGAACAAAGTATGTCTTTCCTCAGAGCTTTTGAAAAAAATGTTGTTCTTGTAACCAATTGTCCTTCACTAACTGTGCAAGATGCCTAAATATTATTTGTTTCAATTCTTTTTATGACAATTATCATTATGGTGCTAACACATAAAATACAAAATAGACAATTGAACATGATGTTGTGAAACAATTTATAAAATTGGAACTCCATCTGGAATCTTATGACAGAGGTAATTAAGTTAGGTTCAGTGAGCTGACTGGAATGGAAAATAGACAATAAACTTCACAGAACTTATATTTTTGGCCATGGCCTTCATCAGAAAAGAAACATACATTCACCGAATCAGTCAGATGGTGGGTGGGTGTATATAGGTGTCTGAGTGATTGTGTGAATGTATGTGTTTCTTTTTCTGGTGAAGGCCATGGCCAAAAATTTAAGTTGTGTGGATGTCCATGATGTCATTATGATGGTAAATGTATATTCACTCATAGTACTTTCTGAGATAATAATTGAATCACACAGTTGCTAGGTATTGTCACAAGTGACCCCTCCACCCTTTAGGAAAATAAATACATACACATTTCTACCTGAAAATGTGCAACTAACAAGAGAACATTATTACATCACAGATCATGTGATAATTTGCAACAATAGTGTATGTTCCATACAATGTAATTCACATATGCTTAGTAAGGCTTAGGCCTGTTGTTTGGCCATTTTGAGAATGGTAAAAAATCCATACTATGCTTTTAAAAACTTTCATACTCACAGCATACACAATAGTGCCTTGTTATCATGAAAACCTTTATCAAAGGTTGGAAACAAATCCGAAGTTTTGAATGTATTGAAGCATTTGTAGATTCTAACACTTCAAATGATTCGCTATTTTCTTTGTAGCTATGTGAAACTCCAGATCTTGAGGAAAATTTTCCCATGTCATAAAATTTATGTATTAATTTTTCACATTGGGCATCCTACATGTGGACAACAACATACATTTTCTCTGTAATTCATTCAATGTATTTCCTTCTCCTAGATACATCTCATGAAAAGTCCATGAAGATTATATTAGAGACATTATAGCCTTCATAGAAGCTTACATTTTTCACACGGACCATATGCAACTGGAACAGGAAAAGGAGAAAGTGACACTGCCACACAAAATACTGTCCACCATACACCATGAGATGGCTTGTGGAATATAAATGTAGATGATGAAGTAGATTTCTTGATGGATTTGTAGTTACAAGTGGTTAATAGGCAAGCAGTGACATTTTTAAGTTTTGTCCACACAAACCTCTACTTGTTTATCACCCAACTATTATGGCTCATATATAAGGAATTTCATTCTGATGAAGAACTTGAATAAGATTCTGATAATGCAGTCAGTATTTGCTGCAGAGTTTTGAGTTTGCATATTCATAATCATGAAGGTTATGTTTCTGGATTGGGTATTGTTGCATCAGATAATAAACAGTGCCTCAGCTTACATGTCCATTTTCTCCAGCTGTCTCTTATCCTCACAATCTTGTACACTTTCAACGTTGTTGTATTTCCACATTAAAATGGTTTATAAATTGATTTTAGAATGTTTAAAATTATTAAGAATTTTCAAAGTTGCAGAAGTGATATAATTTACTGGTTATTATGGTATATTTTTCTCCGAAAATATCTTTTTTAGACAAGACCACATATTTCAAGTACATTTTCCCATTTACAAAATGTTGAGCAGAAAAAATCTGGTGATGTCCTTTAGGAAAGTCAGGGGTAAGATGATGTAAGATACAAGCAATTTTATGTCTTGATTTAAATTTGTGGAAATAATATAAACAGTGTGATGTGCTGTAGTAATGAACATTTTGTAGCACAAATCAAATATTCCATTTGGTTAGCTGTAAGAACAAAACTTACTTGTTACTAAAGTACTAAGTAGCTGGAACTTCAAGATATATGCAAAGAAAATTGAAAATTTCATGGTATCTATAGCATTATAACTAATGATGTTTTCATTACTACACTACACTTCAGAAACATTAAAATTTTCATTCAGTGTTGAATTTTTTCATTTCAAGTATGTTATTGTTACTTACTGTATTTTTGTTTACCTCAATTTTCTTTTATGTGCCTAAGATTTCCATGATGGTGGCTGCAACTCAACTATTAATCTAATCTGGATCTTCTGTAAAGTTTTATGAAGGAATACTGTTTCTGAAGATAAATATTATGAAATTTTTTATTTAGGCCTATACTGTACATATAAGTCTGACAGTATGCATGTCACTGTGTGCTTCATTGTAAATTCTCCTCAGGACATTATTGTGTAAAATATTCATGTGTCTTTGGTGTTTGTAAATTTATTGCATGTGTTTCACAGTGAATTTGAATCAGCATCATTTTGATCTAAATAATAGTTTCCTACTCTGCTTAATGTTACTTAAATTGATTGATGTACATAAAAATTAATGTAAATATGTTAATATATCATCTGCTTGTGAAATAAGTCACTAGAAAGATCCTGATACCTAATAACAGAAGAATTGTTTCCATAATTAGGTTGCTTCATTCACATGCTAATATTTATTTATCCTCTGTTCACTAGTTGCATGAATCACTTAACCCTTTCCAGCCAAGTGGTAACATATGACACCATTGCCTTTATCTGTTACTCTATGCCCAACCATTTGTCCAAAGATTATAAAGAACACTACAGGACTTTCCAAAATCCATTGTGGTTAAGTTCTCTACCATTACTTAAAGGAAACAGAGAACATTGAGCTACAATGCGTTGACAAAATATGTACTAAACTATAGTAAACACAACAAGACTTTCAAAATATTATATCAAGGTAAAGGAAACAAACTAATATGAAAATTTCAGTAATAAATTATTGTCAGATGTCTAAATTAGTAGTAAGCAGTTTGAAAATGATGTTAGTTACAGTAAATTAAACATATCCTGCCCACTGATGCCATATGGAGTCATCCCAAATTTCCCTAAAAAAACAGAAAAAAAATTTCTAACAAATTTACGTTATTCCAATCATTAGGTACAGAATTTTTCTTCACCCATTAATAAAATTTGGACTGGAAAGGGTTAATAAGTTGATGCCCTGTTTTATTCTTAATCATATTTATAAAGTAAGTCTGATGAAACGAATTTTGTTAATTAGAGAAGGAGAAGGTGTACAACCGCCAGTATTCGGCACCCATCCTCAAGCGCAAGAGTTCCCGATTTGGACTTGGTCAGTTGCTAGACTCATTTCCCCCCAGTACAAGACTGGCAGGTAGTGTAGCTGTAGTGTGATGAGCTTTAAGGTGCCATGCATCACATGCAAATTACAGTTTTTTGAGTGCATGTTTGTTCCATCTTTCTCTTTAACTTCTTGCCCATCTGCTTCTTCAACCTACTACTTTTTCAACTACTACAACTTACACTATAATTATTCACTCTTAATACAATTTCTCTTCCTCTCTCTCTGTTTCTGTTTCTTTCTCTTTCTCTTTCTTTACACACATACTGTGCTGTGTGTGTGTGTGTGTGTGTGTGTGTGTGTGTGTGTGTGTATTTGTGTGTATTTTGTTGTTGTTTTTGGATTGTTGTAGAAAAGACACTTGTGAAATTTGTTTTATTCTATAATTAACTGATTTAAATCTACATAAGTGACAGTTTAAGTTGTACCATCCAGCTACACATTACATATCAAATGAGCCTGTTATTCTTCAAAATGTCAACAGAACTACCAAGAAAGTATGGCAAAGTGGTGATATGAAACCCTTAAGAAGTAAGAAACTGTCATTTATCGGCTCTGTATATGCACTAAACATACTATATGCTCCAAAAATATGTGTAACTATGAAGCAGTATAATGTAATAAATAACTAATTTAAATCACCAACTTCATCTTAAACATTTCATTGATTAATTTATTCAGCTCATTTCATACAATTTTCAAATCATTTGATTTTTTATGCAGGAAACATTTTAGGTGTTACACTAAGAGCATTTTATAACTAATATGTTTTATATTTTTATATAAATTTATGAGTTAATGTGCAGAATACCAATTTTCAGTTCAAAGAATAATAAAATGTATGAATTCCTTGTTCCAATTACAATAACTTTCATCAAGGAATTTGTCTGTAGAATAACAGCAATTTTCTTCTAGATCAGCAATGAGCAACGTTTTCAGTTAATCAGGTTCCATGTTAACTACATTACCTCTTCTTATTCATGTCAAGAGCCACCATAAAAATGATACAGAGGTAAAGAAAGCTTTTTACACATTTTTAATACAAAAGTGGGCTACGTCAATTTTTATGTTTGGTTGTGCTGACATTGAGTCCTTGAACATAGTGTGAGGGATAGAGGTGGCAGTTATACATACAAGTGGTTGTTTGATGGGCTCCACAGTCACAGAGAGTGGAATCATTTTGATAGTGCCATTTGACCTTGTTATGCCACTAATTAGTCAGTTCAGAGACTGCCACACTGTCCTGTTTTCATTTTGTCCAGCAGCTAAGGCTTCAGAGGGTTTCATCCACAGGTGTGCTACCACAATCTTCCAGCATTGTACTGTTGTTCTGTAGTCACACTTGTTCTCAACAGATGTGAAAAATCTGCTTCTAGATTTAAGCCTCTGTGCTGCTGGCTCCATCCTGCTGCCTGTTCTTTTCGAATTACTGGAGGTGCAACAATGGCCAGATGGTAGCTTTTATTTACAGGGGTTTGGCTGCAGACATCCTATAATGATTCTGGCAGATTCATTGAGGGCGACTTGTTTGGTGTGTACTGACCTATACGAAACTGGGCTAGCATATTTGCAAGTGGAGTAACTTAGAAAGGCTAGCAGCATTCTTGTAGTCTTTGATCTTGCACCCCAGGTTGAACCTGTCAGTTGCTGCAGAATGTTCTTTCTATGACACACCTTAAGTTTGGTGTTATGGCAATGCTCTTTGAATGTCAAAGCTTGGTGTAGAGTAATGCCCAACTATTTAGGGTTTTGTACCCCAAAGTGGTACACAACAATTAACATAAGGCATTGGCTAATCAAAAATCAGTTTATTAATATCTTCAGTGACACAATCAGTTTTACATAAATTGAGTTGGTAGCAGGCAGCAAGAAACAGGTCCATAGTTGGGTTCAGAATGTCTGGTGGCCAGTAGTCAAATTCTAGAGCATCCAGTCCTGGTGGAGTTCAAATCCAGCATACCGATGTGAAGTGAGATGTTCCGGTAACATCGAAGGTGTAGACCAGCATGAGACTGACTGATACAGTCACATGTGCACTTACAAAAGCCAGGTGGTGTAAGAATACGCCTGCCATTACAGAGTCAACTGTGGTACGTCCGCTTGAGATTGGAGCGGCCTTGTTGGAGAGCTATGTTGTGAGGTGACGCCGGTTGTGGTTGCCACATAGTCGTGGAAGCACTCTTATGTGTGTGGGCTGCGCCAGCGCTGTACAGTGTTATGCATTTGCTGGCAGGAAAGGCGCCCTCTGTGAGCTATGGTGTGTGAGGCCTGCAGTAGGTGCCATGGTGCAGGCATTGGCGATATCACTCTCTCCTTCCCCAAAATGTCTCACCGTGGAGGTGTAATGTGACGGGCCATGGAGATGTGACGGGCAATGGAGATGTATGTGCCAGATGCAGGGCAACATGACCAGACCAGAAACTGGGTCCCGACTTGGCTGACCTGCATCTAACTCCATTCTGTGTGTGCCCCTGCATAAACGAGAAGAAAAGGCAGAGGCAAGATGTGTCTCCTGCCCAATGAAGGGGGCACGATCCCTGGGTGATGTCGGTGTGTCCAGGTCCATAGGTGCTATGGGAGCTGATGGCAAGGAACACTGCAGCTGGGTTGCAGCATCAGGGGCTGTGGTGTCTGTGGTGACAGCTGAGGTGAAGGGGATGGGGTGACATCCCAGATAGGGATTATGGAAGTTGCAGCACTCGCAATGTTGATGACTGGAGCCATGGTTGGGCAGGGTGCGACGGCCGCGATGCTTGTGTTGTGCCTGCGATAGTGGAGTTGACTGTGGCGGCCTGACAGGAGGCCTGGTAACTGGAAGGAAATGCCCTGAAGAGGGTTCCCATGTGAGGAATCCTCTACTTGAACTTGTGTTGGAACAGAAAGGTTCGTGGCAGAATCGGGGATTCTGTGGTAGCGCAACTGATTCTGGTGTCTGTGATGAGTGCATCCTGAACTGTGCTGAGTAACACAGTTTGTCCTACCCAAAAGTCTGACAACAACACCCGGTTCCCATAAAGGACTTCTGTTAAATACTCTGAAGAACACATTGTCAGTGGCGTGGAATTTTGTGGGAAGAAATGAAGGAGCTGCTTGAGATTGTGGAGGTTGGAAAAGATGCAGATTAGTTCGATGTGACCTGCCGTGCAGAAGTTCAGCCAGTGACTTATCTCCTTGAGGTGTTGTACAGTATGTTGATAAATACAAGAGCAAGACATTTTCTTTACAGTGAGACTGCTTGAGCTTTGTTATCTGAGCCTTAAATGTTTGCACAAAACGTTCTGCTTCACCATTCAACTGTGGCAGAAAAGTTGCTGATGTGATGTTCGTGATGCCGTTGGACTTACAGAAAGAAGCAAATTTTGAGGACTTACAGAAAGAAGCAAAATGTGAGAAAATCAACTGTGATCCATTATCAGACACGATAAACGTTATTGGCTAAAAAGAGTTGCCTGAGCACAAATTGTGCTGGTGGACATTGTGGAAGTCATAGGAATCACAAAGAGAAATTTGGAATAAGTGTCCACAATTATAAGACATCAGGCTCTCTAGAATGGACCTGAAAAATCGATATGGATGCATTTACATAGGGCGCCTGCTTGTGGCCAGTTGAAAAACTGTTGCTGAGGTGCTGGTTGATTTTCAGCGCATTTTCTGCAGTTAGCAATCATATTTTAAATATTCCTGCTCAACCCCAGCCATGCACAGTGCAAAATGTTTTGAACAGACAATGTCCCAATATCCTTTATGCAGTAATTCCAACACTTGTTGCTGCAGTCATGCAGGGATGGGCAATCGAATATGTTGATTTGGTGTATGTAATAGGATCACTCCCTCTTGGACGGAAAATGCATGTCACTGTGAAAACGAATATCAAAGAGATCCATTGGGCAGCTGCTTTTTATCTGTGCACCAGCTCATCAGGGTGAATTGCTGAAAGAGCTTGAAGGTACTATCTTGCTCTGTCACCACAGTGATACGATTGTGATCAACAGGAAAATTGTCCAAAGAAGCCTCATCAATCTGGTGAATATGAAAGCAGGCATCTAAAGGGGAGTCAAATGCCATGTCTGATCCAACACGAAGATGTGATAAAGTACCTGCATTTGCATGGCTGGCTGTGTGGTGATAGACAATTCATAATTATAGTTGGCTAGAATGAAGGCCCAACATTGGAGTTTTTGAGCTTTTCGATTGGGCACAGGTTTTGCTGGGGGGAATAGACTGGTGAGAGGCTTGTGATCCATTAGTAGAAAAAATTTCCATTCATACAAATACTGGTGGAACTTGGAGACACCTTAGATGATAGCCAAGGCTTCCTTCTGTAGTTGGCTATTAGATTACTTGAGTTTAGTTAAGCAATTTTGAAACAAAGGCAATTGGGTGGTTGGTGGACCAAACCGGTGGTAGAGCACCACTCAAATGCCATATGATGATGCATCTACTGCCAGGACCATAGGGTTTGCTGGATCGAAATGGACTAGGCACCTGTTACTAAGCAGGATGTTTTTCAAAGTCTGGAAGGCTGTTTCTTGGGGAGTTGACCAATGGCAGGGGACATTTTTCCTTCCAAGATAATGTAATGGAGCGGAAATCTTGGCGACATTTGGCAAAAATCATAGATAATACGAAATATTACCAAGGAATGCCTGGAGCTCAGTGATATTCTTTGGAGAAGGATGCTTCCGAATGGCCTGCAGGTGTCTTTAGTTTGGCCTGACGCCTCTAGGGTCAATGACATAACCAAGGTATTCAATCTGATTGCAGAAAAATTCACATTTCTCCTAGTTCCATCTGTGTCCTGCATTGGCAGGGTTTGGAAGAGGTGTTCCAGGTTTGCAAGTTGCTCGTCTGGAGTGCGGCCTGACAGAGTCATCCAGATAATTGGAGCAGGAGGGGACCTTGCAGTCAGTTGCTCTAAGAATTTCTGGAAGGTATAAATGCACAATAGACTGTGCATTCACTGTGGACTTAAAGTTTGCGCAGAGTTGGAGTTAATCATTTCAGTTCTGTTGCAACCTATTCCCGAATTGCATGGGGAACCTCTTGGGCTTTGATGAATCTCAGTTGTGCATTGTCCTTCAAGGTAATAAGCACAAAAAAAACACCCTTTGCCATACCCAACGAATATTCTAAAAGGTGAGGGTATCCATCACATATCGTGATACTGTCATCGAGGACATGGGAATGGATAGGGGCAACATTGTCTGAGATCTGGAGGCCAAATCTATCAAAGGTGTTGAGGCCAAAGATGTTAGGGCTGTCATAAGCTTGGAGCACTGTGACTGGAATTATCTGCTTGATAGTTCTGTATTGTATTGAAGGAGAACACCTGCCAAAGACAGTGATGTGATCTCTATTGTATGTGGTGATGGCCTCTGAAGAAGTCTCAAGTGGTGGGGAGCCAAGTTTCTCGAATGTGCATTTGTTGACTAAGGTAATAGGGGCCCCAGTATCTAGCTGGAATTACACATCCTGGCCCCAGATTCGCAGTTGAATGAAAATTATGATTGGTTCACATACCAACTTAGAAGGGCAAGGTGGGCGATTTGTGGATGGTGCATGCTCTGCGGAAAGACTATAACAGGTCTGAAATTGTTCATGTTCATCCGAAACCGATTGGTTCAGGAGTGTGACATCGTCAAGGTCAACCTGATTGACATCCAACCAGCGTTCGGCCATGTTTGCAGATTGTTCCTGTAATTTCTTGGAACACACATTCTGAATGTGATCTACCTTTTTGTAAAAGAGACGTTTAGCTCGACAAAACTGACAAGCATCTCTATCATGCGAGAGACAGCACTTATGGTGTAATTGCAGTTTGCCACCAGTACGTTGCTGTTGTTGGCGCGTCATAGGTTGTTTAAGGCATCCTGTAGGGCTCCCACTCCTGTTACGCTGATACTGTCTAGTATCCAGGGCCGATACCACAGGGGGTGACATTTCCAGCTTTGCAGAATCAGACAATTTTTGGGCTTCAGTTATGCGAATGACATCCTCGAGTATGTGGCCTGACAGTTTGAGAACTTCTACCCTGAGTCTATAATCACTGACATTTTGAACTATAGCATCCCTTAGCACGGCATCCGCATATGACTGACTGCAGGTACATTCAAATTTTCAGGTGCGGATCATGCCCCTCAATTCCATAAGCCATTGCCGGTAAGACTGCGTAGGTTGGCATTTTATGCGAAAGTATTTGTACCACATAGCGTCAACCAACACCTGGGATTCAAAATATTTATCCAGTGTTGCAATGATGTCAAGGAAAGGAACTGATTCATGTTCAGTATGAGGAAAGAGCTTGATGCAATTTCACAATATATCTACTCCAACCCAAGAAAAATTTTGACTTTCAAACATCACCCAAAATGTTGTAGGCTGCAAAGTGTTGGAACAACTGTAGTTTGTCTAACTTGCAGAATGGTGGAGTGATCTGATTTCTGCTGCCAGTGTCTTCCATCTTTATGGCATGTTGAAGGAAGGCCTGCTGCAGTAGCTGTTGGTCATCTAATAGCTGTTTCACCATTTCCATCAGTTGTGTAAATTGCAGTGACTGAAATTTAAAAAGTTTGTGTAACTGTACAAATTTGTCAGGTTGTGTGGTAGCCATGGCAAAGTGAAATTAAGCAGTGAGCAACATGCAAAAGAAACCACACACAGAGAAAATAATTCCTCCAACTAAGGCTAGCAGTTGTGTGCTCCTGAAATCCAGAAAAGCACAAGCACTCCTATAGACAAAACAACATGGAGCATGATGCTGTCCTTGTGACAGTACAGTTAGGGGCATGAAGCTGCCGAAATGACAGGTACCGACAATAACTAAGAACCAGCCTCTGACGCCACTTATTTGTTGTAGCCCAAGGTAGTACACAACAATCAACATATGGTGTGGGCTAACCAAGAAACAGTTTTTTACACTATGTTTAGTGACACAATCAGTTTTACTTAAATTTACTCGGTGGCAGGCAGCAAGAGACAAGTCAGTTGGGTTCAGAATGTCCAGTGGCTGGTAGTCGAATCCTAGAGAATCCAGTCCTGGTGGATTTGAAATCCAGCATGCCAATGTGAAGCGAGACGTCCTGGTAATGCCAAAGGCACAGACCAGCATGAGACTGACTGATGTGGTCATGCGTGCACTTATAAAAGCCGGGTGGTATAGTAATATGCCCGCCATAACAGAGTCAGCTGTGCCATGTCCACTTGTGATTGGAGCAGCCTTGGTGGAGAGCTATGTTGCGAGGTGACACCAGCAATGGTTCCCGTGGAGTTGTGGAAGCACTCTATGTGCGCAGGCTGCATCAGCACTGTCTGGCTGTACAGTGTTGCACATGTGTCGGCAGGGGAGGTGCCCTCTGCAGGCCATGGCATGTGAGGCCTGCGATAGGAGCCATGGTGCAGGCATTGATGATATCACACAAGGCTCTTGCGGTTTTCTAACTCAACACTCCTCCACCTCATTTGCAGCGGATGAGATGTCTGTTTGTTGCACAGATGGAATGCAAATACCTGTGTTTTTATTGGGTTGGATTACAGATGATTAAAACAGCCCCACTAGTGTCTCATTCAGCCTCTTCTCCGCGTCATCAAACAGATCCTGAGCAACTATGACCCAGTTGTCAACATATGTGTAACCATTGGTGTTGACAGTGAGTGATTGATCATTTGTGTATACATTGAAAAGGGATGGAGCCAATAATGTCCCTGAGGCAAGCCATTGGTAAGGTTCTGCCATTGACTAAGTTGTCCCTGAAGCTCTACAAGGTATCAACTATTCTGAAGTACATTTCTAATGATATCAGTAAATTTTTTATCTCTAGTGATCTCATACAGTTTTCGGAATTGTTGAGTGTTGACAGTAAAAAACAACTCCAGCAACCCTTTTCTTCTGAAACCCATCCTCGATAAACTTTGTTAAGCCTAGTAGTAGTCAGGTGAAGTTTCTTTCCGGACGTAAACCCATGAGATCGGGCTCTGTATCATATGTGAGTCGAGTTTCTTTAAAAAATGTTAAAAATGTGGCAGAGAAGTGATATAGATCGATAGCTTTCAGGATTGTTAATGTTTATTTATTTATTATTTATCCACGAGACTTTGTGTTGTACATAGTTTGCACAGTTAGGTGTTGGATACATTTGTGACAGTAACATTTTATACATTTATTCCAATAACATTTATGACATTATGCTTAGTTAATTGCTCAGGCTACAATACAACTGTAGTCAGTTATTACTTATTTGGTTCAAGGTACTCCCTAAGGTTGTAGAAGCAGTGGTCAATTAGATATGCCTTCACCACAGCTTTGAAACCTGAATCACTTTTTATAGGTTGTATGTTATTAGGCAAACTTCTAAAACTTTTCTTCCCTATATGTGGGACTCCATTTTGGCAGAGGCTGGTTTTTGTCTGATGTATATGAAGATCCATTTTATGTCGTTTGTTCTGAGTGTGTATGTCTTTGTTTCTTAGGAAGAAAGTGGGTTTTTCTGTGGCATACTGCTTTACGAATACTACCGTTTCATATATATATGTAGGCATATGAGGCAACTCATGGAAAAATCCTAAAGCCTTGTGTATTGTCGGTGTTTATGTAAAGAAATTTATGTTTGTTATTACTAATATTTCACAGCTTGCTTCATTTTAGATTTGCGATGCAAAGCTATTCTGTGTAGCACTGCTTATATCAGATAGGAAAAGTTACTTGTGGTGGCTCTTAGCGCCATTTTTTAAGGAACTTCATTCATTTTGTACTCTATTTAAATTCGTAGTGGGGTTTCACTTGAATAAATTCAAAGTAAGAACATTTTGTTTTATGATGTCACATCCTTCTATGGATCTATAGAAAATAAACTAAATAACGCAGACGAAAGTGCAGTGTTATGCAAAGTAAAGTACCACATTCATAATTGGTTTCCATATAACACTTTGGATTTGGGATTTGGTAGTATTCACCCATTATGCATCGAATCTCGAATCCAAAGCCAAAGTGCTGGATTCGGCGAATAATGGATTCGGCAGAACCACTATAGTACTAAATATGTGTGTAGGTCAGTTGCTGTTGCAAGTGTTAGGCCTTGAATGTACTCAGTTTTATAGCCTTGGGGTGTAGTTAATCTCAAACTTTTTTGTCACAGTCTCTATGAAATTATTGTATGAGTCAGGAGTAGGAGGTAAATATGCTACCTCGCGATTCTAGATTTCCTGGTATTTTAGCCAGTTGACCTTCCTGAAATTGTACCTTTGGCGGAATAGTACACAAACTGGTCTCACAGCAGTCATGACTCGGTACATTATAGGTCAACATTAGGTTTTGGTGTAGGTGGGCATACTGTTTTTATGCTTTGCTGACTTACATATTCAGTCACAAAAATTAGATCAGGGTTATATCCACTCTGCCATCTGCCACTATTAAAAGATGGTGGGAGCTTATGACCATGAACTAAAGCTAGCTTGTTTGACTCTGTCCAGCTAATAACTGTCATCCAATTCGTGTCATCTTGAAGGTATCCCTATCTGGTGCTATGGCTATTGAACTCACTCATTGGTACTATTGTGTTTAAGAATTGCATCAACATTGAAGTTGGTTAGTGGCAGTTTGTATATAGTCCAGTTGTGATGATCTGTACATCTGATATACTGGTCGATAGTTCTTTTCCAGATTCACAAAAACAGCACTGCCATATTGATGACGATGCCTCTCTGCCACCAAACAGGTACAGGTGCTGGTGAATGCCTCGACCATAACATTGTTTGTGCAAAATCATTTCTCTGGCACTAAGTACTTTCTCCATATCAAAGGAAAAATATCAACACACACACACACACAACACACACACACACACATTTGAGGGGAGAGAGATACAGAGAGAGGGGAAGAGAGACTGTAAATCACAATGTGGATGAAAACCATTAATCATTATGTCATTGTGTAAATACATTTATAAGTAATTATGACAAAAACTAAACGATTTGCATGATTCTCAGTTAGTACTAATTTAGACATTGCCAGTTTCCACATCATTATATATTTATGTTTTAAGTTTACTTACTATGGATTGTTCGGTCTATTAAGAAACTTTAACTATGGAGAAATATGTAGTTGTTCATTTAATTTTCTATAAGTTGAAAAACTCAATTCATAGCATATTTTTGGTTCTTAACTTACAGAAACATATTACAAAAATTGCATTGATGAGAATTGTGAGTATGGAGCTAAAGAATTTTCTCACAACAGTGGCCACACCAATAACCTTAGTTACCATACTGAATATGAAATTGCTGTTTCATGGGGTATTCTAATGACTATATCACTATATGTGCTACAACAGTTCATGAATAAACAGGATTATCATCAAAGTATATATGTTACAAGAAAGTAAATTTTATCTCATACCTAAAATTTATTTTTATATTTGTAGCAGTTGATATGGGTCTTTGTAACTGTGATAATGAAGAAAAATTGTTGTTAAATGGTTGGCCACCATTCAACTGCTGTCTACATTAATTATAATGAATATTTGCTACATTTTTATGAAGATTCATAATGACCTTAGGCTAACCTATAAGTTAATTCTCTGTGTGAAAAGTGGAAGAATTGCGCACAAAGTAAACATGTATAGATATTGTGATAAAATAAAGAACACAAAGACGTCATTTCCATTTTCTAAAGCCATATGTACAGTGCAGTTACTGTTGATATTATATAGTTTTCCAAAAACACTTTCTGTGGAAGAATTTGCTTAATTATAATCAGTGTAAAATAACAAAGTGAATTTTCTTTAACAAAACATTCTCAGGTTTCAAGCCTCTTCTGGTGGTATACTGTCCACATGCTTTTGGTAGAGATGTCTTCTGCCATTGTCAAGTGGTTGACTGTCCTATCTACGCCACTGCCGTGCTTATATAGCTGTGCTGCCACAGAGTGCTGTCACCGTGGCTCAGTTCTTGACCATATTTGGTTCTGTTTTGGTAGTGTGACTGCCACACAAACGGAAATGTGCAACAAAAAAGTAATAGAAATTTTCCATAGCACCATGACCAGCATATAAAATACACACTATCCTACCTTAATTACCCACCTAACATGCACCACAAGTGATAAATTATAGAACCACAACAACAATATTGTCGCGTTGAAATGGAAGCAGGCTTGACTTCAAAGGCAACTGTACACCGTACTTATACTGAAAGCTGATTTATTACGAACTTAACATACACGCAGCACTAACTGTCTCTGGCAGAGTGATTTGCTATTTATACACAGACAGAATGTACCAGAAATTAGAAGAACAGTTAACACAAGAAACAAGTAGAATTTACTAGTGAACATAAGAAATATGTAGAACATTCTGGAATTGTTAATTACAAAGAAATAAATTTTTGCCGGTGGGCGGGATTGAACCAGCGACCTTCAGCTCCGCAGTCAGTGACGCTATCCCCTGCGCCACGCTGGCACTCGGTGTGAGGTAGTCAGTGCAGACTATTATCCGTCGGTTACCAGTTGTCGACTTCGGGAACCTCCCTAAAAGGTCGATTCCAATACGGTAGAATGGAGCTGCTGCAAGTGGAATTGGTACGACATGCCCAGGAGGTAATTGCAGCACATGCTTCCGCTGCTGGCACTCTTTACAGTGACTCACATAGATCTTGACAGATCAGTAGATACCTTCCAGTAATACCTGCATCTGATTTTGTCTAGGGTCTTCACGAATCCCAGATGACTCGATATTGGAGCATCGAGGAAATACTTGAGAATAGTTGGCTGGAGATGAGCTGGAATGACCAGTAGCCATTTGGGGCCCAGTGGATTGCTTATAAGTTGGAACTCTCCATTGGCTGGTCGTCCTTTCTCCAAGTCCTCTATAGTTTTTAATAGTACTGAATTTTCCGTCTGTTCAGCTGTAACATCACCTAATTCTGTGAGACCTGAAACTTCATTCATGCTCTTGTGTTCCACTAATGGATTCCTCGAAAGGCAGTTGGCATCCTTGTTTTTGCACCTGTTCTTGAATACCACTGTGACGTCATACTCTTGCAGTCTTAGTACCCATCTTACTAGTCGACCTGATGGAGAATACTCTTGATGCATAGGCTATAACCTTTTGAGCACCTTCCTGAATTTGCACAAGCACTGCACCAATCCCATACCCACTAGCTTCAGTGTGAAGATCGGTTTCCACATTTTTGTCACGTAAGGTCAGAACCAGTGCGGAACTTAGAGCCTCCTTAAGTGCCTGGAAAGCTCTTTCTTTTGTCTCATCCCAGTAAAACTTGGTGTCTCCCTGACAAAGATCTTGCAATGGACATTCCTTGTTACAAAATCATTTTATGAAAAGTTGGTAGTATGAAGACTTTGAATAATGTCATCATGCATCATCTTCTCCACTTCCTCCCGAATTATCTGTCTTTCAGCTGGCAAAACTCTATACGAACAGTGGCTAATTGGTGGATGATCCCCAGTATTGATATGGTGCCTTACCATGGGCTGTTTCATTTGACTTTTCCGCTGCTAAGGTGTGAATGCATCCGAAAATTGTCATAGTATAGCTAACGCCCTTCTGGCGTTGTTTCCTGGTCAGTCCGGGCCCTATTGGTAGTTCCACAGTTATTTCTTCCAGCGTGTTGTCTGTACTAACAGCAGAGCGTGGGTCTTCATTGATGACGTTGAGCTCACCATCCTGGATTGGTTCAGCTGTCCTGACACACATTCCTTTGGGGATACATTGTGATTGGTCATGACAGTTAGTGATCAAAATCTCTCCTCGACCATCGGTAATGCTTATGATAGCTGCTGGTATGTAAATTTCTTGTGTGAGCCTGATAAACTTTTTCCTATCAGCAAGCACTTCACAGTTTAATCGCTCATCAATGTTTGTAACTGCAACTCTTCTCATCGCCAATGGCGGGATCATCACATTGTCAACGGCAAATAACTTCCCAGAAAATTCTTTATTAGGTGTACCGGTCGGAACAACTTCTTCAATTTGCAGCTCAGATCTTCCACAGTCAATGATAGCTTGGGATGCCTGAAGGAAGTCCCATCCAAGGATGACATTGTGTCTACATTCTGTTAACATGACAAATTCAAACGGCTGAGTCCTGTTGTTATGGTTCTTGCTGGCTGGACGTACTTTCCATTCGCGACCTTCAGCACAGTTGCCCCCGTATCACAGAACATTGTCTTCATTAGTGTGTGGCGGTAATTATCCGACAATATACAAGATGCTTTTGAATCAACAAGTGCCCGGGCAGGTTGTCCGTTGATTATGACATCAGTGAGATTACCCGACATCTTAGCGACTGTCATTCATGAAGGATTTTCATTTGCAGCGGCCTCACCTCCGTAGATGGTCGCCTCGCTTAGTTTTCCTGGGCGCGGCGGCTATGGGAGCGGCTGGTACTCCTGTACGGTGACGGTGCACGGCTGTGGCGCTTCGGGGAGCGACCTCGTCTAGGGTATGGCGATGGGCTACATCCCATAGGTCGACTGAACTCATCAGCAGGCTATTGCCTGGGATAGAACTGCTCTGATGGCTGACGTCTTGCGGCAAAATAATCTTCGAATACTCACATTCTCTCTCTGCAGTAGCGTACGACATGTCCAGGTTGCCCACAGTGGAAACACAGTGTTGTGTTGTCTTCTGTCCTCCAGATGTCTGTTCTTCTGTGGGTCGTCATAGTTACCAGAGGAGTTGGTTGTGGCTGCCTCGGCTGGTTCATGGGCTGTCGTTTCGCGGTTGCAGCGTAAGTCATTGCAGGGCGACGCCATTCTTCACGTCGGGTGTGATTGGCAGGGCAGACAGGAGTTAATGTCTGAAATATCTCTTCGTCAGCAGCGTTGGCTCCCTCGTCACTTACAGGGCTTACATCCATGGCCATTATCTGATGCTTGCTCGGTCTAATATTCACGGCTGCCATAAACTTTTGTAATTCTTCTCTCACAATTTGTCGTATGAGGGATGCAAAGTCATGCTGGTCTTCCACAATGGCCATAGGGACTACATTGGGGAGTCTGTTATACTTCTTTCGTCCAACCCTCCTTTGTTGCATTTCTTCAATACGCTGGCACCACTTAATGAGCCCTTCCGTCGTAGCGACTTCTTTGATCACAAGAGCTTGGTACATGTCTTCTGCAATACCTTTCATCAGGTGCGTTACTTTGTCGTCTTCAGTCATATTTGGATTGACTATGTTACACAGGGCCAAACCATTCTGTATGTAGGATTGTGTCGGCTCACCATGTTGTTGGGCCTGGTTCTTAAGTTGTTCTTCCGCCAAGCGGATTTGTCGCTGGCGGTCACCAAACGTCTTCTTGAGTTCCGTCTGGAACGTTTCCCAGTCATTCAGCTTCTCTTCATTGTTTTTGAACCATTGTTGGGCTGTTCCGTCCAGGTAGAATTAAACATTGTCCAAGCACATTGTATGATCCCACCTGTTGTACTTGGCAACTCGGTTGAACCCTTTTAGCCATTTGTTGGGGTCCTGTCCAGTGTCTCCAGAGAACACCAATGGGTGTCTGATGTGCAGCTGGCTTATTTCGGGCAGAGTGCTCTGCTATTTATACACAGACAGAATGTACCAGAAATTAGAAGAACAGTTAACATAAGAAACAAGTAGAATTTACAAGTGAACATAAGAAATATGTAGAACATTCTGGAATTGTTAATTACAAAGAAATAAATTTTTGCCGGTGGGCGGGATTGAACCGGCACCTTCAGCTCCGCAGTCGGTGACACTATCCCCTGCGCCACGCCGCCACTTGGTGTTCGTGGTCTCTCGCGGCAATATTATCTATAAATTAGAAATATGTAACACTTAAAATTGTTATCAATGTAAAATGAAAATAATATTGTGCAACTGCAGTGTAATGGGACTAGGCGTGTAACACTTTTAATCAGTGATATTACCAGAAATGTAAGTAAACAAAATAATGAAAGGAGTATTTAAGACCTTTCAATAAACTCCTGATCAATAGCTGGTAAAATTACCTCAAAGTATTTGGAATAAACAGCCTGACATACACAGTACCAAATATAAACAAATGTAAGTGATTATGAGATAAACATAGCACATAAAATTATTGCATCAATGTGTCCTCCGCTAAAAATGAACATTGTTCTCTGTAACAGGTGGCTTAAGAAAATGGGCAAAGCCCGAAGCTACTCAACATAACAATAAAAAAGCAGCACAGATGCAACACATAAACAAATGTCTTTTCTGGGATTTTGATCTCTCTTGCCTCATTTATTTTGCTGTGCCAGAAACTGTTCATCCATTTAATGACAGACATCTGATTCAATTCAGATTCTTTTATTGGCCATTGACCACATGTAGTGGAAAAGTCTTGCATATACACAATAGTATACATTACATTACTTTTTTTAAATACTTATAAATACTTATTCAAGTTATTTACCCTGCATTAATCAAATTTCCAGGCAGCAGTACAACATTACAATTCTATTTCTATATTAGAAGTGTGGATTGTTTATCAACCACTGGTACAATTTGTTTTTGAAGTTATTAAATGGTGTACATGTTGCAGAGTGTGGCAATTTGTTAAAAACAGTTTATTTTATAAGATTTGCCCGTTTTCACCAATCTGTGCCTAGGTATGTCGACACTTTTCATTTCTGGTATCATGGCTATGTATACCCTCTCTGGTAATAAACTCTGCTATATATATATATATATATATATATATATATATATATATATATATATATATATATATATCAATGAGTTGTAGATATAATGATTTACCACTCTCAAGATCTTCCTGTTAGTGGATAATGGCCGACAGCGTTCTGTTGAACCAACATTACACACAATTCTTATCACCTTTTTTTTACCACTAACACATACTGACCTGACCTGAGTGACCCCAAAGTAACAGCCCATAAGGTATGCGGGATTGAAAAAGTCGAAAATAAGCTGTCCTAAGATATTCTGTACTCACCAGGCCAGTCAATTTCCGTATGAGATAGGAGACTCAAGATAATGATTGGCAGATGTGATTGATATGTTTTTGCCAGTTAAGTTTGGCATCAATATACATACCCAGAAGCCTTACAGACTTTGGCTCTATCTCCAACACCAGATTCTGAGTTTTCTCTGGATTGCATACTAATTTATTAGCTGAGAACCATTTTAGTGTTAAAGAGAGACTGTCCTCTGATTTTTGGAGTAACTGTGATAATTCTTGATCTGAGGTGATTATAGTTGTTTCATATACATAGCAAATTACTGATAGAGGTCCAACAAATAGCGGCAGATCATTAATTGCAACAGTGAAAACGAAAGATCCCAGGACTGAGCCCTGAGGCACACTAGAAGTAACTGTCCTCATGGAAGAATGTCTCTTTTGTACTGACACAAACTGTCTCCTGTTACCTAAATAAGACTTTTTTATTTCTAATGTCCTGTTTTTTATTCCATAATGTTGTAGTTTGCTTATTAAGATGTCAAAGGGTATACAGTCAAACACCTCACTCAGGTAACATAGTTCCAATGAGACTGTATGTTTATTTTCAAATGCAGTTAGTGTCTGATCAACAATCTGAAGGACCGCAAAAGTAGTATGTTTCCCTTGTCTAAAGTCATGCTATCTATTACTGTGGAGGTTATTTTTTTCCAAATAGTTACTTAGTTGTTTGTGTAAAATTGCTTCAAATATTTTCGTAAAGATAGGAACAATAGAGGCTGGTTTGTAGTTTTCAGGGAGATGCTTTTCCCCCTTTCTATATGTGGGTATAACTTTCAAAATTTTGAGTTGATCACGGAAAATGCCAGATTCTAGACTTTTATTAATGATAAAAGTGTGTGGATTGGATATGAGGTGTATTGTTCTTTTTACTGTGTGGTTAGATAGCCAGTAGTAACACATACATTTAGAGTTTGAGAAATTTTTAACTATATTTATTATGTTTGTGGGTGCGACAGGGTCCCAGTGAAATTCATGCCCTACAGTAAGCTGATCAGTAAGTATATCAGTTGCCATTATGTTTGACTCTTTAATTTTTTACTTTAATTCATTTATTGTAGTTGCAAAGTAATTTTTCTGGTTCAAGCAGAATGTCTTGAGTTTGGGTGGAAGTGCTTTCTTGAGTTATAATATCCCAATCAGCCTTCCATTTGTTTCATGCGCCTTCTATATAATTTTCATAGGCAGCTAGTTTGGCAAATTTAAGGTTGGCTTTATAATATTTTTTACCTTATAATAAATATCCCCATGCTCTGTGTCCTGTCTCCAAATATTTTTATACAGTTTGTGCAGTGAAAGCATGTTTTCCCTGATGCCAGCTAATTCATCAGTGTACCAATTAAGTGTTTTACCCTTTCTGTTTCGTTTGGTACTGTTTCTAATCAGAGGTGAGCAATAGTACCATAATTCAGTGTATGTATGAACAAATTATTAAATAGAATTTCGGCAGGTGATTTGTCTAGGTCTATGTCACACTCATAAACAAAGTCCCAGTTTATATCGCAAAGGTAGTCTTTGAACAAGTTAACACTTTGTTCTTTCTGACCTCTGATCCATGTAAGGCTTGGGTGTATAATCATTATCTGACTGAGCATAATAATAAGTGAAGATAAGAGAATCATGATCTGCAAAATATTCATTTTCTTTGCTAATAATATATAGGTCTCTAGCAAAATTAACTATAATATTGTCCAAACAGGCACTTCCACATGTGGGACTATTATTAGTACAATATAAATTTTATGATCTTAGTAGGTTTAAAAATGTTTTTTTTTCCATTGGTATTTAATATGTTAATGTTGAAATCACCATACACTGAAACATTAGATTTGAGTTTTAAGAGATTGCAATTCAATGTCCCTTTTCTAGAACATGTTCCACTACAGCTGACTTTTTGGCGTAGTGTAAATGAAAACACCTTTCATGCTCTATGTGGTGCTGTTCGATAGTGTGAATAGTCTGGCTGACATAAAACTGCCAACATTCACACAGAGTTTTGTATATGTCTGCTGTT
Organism: Locusta migratoria; assembly: GCA_026315105.1. NCBI lineage: Eukaryota > Metazoa > Arthropoda > Insecta > Orthoptera > Acrididae > Locusta > Locusta migratoria. The sequence continues at coordinate 347,303,512 of CM048755.1, forward strand.
CTAAGGCCTACACCATCGCTCACAGGATTGATTAGTTGCTCGATCTTTGCTGGAGGCCTAATGTTGTGTCAATTTTTTGTCTCTTCAGCAACTGGCTAAGGCTCTTTGTTATTGAGTCAGAAAATGGTAAAAGTGATATCTGCTTGTGTGTTCTTCTGACTTCATGGCTTGGTTGAAATAGATTGCAATATTAGTCTGTTGTAATCATTTTCCTTGAAAATTTCATGTTATTCATTCAGTTCTTTTGGCAGTGTTTCAGCATCTTACACTGTTTCATCTCTATATACCAAGATACTCAGAATAGACCATTTATGTGCTGGAGGGGGGGGGGGAGGGGAGGGGTAGCTGGTAGCTTCTGTCATGTAGATACTGATCCATGTGGGTGTGCTTCCAGTAAATGTGGTGACAGTGGCATGACTATATAAGCAAGGCAATGGCATCAATAGGTCAATCAATCACTCGACAATGACAAAGGAAATCTCTGCAGCAAGTTTGTGGGTAGTAAACTAGCTGATGCGGCTTGAAACCCTAGAATGTTCTATTAATGGATATCACCATGAAAATATGCATCCATTACTTTTCTTTTCTTGCTCCAATTCTTTGTAGTTCATACTTTTTTTTTAGAGTAGCTGTATGCCATCTGCATTGCCAGAGTCATGTAGTGTTTTCATCTGAAATCATTATATCAATGTAACATTGAGCCTCCAGATGTTTGGATTACTGCTATCTTTTGCATTAGTATATAGTTGTACATAGTGAAATATGGATATTAACTTTGATTCTTGTGAGCAGTTGAAGAAGGATTTGCCTGCTGATTGGAAATTGCTAGAACAGGCTGCCCTCAATTGCAATGGTGCTGGCCCCATAGATAAAATCAAGGGCAAACTTTGTCTATAATCAATAATGTTGCTGCATCTAATGATGCCTTTAACATGGTTGGTTTATTCTTAGTTGATTTTGAATGATGTAAATAGCAGCTTCTACAAATATTTGAAATGACCTCATGGTTGTCAATGTACAAGTTTACAACAAAATATACAATATTACATACTGCTAAGAATCTGATACTTCACACAAGTGTGTTTGCGTTCATGTGTGTGTGTGTGTGTTTTCTGTGTATATTTGTACACTAGCTGAAGAAAATATTTTCTCAAAAAAACTAGTAAATTTTCTTTTTGTTTGTGCTAGTTCATGACTCAATACTTTTACTTTTTGGTGAATGATCTCATTTACTCTAAAAGTATTTACATCCTTTCAGATTTTTCTAAAATAAACAGGAGACACATAGTTCTGTATAAAGTACCTTATGATAAGCATTGTAAGGTGACTGTAGAACATAAATGTAACCATGAAAATCCATTATAGACCACAAGGAAACAAATGACGAGAAAAGCAAAATTTTGGTTGCATATCATGTATATTGTATGAACCATATATTTTCAGTTATATACGGTAACAGGTAAATTTTCCTTATAACTAAGAGAGAACACTGTCCTTGCCCTTATTAGTAGTATACATGCTAATAAACCCTATTCAAGGACTAATATTGAAGTATGATTGAAGGAAGGATGGAAGATCAGGCTTCAGCATCCCATCAACATCTTGGATGGGTGATAGATAGGTCATCTTTTGTGTGGTTTTAATGGAATAAATAACTATTCATGATCATTTGGATAAGTGGTCTATTACATAATGATTATGAAGATAATTCAACTCTTGCCAGAATTAATTGTAAATTTATGTTACATGCAAAAGAGACAACATGCTAGAATTTTGTAATTTTACTTTTTACCACCATAAAAGAGTTGGGGAAGATTTACATGTGAAATATTATAGTAGATTATCTGTTTCATATTTATGTGGTAAAGTAAATGGTATACATCCCGAACTGTTTTAGTCTGTATCTTAACTATTCTTACTTTTGTTGTGTATTGTTAACAAAAACTCTCTTAAAATGTTTCAAACTGTCACATATTTTCTATTTTTAGCTATTCACAGCTGAAATTTCTATTATCAATTACAGATGGCCACATCCACTCTTTGAGTGCAACTGATGATGGAAATTTTCTTGGATTTTTGAATCGTGTCATTAATTTGGAAGAAGCAGATCATGAAACAATGCATCTTCTAATTTTTCTTTTGATGCAGTTTCTCTCCAGAGCAGACCAGGTATTCAAAAATGTAGCATCTCTTAGTTTGTTTGAAATAATGTACATAAAGTATGCTATTTCCCTTTCAGCTTTCAACTGATATAATGGACAGCTGCCTGAATCTGGGTTTCCTTTTTCTTTCCACTTCACTTTTACATAAACTTTCAACAATGTCAGCAGGAATAATGTTTAATACAAATTTTTAGTGTCTGCAGCTTTCACCTGAGGTGAATTTACTTAAATGAAAGTAAGATAATGTGCTGCAAATGATTCAAAGGTGCTTTATACACAACTGGCCATCCAAACTGTACAACCAAGAAGGACCAGAGGCAACACACCCAAATTTATTTGGGAGATTACACATTGTACAAAAATCGCAGTATTGAAAATACAATCTAGTGTGAAGTGAGGAAGATGATGAAATCAGTATTGTCACCAATGTTGGTAGCTATAACTGCTCCTTCCATGTTTCCACGTATAGCTGAGGTTGATCAGGTGTAGCAGTGGTTGGTGTATCCAAGGCCAGTTGTTCCTGCTGCATTCAGAAATTAGAGATCTGGTACCTAGTTGTTTGGTTATATATGGCATGATTGTAAATTTGTCTGAAGGATAACGCAGGGTAAAATTTGATTTGGCAACAAGGGATTTATTAATCAATTTTTGGTCTGCTGAATATGAAAATAATAATATTTTTGTTGAATTGACTCTACTCTTTTTCCATGTTTCTTTCTGTGTTTTTGGACCAGACAGTCTCTCTGCAAGTTCCAGTAGTAGTCTGCCATCATATTGGGATCCCAATTATCTTGATACCTGTCCTTCATAACCTTGATATCCTGATGGAAGTGTTCTCCTTGTTCTTCACTGTAATTGCCCAAGGCGTCACAAAATTACTTCTTCTTCTTCTTCTTCTTTTTTTCCCCATAATATTGGCCTTTGAATACAAAGTTTTCAGTTAATATTAACACATGCCTAAATAGTTGTGTCATTTCTGGCCAAATTTTCTTTCTGATTAAGCTGATGGAGTCTTCCAGCGGGACCCAGTATCTAATAGAGTCAGATCTTTCAAGCAGCCAGTGAAGTCCATCAAATTCCAGATAATGTGTGTACATTTGCCCATGCAAGGTTATAGGAAGTCCATCACATGCGCATCAAGGGATAAGTTGATGCTCCTATATTGCTGACTGTCAGCCGTATTTCATCCTTGCTCATGTTTGGACTATCCTGGAGGCTACCACCAAATGTTGGTGAAGTCACTTGATGTCCTTGCCTTCCAGAAGTGCCACAGTGCTTTGTTGTAACTTTTTAGTTGGGTCTGATGCTGAGTCATCAAGTAATTGCAGCATCTTCTGTTCCTAATTGAGTCTTTCCATAATAATTGTAGCATTACCTTTAATGGCGGGAACAACAACTATCTTCCTGGACAGAACAGGCCAGCAATGGTTTGAAAACAACGAAGAGAAGCTGAATGACTGGGAAACATTCCAGACTGAACTTAAGAACACATTTGGAGACTGCCAGCGACAAATCCACTCGACAGAACAACATCTGAAGAACGAGGCCCAGCAACATGATGAGCCGACATAGTCATACATACAGGATGTTTTGGCCGTATGTAAAATAGTTTACTTGGATATGACTGAGGCCGACAAAATCACACACCTAATGAAGGGCATTGCAGAAGACATGTACCAAGCTCTTTGTATAAAAGGCATTTGTACGATGGAAGAGTTCATCAAGTGGTGCCAGTGGATTGAAGTGATGCAACAGAAGACGGTTGGACAAAAGAAGTATAATAGACTCCCCAATGTAGTACCTATGGCCGTTGTGGAACACCAGCATGACTTTGCGTCTCTCATATGACAAATTGTGAGAGAAGAATTACAACAGTTTATGGCTGCTGGGATTGTTGGACCAAGCAAGCATCAGATTATGGCCATGGATGTAAGCCCTGTAAATCTTGAGGAATCCGACACTGTTGGGGAAGAGGTATTTCAGACATTAGCAACTGACTGCCTCGCCAGTCACACCCGACATGAAGAATGGCCTCTCCCTACAATGATGTATGCTACAGCCACCAAACAACAGCCTAGGAACCGGCAGACACGGCTACAATCAACTCTCCTGGCAACTATGATGCCCTGCAAAAGAACAGATGTCTGGAGGACAGAAGACAATACACCAGTGTGTTTCCACTGTGGGCACCCTGGACATGTCGTACGCTACTGCAGAGAGAAGGTGAGTATTACATGATTATTTTGCCCAAGTTGTCAGCCATCAGAGCAGTTCTATCCCAAGCAGTTACCTGCTGATGAGTTCAGTCGACTTATAGGAAGAAATGCATCGCCGTAACCTGGATGAGGTCACTCCCTGATTCATTCACCGTCGCCGTACAGAGGTACCAGCTGTTCCCCTAGCTGCCACAACCAGGAAAACTAAGCAAGGTGACCATCTAAGGAGGTGAGGCCACCGCAGATGAAAATCCTCCATGGACAACAGTTGCTAAGATGTCAGGAAATCTACTGATGTCATAATCGATGGCCAACCTATTTGGGCACTGTTGATTCAGGAGCTTCTTTCTCTGTATTGTCGGATAATTACCGCTGCACACTAAAGAAGACAATGTTCTGTGATACAGGAGCAACTGTGCTGAAGGTCACAAATGGGAAGTACGTCCAGCAAGCAGGAACTTGGGTCGCAAGAATAACCATCAACAACAGGACCCAGCCATTTGAATTTGTCGTTTTAACATAATGTAGTCATAATTTCATTCTCAGATGGGACTTCCTTCAGGCATCTCAAGCTATAATTGACTGTGGAAGATCTGAGCTGCAAATTGAGGAAGTCGTTCTCCCATTGACAATGTGACGATCCCGCCGTTGACATTGAGAAGAGTTCCAGTCACAAACACAGATGACCAGTGCTTGTCGATAGTAAAAAGTTTATTAGGCTCACAAAAGAAATTTACATACCAGCAACTATCATAAGCATTACCAATGGTCGAGGAGAGATTTTGATCACTAACTGTCATGACCAGTCACAACTTATCCCCAAAGGAATGTGTGTCAGGACAGCTGAACCAATCCAGGACAGTGAGCTCAACGTCATCAATGAAGACCCACGCTCTGCTGTTAGTACAGATAATACGCTGGAGGAAATAACTGTGGAACTGCCAATAGGGCTCGGACTGACCAAGGAACAATGCCAGAAGGGTGTTAGCTATACTATGCCAATTTTTGGGTGCATTCACACCTCAGCAGGGGAAAAGTCAAATGAAACAGCCCATGATAAGGCTCCATATCAATACTGGGGATCATCCACCAATTAGCCACTGTTAGTATAGCGTTTTGTCAGCTGAAAGACGGATAATTCGGGAGGAAGTTGAGAAGATGATGCATGATGACATTATTCAACGTTTGGAAAGTCCTTGGTCATCTCCAGTGGTCCTCGTAAAGAGAAAGGATGGCATGTGGCAATTCTGTGTCAACTATCGGCGGCTGAACAAAATCATAAAGAAAGAAATTTACCCATTGCTGCACATTGATGACACCTAAGACTTCTTGAAAGGAGCTACATACTTCTCAACTATGGACATGCAGACAGGTTACTGGCAAACCGAGGTTGACGAAGCTGACAGGGAAAAGACTGCATTTGTTACACCTGATGGCCTCTATGAATTGAAAGTAATGCCATTTGGATTATTTAATGCTTCGGCCACATTAAAACATACGATGAACAACTTGCTTCAACACTTTAAGTGGACAATGTGTCTTTGCTATTTAGATGACATTGTCATTTTCTCAAAAAAACATTTGAAGAACATCTGAGTCACTTTTCAAAAGTGTTGCAGTTTGTTCAGACTGCAGGACTCCGCCTCAATCCAAAGAAGTGTCTCTTGGTCGCCAAAGCGATAAAAATCCTTGGGTACCTAGTGAACAGAGATGGTGTCCATCTTGATCCAGGTAAATAAGGGCAGTCACAGAATGCTCAACTCCTCAGCACATTTGTGATGTGAGAAGTTTTCTTGAGCTGTATTCATACTACCAACATTTCATAAAATGATTTTGTAACAAGGAATGTCCATTGGAAGATCTTCGTCAGGGAGACACCAAGTTTTACTGGGATGAGACAAAAGAAAGAGCTTTCCGGGCACTTACGGAGGCTCTAAGTTCCGCACTGGTTCTGACCTTATATAACAAGAATGTGGAAACTGAACTTCACACTGAAGCTAGTGGGTATGGGATTGGTGCAGTGCTTGTGCAAATTCAGGAAGGTGCTCAAAAGGTTACAGCCTATGCATCAAGAGTATTCGGAAAGTCCAAGATAAACAATTCTACAACTGTGAAAGAATGTCTCACAGTTATCTGGGCTATCAACAAGTTGCAGCCGTATTTATTCAGTAAACCATTCACCGTCATGACAGACCTCCATTCTTTGTGTTGGCTGACTAGCTTGTTAGATCCATTAGGTCGACTAGTAAGATGGGTACTAAGACTGCAAGAGTATGACGTCACAGTGGTATTCAAGAACAGGTGCAAAAACAAGGATGCCAACTGCCTTTCGAGGAATCCATTAGTGGAACACAAGAGCATGAATGAAGTTTCAGGTCTCACAGAATTAGGTGATGTTACAGCTGAACAGAGGGAAAATTCAGTACTATTAAAAACTATAGAGGACTTGGAGAAAGGACGACCAGCCAATGGAGAGTTCCAACTTATAAGCAATCCACTGGGCCCCAAATGGCTACTGGTCATTCCAGCTCATCTCCAGCCAACTATTCTCAAGTATTTCCTCGATGCTCCAATATAGAGTCATCTGGGATTCGTTAAGACCCTAGACAGAATCAGATGCAGGTATTACTGGAAAGGTATCTACCGATCTGTCAAGATCTATGTGAGTCACTGTAAAGAGTGCCAGCAGCGGAAGCATGTGCTGCAATTACCTCCAGGGCATGTCGTACCAATTCCACTTGCAGCAGCTCCATTCTACCGTATTGGAATCGACCTTTTAGGGAGGTTCCAGAAGTCGACAACTGGTAACCGACGGATAATAGTCTGCACTGACTACCTCACACGCTATGCTGTCACCAAACCTGCATAAGCTCCAGTGATTGCAAAATTCCTTGTATAAGACATTATTTTGAAGCATGGAGCACCACTTGTGATGATATCTGATCGTGGAAAAGTATTCCAGTCAAAACTAATATCAGAGGTAATGTCACATTGCGACATTGTCCACAGAATGACAACTGCATACATCCTCAGACAAATGTTCTTACAGAAAGTTTTAACAAGACGTTAGCAGATATGCTGTCAATGTTAAGCAGAAGGATTGGGATACAATGCTGCCAGTCATGACATTTGCTTATAATACCACAAAACAAGACACCACAGACTCCACATTGTTTTTCATGCCCCATGGCCATAAAGCTGACACTACAATGGATACGTTGTTCCTGTTCCAGCTGAATGACACTCAGGATGACTATGTGAAACAGCTCATTACCAGGGTCGAAGAAGCAAGACAGTTGGCTCGTATATGGACACTGGATACCCAGGAGAAGGACTGTCAGTAGTATAACGACAAGCACCAACCTGTTGTGTACATCACAGGAGATCTGGTATGGATTTTACCCCTGTACGGAAAGTTGGGCTATTAGAAAAGTTATTGAAGTGATACTTTGGTCCGTATCGTGTCATACGCTGCCTGTCAGATGTCACGTACGAAGTCAAGGATTATGAGCTGTCGCCGAAAAGGCAAAAACAAAGTGACATTGTTCATGTCCTTCACATGAAGCCTTACAACGATCCTGAAGAGCAGATACGTGAAAATGGCTTCCTGTTCAAGGACTCTGAGGATGGCAATGATACTGATGAAGCCACGACAGGAATGTCTGTAGTCGGTAATCATGCAGAAGGGAAGGATACTCCAGTACTGCCATACAGAGGACCCATGACAAGATCAAGATCCAAGACATTGCAGCTGGTTCCAAAGAGAACCTAACAGTGGGTTGCTGTATTTAGAGGAGAGGGAGCAATGCTGCAAGACCACAAGCTGCACTGGTGAAAAACATGCTTGAAGTTGAGTGAATTGAATGAATGGAATGGCCAGCTTGTTCACCAGATGTAAACCTGATTGAGCATGTCTGGGATGCACTTGGGAGATGCATTGCAGCCAGACCAGTACCTTCTACAGCTGTTGCAGAGCTGGATATTGCATTCATGGAAGAATGGGCAAATATCCCTCAAGAGGTGATTGATAACTTCATACTGCTCATGCCATACAGATGTGCAACTGTACTGGACGTCTGAGGTTATCACACACTATATTAGATGGCAGTGAGAATGGCTCACTATTATGGCTGCCCTATGGTGCTTCACTCTATATAAATGTCATGTAAACCTGAAGTGAAGAGTTGAGACAGAAAAATATCATACTGTATCACACACAAATTACAATTGTAACCAATATCTGAACAAAGTACTTTACCATATTTATATTCCAGAATGAAACTCTCACTCTGCAACGGAGTGTGAGCTGATATGAAACTTCCTGGCAGATTAAAATTGTGTGCTAGAACCGGGACTCGAACCTGGGACCTTTGCCTTTCATGGACAAGCGCTCTACCACTGAGCCACCCCGAAATGACCCACGGTGCTACCCCGCAACTTCAATTCTCCCAGTACCTCGCCTCCTACTTTCCAAACTTCACAATTCTCCTGCGAAACTTGCCAAGACTAGCACTCCTGGAAGAAAGGATATGATGGAGAAATGGCTTAGCCACAGGGATGTTTCCAGAATGAAACTTTCACTCTGCAGCAGAGTGTGCGCTGATATGAACTTCTGGCAGATTAAAATTGTGTACCAGAACCAGGACTCGAACCTGCAACCTTTGCCTTTCGCGGGCAAGCACTTGAGGTCCCAGTCAAAATTTGGAAAAGATCAAGACAGAGAGAGAGAGAACATTAAATACAGATAACAATGATAAGTTACAAGTAACGAGCAACACACTTTGGATTTAACCAAAATTACCTACTCATTATTTACACTGCTATTTTCCATAATAAAAAAATTAAAAAAAAAAAAACAACAGATACACTTCACTCTCATTTACAAGGCTATTTTTTGTAGTTCAAAAATTCTTTTACAGAGTAGAAACACTTTTCCACCAGAATTGACTTTTCGTTTAAACATATTTGTATGCCATTGCAATTTTAAGTCATGAGGTAGGCTGTTGTATAGCTGAACTGTAATGTTTGATACACTTTCTTGATAGAATGCTGTTCTACATTGAGACATGTGGATATCATTCACGTTTCTTGTGTGGTGGGTGTGAATATGCTTATTTTGACGAAGATACCGAATTTGGTTTAAGAGATAATCATTTGTAAACAGGATGGACTCGTATATGTAAAGACTTGGTAAACTCATTATTTTCAGCTGGATGAAATGTGGTCTACATGTTTCCAGTTTTATTAGATTGCAGATAGCCCTGATTCCAACTGATATGTTGCTGCGTCAGTATACAGGGTGTCCCACTCAACTGTTACACCCCAGATATGTCTGAAACTACGAGAGATATTGAAAAACCACTTTCATGGTCATGAATGTACGGCAGGGGCTTATGAAAGTATGTACTGTGAGACACCCTAAAACGTGAAGAAATATTGTATTCAACACAAACTTATGTTTTTTTTAATGGATACTCCATATTATTTCTCAAGCAATCAATAGGATGAAAAATCACAAAAAGAATGGCTTCGTGATGGTCAATTGCATCCGGAGAAACTGCAAAGCGAAGTTGACATTTGAAATACATGATGCGTGTTGCTAGCGACTGTCCTAGACTCAGTCGTGTGTCTCGCTTGAGCCTCGGACATGTGCATATTTTTTCATCTGACTTTTAATTGTTCAAACTGTCCTTTCCACTTCCCTGTTTGATTATGGGTGGAACAGAGGAACCAAAATGTGTTGAATACTGCAAAGAGCACAAAATGAACTGAATTCCTGTGATGGCAGTTGTGGACCACTAGTGATAACCAACATTGTGGGGAACCCTTCAGTGGAAAATATCTTTGACAAAGTCACAACTGTAGCCAATACAGATTGAAAAGCAGGACAAACAACATATGGAAAATGAGGGAACACAGCCATCACCAGAAACCGCTCAGCATTCAAGAACAGGCCAGGGAAATCCACATACATGTATGCATCGACCAGGCTGACAATGATGTTTTGCACAGTGGGAACAAGTGGCAATGGGATGCATAATTTCACTGTCCAGACCCATCCAAAATACATGGCACCAGGTCAGAGCCACTTTGTGGGAGGTGCTTCAATGATCTGCATGTAAATGGTGAGAATATTGTAATGAACGGCCAGTGGAACTACCACCTGCAACACTGCAGGTTATCTTTCTAATCAGTAATGGAAAAACAATCTCAGAAATTGTAATAGTTGCGAAGGGGCTCTGATGCACAAGAGGATGGAACCTTGGACCACACATTTTGGACATATGTTGCCATCTTATGTAAAATAGAATCTGCAGCAGTTGCTTGTGCAACCTGTGAGTTATTTACTGGAAAACCATCCACAGTTTGTTGAGCTTCAGCCTCAATGTGAAATCAGAGTAGCTCATCATGAAACCCATTGCCAGACTGGTTGGATCTCGACAACCAGTGTGCATTTGCATGTTAAGCAATTGGCTAAAAATGGATCTTATAATTAAACCTGTACAAGTAGAGTCCAACACTGGATGCGGTGTGCAGCTTTATTTGACAGTGACACAGAGGTGCTCAGTAAGGAAACCAATGACTTCTGGGACTTCTGGTCAGTAATGAGGGGAAGCTAGTACCATATGAAGTTATGTGAAATTTCTTCAAGGCATACATAATCACTAAACCTTTTCGATCTATGAGTATCTGCCTGCATGGGAGTCAATGTCTTTGATGTATAAGCAATAGGTCTATCCAAAATGTCAGCATAGCTATGGGCTAGAACAGCCCTAACTCATGTTAAGGGATCCTGTGTTTACATCAGTGACGTCTCATCCTACTGTACAATATTTAGGGTGGAAGTGAGAAGTAGAGTTGGACACATCACACCATACCTCAGTCTGATTTCCAGTTGCCCTTGAAACTATGAATGAGTAGGCATTTTCCAATATATTAAAATATATGTATTATTTATATGGTTCTCTGTCACAGTTGAACATTTATTTAGATGTTGTTACTAATTTTGGATTAGTGTGACCATTTTTAAACTCGGCTTACAAAAGAAAGTTACAAGCATATAGTTAAACTGCACAGGTTACAATGGTGATAATATATAAAGGCATTGTGAACTACAGGTTACCTGTGCTAGAACCCTAATAAAACCAATTCATATAAATTTTAAAATTATAACTGATTAAATGTTTTTGCACTTGCATGCACCAGCATGTACTGGCTGCTCCACAATAGTTTAGATTACACTTTGCTAACCCATTAGAGGCCGTGACCTGTAGTGTGCATTGCAAATGCACCTATATCCTTTGAAAATGGACGCAATAGTCTGAAACTGGTCACATCTAAATAAATGTGCAACTGTGGTTGGAAAGCTTATAAATAAAACATATTTTAATAGTGTTTCCAATTGCCAATCCTAAAGCATCTTATAATGCATTTTCACAAATGGAGGGAAATGGATTTTTGCACATTTGTGTTCTTCCTGGACTGGAGCTAAACAGATAACAGCATCCCGCAGCATTTGATTTGCATACAATTCCTATTGAACATCTGTGACAAAATATCAATAGACTCAACACATGGAGTTCAGTCACCTAGGCACGACAAGACTGATGGGGCTGTTTCTGCCATTGATAAAATTCAACTCTGGCAGCAATAACATGGGTGCATTTACAGTAGTGTTTGGAAAAGAGTGTGCACATTTGGTCAAACATTAGGATTGATGATTCCTGAAGGGGGGGGGGGCAATAACTGATAGAGCCCTACTGAGGTCCAGGAAAGAACTAATGTGTGTCACAATGTTGCATCTGTCACCCTGAAATCTTCAAAATGCTGTCTCAATCATTGTTCATATATGTCCCTTTCTTCAACAGATTTGTCATACAATGGAAAATGTGGACACACACAAGCTGTGGGCACTGCGGACTGAGGGGAGGTGGACTTCAACACAATTGTTATTAATGATTGCAATATTTGAATCTGATTCTGCAAAGTAGTAATGAAAACCTCTTGCTACTCTACCAGTCAACAAAGTATTTTACTCGTTGCTCCGTCTCTCATTGAATGAAAGAAAAAAGATTAAATTGATGGAAAGAACACATGGAGACTCAAAACACACTCATCACAATGACGGCTTGACTAGCACAGAAAATTGTGAACTTTACATAGGAAATGAGTCACATGAGATAACTACAGCTACTAGCCATGGAAACAATACACAAGAAAATGGGAGTGAACAAGGGTGGGCACATCATTAAACAGAGCCTGTGCAGTGTGCTCTGTTGCTCACAGTGTCATTGACAGCTGTCACTCTGAAATGAGTGTCACCTTCATTGTCAACACACACGGCCTTTTTAATTACATGCCCACATATTACCACAAATTCATATTTTGCAAATTCTCAAAGATGAGTGGCTTGCCAGTATGTAATGCAGTCTCAGCTCAGTACCTCCAACAGGCCCACAAAAAATGACAAAAATAAATTAAAATTCCAAGCATTTTGAAAAATATTTCCTTCATCAGGGGTGTTGTGAAGAGGGACAGGAAAGATGATATAACGGAAAATGGAATTAGGTTGATTTTACACTTGCAATTTTTCTGTGCCACTATTTGTGGTATTGAGCTAAGTACTGGCCATCCAGACTATCTCTTTTAAATTATTTTATTTTTATTTATTTATTCATTTTCACATTTCTGTGGTGAGGTTTCTTTCAGATCAGTTGATATTTTTAAGCTCATCACATTAAAACTGTTTAAAATGAACAGATTCATCATGATGGAGACAAGTTTATATAATAACACTGCAGAACCAGTAAGGAGATAGGAGAACTGCTATACCCATAGCTATGCTATAACCACAATATGGTTGTGGGCTGCCATCACTACGCAATGCTTTAGTGCATTGTTAGTCAAGACAGCATGTGCTGTGTCGCCTTGCAGTGTAAACAGGTATATAAAGAAATGCTGAGGACCAGTTCACCCTCTGTTGACAACCATGATTACCAAGTGGACTATGATTTAAGGTGACACCAGTCTCCATCCTTAAGCCAGAGAAGCAACAGCCTCTTCTGGCGCCTCTTGCAAGGAAGGGACCCCTTGGGATTCTACCTTCCATGATCTCTTCATATGTAAATATGGATTCCCACCTGTTTCTGAAGAAACCATAAGCTGCTAGTCAAAGGGCTTCTTGATTTTCATCAATCCCTGAAGTCAATTCAGAGAAGTCCTCCCAGCCTACAAAACTGAAGGAAAAACGAGAAGACAAGAAGAAAAAGAAGCACAAGAAAAAAGGAAGTGCAACTTCTGATTCTAAGGATGTGATGGATATACAAGTGTCCACTTATGACCTAAAACTCATCAAAACCTCAGAAACAATCGACAGTGATATCGCTGGCACTCAACTAATGGCAAAAAGTGGCCCTGAGGTATAAACTGTCCCTCCAGTCCATTCATGGCTTCCCAGAATGTGAATAGTGTCATCCTCCTGTGGAATCATCACAGTTTTTTCTCCTATCTAGTTGAGTTGCAACTTCTGTTAAGCATATCATCTGCTTTATGGATTGCCCTCCAGGAAACTTGGAAACTTGGTTTCTGGAAATACAGCCCCCCACCATCTATGGCTATCAGGGCTACTATAAAAAGTGGTCAGCCTATGACGGGGTACCCACTGGTGTCTGTCTCTATGTCCTCACAACTTTCCTCAGAGCTCCTGTGCCTCTTCGCATGGCTCTTGAGGCAGTGGCTGTGGGAATATGCGCTATTCAGGAAATTACCATCTATTCTGTTTACTTTTTGGCTGAGGTTGTCTCTCCCACTGACCTCACTGCTTTTGTCACTGTGGAACCCAGTCCTCAGGCTATGGTAGGGACTTTGAGACTCTCTTGGTATAATAGGACTTTTGCTTTCGCAACACCAGTGTTCCCATGCATTTTTGCATGGTGCATGGAACATACTCTAACTCTGATCTCTCTCTTTGTAGCCCAAGCCTTCACCAACATCTCAGCTGGAGGGTCTACAATGACCTTTGTGGTAGTGACCACTTTCCTATCCTTCTGTTGCTCCTTCAGTTTCAGTCTGCAAACAGCCTGCCTTGATAGTTTCTGCACAGCACTGGCCAACACCTTGACCAGTGTGGTTGCTGCTCCTCTTCCCGTTAACGTTGATATGGCACTTCAGCACCTCTGGTGCCACCTTCTGCAGAGCATCTGCTTGCTTTCAAATGGATACAGACCAGAGCTTGGCATCGGATCCAGCAGAGTTAACAGGACAGTTGGGAGAGGTACATTGCCACCATGAGATCTCGTGCCTTCCCCTCTCAGATGTGGTCATGAGCTCAGCGCCTTTTTGGCAACCTCCCCCTCCCGTGGCAGGATTCCCCTGTCTCCTCATACAATGCCCCATTTAGTCAGTATAGGTTCCATAGTGCCCTTGCTGCATGCCCTGATACCTCTCCAGGACTCGAGTCACCTACCCTTACTGCTTTTACTCAGTGTGAAGATCTTGTTCCAGCCTTCTTTTTGTCTCTGAAAGGTAAAATATACCATTTGGTGTCATCGTATCCTTGCTCCTCTGTATGAATGGGGACTATGGAGTCCACTTCTGATCTTTCTCTAGATCTTCCTCATTCTCTACTACTTTTGGTTTAGGGTATTGCCACCTCTCTCAGCTCAACATATGTTGAGGAGTACAGTGTCCCACAAGGCTCCCTCTTTAGTGGTCCCTTCTTTCTGGTCACAATTAATGGTCTTTCTGTAGCAATAGGGTCATTGGCCTTTTGCTCCTTGTTTGCTGATGATTGCTGCATATATTTCAGTACCACTAGAATTGGTGTCACTGAACAACAACTGGAGGAAACCATCCAAAAGATGCAGTCTTGAGCTTTTGCCCATGGTTTTCAGTTCTTTGCCTCTAAAACCTAACTTACACATTTCTGTACTGCCTTTTAAACCTGAGCTATGGACTTCTATCTCCATTTGGCGGTCCACCAGGACCCAGCACTATACCTGACTGATGAACTCCTTTGTGTTTAGGAGAGGCATTGCTTCTTAGGCATGCTCTTCAATTTGTCAGTTTAAACAAAAATGTTGATGATATCTGAATATTCTTCACTGCCTCAGTCAAACCGTTTGGGGAGCCAGCCATTCAACTCTCCTGCAGCTCAATAAGGCGTTAATCCGAACCCACCTTAACTATGGTAGCTTGATGTATGATTTGGCAGCAACTTCAGCATTGCAGGTCCTCATTCAATTCCCCATAGTGGTGTTCGATTAGCAATGGGTGCTATCTGCACAAGTCCAGTGACAAACCTCTTGATTGACGCTAGGGCCTCTTCCCTGCAGTTCTACTGGCAACAGCTGCTTGCTTCATATGTTGCCCGTGTTCATGTTTCACCTCACTACCTGAATAAAGGGCTTCTTTTTCCAGCCACTGCACTGCCCTCCCCTCCATGGTTGAGTCTGGTCTGGTCTCCCAATTGCAGCCCAGGTGTGTTTGCTTCTTTTGTTGCTTGATTCTCTTCCAAACCCCTCCCATTTTCCACTGCCCTTCCCATATCCCCTCATCTGTCCATTCCCTGCTTGTGACTTTGTATGGTTTTTTCATAACCCAAAAGCCTCAGTTTCACCATTGAACCTTTCTGGCACTTCTTGATTCATTCTGTGTGCAGAAATTGTTTATACCAATGGTTCTGTGGTAGATGGCTGTGTTGGGTACTTCTATGTCTATGGTCACCATGTCGAACAGCATTCCTTGCATCATTGGTGTAGTATTTTTATGATGGAGCTCGTTGCTACCCTCAGGGGCTCAGCATTAATTTTCTGAGTATGGGCTTGGCAAACCCGGGGTAACGAGATATGGACTGTGTCGCGCCAACAGTCCGCCACACCATAAGCTCTGTGTGTGCTTCAACGACCACCATAAGGCACGATGATAGAACATTGTCATTTTAGAGCCTGGGAATCTTGGCTTAATCACCTGGATCGCGAGGACGGTACAAACCTGTATATGGTGTGCTACGTGCCGAGGAGATGCATGGCTGTTGAAGTTGAACAGTCATTAGCGTGCAACCTCTGGGGAACCTGCCACACCTCAGTTATATAAGGCTTATCTAGGCAAGCGGAGCGCTGCCTGGGTGGACGTATAGTTTCCTAGCTGCTCGTGGGAACAGGATTAAACAAGCAAATAATAGCGTTGCCGGTATCATCCCACCATAGAACAATTGACTGCTTTTAAACTGCTCTGGGCTCGAACTCTATGTCTCATCCAGAAAAGTAAGCGGAATTGTTGGGAGAGGTACATAGCCTCTACTGGTACAGACCCAGTCACTGTTTCCGAGCACATGGCACAGAATTATGCATGCATCTCTTCGACTGAAGCTTACAGTGCAGCCTTCCGCACCCTCAAAGAACGAGTCAAGCAGAAGCCGCTATCATTCCGCACATGTCGCCGTACAATGCACCTTTTAGCAAGTAGGAGTTTCAAAGTGCCCTTGCTTAATGCCCCGATACCTGTCCAGGGCCAGATCGTATCCATAGCCAGTTCCTCCAACATCTTCTACATCTACATCTACATACATACTCCGCAATTCACCGTAAGGTGCGTGGCGGAGGGTACACTGTACCACTACTAGGCATTTCCTTTCCTATTCCACTCCCAAATTGAACGAGGAAAAAAAGAATGTCTATATGCCTTTGTACGAGCCCTAATTTCTCTTATCTTGTCTTTGTGATCTTTACGCGAAAGGGTGTAAGTAGGCGGCAGCAAGATCGTACTACACTCAGCTTCAAATTCCGGCCCTCTAAATTTCCGCAACAGAATTTCATGAAAAGAACGTCGTCTTTCTTCCAGCGATTCCCAATTGAGTTGCCGGAGCATTTCCGTGACACTGGCGCTTTGGTCGAACCTACCGGTAACAAATCTAGCTGCTCGTCTCTGAACCGCCTTTATGTTTTCCTTTAAACTGATCTACTGCGGGTCCCAAACACTTGAGCAATACTCAAGATGTGGTCGTACAGGCGTTTTATACGCGGTCTCCTTTACAGGTAAAGTACATCTTCCCAAAATTCTCCCAATACACCGAAGTCGGCTGTCCGCCTTACTCACAACTGTCCTTACATGTTCGTTCCATTTCATATCGCTCTGCAATGTTACGTCTAGATATTTCAATGATGCGACAGCATCAAGAAGCTCACTACTAATGCTGTATTCGAACATTATGGGATTGTTTTTTCTACTCATGCACATCACCTTACATTTTTCTACATTGAGAGCTAGCTGCCATTCTTCGCACCAACTAGAAATTTTGTCTAAGTCATCCTGTATGCTATTACAGTCAGTTACAGATGACACCCTCCCCTACACCACAGCATCATCAGCAAACAACCGCAAATTACAACTTACTCTGTCAATCAGATCATTTATATAGATAGAAAATAATAGCGGATGCCTATGGATGCTCAGAACCAACTGCTTACCTTGTTTAACTGTCTGTGGGCAGAAGGTGTTTTCCCCTCCGAATGGCGGGAAAGCACCATCATCCCAGTGATGAAACCTGGCTGATAGTTACCGTTCGATTAACCTCACCTATGTTCTATGCAGACTCCTTGAATGTATGGTGAGTCAGTGGCTCCTCGAAGACTGGGGACTCTTGGCCGCACATCAAGGGGGCTTTCATCAGGGCTACTCCACAATTGACAATCTTTTGTCATTGGAGTAGACTATATGTACAGCTTCTACCTGATGTGAACACCTTGTTGCTGTATTTTTCGATCTTTGGAAAGTGTACGACACTACCTGGTGCCGCCACATACTGCCTAGATTGTATGACTGGGGGTTATGGGGCCACTTCCAATCTTTATAAGGAATTTTCTTTTCCACCATTCTTTTAGGGTTAGGGTTGGTGCCGCTCTTAGTTCATCACACATTCAAGAGAACAGTGTTCCACAGGGCTTTGTTCTCAGTGTGCCTCTATTTTTAGTCACCATAAATGGTCTTGCCACAGCTGTGGCGTCATCGGTCTGTGACACCTTGTTTGCCGATGACTTTTGTCTATATTTTAGTTCTGTTATCATTAGCGCCGCTGAGTGGCGGCTGCAGGGAGCCATCCAAAAAGCTGAATCATGGGCCTGTGCCCATGGGTTTCAGTTTTCAGCACAGAAAACCCGCGTCATGCACTTCTGTCACCGCTGGATGGTTCAAACGGATCAAGAGCTATACCTGGGTTGTGAATTGTTACTTGTCGAAGAGATGCATTGCTTTCTTGGGATGGTATTTAACAACCATCTTACTTTGGGGGCCCCATCTGCGTCAGCCTGCGACAAAAATGCTGGTGACCTCACAGTATTCTCCTCTGCTTGACTCATACTGCTTGGGGTGCTGTCTGTTCCACCCTCCTGCAGCTTTACAAGTCCCTGATACAATCCAGGCTTGGTTACTGGAGCCTGGTATATGACTCAGCACCACCGTCAGCATTGCTGATCCTTGGTCCCATCCAGCCAGCGACTGGGGCTTTCTGCACAAGCCCTTTGACAAGTCTTCTTGCCGAAGCAGGGCTCCACCCATTGCACTATCGCCAGCAGCAGCTTCTCACTAGTTAAATTGCTTGAGTTGCCATGCCATGCCACACAACCTGAAACACAGGCTTTTTTTCCAGCTGCTCCCCGTTCCTCCACACCACGTCAACCCAGATCAGGTCTTCCGATAGCGATCCAGGTTTGTACGCTCCTTTCCTCACTTCAGTCCCTACCTCTCCCTACCCTTCCTTGGTCTATTCCTCATTTGAAGCTCCACCTGCAATTGTCCTATGATCCAAAGGAGTTAGCTTCCTCCCTGACACTTAGTCACATGTTTCTGGCCCTACTTGATACATTCCGTGATGCAGAAGTGATATATACTGATGGCTCCCTGGTAGATGGCAAAGTCAGTTATGCCTTTGTTCTTAGCAACCACACTGAACAATGGTCCCTGCCACCTGGCTGTAGCATTTATACTGCTGAACTGATTGCCATATCTCGTACTCTTGACCACCTACAAACATGGCCCTGGAAGTTGTATGTTGTATGCAGCTACTCCCTCAGTGGCCTGCAAGCCCTGGACAATCAGAAATGAGACTTGTCGGACCAGGAAATGTGTTTCCAGTCATCAACAGTCCAATGTCGAGCTGCGGTGGAAATCAATAAAACAAAGGCATCATTCATTGCGAAGAGATCTATTTGCGAAATATCCCCTCCGAATGCGAACACATTTTGTTAGCATGAACCCATCTAAATAGGGACAACGAATTCGAAAATAAAGTTCTACGTACTGGCTTGGCTGAAAATCCTAAGAAATTTTGGTCTTACGTCAAAGCAGTAGGTGGATCAAAACAAAATTTCCAGCCGTTCTGTGACGAAAATGGTATTGAAACAGAGGATGACTCTCTAAATTCTGAATTACTGAATGTTTTTGTTCAAAGCTGTTTCACAGAGGAAGATTGCAGTGTAGTTCCTTCTCTAGATTGCCACACAGATTACAAAATGGCAGATATCGAAATAATTGACAGAGGGATAGGATTCATCCACGAGATTCAGAGGGCCATAGACATGGGTTTTCAGGTAGATGTCATGTTTCCTGACTTCTGCAAGGCGTTTAATACAGTTCACCACAGTCATTTAATGAACAAACTAAGACCATATGGTCTATCAGCCCAATTGTGTGATTGGATTGAGGAGTTCCTAGATAACAGAATGCAGCATGTCATTCTCAATGGAGATAGAGAGGAAAAAAAAAAAACACAACAACAACAACAACAACAAGCTCGTAGCTTTTCTCACACTTCTGAATATCTCCAAGCCTGCTCTGGGAAGTTATTTGTTACTAGTGGTTGCTCCCTGAGTGGCTTGCAAACCCTTGACCAGTGTTTTTCTTGCCATCCTTTATGTGGTCTTTTCATGACTCAGTCTTCACTGTTGGCAAGTCTGGCCATTCATTCAGCAGTCTTCACTTGGACCCTGGGCCATAGCGGCATCCTGGAGAATGAATACATCGATCAGCTGGCCAAGCAGGCCATCACCTCACGGCCCCTTAGAGATTGGTCTCCCAGTAAGAAATATCCATTGGGGTTGAACTGCAGCATCCTTCCTGAACTGACTGATACAACAATAATCCAAAAAGGAAAGAATAAGAAAAGACTAAGACTCAAGACTAAGGCCGATACTGGTACCGACTGAATTGGCAGGACGTGCCTCTATTTATATGTTTTCTGCAACATATCTCATTATTGACACATAGTCATTAATTTGATACAATTAGAACTTAATGAACAGTTTGAGTAAATTTAGTGCAGTGTAATTATTGAGCAATTTAATAAGTTTCCACATTACAGATGCTAATATCTTGCCAGAAATTTAATTTCATATATTGGAAGTTATTGAAATATGGTTTCATTGATTGCTGCTGATATACTTCATAATTACTGTATTTTTCAGTTATACAGATTGGATAAAATAGGCTGTTCCAGCCAATCAGAAACAAATGTTTTAATACCCTTAAAACTGAAAATTAAATGGATTAATTGAAGTATAGTCTTATTTACAGACAATTATGCAAATTACAACAATGCCTAACAAATATGTTTCTTGAACTTTCCAGCATGACAAATTCTATTTCTTCATAATTAGTTTTTCTACAGTACAAAGGTTTCAACAGATACATTAAAGTATTTAGTATCGTCTGCTGAATGAAGGATAATTAAAACAACCATAATAAACCAGATACAGGCTATATGCTAGATCATGCTATAAACATATTGCAGTAATAAAATGGACATTAAAAGTGGTAAACAGTATTGGATGAATGAATAAAGATGTGGTATTGGATTATAGAATAGAAGATGGAATTTGATACTACAGTAGTCGCCTGCTCTAACCATTACATGCTGACTCATAGACAAGGCACCCAAAATCAAGGCAAGACTGTACTAGTACTGTGTAAAGCCGCAACAGTGTGTGCAGTGATTAGCAATCAGCACCCCTGGTGGTATGGCCCAGGCGGCAAAGAACATTGAAATAGCACCATCACTCCCGTTTCAGCTGACAAATGTGGGGAAGCCATGTCAGCCAGGCATCAAAGACCATCCCTAAAAATCTATGGGTTCCCACTACGTCAAGTAAGTGGTTGTCAAGATAAAGTTAGGCGTGAGGGTGAACAGTCCGACACCAACAGAAGTGCATAACACTTGTCTTGGAAGCTGTTGGCAAGATTCCAGGACTGCAACTTCTGGATAGCTCCCTGCAATCTGCATTCAGGAACATGGGTGCTGTTAGAGCTAAAAGAGATGCAGAAGTTGTCAGCATAGAGTGAAGGGGATAGTGACGACCCAACCGCTCTCTCTAAGTTGTTAATGGCCACTAAAAATAAGGGGACACTCAAAACAGAGCCCTGTGGAACTCCATTTTGCTGCATGTCAGAGGTGCTGTGGGAAGCACCAACTTCAATACAAAAGGTACGGACAGCTAAAAAGTTTTTAATAAAAATCGGGAACGATCCCCGAAGACCCCAACCATGTAGTGTAGTGAGTATGTGATGTCACCAGGTCGTATCATATGCTTTGTGCATATCAAAGAAGACAGCTATCAGATGTTGGCGTCTGGAAAAGGTGGTGTGGATGGTGGACTGGAGATACACCAGGTTATTGGTCATAGAGCAACCCTGACGGAAACTGCCCTGGCATGGAGCAAGTAAGCCCCGAGTCTCAAGAATCCAACACAATTGCCGACTGACTGTATGTTCCAACAACTTACAGAGAACATTGGTTAGGTTAATGGGCCAATAGCTATCCATGTGAAGAGCATTCTTGCCAGGTTTGATCACCGGGATGAAGACGCTTTCCCGTCATTGTGATGGGAAAATGCCATCACACCAGATGTGGTTAAAGAGAGGAGATTACGCTGGCTCTCCGCTGATAGGTGTTTCAGCATTTGGCTGTGGATGCTATCAGCCTGGGAGCCGTGTCAGGATATTGTGCAAGAGCACTGAGGAACTCCCACGCGCTAAATGGAGCATGATCGGCCTCCAAGCGGCAGGTGGTAAAGGAGAGGGGCTGGTGTTCCACCCGCTCCTTTAATGTACGGAAGTCCAGTGGGTAATTTGCAGAAGCAAAGGCGCGGCCTGTACATATAACCCCATTCACGGAGACTCCAGGGATTTCTGTTGGTGTTGGGTATCCCTTTAAATGCCTGATCTTGCTCCAGACCTGGGTGGTGCAGGTATCTGACCCAATAGTGCATATGTACCTCTCCCAACACTCTTGCTTCTGTCTCTTAATGAGATGACGACAATGAGCACGGAGCTGTTTGAATGTGACAAGGTGCTCCAGAAAGGCGTGCCGCTTGTACGCCTGTAAGGCCCGCCGGCAATCTTTAATGGCCTCTGCAACCTCTAGCGACCATCACGGAACTGTCTTATGCCTTGGGAACCCTGATGAATGGGGAATGGTGGCTTCTGCAGCAGAAACAATGGAGCGTGTGGCGCTCTCGACTGACACATCAATGTTGTCGAGTGGAGGAAGGCCAACAGTGGCAGCAGAGGTATAGCCTTCCCAGTTAACCCTGATTGGGACCCACCTGGGTAGGTGCTCTGGGGACTGACACTGTGGGAGTTACATAAAAATGGGGTAATGGTCACTGCCACACAAGTCATCGTGGGCCCTCCAGTGGACAGATGGTGGAAGGCTATGGCTGCAGATAGACAGATCAATGGCTAAGAACGTTCCATGCACCACACTAAAATGTGTGGGGGCACCTGTATTCAAGAGGCAGAGATTGAGATGAGATAGTAAGTTTTCAATTACTCTACCACAGCCAGAAATCATGTAACCACCCCATAAGGTGTTATGGGCATTAAAGTCACCTAGTAGTAATAAAGGTAGGGGAAGTGAGAAATAAGTGCAGCCAAAACTTTCTGGGAGATGTCACCATCAGGAGGCAGGTAGAGACTGCAGACAGTTTTCTCCTGTGTTGTCCTTATCCTGACAGCCGTGGCTTCTAATGGTGTTTGAAGTGGCATGGGTTCACTATAGACAGAAGTAAGGACATACACACACACTCCACCTGAGAGCCTGTTATACACACTGCAATTACAATAATATCCCCTGTAACCTTGGAGGGAGGGGTGAACATTACCAGAAACCAGGTTTCTTGGAGGTCAATGCAGAAAGTGGGTATCGCAGCTCAGCCAGGTGGGTGAAAAAACCGCCACAGTTCCACTGGAGGATGACTGTTTCTGATATCTAGAAAGACATGAGGCAGTATGAAGTGCTTGTTGTGCCTCAAGATCGCTTGCTGACACTGCTTGTGAAGCTGGTCAACCTATGTCCATCATTCCAGATGGTGTCCCTAGATCTAGGTCCTCAGGGGACACTAGAATCTCCACTTCCTCACAAGAGGAGCCAGAGAAGTCTGTTGTTTCTCTGGCTTGGAGACAGGGACCAGTCTCCCCATTGGTTGGGGTGTTATTGCTCCCGGGGTATATGGTTTGGGAGCAGTACAAGACGAACTGTCTCCAGCTGTCAAGGGGGCGGGTCTAGACAATTGGGCCTGTGGGCCCACAGAGGTTTGCTTTGCATATGGTGTCATGGATGTTCAGGGTCGAGAATGATGTAACTGCTTTGACGTAAGATGTAGCCACGCTCACTGGATACAGCTTGATATATTTGCGTCTTGCCTCTGAATAGGTCAGCCTGTCGAGGGTTTTCTACTCCATAATTTTCTCTCCTTATGGAGGACTGTGCAATCTTGTGAGCAGGGGGGTGGTATTGACCACAGTTAATCCAGACCGGAGGAGGGGCACAAGGAATGTCTGGATGTGATACACGTCCACACTCCCGCTTGTGAGGTTGGCCTTGCATTGGGAGCACATGTGCCCAAGCCTCCAGCACTTAAAGCAGCGCATATGGGGAGGAACATAGGGCTTTATGTCACACTGGTAGATTATCACTTTGATTTTTTCAGGTAACGTGTCAACCTCAAAAGCCAAGACGAAGGCACCGGTGGCGACCGTGTTGTCCTTCAGATCCCTATAGATGCACCGGGATGAAATTCACACCACACCACTCGAGGTTCGCCTGCAGCTCATCATCAGATTGCAGCAACATATCCCTGTGGAATATTGTACCCTGGAGCAATGCTCCCGACTGTGCTGGGGATGATGTCATTATCAACACTGACCCGAATCGCATCTTGGACATACCCTTCACCTCTCCATACTTGTCCTGCAGATGTTCAACAAAAAACAGAGGCTTAGTTGATGCAAAGGATTCCCTATCAGTGCTTGAGCAAACTAAGTATTGGGGTGGAGGGGGGGGGGGGCATACGCCTCACCCTGACTTCTGGCTCTACGTTCCTCCCACGGCATGGTCATATTCAGCAGCATTAAAGTCTCCTCTCCCACTCTTGGAGACGGCGGTTGTACGTCCACCAATGTTAGAGCTCTTTTCATGGTGGTCCCATGAGCAGATAGGGCAATAAAAGTCCACACAGGCAGAGCCCCACTTGCCTCAGTAAGCATTATACAACTGAGGTGTGGCAGGTTCCTCAGAGGTTGCTTGCTAATGACTGTTCAACCTCAACAGCCATGCATCTCCTCGGCACATAGTACACCTTGAGATTGAGTTTTTTTTTTTTTTTTTATAGAATTTTGTACCGTCCTCACGACTCAGGTGATTAAGCTAAGATCCCCGGGCTCTGAAATGTAGAACATTCCACCATCATACTGAACGAAGGTCATTGAAGCACGCACAGAGCTTACAGTGTGGCGGACTGTTGGTGCGACACAATCCACAGCTCTTGACCCCGGGTTTGCCAAGCCCGTACTAAGCAAATTAATGCTGAGCCCCTGAAGGGCCAAAAATGATGAAAGCTGTCACTGTAGTGAATAAACTTTTCTATTCACTGCTAAATGACCAAATTCAGATGCATCAGATTTACTTCTGATGACACTGCATGTATCATAAAAAGACATTAGTTAAGAAAAAATAAGTACCATACCTCCTAGGAGATTACAAAATTTGTCAGGTTACTAAAGATAATCTCTTGTACTTATTTATATGACAACCCAGTTGTCAATGAAGACTTGTTTTCAAATGGTAATTGAAATTGGTCCTCCATAAGAACTTTTTATTTATTTATTTATTTTTTTTTTTTTTTTAGAAGAATTCTAGTGAGTTACAACCTTTTTAGACATCCATCAGGTAGCCATAAATATACACTTTTAAAATGTTTCAGCATGTTTGGTTAAATGATAATTTTTATCTTAACTTTGAACTCTGAAACACAAAACTATACAAACTACACTAAAATGAGGGGAATATTCCTTCAATATATGTAATAATTACTATATTAACCAGTGTCATTGTTTTAGTTTAAATTATTGAATTTTACTTTTCATGCTGTTTGCTATAAACTTTGTTCATTAAATAAGTATTAGTGTCTATTTCAATTAAAAATGTTATTGTAATTGATAGTAACTTTTATTTTGCATTTATTTCATACTAAATATTATTTCATTTCTCTAGGCTTATCCCAGCGATGAAAAAATCGTAGCAAAGACACAAAATATTGTTTTGAGGCACTTGTACCTACTGTTAGGATACAATCAGAATGAGAAGCTCTTCCACATTCCACCCCAGAGATTAAGGTAAAAATTCATTTACTTTGTGTGATTTAGTATTTTATTTTGTGTATCTGTTTACTCTTACATAGTCTTCTGACTGTACACATTTAAACTATATGTATTCTATCAGTTTTGACAGAACATTAAACCCTAATCTTCCTTCATTTCTTTCTTCTACAGTCTTTTAAATATTTACAACTGTCTATTATAATTATTATTGCATCAGAGAATGTCAGGAAACCATTTAATTTTTGAAATGATAATTAATCATCTATAAAATGTATTATATAAAATGTAAAGTTAATTTTAGTCATAATTAAGCTCACGTTTAAGTGACAAATGAGACTAAAAGCTACAAAATAGATATAACAGCCTTCTTTGAAAATTACCTAGGAGGTATTGCTAGAAACTCTTATCAACAATGGAAATATCCTAAATGCAAACAAAGATTGAAATGTTCAGTGGTTAAAAGCCAAATAGACACACTTGCTAAAGTTTTAGACAAAGTACATCTTCAGTGATAATTAATTAACAAAATGTGTGCATTGTGAAGGAGAGAAGTATTTTTACCAGCTCGAAAAAGCAACAAAGGTGCAAATACGAGTTAAATATTACCCAAAATTTTTCGCATCTCTCCCAAAGTAGACATCTGCCACCCAAAAATTCTACAAAATATCATGATCCATCTTTATGCCACACCTACTCTCAAACACTTGACACAAAAATGCAGATAATCCAATGGATTATGATTCTGTGTGGCATTTATGGCCGTTAGACCACAACCAGCCTGTCTTTTTAGTTGACACCACTTCGGCAACTTGCTTGTCAATGATGATGAAATGATGAAGAGGATGACACAACACCCAGTCCCCGAGTGCAGAAAATCTCCGACCCAACCGGGAATGGAACCTGAGCCCCCTATGTGGTAACCCGCCACACTGTCCACTAGACTATGGAGGTGAACAATGCAATGGAAGACCCATCAGACCTGCCCTATGAAGCCACCTAGCACATTAATCTTACAGCCCACTACAGGCTTATTCTGCCCTTTCAGAGTCAGGATGACCTGTGAAGGAATCATGTCATATACCAGCTCTTCCATAACTTTTACTTTGACTCTTTAAGTGAGCACAAACAGCAAACAACTGTCCGCCCAAATGAATAACCACTATCGAAGTGTGTCCTAGAGTGTAGTTAGCAATCTGTAGCAAAGATGCTGTTGAGTAATGCATGCTTTGCAACCGATATTATTTGGATCTGTTCTCCTGATAATAACTTCTTTGAATTATGTAAATGGGAATTGTCTTCTTGAAATGTCCTCTGGTCACAAAATCTTCCTGTACCCCATCCTTATTAGCCCATGTCAAGTGACTACTTCCACCTTTATTCTCCACTCTTCAGGCTCTCTCTCGCTGTGTTCCATCTCCTCCTCTCAACCACTTCTCTGTTCAATGTGTGTCACCATTATTACCACTCTCTCTCTACCATCAATCATTTCCTCTCAACCTTCTCTGACTAGTCACATCAGTTGTTGATACGTGTGCGACCTCCATATGGGCCATCAGGGGACATCCTTGAGTACGAGTACACACATGGCCATTTGCAACAATGAACCCGCTCTCGCTTGTTAGATATACTTAACAAAGAACAGATCATATTGTGCACAGAGCTCAATTTGTATCACGCCCTTGTGCTATTATGTTTCTTTTCTGGTCAATGACCATAATTGTAAAGTTGTATATAATATATGCAGTGCAGCATCTTCTAATTTTGTGAAGTTAAAATATAATTTCAATCTAAATTTTATTCATAGGACTATTAGTCATTAGTAGGCATCTGTTAATAGTATCCCTGTTCTACCAGTGCACACTCCACTGCAGAGTGATAGTTTCATTCTGGAAACATCTCTTAGGCTGTGGCTAAGCCATGTCTCTACCATATCTTTTCTTCCAGGAGTGCTAGTCCTGAAAGATTTGCAGTAAAACTTCTGTGAAGTTTGGAAAGTAGGAGGCGAGGTACTGGCAGAAGTCAAGTTGTGAGGAGGGACCATTGAGTCATGTCGGGATAGCTCAGTCGGTACAGTGCTTGCCTGGGAAAGTTGAAGGTTCCAAGTTCAATTCCCAGTTCTGGCACACAATTTTGATCTGCCAGAAAGTTTCATATCAGTTCACACGCCACTGCAGAGTGATAGTTTCATTATGTAGATGAAAATTTAACATTTCTGTGTTGCTTTATACAGTTATACACCATTGATGGGTATATGAATGGATAGAGTTGCAATTCTTAGTGACAAGTAGGATGGCCACCAGAGTGCGTTAGTGTTTTTAATATATAAAGGGCATTAACAGTGTCAAATGCATGATTTCTGTTATGGACACGGAGGAACTATATACTCATGTGAGACAGTGTAATCTGAAGCTGATAGAGTTTTCAAGAGGCCTCACTGTAGGGCTCTGGCTGGCTGGTCAAATTGTAAAATATCTACATTTGTAGGACATTCAGATGTGACAGTTGAACCAATGTTGTTCTGTGTGGGAATTTTACAGCAGCCATAATCACCATCAAGGTTTCAATCAACCAAATCTGATCACCACAAGGAAGGATAGAAATATTGTACACTAAGCACATCATAACCACTTGTCATTTGTTCCTGCCATCTGATAACAAGTAATAGATGCCTTGCAGCATATGTGTCATCCTGTGACAGTAGAGGAACCTAGCAGCAGCCTGACTAAGAGTATTATGTTCCCATGTGTAGGCTTCCATTAATAAAAATTACTCCCTTTAGATTGCTGCCATAACTATCAGGAAGGGACTGCACAGTTCAGCTCTAAACTGCTGATTATTGTTTGCAATTAAGGTGGCAAAATCCAATATTTCCAATATTTTGAAGAGCCACTGTAGTGTTATTCCTTTTGTTATGGTGAGGGCAACCATTGGACATGACTACAGATCACGGCTGGTAGTAATTACAAATACTGTGATAGCACAACCATATGCAATAGACATCCTGCTTCCTGATATGGTATGTCTTATCTGGCAATATATCATGGTGCCATTTCTCAACAGAAGAATGCTCATCAATGCATTATACATGTCTCTTTGAACTATACGATTGATGTTGAGGTACTCTTTTTGGCAGAAATATCACCAGATTGGTTTCCAATACAATATGCAGGACTATCTCAGACATCAACTCTATCTCAGTGCCGCTATCCAGGATATGAAGGACCATTTCTACATCTACAGCTGCATGATTACTCCGAGTTGCCCCTTAAGTCTCTGAAAGATTATTTATTGCATCACTTCCTGACTGTTACTCTACTGTTGCACACTCCAAAAGGTTGCAGGAAAAATAAACACTTAAATCATTCCATGTGAATTGTGATTTCCATTATTATGGTGAGCATTTCTTCCTGTGTTGTTTGGGAACAAACATATATTTTCACATTCAGAGGAGAAAGTTAGTGATTCAAAGTTTCATAACAAAGTTTTCCCACAGCACTTTCTACGACCCCCCTGCTCTTTGCCCTTTTTCTGGTTTTAATAAATCTGTCCTTAGACAGGTATCAATTGGATGTCCTCCATATCTCTCTGTCCTGGGCATTCTCCTTCATTTGCTTGTATCTTCTTCCTTTCTCCAAATCTGTTAGCTTTCCAAATCTTCTCCTTTATCTCCTTCTTTTTCCTTCTATGTTTACTTCCATTATCTTCTGCAGTAGACATTTCCTGCATGTGTTGATGTTTTCCTCTTCTGTATTTTGTTCATGAAGCTTGTTTCCTCTCTTACCCTGCTCAACACTTACTCATTTTTCTTTCTTTTTGTCCATTTGACTTTCTCCATTATTTTCTACAGTCACAATTCAAAACTTTCTAACTATTTTTATTATTTCTATATGATTGTCCACGTTTCAGAACTATAAGACACTACGCTATGCTTCACACAAAACATTTGTCAAACTTCTTATGAGGTTAATGGGATGCTCATAGTTGCAGCAGATCTTTCACACTCCTGAATATTTTCTTCCCCATAGAGATTTCTATAATTCACTTCTTCTCCACAACGTCCACTGGGAGTTTTCAAGCTTCCCTAAAAATGGCATGATTGAACCAGTTGTAGTAATCTTCCATCTAGTGATATATTGATTGGTCACATTCTTTTCCGATTTTCATCACTTTGTTCTAATCAGTGTTCAGTTCGCTTCCAAACTCCTTACCCACCCATACAATACCCCCTTTCTTTCAACAACTTATGGGTATGCTGCCGGCTGACTTCATCGACAACTGCAAGCATATTTGTAAAGGGTAAACAAAAACCACCATCTCTGTTTATAAGGTCACCTGCCAGTTTAATTGCAAAAGATTCCTTAATAACCCTATCCCAATAGGTCGAAGTGCATGCCAGAATCTCCATGTTGTTGTATTCCATAGGATGACTGATGCCAAGACAGTGTTCTGCAACAGCAGATTGGTTGGCTGTTGTAAGCGTGTGTAATGTTTGTGTACATTACACCGGTCTTCCATAAAATACCGCTGTTCACGTGAAAAATAGGAAGTTATGAGCATAAGATGACATAATTAACTATTTAAGACAGTTTTGAGAACTCAGTCAAATACTCTACTTTTAATTTTATGTTGGCTGTACTTGTCAGTAAATGACAGCATCATCTGAAAAAATACTGAGAGAGCTGCTTAGATTGCCTCATTAATCATGTATATATGTTAGGAACATCAAGGGGCCAATAACACTCCCATGAGGAATGCCACATACCACTTCTGATGTACTCAGTGACATCATCAATTACTACAAAACTCAAATCTTTCTTATAAGATGTCATGAACCCAATCCCACAACTGCATGATATCCCACAGACACATAATTTGATTAGAAGCCACTTGTTAGGAATGGTATCAACAGCTCTCTGAATATCTCTCTTCTTTTGTAGTGGTCAATCCAAGGATTGGTTTATGAGTACAGCAATTATGATTGCAACGAGTCCCCATTCTGAATGTCTTTTCATTTCTTCATAGGTCTTGCATCCAACATCTTTCATGAGTTGGTCGATGTATCTCAGGTGTGATCTTTGACTTGGCCTTTTCGGCCCAATATATCCCTCTGTTGTTTTCAAGAGTTCTTCATGCCTGAATATCTAGAAATGTTGAATCAATTTGAGATCCCCTGTCAAGAGCACTGTGTTGTACAAGAATATTTTCTGAATACTTGCTGACTATAAGTCAGTAGCTCACTTTCCTCAAGGTAATTCATACTGTTCAAACACAGTGTATGATGCAGAATTCTAGTGCAGATAGATTCCAAGGATATGCGTCTATAATTCATTATCAGGTAGCATGTTGAAGACTTACACTGGAAAGTTATATATTTGTAAAAAATTAATATAATCTGCTTTTGTAACACTCAATTTCTATGTGTTACCTTCACTAAAACACAGCAATGACACAACTGATTTGAATTTTTGTTTTGTTTTGTTCACTTTAATACAGGAGTGATTTAGAATCAAAGTGGAGGAAAACCAAAGAAACAGAAAAAACATCAAAATTGGTAATTTTGTATGGGCATCACAACTTAGAATTAGATTTGTATTTTATGCTAACACAACAATAGCTTCAACAGGAGAGAGGAAAACCTCAAGGTGAATGGATATTGTATTCCTGTGCTGCAACAAACAACTGTTGCAGCTAGCAAGAAAGGAACTACAGTGGTAAAGAAAATGGAAAACCCCTTGGATGATGGCATTCTAGGTACATATAATCTGTAGCTGTAAGGCCAACTCGAGCCCACCACTAGCAATTCAGGCTGTATCTTTCACAATTCCAGCCTTTTCTGCTTGTGAAATATCAGGAAAGTCATCAAACAAAAGTCATCCATGAACCCAAGACAGAAGCTAACAGACAATGAGTCAACAAATTGCTACAAAAGTCTTAACATTTAAATTGTTGTTATTACTAATTGAAATACTTTGTGTAAATTGCTTGGAATCCACTTATATTAACTAATCAAGAATTACAGTTCAGTTTTTCTTGCACTTAGAAAAATTTCTCACTGCACTGATTTGCAGAGCAGGTTGCTAACCACTGTACATTTTTTACTGACTATTGATTTATATAACTATCTACTGGAGCAATGCAATTAAAATAAGTAAAGTGTTTATTTGGC
Source organism: Locusta migratoria (assembly GCA_026315105.1). Classification (NCBI taxonomy): domain Eukaryota; kingdom Metazoa; phylum Arthropoda; class Insecta; order Orthoptera; family Acrididae; genus Locusta; species Locusta migratoria. The sequence goes on from CM048755.1 coordinate 347,335,704, forward strand.
AGTGTTAAAACATAAGATTAATATGAGGTAGCTAAAACTATTGCAGATTTTTTGCACTTACTCTTTGTTATATCACTCATGGCCAATGGCAGTAATAAAAATTATCTTAAAAGGGATTGTAATCTACACAACCACAATATTGAACAGAAAAACAAACTCAATATAAAATATTTCTTACTGTGTAGGTTTTAGAATGGGATTCCATAGTCTGATCAAAATTTATTTCATTAATCTGTGTCATACATAAATACAAGAAGAAATCCAAAAATTTACCTTGTCATCATACATGGATACTTTAATATTCATGTTTCCAAAATGGAGGATAGTTGTTAGTTGCATCTAAAATACATAGTTTATGAAAGTATCAAAACATGTAGCAATGTTCCTTTTGAACTGGAATATCTTGCTATTGTATAAAATATCTGTATTCTTTCATAATTACCATTATGGTCACATAAGTTTAAGCCAATAGCAGTGAATAAACAGTAGATATGTAATAAATTAGAAAGAAAAGTTTTTTCTTCAATGAATTGGATTTATTGGTAATTTGACTATTCCAGAATTAGCTCCTGTATGTTGAAATTTTTATAGCACTTTATTGATAGTAAAAAACTAATGTATTTTCCAAGAGTTGCTCACCTTTGATTATACATATATTTACTCATTAAACTAAGCTCATGTCTTTTATCTTTTCTGTTTCAATGAATGACTTAATTAGTAATCTAATTTATTGTTAACTTTAATTGTTATGTTTCAGGATGTCACCAGTATTTAATGCATTTTTGGCAAACTTGCCACAGCTGTTGGACCAAAATCAGCTTATGGGCTGTTCTCTCCTACCAACATGCCTTGTGCTTTTACAGTATTGTCCTTGTCCTCATCATCCAGGAGAATTTCAAGTTCCAGCATATAGCCTATGGTTTCTCGAGCCCCACACACGTCGGTCATGGCTAATGGCTGTTCTTGTTCTTATGTACAAGGTATGCTAAGGAAAGATATTAGAAAAAGTTAGCAGCAGTTATAGAAATATTATGTTTATAACAGTTAAGCCAGCTGAGCTTCATTTATTGTTAATTACTGCAATTTTATTCAGTAATATAGATGATGTCTCTTCTTCTGCACACATAAAAAAACACCACTACTCTAGTCAAAACCCATAAATTTACAAAACAGAAACATGTGGCTTCTCAGCTGCCACAAGCCATTTAAATAATTCATTGGTAACATTTGAAAATTTTGCTGTCCCAAAACTCAAACCTAAATTTCTAAATTACCATTAATGGTTGCCCTAACTGCCTTGGTCATCTGGACATGCTTCCTATTCTATGCAAATTCTCAACATTCTACACACTACTATTGTAGCATCCCCCATCTAGTGACAATCTTTCTGATGGTTATATCTGTATTCTTGCAAGGGATCATATGATTTTTGTGCATCACCATCAGCCTCATATTTATGAAACAGATATTTATAAGTTTTTGGCTGCCCCAGGGCACTTAATTACTTTCAGCTGGGACAGTTGAAAATTTGTGCTGAACTAGGACTCAAACCACTTCTTGTAAGTCATTACTTTAATTGCCTCAGTGACGTGTACAAGCTTCCCACCCAACATCCTCAACATGCCACACACTACCATTCTAATGTCCCCATCATTGTCCCTTTAATTTGCAGCTATAACAGTGTTACTGTATGTTCAGTTATATGTGTGATATCTTTCAGCCCTATACCAGTTGAAGCAAGAAGTCAGACATTTCTGGTTTATATTAAATGACAGTTAAGTCAATCTATGGTGTCTGTTCTTCTGGACATGCCTGTGAGTACATAAATGTGTAATTGTATTTATGCCTCAACAGGCAGACAACAATTTCAGTGCAATTACACAAAAATCATCCAATCCCTAGCTTGAAAGAAAGGTATAGCTGTGATTGAGAGGGATGATAGATGGAGGGCATTACAATAGCAGTTTTTGACAATTATGTATTTGGATATGATGGGTAGCATTTCCCTATGGCTGTGGCAGCTACGAGGACCACTTACAAGAAGTCAGAAATCTGAGCTCTAGTCCAGCACAGATTTTTAACTATCATAATTGAATATATTTCAATGCCTAGGAACAGCCAAGAAGGCAGACATATCTGTTTCATAAATATACGGCTGATGGCGAAGCAAAAAAAAAAAAAAAAAAAAAAAAAAAAAAAAAAAAAAAAAAAAAAAAAAAAAAAAAAAATTGTTTCCAAGGTAGCAATGACATGGGTATTTCCCATATAAAAATTTCACAAGTGCAGCACGAATATCAGGAATTCAGTAAAACGTCAAATCTTCAACATCACTACGACTGTTAAAAGATCCTGCAAGAACAGCACCAATGACGACTGAAGAGAATTGTTCAAGATGACAATGCTAAACCCCTTCTGCAAGTTGCTACAGATTTCACTGCTGGATTATCAACAAAGGTCTTCGTACGAACCATTCAATGAAACGCGTCATCAATATGGGCTTTCGGAGCTGAAGGCCCATTCGTGTAACCTTGCTGACTTCACAACACAAAGATTTATGCCTCGCCATAGCCTGTCGCTGACACTGAACTGTTGATGACTGAAAACATGTTGCCTGGTCTGGTGAGTCTTGTTTCCAATTGTATTGAGTGGATGGACGTGTTTGTCTGTGGAGACAACATCATGAATCCATGGACCCTGCATGTCAGAAAGCGACTGCTTGATATGGTGGAGGCTCTGCAATGGTGTGTGGAGTTGGAGTGATATGGAAGTCCTTATTCCTGGTTGATCACCTGCATCCTTTCATGTCCATTGAGCATTCCAATGGACTTGGGAGATTCCAGCATGGAATTGTGACAACCAACATGACCAAAATTGCTACAGAACAGCTCCAGGAGAACTCTTCTGAGTTTAAGCATGTCTGTTGGCCACCAAATAACCCAGATATGAGCATTATTGAGTATATCTGGGATGTCTTACAACAAACTGTTCAGCGGAGATCTCCACCCCCTCATACTCTTAAGGATTTATGGACGGACCTGCAGGTTGTATGGTGACACTTCCCTCCAGTAGTACTTATGACATTAGTCGAGTCCATGCCACACTGCGTTGTGGTACTTCCGTGTGCTCATGGGGCCCTTCGCGATATTAGGCAAGTGTACCAATTTCTTTGGCTCTTCAGTGTATTATAGCTACTTATGCAGTAAATTTGGTCTAAAATACGTCTCAATCCAAGTTACTCCTCATTCCTGATAATGATGTAATTCAGTTCCACATATCCATATATTATTTTGATATTTTGAATCATTCGGTTTGGATTTCGTTTATAACCCACATTGTTTTTGACCCAAAGTTGTCATCTTATTTTATTGTGATTAATTTAGAGGTTGTAAATGACAACTTTTCTTTTTCCAGTATCAGTATAACCAACCACCACACAGTGGCCAACTTCAGTCACTTATTAAAATTGTGCTGAATACATTGGATTCACAACACCATCAGTGTCGTCATATACCTGCAACTCTAGTTATGGGAACATTGCCATCTCGTTCTGAAGGTTAGTTTCAGGCTTGTGTAGTGACTATAGATTCATTTAGTTTTAGAATATAAGTAGTTTTGCTGATGTATGAGTGACAATATTTTTCCCACTAAAATTTTTTTCAGTGTGTTTCTGAATTGCACATAATAGCATTAATGGTTCATCCACAATGAAGTTTAAAATTAAGTTTTGCTAGTAACACATTATTGACTGGGATTTCATGTGAGGTTTCAACCCTCTATTTCCATTTTATTGAGCACATTTTCACTATCAAACTATGTATTTTATGTTACAGCAATGTGAAGATTAGCAATGCCCCACAAAGATTTTTATCGAGCCATGAGAGGCACATAAAAAACACTCATACACCTCCAATCTGTACTTTTCATTGTTATGTATTTTATGTTAAATGTATCTGTTTATGTAAGGAACTTTTGTGGGTGCATTTGAACTATATTGCATAAAAGAGTGTGTGGAACTCTATGTCAGCCAATAGCCTACTCCTGAGCTATACTAATGAGACCAAGACTATTCATGTTCATATCTGACAAATTCTGCTATATCTGTAGAGGATGATAATGCCACAAAAGAAGAATGAATGGAATTTGTGCAAATACAGGATTTCTGTTGTGCTGGGAACACCATCAATTGTTGTGCACCTGCTGTGTATTACAAAGACCTTATAACTCTCAACCTACTTTCCATAATTCATACAGCACAGACAGTTCACAACTTTGTCATTGTGTCACCCATGTTAAATTGATTGCTCTGCTTGTTGGTCCTGTATAAATTTCACTGTTTACATTTTTTTTATTTGTACCACCTTTTTATTAGTACTAGCAATCATGTTGGTTTGTACTGTATTTCATTGTATTGTATATGGTCCAGTACATATCCCATCTATAGTAAAACCCCAGTATAGAAGCTTCTTTGTCTTCAGGCCATATTAAATTGTTGTTAAAACGTAATCATTTGAAGATTCTTGTTCTTCAGAACATGCCTAATTGCCATCAAAGTCTGCTTAATCCAACTTCTATTGCAGGTTGGATTTGCAAAGTTAAATGTAGGGAACCATCAATGTAGTAATATTCTTTCCCTCATTCACTGAACCATAGTTATGGGGTGGAAGGGGGATGGAGACTACCCCTAGTGTCAACTAACCCTTAAGAGCTACAATTTTTGGTTGTACTTCTTTGAAGATGTCCCGTCTCAAGTGCTTATATCGAGATACCCCTCAGACCCTCCACTGTTACTATTGTTACAGCACATGCAAATTTCTGCTACTTCTTCTGCTATGGAATCCCAGTAATGCAATCTGTGGAAGAAGGTCTATGTTTTCAAATGTGACCTTCTGCCCTTTTGTAGGGCTGTGTTCCACTATCACTGATAGAAGTCACATCAAATTAGAACATTCACAGCTAAACACAGGCGGTAAGCCCTCCAGTCAAGAACGGAAGACAAATCTACAACATTCCTTTTATGCTGCACCGCAACATCAAACACTGTTGGGTTCATATTATGTAAATGTGGTGTTAGACTAGTATTCAGACCTCTGCAGAAAATTAATGATATGCTGTATCCACTAAAATATAAGAGTATGTAGTGTCATCAGTATGTCATTTGAATGTGGGAAAAATTGTGTATGAAACATCAGTGATAGCAGAACACAGCCTTATGGAAGGGCACAAGATCAGTTTTTGAAAAAAAAAGAAGAAGAAGAAGAAGAAGAAAGAAAAGAAAAGAGAGAGAGAGAGAGAGAGAGATCCTCTCCTATCCAATGATTTAGTGATATTTCACAATAAAATAACTCTGAGAAACTCACATGTGCAGTAACAATGTTAACAGACATGGAGATTGTAATCTCAGTAGTGCCTGCAGATATGCTCTTGAAGCAGAGTGTCATCACAAAAATACAATAAAAAACATGACTCTTACGAGTTGAATGATGCTGGCAGATTAGTCTCCATTCCCATTCCACCACTTAATTTTGGCTCCTTTGATGGGGCAGGGGATGGAAGGAGGAAAAAGAAGGAATATTAGGACTTATCAACTCATTAACATTGGGGGGCGAGGGAGGGTCATACTCTGAAATTGTTGATTTCCGCCATTTTTGCATGTCAATAGAAGTTAGGATTCCAAACATCACCCAACTAATGGGAAACTTGAAAACCATTATAAAGGAAGAAAACTTCAATATTTATAGATAGTAATCCCCTAGTAAAGGAGTAGGAGATAATTTATGAAACTCTGAGTTTTAACCCATTTTGTCACGATCTGAACACTGAGATGATTTTATGCAAGGATGCTGTCAGAAACTTTTGATGTCACCTTAGATATCAATACAACACATTATTTTCATAGTACCACTGAACTGCCTCATGGCCCTACTCCAATCAGTGATTATGCATTCATGTGTTCATAACAATTCATCATTCACTCTGTGAATACAATAATAATCCTTTGTACTGAACTTGTATTAGTGACCTTAGCTCAGAAGTTATATTTTAGCAACTATAGCAGATGTCCATTATGAGGATGACCCATTGTTAGTATTGCTCTCTGCATATTGTAATTTGAAATTTTATCTGTGTGTCTCATGTATTTTACAGTAGTACAAACTATGTAATTAAATCTTTTGTTTACTTCAGTGGCAAAATCATTGTGAAGACAAATCAAGTGAGGACATTAATAACTCAGTTTTTGTTTAGCCATGAATTTCATAATTACTAGTCATTGACAGATACACTGTCTAATTAAGGTTTGATCTATGCTACTGGCAAAATATGTAATTCATTTTTAATAGATAGTTTCCACCTGAGTGATAGTGTTGAAATACTGTGATGTTTTGAAGAGTTTGATATTCATTATCTTCTGGAAAAGATGATGCGTATGACACTGTTTGAAACATCATGGTGTTTAACTTCCACTTATCTCAAAACCTGAGAGCTTTTCATCAATAGTACATGCCAGGAAATACTATATACAAACAGTAATAGGAACCAATGGCTATTCTAAAGTTTATGATATTAATATCAGAATAAAAATATTTCAGTTCCCAGGTGTGGTTAATAGTTATGTATATTTGTCATTGTTTCTTTTTTTGTTCATCTTCTATTGTTGTCTGTGAAAATGTGTTATCAGTATCTATTCTGCAACATTTCTGGTATGTTTACTAAAGGTAAAAAGGTTTTATGTTTACTACCACATCAAAATTATATAAGTGGTATTACTGCATATTGGCCCTTACCTTTTAATTTACACTTTTATTTACTTACTAACTGACCTGACGAACTTCATACTGCCAGTCAACGAGTATTATCATAACATTTAGTTAAATCTAATTAAGAACTTTATTAATGTAAAAAAATGAATTAAGTTATATAGTACATTTGGAAAATAGGCATAAAAATAAAAAGTCAATAAAAGTACAAAAAATAAATATTTCAGTGGCATCTCAGCAAGGCATTTGCTTTAACGAAGCTACATATTTTGCTGCATGGATTGTACTCAGATTGATTGTCTTCACTTAAGAACCTTCTGATTTTCAATAGTTTTCATTTTGTTATCAGGTGCAAGAACAAATGAAGCGGATGGTTTTCCGACACGTGAACATGCCACGTACAATTGAACATAAGAAAAACATATGTTTCATAGATTCAGACCTCAAACACTTAAGAATTGGCCTTGTGGTGTGTTAATTGTTATGGTAAATGCAAGACAAAACAGGAATTGAATTTGTTTAAACTCGAAGGACATATCAGTAAGGATCATCGTAATCCATGGAATGAGAACTTCCTCACCTTTGAATTTTCCTTTGAGTATCATTGTGTGAATCACATAGATAATCAGTTTTATTATCACCAAATGTTTTCAATTCCATACTTTTGGTTGGTTTAGATTTCAAAGCATTATGACTATTGAGCCACCCTTCAATTCTAAAATGTATGTTTGTAAGCCAGGCACATCCAAGGCATTTAAAAATTCAGTTGGATAGTTGGTGGTTTCGTCTTCACTTGTTACGGAGTCCATAGATTTGAATGAATGCAAAGTACCAACAGTCTGATTCTGAATTATGAAGTTGATGTGAAGCACATCTTTGTTCTTAGCCAGCTCACTAATTTTTGTGGTTAGCAGTGGTGTTCGGGAATACTTTGGTGGTCATCTCATCTTACAATGAGATGAAATTGCAAAAAAATTGAGGAAATGAAATCAATCCACACAATTCATCCACAGGAACGCAGCCATTAACCAATAGTCAGTGATTGCTTGGAGAAGTCTTGAGCAGATGTAGTGTTCAGCAATGCAATCTCATGTTTGTTGCAAGCTCAATTTTCTTCACATATTGCCACAGGTGTGATGATTTGAGACAAGAATTTATTTCATCGGCAGAAGTCAATCTTGGAATGACTGGCACTGTTTGCTGGAAATCGCCAAATAATAAAATCTGTGCCACCAAAACATCTCTAGTGATTACCCAGGTATTTCAATGTTCAATCAGGTACTTCCATTCTGTATTCTGTCTCAGATGATGGTTTCAGGTGCCAATAAAAGTTTGGACATGGCTGAAAGAAAGAAGAAAGAGTAGAGTTTAATGTCCTGTTGACAGTGTGGACTTTAGAAACATATCTCATGCTTGGATTTTTGGGTAAGGATGAGGAAGGAAATCAGTCATGCCCTTTCAAAGGAACCAAGGAATCATCCTGGCATTTGCTTGAAATGATTTTAAGGAAATCATGAAAAAACCAAACTCTGGATGGACAGAAGTGGATTTGAAGCACTGTCCTCCGGAATGCGAGCCCGGTGCGTTACCACTGCACCACCTTGCTTCATGAAGAAGGCCAATGTTACATGTTGGTCATTAGGTTTAACTGCAATTTTAACACTGAATAGAATTGTCAATCTGCCATTATGGCTGTTATGGGAAAGATTCGATCTCCTTTTGTGTGGCATTGTTAATAATAATACTTTCCCAAAACAAACATGTTTCAAAACAAATCACAGGCAAGATGAAACAAAAACTAAATCACTGCTGTATACATTATTATCTATGGCAAAGCTCATGATACTGAAATGTGTGGTGGCAAACATGTGCTGGAATATCATTATCTTTCATGTTAAAATATTCAGAAAAAGTTTTAGCACAAATTTAAATCCTTTCAAACAATATCTCATACTTCTTTCTTAATTTGTGTTGAGAAAAAGGAATGTTGTCTCAAAAAATAGTATGAATGAGCCTTTTTTTTTTTCAATTTTTTCTGTGAATTTTCTAATTTTTTAATAGTTACTCTGCTATTTGCAGCATCTACATCTACATACATACTCCACAATCCACTGTAAGGTGTGTGGTGGAGGGTACACTGTACCACTACTAGGCATTTCCTTTCCTATTCCACTCCCAAATAGAATGAGAAAAAAAGAATGCCTATAAGCCTCTGGACAAGCCCTAATTTCTCTTATCTTGTCATTGTGATCACTATGCAAAATGTAAGTATGTGGCAGCAAGGTCGTACTACACTCAGCGTCAAATTCCGGCCCTCTAAATTTCCTCAACAGAAATTCACGAAGAGAACGTCGTCTTTCCTCCAGCGATCCCCAATTGAGTTGCCAGAGCATTTCCGTGACACTCGCGCATTGGTCAAACCTACCAATAACAAACCTAGCTGCTCGCCTCTGAACTGCTTCTATGTATTCCTTTAAACTGATCTGCTGTGGGTCCCAAACACTTGAGCAATACTCAAGACGTGGTCGTACAAGCGTTTTATACACGGTCTCCGTTACAGATGAAGTACATCTTCCCAAAATTCTCCCAATAAACCGAAGTTGGCTGTCCGCCTTACTCACAACTGTCCTTACATGTTCATTCCATTTCATATCGCTCTGCAATGTTACGCCTAGATATTTGAACGACACGACAGCATCAAGAAGCTTACTACTAATGCTGTAATCGAATATTATGTGATGGTTTTTCCTACGCATGCGCATCACCTTACATTTTTCTACATTGAGACCTAGCTGCCATTCTTCGCACCAACTAGAAATTCTGTCCAAGTCATCCTGTATGCTATTACAGTCAGTTAAAGATGACACCCCCCCATACACCACAGCATTGTCAGCAAACAGCTGCAAATTACAAGTTACTATGTCCATTATATCATTTATATAGATAGAAAATAATAGTGGTCCTATCCCCTCTCCTCCGGGGCACGCCTGACGATACACTCGTCTCTGATGAACACTTGCCGTCGAGAACAATGTACTGCGTTCTATTACTTAGGAAGTCTTCCAGCCAGTCACAAATCTGTTAACATTTTCCATAAGCTCATATCTTCATTAGCAGTCTGCAGTGTGGCACCAAGTCAAACGCCTTTTTGAAATTGAGAAAAACACATCCATAGCTCGCAAGATGTCATGTGAGAAAAGGGCAAGCCGAGTTTCACATGAATGATGTTTACTGAACCTGTGCTGGTTCGTAGAAAGAAGCTTTTCCATCTCAAGGAAAGTTACTATATTCGAACTGTAAAAATGCTCCAAAATTCTACAGGAAACTGATGTCAGTGAAATTAGCCTTTAATTATGTGGGTCAGTTCTCTTTCCTTTCTTATAAACTGGAGTCACCTACGCTTTTTTCCAATCACTAGGAACTTTGCGCTGAATTAAAGATTCGCGATAAATGCAAGCTAAGTAAGGGGCCAATGTCGCAAAATACTCTTTGTAAAACCGAACTGGTATTTCATCTGGACCAGCAGACTTTTTCGTATTTAGCTCTCTCTGCTGCATTTCTACACCGGAAATACCTATTACTATGTCTTCCATTTCCGAATTAGTGCTTTGATCTAATGATGGTACATTTGTGCTGTCCTCCTGCGTGAAAGATTCCTTAAAGGTTAAATTTAGAACTTCAGATTTCCATTTGCTTTCTTCTATTGCTGCCCCGGAATGTTCAACGAGTGACTGGATAGTGGGCTTTGACCTGCTTATCGATTTTACATAGAACCAGATTTTTTTTGGGCTCTCAGAAAGATCTTTTGCTGAGTTATGGCTGTGGTAATTATTGTATGCTTTGTGCAGCGATCTTTTTATAGACACACGAATATCTACTAACTTTTGCCTGTCATCATTTGCGTGTTCTTTTTTGAACCAAGAGTGCCACACTCTTTGCTTTCTCAGTAGCTTTCTAACATTATTGTTATACCACAGTGGATCTTTTCTATCCTTAATCGACTTTACAGGCACATATTTCTGTAACCCTTTATGTACAATGCACTTAAATTTAGTCCACAATTCCTCTACATTCATAGTACCGGAACTAAATTGTGCCTATTCATTTTCCAAGTGCAGTCCTAACATTTGTTTATCGGCTCTTCCCAACAAAAACATGCTCCTAGCCTTCTTGATTGGTTTATGAACTTTGGTCACCATCAACGCTATGATGATATCATTATCACTTATTCCTGTCTCTACACAGACATCGTTAATAAGGTCAAGCCTGTTCGTAGCTATAAGGTCTAAAGTATTTCCATTGCGTGTGGGTTGCCGGTTTAACTGCTCAAGGCAGTTTTTGGAGAATGTGTCCAAAAGTAGCTCGCAAGACTGCTTGTCTGTTCCACCTGAAATGTAACTAGAGAGGTCCCAATCTATACTCTTATGGTTGAAATCTCCCTCGACTAATATTACATGGCCCGGATATCTACGCACTACCTGGTGTAGACTCTAAAACTGCTACAGCAGCATTGGGGGGCTGGTAAAAACACCCAACTATAAACTTTACATCTTTTAGACTTGTTATTCGTGGCCAGATAACTTCACAGCTACTTTCAACCTTGATCTCAGTAGAAACAATATCTTTGTCCACAGCAATGAACACTCCTCCTCCAGTTGTGTCTCATCTATCTTTTCGATATACATTCCACACCTCGCTAAATATTTCTGAACTTGCCACATCATGATTTAGCCAGCTTTCGCGGTGCATAAAACTATCTGAGCACAGTAATTTCCATGCAGTGCGGCAAATTTGGGAACTTTGTTTTTAATACTTTGAAAGTTCGCGGCTAAAATTTTGACAGTCGAACTTTTGAACAGAACGTGGCCTGAATTCACTGTCAGAATGTTGACAGGCGAGTGCTCATCAGAGTTAGCGCCAAGACTAAAAAAAAAAAAAAAAAAAAATCTGCACTCCACAAGTACTCTGCTACCTGAGTAGCTGCTTCCTTAGTGTAGTACACCCCTGATCTATCTAGTGGCGTCCTACAAGTCCCCACCCGATAACGCAGATCCAGAAATCTGCAGCAATGACTGTCACAGAGTTGGCGAAGCTTCTGGTTCAGACCCTCCACTCGGCTCCAAACCAAAGGACCCCGATCAACCCTGGGAACAATGCTACAAATCAACAGCTCTGCTTGCAACCTGCGTGCAAGGGCAGTAGCCTTCACCAATTCCGCCAGCCGCCCATAGGAACTGAGGATGTCCTCAGAACGCAAACGACAATCGTCATTGGTGCCGACGTGAGCCACGACTTGCAGTCGACTGCACTCCGCACACTCGATAGCCGCCAGCAAGGCCGCCTCCACATCTCGGATGAGGCCTTCTGGCAGACACACCGAGTGCACGTTGGACTTCTTTCCGGATCTCAACGCTATATGCCTAAGGAGCTCCATCATGCGCCTAACATTTGAACTCCCAATAACTAATAATCCCCTTCCCCGTGCACCTGCTCAGACCCTGCTGAAGGAGTGGCCACACGTCCACTCACGAGAGGAGAGACAAGTCCAACAAATCTGAGATCACTAAAATCGGTCAAGCTGTTTTTGAGTTATAAATGGTGTAACTAACCAGACTTACTTTTATTTATTTTGAGATCCCTATTCTTTTTCTTCTTTGTCGTCTTCTCTTTCTCCTTCTTTACATCATTTTCATCAACCTCTTTTTATATATAATGACTAATTGGTGGAAACAGAGTGCATGATACACATATCTTTAAGAAAGGGATTATCACACAGTTGATGTATAGCCCCAATTGGAGAATATGGAGTTACCATGCTTGTATCCTGCTCTATACAAGAAACTGAAAGTATGGAACAGTAGCCACATAAAAAATAAATTACAGGTAAAGAAAAAATTGAGTGGAAACGTAAATGAACTAATATCAGTAATAATATTGTTTGCAATACTGTAAAATTAATTGTGTATATCCAGTGATTCCCAATTGTGTTTAACAGTCCACTTCTTTGCACATAATATTAGGACTGACATGTTTTGAGATTGGACTGTTTTGTCTGTTGCATACAGATCTGAACCAACCTTCTTTGGGTGGAGATATAGATGGAGGTGGACAAGGTGGAGGTGGATTTAGCAGTGGAAATGGTGGTCTCATCAACATTGGAAGTAGTGCTACAGAAAAGGCAGATACACCGCCGCTGTCTCCACTGTTTCCAGAAGATGTAAACCCTCATATTGCAATCACACCTAGGATTGGTAAAATAACAACACTCCATCATCAGAGGTCTTTGCCTAATTATGAAATACGACACCATACCAGTTTTCCATGCAAGTCAGCCAGCTTTGAAAGAAGGATGCCAGAATCAAGGTACTCAATAAAATACAGCATGTGGTTTATGCATCATTAGTAGTTAAGTAGTAATAAATCAATGTAGTTCTCAAAATTAAGACCCCTGGTTAAATTTTATTTCCCATCCTGGCCGCCTTGCATGATAATGTTGGTAAAGTATGCTAAGGCCGGTATTACACTATCAAATTTTCTTTGACAAAGAATCTTTGTCAAAGAAAATTGGACAGTGTAATATGGAATTTTCGTCAAAGTCGCCTTTGGTCAAAAATTCTTTGATCAAATCTAGCAGCTCACCGTAAATTTGATCAAAGAAAGCGTTCGTCTTTTGTTAACTGCGGTGAGAAATGTGACCACTTGAAGCGTTAGCATCGCGGTAGCAGTTTTTGACGCAAGGAGGTTAAGTTTATGTAATTACTGCATACATTTTGTTGTTGCGACGACACACAATACGAATTACATGGTCACTGTTTCAAACTACCTTTCACATAGTTTGAAACCGTGACCACGTAATTCGTATTGTGTGTCGTCGCAACAACAAAATTTATGCAGTAATATAAGGCTGATTGCAAAAACCGGCTGCATCGAGCCAAAAACTAGATGACACTTGCAGAATACATTAGCGATCAAGTGAGTACTGGTTTCACGGTAGACGACGTATAAAAAGAAAATTAATGGCTTCTGCACCACTTTTGCAGCGGAGAAACTAAAATACATAATGACAGTGTTTAATTCCCTGCATATATTTATTCAGACAAATACTTTTTACATGAAATATATTTACACAAAATATAAATACCGTATTTCGAAAGTTTTTGTTCACTGCAGGCGTGACAGAGCACTAGCAAAAGGGAAACAGGGCACAGGTTCCTTACGAGCGACAAATGTACTGGTTTGACCTCTTAAAATTTTTAGAGCAGAATACCACTGCAGACGCAAGCGTCACCAATGTTGTCAGTCTTCCAAATGTCTAGCCGTTGCACTGTTTAGGCTTACATGCAATCATAGTGTATAAATAGATATTTATAAGCTACGTAAGCAACAGCTGAGGTTAATAACCAAGAAGGCTATTCTAACCTCCTTGTTAATAATAGATATTCATCCGCCATTTTCGATGCATTTTGGCAGATTCTTGGTCAAAGAAAATTTGATAGTGTAATGTCCCCTTTTCACCATGTCAAAGATTCTTTGTCAAAGAATATTGGACAAAGATTCTTTGTCAAAGAAAATTTGATAGTGTAATACTGGCCTAAATGGTGGTAATCATATGACATTTGCATTTTCCAATTGCATGGCAACACAAATGTTTTGTCATGAAATCTTCCTTTTATGGGGGCAATTATTTTTCTTAGTGGACCAGGATACATTCAAAAACCTGTCAACCATAAAGCTGGAATAGTATTACCTATTTATTTTATGGTCTGTACGAAACACTAATGAAGTCATTCTATGTGATTTGGATTTCTAAGAACATTAACATTTCAGCAAAGATTTTTTGCTCTATTGTTGTAAAAATAGTCATGTCAGGTTTCCTGGATGGGAAGTAAAATTTTACTGACATTTTAATGACAATTTTACTGACATTTTAATGTCAATAATTTACTGACACCAGTTACTTTACATTTCAAACTTAGTAATTTTTACCATATCAATCAATTCACACATTTGGTCTGATATTCCATATACTCGCACATTATTCATCAGACAGTGCTGCCGAATGATATCAAAAACCTTACAAAAGTCAAGAAACACAGCATCTACCTGGAGTCCTATATGCACTATGCTCTGCATCTCATGGATGAATAGCATGAGTTGGTTTCAGATTATCATTGCTTTTGGCAATCATGTTGATTCCTACAAATGAGATTTGTGGTCTCCAGAAATGGCATGATATTCAAACATAAAATGTGTTCCAAAATTCTTCAACTGTCCAATGTTGGAGATAGAGGCCTATACATTTGTGCATCTGATCAATGAATGAGCTGCACTTCTTTCCAATCCTTAGGAATACATCAGTCCTCTATAGACCTGTAGTACACTGCTGCTAAAAGTAAGGCAAGTTCCTTCGCATACTTCATGTAAAATCAAATTGGACCTTACCTCTCTTCAGGGAATTCAGTCACTTTTCTACCCCTCTGCACTTATTTCAATATCTGCTATTTTGTCATTCATTTGGTGGTTTAGAGGAGGAATGGTGTGCAGTCTTCCTCTGTGAAACAACTTTGGACCAGACATTTAGTATTTTGGTCTTTTGTGTGTCATCTTTTGTTTCAACACCATTATGGTAACAGAGTGTCTGGTTATCTGCTTTCAACCCATTTAATGATTTGATGCAGGAGCTTAATTTCTTAGGATGGCATCATTAGTTTTTGCTTGTCTGAAAGACTTTGGCTATGTTTATATTTGCAGTGAAGTTCTCTTTGCTGTTGTGACAGTTTACTAACTCAGTTGTTGAACCATGGTGGAGCTTTCCCAGCTCTCATAATTTTGCTTGGCATATAATTATCTAACGCATATTGTATGGTGCACTTGAAATTTATCCATAGTTGCAAAATACTGTCAAGTGTTCAATGAAACTATTGTGTTGAGCACTCAAGTACTCTGAAATCTTTTTACTTTTGCTACATAAGAATATCTTCATACCTTTCTTGATATTTCTATTTACAACTGTGTTCATTGAAGTTGTAATGGCCTTATGATCATTGATTCCATGATCTATGGTAACTGAATCAAAAAGATTGGGTCTATTTGTCATCAGTAGGTCTAACACATTATCTCCAGGAGTCAGCCCTCTAATTCCTTGAAGTAATTTTCAGATACAGCACTTAGAACAATATTGCTCGAATCTTTGTCCCTGCCACCCACCTTAAACATGTTTGTCTCCCAGTCAATATCCGGTAAGTTAAAACCTCCACATAAAACTATTAACATGACTAGGAAATATGTGGGAAATATTTTCCAAGTTTTCTCTTAGATGTTCTGTCATTACTGCTGCTGAGCCAGGTGGTCTATAAAAGATTCCAATGAACGTGTTTTTATATGCTGACTTTTTACACTGACTTTCGTTCCAAATTATTTCACATTCTGAATCTTTAATAATTTCATTTGATAGTGTCATATTCTTTATCACTATAAACATCAACCCCCTCTTTCAGTGTTCAGCCTGTCTCTGTGATATATATAACATTCTGAGTTTAGGATCTCATTAATATTGACATCTGGTTTGAGACTGCTTTCCGTCCCTAGTACTTTGTGGAAATTGTGACTATCTACAAATCAGAGCAGTTCTGGGATCGTTCCATACATGCTCCTGCAGTTAACTATTAGTATATTAATATTTTCTTTTGCTATTCTATTGTGCTAATTGCTGTGCTAATCAGAAACTGTAAGCATCTTAAAAGGCGAGTGGGGGGATTTATCTGTCCTAAAAACCCACATGTACACTCCACACATACTCCACTACCCTAGTAGCTGCTTCTTGCATGTAGTGCATTTGTGACCTCTTCAGGGAGATCCTACATTTCTCCACCCGATAGTGGAGGTTGAGAAATTTGCACCCAAGATCATCACAGAGTTGTCTGAGCCTCTGGTTTAAGCCTTTCACTTGGCTTCAAATCAGGGAAACTGCAATTAGTTCTGGGAACAATGCTGCTAATCATTAGTTCTGCTTTCACCCTGCAAGTGAGGGTAGCTGTCTGAAGGAGCCAAGGATGACCTTTCAACCCAGGCAGCAGAAGTCATTGGTGCCAATATGAGCAACAATTTGCAGCCCAGTGCTCTCTTTCGCCGCCAGCAGAGCCTCCTCCACTTCTCCAATGAGACTTCCCCCCCCCCCCCCCCCCCCCACAAGTAAACGTAGTGCAAACTGGCATTCTTTCCCACTCTCCCCACTATTTTCCTAATGGGCTTCATTATCCAAAAGCCAACATTGTATTTTGTTTCACTAAGTGTCTACACCCTCTTTAACACTGATCCTCTCCCACTGACAAGTAATGATAATCTGATATTCTTCCACTTAGCCTCACCTCCCTCCTCTGAATGATACCTACCTCGCAACAACTAAAAATTCACTTGGCAGAAGTCTCTAACACCTGTTTCACACAGCCATCTACAATCATTGCTGTGATATATCATTTTCAAGGTTCCTGATTATCTATAATCATCACTTGGTCCATCCTTAACATCTCCCTTGTTTGTGTCTCCCAACTCTCTCTGACTGTACCGTAGGTCTCTAGAAGAGCGTAGCATCCCGAAAGATTGGAAAATGGTGCAGGTCATCCCCGTTTTTAAGAAGGGACATCGAACAGATGTGCAGCACTATAGGCCTATATCTCTAACGTCAGTCAGTTGTAGAATTTTGAACATGTATTATGTTCGAGTATAATGACATTTCTGGAGACTAGTAATCTGCTCTGTAGGAATCAGCATGGGTTTCAAAAAAGATGATCGTGTGAAACCCAGCTCGCGCTATTCGTCCACGAGACTCAGAGGGCCATAGACATGGGTTCTCAGGTAGACGCTGTGTTTCTTGACTTCCGAAAGGTGTTTGATACGGTTCCCCACATATGTTTAATGAAGAAAGTAAGAGCATATGACCTGTCAGACCAATCGTGTGATTGGATTGAGGAGTTCTTAGATAACAGAATGCAGCATGTCATTCTCAATGGAGAGAAGTCTTCTGAAGTAAGAGTGATGTCAGGTGTGCCACAGGAGAGTGTCGTGGGTCTGTTTCTGTTCACGATATATATAAATGACCTTGCGGATAACATCGGAAGTTCACTGAGGCTTTTCGCGGATGATTCTGTAGTATATAGTGAGGTTGTAACAATGGAAAATTGTTTTGAAATGCTGGATGATCTGCACCAAATTGATGCAAGGTGCAGGGCATGGCAATTGACTCTCAATGTAGACAAGTGTAATGTGCTGCAAATACATAGAATGAAAGATCCTGTATCATTTAGCTACACTATAGCAGGTCAGCAACTGGAAGTAGTTAATTCCATTAATTATTTGGGAGTAGGCATTAGGAGTGATTTAAAATGGAACGACCATATAAATTCAATCGTCAGTAAAGCAGATGCCAGAATTAGATTCATTGGAAGAATCCTAAGGAAATGCAGTCCGAAACAAAGGAAGTAGGTTACAGTACACTTGTTCACCCACACTGGTGTAGGATCTGTACCAGGTGGGGTTGATAGAGGGAGTAGAAAAGATCCAATGGAGAGCAGCACGCTTTGTTACTTGGTAATTGAGAAAGTGTTATGGAGATGATCGATAAACATCAGTGGAAGACTGCAGGAGACACGCTCTGTCGCTCAGTACGGGCTTTTGTCAAAGTTTTGAGAACATGCCTTTACTGAGGAGTCTAGCAGTATATTGCTTCCTTCTATGTATATCTCACAAAGAGATCATGAAGATAAAATCAGAGAGATTGGAGCCCACACAGAGGCATACTGATAATCTTTCTTTCCTTGAACAATATGTGACTGGAATAGGAGGGAGAACTGATAGTGGTACTCAGGATACCATCCGCCACACACCATTGGATGTATGGATGTAGATGTAGTGTAGATGTAGATGCAGATGCTATGTGACTTCCTCTTTCTACATGTTTCCCAAGAAATACAAGCTCAGCCAACTTGCAGATCCATTCCACAGCTCCCAATGGGAAAATTTCTGCCATTGTTCATAGACTACTCTTATAGACCAAAAACATGAAATAATTTATCCATTACCTGTCCACAATTCAAGCCCATTTAAAACTTACTATTATTTTTACTATTGCCAATGCTACCTTCTTGTAGACCATCTACAATCATTAGTTTTCCCACTATCATCATCTAAAAAGTTGGCTGATTTATAATCCATTGTCCAATTCCTTTTAAGACCAGCTACTGACACATCTTCAACTAAAATTACTTTTTAGTTGAAGGTAGACGCTTCAGCACATCTGAAGGTACTCATATATTACTCTTCTGTGCAAGCTTATTCATGAACCATTCAGAGTAATCCTTGGTATGTCTCCAGAATTTTATTTCCTTCATTACTCTATCCCTGCTTCCAACCCCTTGCCTCATAGCTCATATCCATTCAATACACACAGATGTGATACCTGCCCCATACATCCCCCCACTACCACCTATCTCTATCCTATCAGTGGCAGCTCCTACTACACCAAATACAGAGCCACTTGTGAAAACAAATATGTGATTAACCAATGTAGTTTTCACCACTGTTTAGCATTCTTTGTGGGCATGACAAATAAAAAGCATTATATTCACATGAATGGCTGACATCAAACTGCATCCAAGAGACAGCTGGACCACCAAGTTGGTGAATGTGTCACGGAATACAAATCATTTCATTATACAGCTGATTCATAGCCTCTGCCATCTGGATTTTTCCCAGCATCACCAACTTTTCTACACTGCACAGGTTGGAACTTTCTTTACAACATATCCTCCTATCCTGTAAGTCCCTAGCCTCAAAATTCACTGTCCTCTTCTCTGCACCCAGTCCAGTAATACACTCACTTTCTGTCTGTACAAAGAACCTACATAGACGATCCCCTTTCTTAATTCTCTCTCCTCTCCTTTCATCCTCCCTCCTTGTGTACTCATTCTCATTCAGCCTGTCAATACTGCACATAACAGCCCTACCATGTTAGTAACATTCCCCAACTTGCTTGCAGAGGGAGCACTATCTTCTCCCCCCACCTCTCCCCCCTCCCCAAACCTCTCCCTTACTCCACTACCAATCACAGCTGAATTGATGCTCATGTCAGACGCAGTTGTAGTGGAATTTCTTCAATGCTCAGTAACAGTGGTCATGTATGAGAGCCATTTTTATGCAAATATGTGTGAGAGTTCTACTTCTGAAAAAGGGTTTTCTTTGAAAATTGAAGTATTTCTATCTTTCTTTTTCATTGTGCCTCCTCTACCTGGTGTGTTGCAGTTTATGATGGGAAATCAAGAAATGTTTGCCCTTATTTGTTTTAACCAAATTCCAAATTGTGGCTATAAATGTGAAGTCAACATATCCATTCCTAACAGTTGACCTTTCATGGACTACCCCAGCATTATGTGCAGGTAGCTCCACGAACCAGTGTTGTTTTCAGTCATCAGTGGCAGTTGTGTCTCATAGTTCCATGGTTTACAAACAAAAAAAGTGTGTTTACTTTTCTATGGAGCAAGGAATGGACACCATTCATAATCCATTGGGAAATGTATTGAGGTGGTGGTATTCTGAATTCAGAAAATCCCGTGAAGACTTATGTGAGAACGAACTTTTTGTAAGGCTTTATTCATCGCTAATGGACAGCAACACATCCTGCATGGCTGCAATAGAGAAAGTAAATTCATGGGTCCAGCTCAAATACCTTTTGTGTCAGCTTAGCATTTTGCATGTGAGTGTTTATATTGGTGTTCATGGGGGCTTAGGATATTGGGTGCCTAAGTATTGGATGCATTATGAAAGATGAATGACTGTTTGCTGCACTGAATCATTTGTGATTATAGGCTGAAGGAGGTGAATAGAATATCACCAAAGTGTAACATAAAGAATTACAAAACTTAAGGTAATTTCTGCAACTTCGCAACTGCAGCACTGCCAAGCAGCTGGGCCATACAAACTTATTGGGGAAAGATACTGTATTGAATGTGTATTTGGAGGGGAGCAGCACATTCAAGATGCAGCTGCATTTCGGAGCTTTTGTGGTACTAGAAATTTTAGCAGCTATCAAAAATATAATCCAGAAATCTCTCATTTTGATTTGCAAAGGATGCCAAGAAGTAAGAGAATAATGTTATGAATAACAAGTGTACATTCACAGTGGTTAGTTATATGTTAACAGTTAATTCACTTCAAAACTTAAGCTCTTAATGACAATTGGAAAAGTTTAACCACTACTTCATAATATTACTGCTGTATAAAAATATTGTTTGAACATTCTGATTGCAGTTAATCACATATTTCAATTGAGGCTACTTAGTTTTATACTTTAATTTTACAAAAATTGTAGGCCTACATACTGAAATATTTTGCTAGTTACCTGTTAGTTTTAAAAAGAGAATCCCTAGCTATAAATAAATAATATGTCCCTGTATAGGAACTGTCAATATTAGCACATCACATTCTTGAAGATATACAGCTTAATACCTGATACTAGCTAAAATATTATGATAAGTGTACGCAATGCATAGAGGCAAGGAAAAGGTGAAAAGAGAATTTAGAAGGAGATGTACCACTTTGCCTCCAAGAATATAAAATTCGTGTCTAGTTGTGGATATATTACAATATCCAAAATTCACTAAAAATGAAGTACCCACTGAATACAAAAATGTAATGACAATACGTTACTTTTGAACTTGAGTACATAAGCTTGCAATTCATTTCTTCTCTTAAAATGTTTTTGGATGATGCAATTATGACTCTGCTATTGTGAGCCATATGTATTACACTGTACTGACATGTTGACATTATTAGACTGTCATTAACAGAAATAATTATATTACTTTAATGACATATTCATATTTGAATTAGAAAATTCACTACCACATTTGGTGCCTAATAAATATTAAAGACATGGCATTGAATATAGAAACTTCTCAGTTTGATCATGCTGTTCTTCTGTCACTACCTACGGCCTGCTTGGAGTCCCAACATCCCTTCAGCTGCACTTTTCCATGTATAGAGTTTTGTGACTGTCTCTGTTAGATTGTGATATCACTTTTCATACATCAATATGTTAAAATATCATAGTATGTTTAATTATACTATTATTTAAGATTCCCATTGCTGGGGTAGATGATTTTCCTGTTGCTGTGTAATCTACTTACATTTTGCCGTAAGAAAAATAAAACATATTAAACTCTCTAACTCATTACCTTATTAATAAATTCAACACTTCTTTTGAGTAACATAAATTTTGTCTTGGGTTTTAGTTACTCAATTGAAGCAGAAACTACAGAATCAGAGTTGGCAGCTATTCCAGAAAGTCCAAAGTCAGACAGTACACTTCATGGCAGCATACAGGTAAATTTATATGTTCTTTTTTGGTTGTTCATTGAGTTCCTGATGGAATTCTGGAGTAACCTTTTTAGACCCAAGGTTGTAGATGATGTGACATTAATATAGAGAGGGATGTTTAAGAGACAGAATACATACAGTGATTCATTACAAAAAAGAAAATAAATAAATGTATGTTTTGGGCCTTCACTACAAATTTTTATGATCTACACCATCTTACAGTAACATGCCTTTGAAAGAAATTTCTTAATAACATCACAGGATCATATAAAATCAACTGGCTGTCAGAGATGATAGTTTCACATGTCAAAACAAGGATATCAACACCTTGACAACAAGTCTTTCTTGCTACCATTGTAAGTGTACTGGAAGTTTGCCGACTAATGGTGTCACCCATTGCAGAAACACGGCACAAAAACACTCTGCACATGTTACCACAGTCCATCCATGATTGTGTGATGCAGGCCAGAACTCCCTAGTGTGAATCAAAAAGAAATAAAGTGAGCAAAACCAGAACCACACAATTGTGCATGCAGGGCCTGAAAGGTGTAATGTGCTTCTTACTTGAAAATGTTCTCCTTACCTCTAATTCACTTGATTCCACTCATCTTGAAATCTAAAGTCTTAATTTAATGAAATAAAATGCTGAAAAGTGGCATTAGAGAAGATAATGCTTAATGACACACACCACACAGTTGTTAAAAATAAGTGGTTCTTTCCAAAGTCATTCACACTTTAAAGATCAAGATGTTTAGTTTCAGTTTATAGTACACAGTTCAAACAGGTGAAGAGAAATGCACTTATTCCTTCATCCAAATTTTCAAAAGATAATAATCCTGTCATTCAATTATTATATCAATGCAGAAAAATGACATCATCATTAAAATGTCAAGTGAGTAGAATTTATGGAAAGTGCAAACAAAAAGATTACGTGCAAGCATAAATTTACTTGAGAGATATTAATATGACAACTGGCCTAAGGAAACTCTTTCATAACAGCTGATACAATTGTATAATTCCTGGTCACAGACATTTCGATATGTACATGCTACATGTTAAATGTCAGGATGTACTCTTTTAAAGTAGATGTTAACAGTATGGTGCACTCCCATTTGCAGAGTGCAAATTAATGCCATGTGGAGGACCTGAGTTAGATTCCTAATCGTGCCAAGGATTTTTCCATTGTGGGAGGACTGGAACAGGCTGCACCCAGCTTTGTATGGTTAACTGGGAAGCTACTTGACCATGTAGTAGTGATTCCTTGTCCAAAAACCTGACAACAAACAGGAAAGCATAGGAGACACCACAGTTGGATGGGCTCAACTGGACCATCTATGCCTGGAATGCAGAACTTGTTAATATTATGACTGCCCCACAGACTTACAGTTTTGGGGTGGAGTGGGGTTGGCCATTTTATGAGTGGTGAAGAAAATAATGTAATCTCAGAAACTACATGCATAAATCTTTCCAGAATCATCTAGGTTAGATCCTACTATATTGAATGGACTATAAGACTATTCTCTGGTTTACGAGTAATGTCATGGTTAATAAGTTATAAAACTATACCAAATGATCTCTTTTTGTTACCTTAAGGCTGTATTTCTCTAGTCCATCACTTCATACTGTAGGTATGTTCCAAAGATAGGGCTGTGATTTGTCAGTGTAAAGTTAAATTAATAAATTGTGTTTCACGGTATTCAGGGTATATACTCCCTACAATTTTTCATGGATGAGTTGAAGACTGTTAAACATTATAATTAATTTTGTAAGAGCATACATATGTAAGACAAAATTCTCTGATTTTCCTCCTATGACTTCCAAATATCCTTCAAAGGAAAACAACACAGCAAACAAATCAAACATTTAAATCTAACATTAGATAAAACAGACGTATCCAATGACTTAAAATTTTAGTATAATAAAATACACATATTTTAATGGTTCATTATACATGTTTTCTGGTATACATTTTTGTTACAAGTACTAAAGAATTTTGAATTTTGTTTTTATTGGTCTAACAATTAAAATACAGCTTATATATAAAATTCCAATTACAACTAATAGAATGGGGCTGGAATCAACCACATTTTAACGGAAACTTCATACATAACTTCACTAATGAAGAGAAGTTCTTGTTTTAAGTAATTTGAAAATTCATGACCTGCAGCACTAGAAACATAGGTAGACATACATACAAACTTTCATTTAAATAGTATAACAGAAAGCAGGGTATATAATGAAGAAAATTGGAACAACAAAGATATGTGGTTCAAGAGAGGGATTGGAGAAACAGGATTTTTAGTAGTTGATGGCCATCATCCTTAACTTGTCAGAGGTTTGTATGCTGCTACAATGCTTCAACCACACAGTCACTAAGTTTCATAATTTATGCCCTGTGCCCAAACACTTATCAAACAGTAAAGCAAAGTTTCTGTTACTATGTAATCTCCTAAGGCTTCACAATTCTTATGAATGTCTGTGTTAATATTAATGCTGTGCAGCCAAGTTGATCAGTCATTATTTTATCATATTTGGTTTTTCATTCATGATCAGTTACAGACATGCATGTCCGTACAGATTACTATAATTTAATGTTATTAAATATGAATACAGACTGAATGTGAAAAGTGAAATGTGATTTATTCATCTTATTATGTACGATTTTCAAAACATTTGAGTTGCATACAAGAGACAAGTTTTACAATGCAATTAAGACTAATATCCAAAACAATTTCATATAAATATCATGGATTACATATATTACTAATTACATGTAACATGCAGTTGTGCTGTGTAAGAGATTTCATGGTTAGATGCCCTTTCACTGGTTATATTTCATATGTCTCAGAATACTAAACTGCAGGCAGGAAAAATTATTCGAACACTTTAAATTATCAATACTGTAGTTCCAGACTTAATGGCACTACCTTTCCTGCACACAATTTCATTAAAATGTATTTTACATCAAAAAATAGTGCCCAATTTGTATTATACAACGTCATTATGATGTGATAAATGGGTAAGCCAATTGAGAAAATTACAAATTTTGTCCTGTCAGATTCTAAAATGATGTCATGTAACACTCTATTTTATAAATATATGTGACCATTTTATGTGCCTTCTACATCTAGGGATCATCAGACGATGAGTGTGTACCAATGGCTGTGGAAAGTTCAACTGCTTACCATCAGAGAAAGGCTATAACAGCGACAAATAATGGAAGCCAGTGTTCTCAGGTAATTTATAAGTAAATTTATGTGCAAATGTTGAAGTAATGTCCATAAATTTAGCATTATACCCTTCAGGTAAGTAGTTTTTTATGTGAAATAGCTCAAATAAGATCACTAGTTTCCATGTATTGGAAGCAGATGGTTTGAGGCAAAACATTTTATATAAACTACAGTAGTTATAAAAATAATGGAAACATATGATTCCGTAAGGTTACTATAAATAGCAGGCACCCTTTATGGTGTTTAACAATTGTGATTCATCATGCAAAGGACACATGTGATTCAGGAAACATTTCCAATACATTTTTGTATCTTTCATAATGCAGGTCAGCACTTATTTCAACCAGCAGAAATTTACAAATATGTCTCTTTTAAAACTGAAAACATATGCTGAGTAAAACTCATATGTTCTATGGGTAATATATGATTAAAGCACATGAAACTAATTTGGTTCAAGTCTGTTTCATTTTGGGGACATGTAGATTTGGTTTTGGAGACCAGGCTGCCAATGCAAGCATGCATTTTTTGTGTATGTCATCTGGAGAGCTATTTTACTGGTATTTTTTCAAAAGTGCTGGCACTTTATTGACAAAGACACTTAAAGATCCTACAATTAATATTGAACTAATATTAGAATTATGTATACACATTGATTGTCTATCAGAAACAAATTACTCAAATCATGATACATTATCTGGTCCTGTTTGCAGGTAGTATGTCATTGCTTTCCTTCCACCTTTGAACTGAATTTTCCCGTCAGTTATAATAAGAGCTACAGTTTAATGGGAATTCTGAACCATAGATTCAACACAGTGCTTGAATTGAAAGAATTGATGACAGATAAAAATCCTACAAGTTACTGGGTAGCAAACCCTAGACATTTTGATTTGTATTCCTGCACTTTGCCATTGAGCCACCGAGGCATATAATCACCATAAGTTTGGAAAAAATACAGTAATAATGAATTTTCACACTATCTTGTGACAATCTCCATTATAGAAATATTCACTGCCACCTCCTTTCCTTAAGTTCACCGGTAGAAGAATTCTGTAATAGTCTTTGAAAAATAGTCTCTGTACATATGTAAAACAATACTGTACATCACATGAAATGAAATGAGCGTATGGCTTTCTTGGCCGGGAGATCCCTTATGGGATTCTTCGGCCTGAGTGTAAGTCTTTCTATTTGACGCCAATGATGATGAGATGATGATGATTAAGATAACACACAACACCCAGTCCCCTGCCGGGAATCGAACCCGGGCCTCCTGCGTGGTAGTCAGCGATGCTGCCACTGAGCTACAGAGGCGGACTGTACATCACAAAAGAGATCTCAAAGGGGGATACAAATGCTAGTGTTCATACCCACTACACACGAGGGAAAAATTATATAAGAAGCATACCCCATCCAAGGACAATTCTTGAAAGAGTACTCAGGCATCTAGTTGTTAACCCTTTCATTCCTAGTGTAGTTCCTTGACAACAACATATTAAAAGCTGATTTATACAATATTTTGTGTATCAGTCCTTAAAGTCACATTGTTGTTGATTAATAACATACTTCTAGTATGCCATTTTTGCTGCTTGGTATGGTGTGTAGCCACTTCTGAGGCATTAATCTATCCGTCTTGAAGGTTATGTTACATTGCCATCTGTAAGTGGCTATGAGTGTGAGCATGAGTGTGGTTCACATTATCTTATTTACGCAGTAAATTGTCTTGTCTTTGGAGCTGTTGTGAAGATTATGTTAGCATTATTGATCTGACAGTATTAACTATGAAGAAAATATCATCCCCAGTAATAAAATGCCTCAATACCAAAGTCTGTGTTGTGCATGAAATACACGACATAAAAAAAACAATAGTTCGATCAAAAATTTTAAAACACATAATTTGATGTTAAGTGCACTGTATTAATACAGAAAACACTGAACTGTAATTTTTCCAAAGTGGAATTCATAACGTGGGAATGAATGGGTTACGTAACATGCCTAAAAAACTGTATGATAATATACATAACAATTACTTTTCAAAGAAACTGAAAGATTATCTGGTGCAAAAACAATTTTACAGCATTCAGGAGTACTTATTAAATTAATTTTGTATGAATTGTTATTACATGCTAGGGAATATGTAAAAAATGGACCTTTTGTTTATTTTACTTTATTTTATTTTTTTATTTGCATGTCTTATAATATACATGACATGTACATTGTAAAAAATACTCAAAGACTAACTAATGGGGAGAAAATTTCATGTTTTATATGTTGCTCTTATACATTAGGATATAAGACTGGAAATATTTTTTAGTGACATGACCTATATTACATGTATATTTACACAATATAATCCTACAATATCCAATAAAATTCAATTCATTGAAATTAACTAGTCACCAGAGAAACACAAGCACTAAAAAGACAAGAAAAATTGTCTGATCTAGTCATTTTATACTAACAAAGATATGCCAGACATTGTGATCATTTATAAAGAAGAACATTGGAATACTAATTGATGAAAATTAGAAGGTAATGCCTTATTAGATTAGATTGGTACTTGTTCCATAGACCATGAATATGACACTTCTTAATGATGTGGGACGTGTCAGCTTAATAAAAGGACTTAGGTCAATAAACGTCCAATTCTGAAAAAAAGGGGGGGGGGCATCAAAAGTTATCATTTTTTTTTTTTTTTTTTTTTTTTTTTTTTTTTTTGCCAGTGCAAATATGCTCGAGGAAGACTAGGATGCTGGCTGAGTGGTTATGGCACTTATTCAGTACACAGTTAATTCCCATATGCTCAGTTTTAATATACAAAATATTGAGTACTTGTTATTCTACCACAACCAAACTATTCCAATTATTGGTATTTAATTTGTAACTTATGTTATTACAAAATAAAAGATTTGAAGGCATTACCTTTTTTTATTTTGGTGTTTACTCTTTACCAATAGAATCAAGGCTTTTGCGTAATTTATGTACAAGTATTTAAAACCGAATATATTTTACTATGCATAATTATGTAAGAAAGTTATTAGGACTCATGCAAAAAAAACATGGTCCTTCTCAATTTCATAGGGAACCAACCCACATCCTTATATGGGTGATTTTCACATAACGGGCCAAAACAAGTCAAAGTAAAATTTTGAAAAAAATATGCAATATTTTCTTATATTCCCGTTTCTGTTAAAAGGAATTGGTTTGTTCCGATCTGTACAATCCAAGAAACCCAGATATTTCTGAGACAATTGTTTATTTACGAATTTTGAAGTGCTAAATTATCATTTCTGTGACTGTTGGCAAGTACATTACTCAATGTTTGTAAAAGTATAAAGCACTGTTATTTATGTTTTTTATTACTTTTCGTATCTTATTCTTGCACTAAAAGCATGAAAAATAAATAAAAAATACAGCATATATCAATATAGGGATCAAATCGGCAAAGTATTGCGTGTTAATTGTCGGCGATTTTACGCCTAATTTCCTGTAACGACAACAAAAACTAAACTTTTTTATGACAATAATGAAAGAAATTTCACTGCCGGTCAAATTACTATTTACAATAGCAGGTGTTAAGTGATTTGCTCTATTCTGTTGAGATCACCGATAAAATATACAAAAATTATCGCGGGAAGCTTGACGTTAATACTGTGCGTGATTTATTTGTGTCTCATTTCTGTAACGTGTTTTATAAATGAAATAATAGTGGCCTAACTGCATTCACTTATTATGCTTCACATACTCTCATAACCTGCCTCCCTTAAAACAGTAACTTTGATTTAGCATGTGACTGCTGAATAAACGAACATCTAAAGCACATTTCTCATTTTCATTACAACTCATTACTGTTACACCTTAAAAGTTTTGCATCTCGGGAGTGATAAAATACATAACAGTAATGATAATAGAAGCAAATCCTGAATGTTTATTATTTTTGTTGAATAAGTAAATGCACATAATATGTACCTGTGAAAAAAAAGAAAAAATCCAAGCACAAACATTTGCAGAAAGACCACCTAAGAAATTGTTGGAGGAAAGATTATTAGCTTTTATCCTTTTATCCTTTTATCCTGTCACGTTACAAGATTGTAAACTAAATACAGACCCTTCAAAAGAATAGTTACATTTGGAGTTAGACAGAGAATTAAAAATAGAATTATGTGAAGCTTCGAAACAACAAATTTCATACTATGTCTTGTTTCTAGTTTCGTTGACATGATATTCTTCAACTCATTTATATATTATTTATGTAAACTGATTACATCTGTCACTTTATGCATGATTTCTTTTCTCTCATGCCGATTTTCATTTCTGTGATGCTGATTTTCATTCCTGTTATGCTTCAAGATGGTGCTATAATGAGTGCATTTAGAATTGTTACTTAGTTATATTGTGATTTGGAGAATCTTTTAGGTGCAAACTGTCATATACAGAAAAATATTTTCCATTATTTTCATCTTTGGTTTATCAGTATGAACTGTAAACCAAGTTTTCCATAATTTGTCCTCAACTTTTCACATTTTTTGGGTTAATGTTCATCAGACAATTTCACTACTTCACTTTCATGCCCAGAAATAGAAAATGTAGCATGTGCTAAAAGTAATAACTGTCATTTATATGTTTAGTATGAAAACCATTGGCACTGTAATTAGTTTTATGCACATTACGTGAATGGGATTTATTTATTTATTTACGTTTTTATTAAGAAGACATTAATTTTAATAGACACTAGTTACTTTCCAGCTTGAATGTTTTTCTTAACACAAGAGAACATCCTAATAAATAATATTAACCAGAATATGAAAGGAAAGTAGCTCAGAAAAAATCTTGAATTAGGCATCTTGTTTTGGCCTGTTATAAGAAAATCACCCATATAGGCTCCCCCAGTATTCCCCTCAATCTTTCTAACCTTCTTGACAGTGACATTTTCTACCATCAAATTTCATTTAGTTGCTGTGAAAGTGTTCAAAATTTATCGAATTACATTCAAGTGTGATTTCTCATGCATCAGTTTTGTCATATATTTCTGTGATAACAAATTGTGTTGAACAGTGCCGTATTAAAAATATGGATGAATTCTTTTCTATACCCATAGGTGACATCTGTGTGAGTATGATTGTATTGATTGAGTTATCACATTCAATATTCATCTTACATAAAATTATCCATTAGTTATAGTGGAGGTACATAGTAAAAGAATAATGCAGAAAATAAGGTCAAACAATCAGCAGTCTCTGTTGCAAGTGGTTAGTGCATCATCAGACTGGAACAACAGGCAAATTTTAATGTCAAATCCATGTACCTAGTGGGCAGTGAATCTAATACAGAAAAGGTGAGTAATTTTGAAAAATTTTTGGAACTTACTCGGGTGGAGAGATGGGCCATCTTATGCATTTGAAGTGCTGGTGGGAGCAGTTTAACTATTTCTTGTTACTGCTATGAAGGACTCCTACAAAAGAGGTAAACATACACAAACTAAAATGTTACATGAGTATAAAAAGTCCCTGCAGGACACGAGGATTACTGCACAAACATCACAGCACCAAAACACACATTATATGTACTCACAGTTCATTGTGACTAAAACAAACCTGTGCACAAATCATCTTAGAATGAGGTTCTATCTTTTATTTTAATCTTGCCATTTATGCTTCAGTGATGAGTAGTGTATATTTATCTACATCTTATTAATTTAATATTTTTGTATTATTTTAGCATTATGTACCTCTGCTATAAATAATGCATATATGTATGTATGGTGGTGATAGCCATACAAGGAAATGTTTCTAAGGATAACAAAGGAAAATTGAATGTGACAACCAATCAGTATAATGGAAATCCCACAAATATCTTCTAGTTGGTATAGAAAAGTATTCATCCACATTTTGAATATGGAACTGTTCAACACAATTTGCTTATTGTGGAAATATATGACAAAAGTGAAGTATGATAAACCACACTTGAATGTAATGTAGATAAATTCTTAATACCTTCACAGCAACTAAATGATATATGATTGTGGAAAATGTAAATTTCAAGAAAGCTAGAATAGAGGGGTCCTGTTAGTAGCTTTAAATTGCTTTTGGGAGTGACAGACACTAATAATAATAGCCTGTATAAGGATGTCGGCTGCCTCCCTACGAAATTGAAGAGTACCAAGTTCATTTGAATGCGCACTGATAACATTCTTCCATACACACATTAAAATATATTTAATTTGAAATATGTATACATAAACTATGCAAAGGCCTTGATTCTGTTGCTAAAGGGTAAAACATAAATCAAGAAATGTTATGTTTTCAAATCTTTTATTTTTAAAAATATAAATTCCATATTAAACAACAAAGCTGAAATAATTTGGATTTGTTACAGCTTGAAAAAGTTTGTTCCCTATATCTGTCATGTCAGGGTTGTGCAGCAAGTGACTCTTAGGAATAAGCTTATTTTGTT
This sequence comes from Locusta migratoria, assembly GCA_026315105.1. Lineage (NCBI taxonomy): Eukaryota > Metazoa > Arthropoda > Insecta > Orthoptera > Acrididae > Locusta > Locusta migratoria. The sequence continues at coordinate 347,367,505 of CM048755.1, forward strand.
TAAAAGAGCAAAGCCTACCGAAACTAACAATTTTTTATTACTTTGTCTTATTCAGTTAGAAAATAACGCTTAGTACTATTTGATTATTGTGAATGGTACTACAGTTTGTAATGACCATATCAAACAAATGCTCCCTGCTAATTCATCTTAATGCAATGCTATAAAATATACTATTTACTGGCTGTCATAAGGAATAAGTTGTTTTTAATTTTATATACATTTTTCAGACTCCTGTAAATTATAATGGAAAACAAAATCTACAAGGAAATGTGAAGCCATCACTGACATTCAATTCGGGAAATTCTACCCATCAACAATCAAATAAGTCATCTAATCATAGTAACAATTCTGTTGGTACCATGTGTCATTCTTCTGCTGTCACAACTCCTGAATCATATAAGTAAGTATGAGTAACAAAACATAATGACAAAATTTCATCTGATAAAAGTGTTATTACTTAAAATATTAAGTAATATTTTTGTTACTGGAGAATTTCCCAAAATATTTAGGCATATTGTAAGATGATGTTCTCTATCCTGATTTATTCATTTTATGGCCCAAAATATGTTGATTTTTCTATTTTCTTGATATACAAATTCATTTAGTGACTTAGATCATGTGTAATTTCTTTTTGGTCTCATTGTAAAATTTGGTGATATTTTTCTATTTGTACAGAGCATGTAGTCACAATAATACAGAAAATCAGCAGTTCAATTCTGTAACAAGATCACTCGGAAAACAAAAATGTGTAAATGAACTGCCAAACATTAATGTGCTTGCACAACAGCTGCCATGGCAAATTGATATACCAAAACAGACAGAACGACTTTTACCTATTGGAACTGCACGCCTTGGTGAGTTCATTTCAGGATGAGACTTCCACTTGTAACACACTTGATAAATAACCGTAAATGACCTCATTTCCAGGTTGTTTTAAATGAAAACTGTAATTATGTGATGGATTGATATTAGTATTTGTAGTAATTTAATATGTGCTTTAAGTCAACCTATAACATTATTCAGTGAAATAAGAATAATATATTCTGCACCAGTTCTTTGTATTCTACATCTAATGGTAGATTTCACATTATTATTCTATTCAACTATTATATGTGTTTATTTTGTGCTAGCAAACCTTTCAGTAAACCTTTTCACATTAAACAATCACGTGGAACTTGCACTGTTGCTTTTGTTTCGACGTTCTCTACAAATACAGTTAAATATTAAGTTAAGTTTAGTGTGTGTACTTATATAGGATAAGTCAGCTAATACTCATATCTCGATGAGTTTATGTTATATCTTAAGATAACAACTGCCCAGACATAAAAATTATGATTCATTGAATAAATTTCCTTCAACTGTAGATTTTAGTAGATAAAATTACTATATTCATACACTATTACAAATAGGTGACTACAATTCACAGATAATGGTAATGAAATATTCCCCATTATTTGCATATGTACTTCTCTTGATAGCTAAATTTAGACATACATATGTATGTACCATATAAAACACAAAAACTTAAAATTTGCCTGAAAGATGCCTACAAACTTATTCTGTAGCACTGTGAAGACAGGGTTCAGTGATTCATCAAACAGCAGGATGTTGTCTCAGGCAAGAAAAACTTTCTGTGACGTGTAAGATGGGTTACTGACAATGACGGGTACAGAATTTTTTTCTGTGGGGTTGGGGGAGCAAAAGGCCGAGGAGGGTGAACATGTCTTAAGGGTTTTGTGAGACTAATTTTAAAACACACACACGCACAGATATATAGAATTTCCTCTCCAACCTCAACTCCTTTGGTCCCATCAAATTCACCTGGTCCTATTCAAAATCCCATGCCACTTTCCTTGATGTCGACCTTCATCTGTCCAACGGCCAACTTCACACATCTGTCCACATCAAACCAACCAACAAACAACAGTACCTCCACATCAAACATTCCCTTTTCTACAGCTTAGGTCTTTGTGGCAAAAGAGTCTGCTCCATTCCTGAATCCCTGAACCAGAAAACCAATAACCTAATAACAGCTTTCAATCCCGCAGCTATCCTCCTGATCTGGTTCAGAAGCAAATTACCAGAGCCACCTCCTCATCCCACCAAATCCAGAACCTTCCACTGAAGAACCACAGATGTGCCCCCTCTTGTCACCTGATACTTTCCGGGACTGGAGCGGACTCTGAATGTGGCTCTCTAGCAAGGATACGACTTCCTTAAATCCTGCCCTGAAATGAGATCCATCCTTCATGACATCCTTCCCACTCCATCAAGAATGTCTTTCCGCTGCCCACCTAACCTTCATAGCCTCCTAGTCCATCCCTATGAAATTCCCAAACCACCTTCCCTACCCTCTGGCTCCTACCTGTGCAACTGCCCCCAATGTAAAACCTGCCCTATTCACCCTTGCACCACCATTTACTCCAGTCCAGTAACCAAAAAGGTGTACACAATCAAGGGCAGAGCCACTTGCGATAGCACCCACCTGATTTACCAACTGACATGCCTGCACTGTGAAGCATTCTATGTGGGAATGACCAGCAACAAACTGTCCATTCGCATGAATGGTCACAGGAAGACAGTGTTTGTTGGTAATGAAGATCACCCTGTGGCTAAACATGCCTTGGTGCCCGGCCAGCACATTTTGGTGCAGTGTTATACCATCCGGGTTATCTCGATACTTCCCACCAACACCAACCTTTCAGAACTCTGGAGATGGGAACTTGCCCTTCAGCTTATTCTCTCCTCCCGTTGTCCACCTGGTCTCAACCTCCGCTAAATTCAAATTCCCGCCCACAATCTTTAGCATCTGTGCCTCAGTTCTGTGGTCAGAGCCTCTGCCTCAAGTGGTATCTCTGCCCAACTTCTTTGCTTTTTACAAATGTCTGTCTGGTTGTGTTTGCGTTTGGATATGTGTGTATTTGTTTACCTTCCTTTTTTTCCCCTAAGGTAAGTCCTTCCACTCCTGGGATTGGAATGACTCCTTTTCCACTTCCTTAAAACCCGTATCCTTCGCTTTCTCCTCTCTTTCCTTCCTTTTTTCCTGAAGAAGCGACCAACGGTCGTGAAAGCTTGTATGTGTGTTTGTGTGTGATTTTATTTGTGTCTGTCGACGAGCCTGTCCTTTGGGTAAGTCATCCGTATATATAAATTTGAAATAAATTTTATTACAGTAATTGTCACATTAAACAGTGTAAATTTTCTAAATTTACCACAAAATAAAATAAAAAAACACAGAGAATTTAGAGCCTGAATGCCCCGTGTTCAGCTGTTGGAACACTTGTTTCACCCTTCATTATCATAAAAGATGAAACACTTGCCAACAGCTGAACACGAACTTTGGAATAATTGGACTATGTTTGTAATCCGAAGGGACCAAACTGCTAAGGTCTCGGTCCCTAGCCTCACAAACTGTTTAACCTAACTCATTCTAAGGACAACACACACACACACACACACACACACCCCTGCCCGAGAGAGGACTCAAACCTCTAGTCGGAGTGGCCGCATACTCCACGACACTGCGCCCCAGATCACATGGCCATTCCCATGCAGCGCACATGGTTTGACTGTCATTTTGTTAACTGTCTTTTATTTTGTGGTAAATTATTGAACTTTTCACTGTTTAATGTGGTTGAATCATTGTAATAATTTTTGTAATCATAGAAACTTGAGAATGACTCCTTAGTGCACTGAAACTAGTAGTGCATTGGTAATTAGATGGAAATATTTAATTTGACAAGTGAAGACGATTTTACCTGGTGATGCTAGGAGCAGAAATCATCTGCACTACTTGAAGGTCATCCATTCATTTCGGAGAGCTGCCAACGTTATGCTGCCCCTAGACGCAAAATATTACTCTACACATTGTTACGGATAACGTTTACAACACTGCGATGCTGCCTTCCGCTCACTACTCCTCAACTCCTGCCGCTGCTAACAGCCAGTGAACGAATCGTCAACTTACTGTGGACAAACAATACTGTATCTGGTATAGCTGTTTCATTATCAAACAATGCACTGAACAACAATGAAACAGTCAGTAAATATGTTGCGCTAAGTTTGATACTACCTCAAAAACTTAAAATCAGATTTCCTGTGTCTGTCTTGTACTGAACCAATTTCTTAATCATGCTTTGTAAAGTTCCTACGCAAAATGGGATAAGTTTTCAAGAAAGCTTTTGTGACTAACAAAATTACACTTAAAACTTCCTTCCAGATTAAAATTGTGTGCTAGAACCTGGGACCTTTGCCTTTCATGGGCAGGCGCTCTACCATATGAGCTATCCCAGCATGCTTCACGGGCCGATCACACAACTTTACTTCTGCCAGTACCTTACCTCCTACTTTCCAAACTTAACAGAAGTTCTCCTGTGAACCTATCAGGACTAGCACTCCTCATTCTGGAAACATCCCTTAGGCTGTGGCTAAGCCATGTCTCCACCTTATACTTTCTCCTAGGAGTGATAGTCCTGCATTCTGCAAGGTTTGAAGACTGTGAAGTTTTGAAAGTAGGAGGCGAGGACTGGCAGAAGTAAATTGTGAGGATGCACTGTTAAGCGTGCCGGGATAGCTCAGATGGTAGAGCACTTGCCTGCAAAAGGCAAAGGTCATTCCAGCACACAATTTTAATCAGCCAGGAAGTTACATTCTCCGTTGTAGAGTGAAAATTTCCGTCTGGAAATTACACTTCACTGTGTTTTAAGAATTTCTACTACCATGAAAATCCTTTGTATCTGATGTGTGGAAAAATGCCATTGAAATGTCTAATTTATCCAATAACTGGGAAATCAAAATGTGTAGCTTCAAATAATACTGTTTATAATGGGTGGCAGTACCCTCTCTTGGTGTCAAGTAAAAGAATCCAGAGAGATGAACCATTTACCGAAAACACCTGAATGTGCTAGCCTGAATGCAGCCCTTGAAATACACAGTTTTTTCACATAGTTAAATCCTTTATTTACGTATGAGTAAATCATACACAATAGTCATTATCTCCCAATCAGTCACAAAACAATAAACAGCTTTTATTTATGTTTATCATAAATTACTAAGAAAAAAAAGAGAAAGAAGCAATTAAATGGAGGAATAACACAAAAATTCAAATTATGTTAATTACAGGGATTTTGCATTTTTAAACTCACAATTACATGCTGCCCGTAAGTAGAAGTCGATTATTCTAATGCTGAGATTCTTTCCCTTCCTCCCTTGCTAACCCCCCCCCCCCCCAAAAATCTCTCTCTCTCTATCCCCCCCCCCCCCCTCCCGCAATTTTTTTTTTTTCTTTTTCTTTTTTTTCTGATTTTTCATCGAATCCACCCTTGGTTACTGATACCACATTTGTGACAAATTTCACCATAACTCTGCCCAAACACAACCATGGACATGACAGATTACAGCCCTTCTTACTGACATTCTGACATTCCAAGGTTTTGTTTGTCGGTACCATAATTCCGAGCATTAAATCAAATGGTTTTCTTGTTGGTGCCTAAGGAGAACATTGCAGACAAATTTCCTTTCAGAACTGACACAAAAAGACCTTAGAAGGTGGCATACTGTGCATCAATAAACCCACCACATTTTGTGGGGCAATGATTCCCACTCATCTTGTGGATTGAAAATGGAAGTTGACAGTGATTCAAGAAAGAATAAAAGTCTCTGTTGCACTTTTCAAAAACTTATTTAACAGTGATGTGTTTCATGTTGTGGCACATTTCCACATTATGATGTCTTTATACTGTGGAAGCTTTTTTGCTTATGATTAAAAATATCTAAAACAAAATCTCTGAAGTGGGTGATCACTTATGTCAGTTTGTTGAAAGACCTTACATTGTGTGAAACCCGCACAGGTCAAGATTAAAATAATTTAAAATAATGGAATTTAAGTGATTAATCAGATGTCACTATCATCCTGCAGCACGATGGGGTACTGTGCTAGGTAAGCAAGCGGTTATAGACATGTGTCACAAACAATCATTTGTCTTTCCTTGCTACTGAAATAAGAGATTATTTTTTGATTCGCATTATTTTAAATAATTAATCATGACCAATTTGGGTTTCTCAGTGTACTGTCTTTTAATGAAATTGACATAAGTGATCATTTTATATTCTTTTAATTATGACCAATGCAGATTTCACAGTTTAAAAATACCATAATGTGAAGGTGCTTTATAAGTGTGAAATGTGCCACTGCTAAATAAATTTTAAAAAAATGTGACAGAGACATTTTTGCTTCTTGAATTATTAAAAATACAATACATAAATAAATATGTGGCTGTACCAGAGCATAAAGTGAAGCAATGTGTGGTTCACAGTAAGATTGGCAACAGACATATTACTTTGTAAACACTTTCCACATGATTCAACCCTTCTCTGAGGATATTTCTGGATTGCAGCCCCATTTATTGTGGTCTAACCCTTTTGTAGTGTATCACAGCTCCAATTTTTGGTTTGTTATGCAAAGTGAAAATACTAGTAAGCTATTAAAAACATTTTACAATAATTATACACTATCAGAAGCAGAAAAGTATGTTTATACTTTTTCAGCCCACCTGTTTTGCACCCTCCTGTGGCATCTACACAGGGGGTGAGGTGGGGCAGCAACATTGACACAAGTGTGAAGAAAATGGCAAATGGTCCCTCTAAGAACCCATCCAAGTGTGGAAACACCTGGAGTAGGGGAGACCCATATAAAACAGTCCCCTTAAGGAGTTTAATTCTATAGTTTGCAAAATATTCAAAATATTTTTATAAAGTGTTCTGAGTATAGGTTTTACATATATCTTAGTTGTTATTTGAGTTACTTTTACAATTTTGAAATGCAAATGTGGTTTAGAATAAATGTATAAACAATTACAATGTGAAGTATAATTTTGACCATAGTCTTGTGGTAAAACGCTCTCTGAATTATAATTTGCAGTTTATTACTTCTTTTTAGTTTTGGGTTTGTTATCCAATTTTTATTTTACAAGGTAGTTAGCTAACTTTATGTTCTACATAAAATGCACTCACAAGGGAATAGTCAGACTTGTCATGTTGAAACCTGTGTTGCTATTTTTACCACTGTGAGTTATCATTGAAGGAATCTGTATGCAGACTATTAGCTACTGACATGACCTGAAAGTCTGTAAAAACTTTTATGAAGTATGACATTATTGTTGCACGGTTCCCGCACTTATAACTGCCTGTTTTACAACCCTGACCTCTCTTGATACGTTATACCAACACCATCTAGGGACAAGGTGGCGTTAGCTACGTGTCGCTCTCCTGCCACATCAATGTGAGAGCTGATTCGCCCGGTGAAGGTGATCGTACGATAATTAATAACTATGATAATAATAAATGTAGCTGATATGTTATCTACAACATTCTTTCCAAATAGCTATGAAATAGACACAAATACTATACAGTTTAGAACACATCAAACTTTTATTTCTTGTAATTACCGCAAAAATGCAAAATATTGATACAATGTTCAAAACATAGGTTTTTTTGTGCACCAAGAACATACAAGCAAAGACGACATCTGACAGCCCTGTGAATCACAGACGTTGTTAGACGTCCATAGACAAAACAAAACAAAAAAAAAATCAGTCCTAATTTCAGTATACTTCGAGGCGTGCCACACATATTTAATCAAATTTAAAACTGTGGGGAGGAAAACTGATAATGTACGACTCATTGCAACTTGAGAATATGGTCATGGTGATAGACAGGAAACTGCAGTGATTTGCACACAATAATTTTCTTTCTTAGTTTTCTGTAAAATGCCTTCCACTGGCAGAAAAATTCTCTGTCTAACGGTTGGATTATGTTTGTCATGCCAGGTGGAATCTGAAGTATCTCTACTTCCTTGTCAGGGTGAGGTCGATACAGCTTTTAATGAATCAGAACTTTTATGATCTGACCACAAATCTAGAAAGAGAAGAGGTTTTTTCCCCGCAAAATGGAAGAAAAGCATGACGCATGAAAAGTGTAACATTATCATTTACCATTTTTCCAGACTTCGATGCATCTACCACAAGATTGTCTGCATAGAACATTGTTTGTCTGACACGTGGTCCAAAACGTCCAGTCGGTTCTTGAAGACACAAATAGAATGAACCATCCAGACTAACTATGGGCATTATAGTGTATGAATGGGTGATTGCAGTCATGGATTGCACAATTGCCTCAATATGTTTTTCCCCTTTGAATTGCAGTGTTCTTTTCACCCGCGTTTCTTTTTGAAACCCTGATGACTGATCTGCATTATAAATTAAATGTAAGATTCACTAAAACTGGCGATCTTATTTTCTGCAGTCGTAAGAAAAGCTTCTATCATTTCCATTTGAGTCACTTCAATTTCTGACCTTTTTATCAATAAAAAAATTGTTATTTTTTGTGCCACAATTTTATGTGATCTTTTGAAGTGACTAATCCAACTTTCAGAAGCTGTACATTTTTTAGCGCCTATTGTGTTGTCAATCTCTAATGCCCAATCAAACAAAGTTTTGTCACTGACACTCAGTGACTGTCGTCTGGCATCGATAAATTGCTCAAAAAGTCATGCATTTATCTCCGTCACAATTTCCAGTCGACTCTTATGTCGTCCAACAACTTTTTCTTTTCCATCTATACAATTCACATTCAGAACGGACAAAGCGATACCTATTTTGAACGGTACTGACACATAGGCAGTTCTTACCACTTTTGTTAACCAATACTTCACCACTTTTTCTTTGTCTGATAATGTAATTGTAGTTACTGGTGTTGCTTTCGGAGATAATTGATGATGTTATGTGGCACTATCACTCGAAGAGTCTTCATATGTGCAACTTTCTTCCGTCTCTTTACCATCTGTAGATTCACAGTCTGCAATATCGAGTGTTTCAGTCGTTTCTAGCCACATGTCTGTGCTATTTACATGCTCGTCTAGAAGTTTAACTACCATGTCGCACATCACATAGTCTTCACACGTGTTTTCTGTTTATTGCTTTATTTAGCGTCTGCAGTATATCTCCATGGCAAGCAGCAAAACATTTACAGGGTTTTCCATCACATGTGAGGGGAAATTGAATGTTCACCGTAAAATGGCTTGCGGAGTATAGATGTAGATGTACAGAATATCTTTCACACCTCTAACCAGTTTCAGGACGGTATGTTTCGAAATATGCACCAGAAATGAAAAGGAAGTGCATACCACTGAAACGAATATTCGTTTCCCCTTTCCACCAAACCGTGCAACGATATTCCTCTTCAGTGACAGCTGCACCTCCCGACCATGCACACAACACTCACCATAACAACATCTCACGACTCTCCATTTCCAGGGGTGACCAGCTGTCACCGCAAGTGCCAAGCAGGAAAAACGGCCATTTTCATGAATTTTTTTAGGTGATTTCCAGGTCATGTCAGCAGCTAACATTCTGCATACAGACTTCCTTCAATGTTAGCTAACAGTGCTAAAAAAATAAATACATGTTTCGGCATGACAAGTCTGACCATTCCCTTGTCAGATAAGTTGAAATGCTATTTTCTTTCATAAAATGAAACGACCTCACTACAGTCTGACCTCACTTTGAATAGTTCTGATAAATGTCACTAGGAGCCACCACAAGTAACTTTTCCCATCTAATATAAGCAGTGCTACACAGAGTTGCTTAGCAGTCGCAAATATAAATACTTAGCAAAACTTTTGCGCTCTTAAAAAAAAAAAAAAAAAAAAAAAAAAAAAAAAAAAAAAAAAAGAAAAAAAAAAAAAAAAAAAAAAAAAAAAAGCCTTTCACATATTTGTAGCAACAAAAATAAATTTCTTCATGTAAATACCAACAATACATAAAGCTTTAGGATTCTTGCATGAGTTGCAAGTATTGTCTTGTCATATTGTGTGAACTGCTGGGGTATGTGAACTGTCATGAAGCACTAGGATTTCAAGAAGAAAGTTACTTATTATGTGGAAGAAAAAAGTTCTAATCGTGCACCATCCTTTGCTTTCATTTTTGCTTAATTCATCAAAATGAAACATTTTGTAATAGAGTGAAGAAAGCTTCTTATTATCTTTTAGACCATCTAAACAACATGTAAATTGAAATGTTTCAAATGTAAATGAAATTTTAATTTCTTAACTTTTACTGTTAATATTGTCACTTGGGATTCACCCCAGAAGGCTTTATCTTCATCACTGGCTGTGATAGAAGAGTACTTCTTTTTAAATACAAGAGTTTGGAATTCGGCACATGTTTTATTTAACATTCAGTATTTGGATTCGATTCAGTAAAATTGGAGTTCGACCCATCCCTACATAAAACGACGTTTTCTTATATAAACCTTATGGTACAACATACACAAAACTTAATCTTAACTTGAACTTTTCAATTATGAACTAGTGGTTGTATGGCACCACTGACTGAGCAGATGTTAATTATAATTGTTTTTCCATGAGGAGTGTTTTGCCTTTGTTCTCCCCCTACCAGTACAGAGACTTCGATGTCCGTTCAAATTAGTGGCACTCTGCTGCTACTCTAGCACTTACTTGTGGATATGCAGAATCTACAAGGTAGCAAAGTGGTTCCCTGCCTTCAGGCACTATAGTCTGATTACAATTACTTGCTAATTGATAGATCAAATGCTGGAGCTGCTTTCCTGCAATCAGAGCACTCAATGTCAAGCCTGACCCGTTGCCAAATTGCCACAACACGTTGTCAGTTCAATTAATTTCCTTATCTGGCTTTCTTTCTTTATTTGTTTTGTTGCTGATTCATAAATCTGTCCTTTTTATTTTGCATTTCATTACTTAATGATAAACATACAAAAAAACAAGACACGGACAATTTAGGGACTATTGCAAGTTTGGTACAGCATCTGTACTCTGTCAATCAGGTATTTGGGCACTTTTAGATCTTCCAGGCATTTCAGTATTTTATTACGAGGGACACTATCATACGCCTTCTCAAGGTCTAAGAACACCATCACTAAGTTCTTTCCATGTTCCCAGTATTTCTGTGCCCAAATCCTTACTGCAAATATAAGATCTATAGTACTTTACCCTTTCCTGAAACCATGCTGTTCTTCTTCTAATAAGGTTTCAACTATCTTCCTAAGTCCATTACAGAGCTTTGCAAAACAATATTGCAACAGACATTAACTACATCTTGTGCAAAGTACTGCCAGCCCCATGACTTTCGTTTTTGTGTCTTTATATTTGAAAGACAATCACTGCAATTGTTGCCTGTCAGCATCATCAGTTAGTGGCATGGCGTGCTTCCCCAGTCAAATGGTGCACAGCGGCACAATGCCACATGGCCATTACTTGTGAGGTTATTGAGAGCTGCTTGAGTGCTGCCAATGCAAGAAATTCTCGGTGTTCCCAAGTCAATGCGCCTCTCAATCCCATCCCTAGAACAATGGTGTTAACAAAATACATACTTATGCACAGCACTAATCATATGCTGCTGAAGCCTTTTGTACTAGCCATGATTTAATGTCACATATACAAGTATTATATTACACTATCAGCTTATATTTGGATAATTTTATTATGATTTATGTGAAAACAAACTCCCGAAAGGCTACAATTCGAAATTGAGAATGGTTGTGTAGTGTTACTTAGAACTGAATAAATATGTGGTTGTGTAGCATAGTAGTAAAGTCATAACTTACCATGCTGAAGTTCATGGGTTTGAGCCCCAACGTCTGCCGTTATAGTACTTTCTAAATCATAATTACTTTAATTGTTTTTTATTAATTTCATTGAATTGTTTCAATTCTATGTAGGTATGTTTCAGAGTAGTATTGAGTTTTTACTCACTCTTATGTTGATCCTATGATACTTTTTTTTCATTTGGATCTGCTTGTGTTGTTAATAAAGTGTAATTAAGTGCCAAGCAGTGCTGCTGATTGGTTCATAACAGGGTAGCTTATGTAACCACTAGCCACTGTGAGGATATTTTCAAGTAAGCTAACCAATGAGAGTGAGAAATTACATCATGCTTTTAGCGCTGTATCCAAAATTTGTCTGAGTTTACTCATAAAAGTAAGCTTTGTTTGCTGTGAATGAAGAAATCATTACTTCATTTCTGCAGGAGATGGTTGACCACCATTTTGTCAGATACGTAGTACATTACGTGTGGTTAGGTTACAACAGGGGATTAAATTGAGATCTACAAAATGGGTCTTTTGCTGCAGTTCAGTCACTGATCACTTAAAATTTGCTGTCAACAGAGCTTTTCACAAGTCTTGGCGGTTTTTTACCACACTGCCCCACATTTTTTATGTGGTCCACCATGTTTATATGTCACCTATAGCCGAGTGGTAGCTGGCTTCCAATGTGGCAACACTGTAGTGCCATGTGACAAACGTCAACTAGCAAGTAATTTTAATCGGACTATAGAGCAGCAGTGGAGTGCCACTCTGCTGAATGGTTGAAGAAAGGAAGTAGAAGGGAAAGGGGATTTATTTTACTCACAACCTATTCCCTGAGATAGATAGCAGGGTTTTTTGTGGAGGTCAAATATCTTTGATCACACAAAAGAGGGTCCAAAACAAAATATAAATCTCTTTGCTGCATCAGATCATTCAGATTTCATTGAATAATTTTAAACCATCCATATGGGACCAAAATTGTGGTTCCAATGAACTCCAAAGAGTGAGATCATGTTCATATTCAGCTGCATGACTATGTTATTAGACATGGGTTGAATCATCCAGTGGTTGTCAGTGTTGTTAAAGATAGTCAAGAAAGTCATCCCATTATTCATCATTCTGCTGTCATTCTTAGCTCAAAATGTGAGGGAATCAACCCCCCAGGTGATGCTTTTTTCATGCAATTTATGTCACATCTGAAGGCCTTTTTATATCGATTCTGAGTGGCAGTATATCTGAAATGTTGGTCCACTTTAGGTTACAGTAGTAACACTAAAAGTGGGCCTTTGCGATCGTTTTTTGACAGCTCGTAATTTAAATGAAAATAACGACTTAAACGTTCATCTGACATGAAAATTGAATAACTGAATTTGTAGAGGAGAAAGTTCTCTACAACTTTGCTCTCTTGTGTTTTTTTCATATCTCGCATCGTTTCACAGATATTTGCAAAAATAACAGCGATTTTACAATGTCTGTCTGTCTGTCCGTAATGTGTTCCCACTTTTTAAGTCGTACTGTTCAACTGATCAGCACCAAATTTTATAGACATAATTGTTGGCTACCAGAGACAACAACCTCCCTTTTCCAAATTTTTCGGACAAAAATACATTAGTAACACCAAAAAAAGCCATTTATAATGCAATTGTAATTGCAAACGGACCGTTCATATGACGCGAAAATTGAATAACCTAATCTGTAGAGGGGAAAATTCTCTACAACTTTGCTCGCCTATGTCTTTTTTATATCTTGTATCATTTGAGAGATATTTGCAAAATAATAACGGAGATTTGACACCCCCCATTGAATTAACAAAAACTAGCCGTTCGGAGATGTCACGTGACATTCCTCACTCTGGCACACGTCATCTTGCGTTGCGTATTTGATGATTTTCTTATTGTAACTTACACACTGTCATTTCAAAACAGTAGTGCACTGAAGAATTAACCAAAACACGTCATTCTTCATATGATAATAATAATCTAGTGTCTAAAATGCCATATTAGCATCAGTTGACAACTGCCATCAATAGTACGAAATTAAAGGTCACATGTTCCAATTGTTAGTCGTAGTGTAGTGGGCAGCGTGTTGTCTGTAATGCTTATAGTTAGTGGTTTGGAACCTGCCGCTGCTAAAAAAAAAATTTTTTTTTTCTTCTTTTTTCCTAGAAGGGTTTCCAGCACACTTATTAATTAAATAGAGGTATGTTATTCAATGTTTATAGTTGTGAATATGTAAGAATGTTCCCTCTAAAATGCGTGTTTGTTCTATTTTGTGAACATGCCGTGAAATACGTAACAATAAATTGAACAATGGTCTTCTGAAGCATATGCACGTAAACTGGGAGAATACTGTAATAATGAACATTACGAACGACTTGCTGATACAGGTAGTTTCGTATATAAAGGCAGTCCTAGATTTCTGTGGCAAGCATAGTTCCTTAATGAAATGGAAGGGAAGTGTATACATTGCAACAAATTACCTTGTTTATTTTTTTTTCTAAGCGTTTATTCACTATTTATGGAATATATTGAAAGTCATTAATTAGAATCAATGCATCTACTAAAATGTTTGTCTTCGACATGTATGCTATGGACGCTTTTAACGTAGATGGTATTATCTTTCCTGTAGTTTAGATATGACTTCGTTCATGTTACTCTGTTCTGCGCTAAAATAAAGAGCAAATATTCTATTTCAAACTGTGATTTTGTTTTCTTTCACAGCTAAAATCACAAACGGAATAAGTGTGGTAATACTGAATTCCACATAACTCTAGTACTTAATATATATATACACACAGTTAGTAATCTCAATAGGTCATTTATAACAGTCATTGTAACAGTATCTCCCCAGTTTATGTACATGTGATAAAGAAGTCTATGTATACAATTCATTGCTACGTATTTCATGGCATGTTCTTGAAACAGAACAAATGCACTTTTCAAAGAAAGCGCAGACACCTTTAAACAACTTGGAATCTTGCAGAATATAGTTGTGTTCAGTTAATAAGAGAGCGTGAAAACCTTTTAAGAAGCAAAAGGAAAAAAAAAAAAAAATATCAATGCTTTGCGGTGGTGTGTTCATATTCGTTCTGGGTTGTTCGTTGAGAATTTTAATCAGTTTCTATTACAGATGGCGTTGAACCAACACCATCTGAAGAGAAGGCCTGTGTACTGCCATGCCACGTCACGTAACGCAGAGTAGGTCGAGATCGCGTAGCTCACTGGATGGCTGATGGGGTAAAGCCCACCGCCTCACAGTGGCCAGCCAGTGAGGTACGCGATCGCGACCTAATCTGCATGACGTGGCATGGGAGCGCACAGGCCTTCTCTTCAGATGGTATTAGTTGAACCATCTTTTGTTTTCTCTCTTTTCATTGGTTCTTTGGTTGGAATGGGTAATTAGTTGGTTTGTTTTGTCCTTTTTTATCATTTCGGATAACTCAGTTTTCTCATTACAGAGGGCGTCGAGCTACCATGCTGGCAACCCTCTGACCGAGCGCACTGAGCCACCGTGCTCTAGCAAGTTCCGAACCACCATCTAACATGTTCGTACATCACAAACTAATTTCTCGCCTATTACGCTATGGCGAACAGCTGCGAGAGTAATTCGTGCTTCTCGTACCATCGATGGCAGGTGTTAACTAAGTAACCAGCATTAGATTATAATTCATTGTCCTAAAAACGACAGGTGTTTGATAATTTTCAGTGCACCATTGCTTTGAAATGTCAACGCATGTGTTATAATAAGAAAACCATCAAGTAGAGAAAGCAAGATGGCATACACAAAAGAGATTTTGGGGCGAGGGATGTCACGTGACTGATTTACGAATGCCAAATGTTCACTGTGTTCCATCCAGGCTATAGTCACTCATCCGAACGCCAAATGTATGTTACGTTTGTTCCAGGCTTTAGTCATTCGTAACCAGTACAGGCAAAGAAAATAAACTTTGAACTACCAAAGCAAGACAGGTGATCATATTTTAACGGAAAAATATAATGAAAATGTGAGAAAGATATTAAAATGATAGTTCAGAGGTAAAAGTTCAAAATAGAGTATGTTTGTCAAAGCTAAATTCAAATATCATATAATTTCGGCTGTTTGTTAAAATACGATCAGAAAGAATATTACGTGTTGGGTTTATAGATATTACCACAATAGTAGAGTCATAATCATATCACCATAATATTTTATTATTTACATTATTATTTTGGTCCGAATTGTTCACAAAAACGTATAAACCTACATATCTAAGGTGGGCCGTAAAACACATCAGTGCGATTTTTTTTCTTGGTCATCAATAAGATGTGATTTCAACATTGAGTGCTGCATTCTGACTTCCATCACAGAGGTGTCAATGCAAGAGAGTAAGATGTAACGTCAGTTTGATGTCCTTTTTGTTACATAACATGTCCACAGTAGCATTCAGCAGAATGGTGGTGAACTTTGATGGTTATGAGGCATCATTAACCCACCTTACACTTCACAAGTAAATGGTCTGTCTGTATAGACTGATGGTGTTCCACCCCACACTCTCAATACTATACCATGCCAAATATGGAGAAGTATCAATCTGAAATATATTTGCTTTGACATTTTATAGCCTTAAGACGTAGAGACATGTTTCACTAAATACATGATTATGTTGAGTTTCTTACAAATATGTTCCACACATGTTTCCCATAACAGGTGTTCACTCACAACAATACAGTACCCAAAAATTTGTTTATCAAAGGGCCAGTGGAGAAGTAAATGGAGTAACATTTATATGTAGATTACAGCTAAGCAGGAACTGCATTGTCACCTTTACAAGGTGCTTATTTGCAGTTAGTAAGTTGACAGAATATTGTAATTGATTTCACTACTGTTGGCAGCAGTTCCAAATACTGTTAGTGTTCTTTCCATAAGTCTTTTGTTCAAATTAAAATTTAAATTCTCCTTTGTCGCTTTCAGGCTCATTGTCAATTCCATCACAGCAGTCCACTTCTTCCTGGTCTTGAGTCACAGTGGTGACTAATTCAGCATTAGTAAGGTTCTCCACACATCCCCATCTACATCTTTTTCACTAGCTTCTTCACATCCAGAGATTCTCTGCATCATTTGTAGTAGATTTTCCTCTTCATTTTCTACTAGGTTGTCCTGAAATTCAAGAGATGTCCACAGTTTTCTCCACAATTTTCTCAGAGTATTTTCTGAAATATTTTGCCATGCCTCAGCAGCCCAATAAAGAACATCCGTCACATTGTTTTTTTATTTTGTCCACTAAAGGAATGCCATCATCTTGGATCAGCATTCTTAAAAATAGTTTTCTGTAAATCATTTTTAATGTTTGCAGTACACCCTGGTCTATCAGGTGTAGAAGTGGTGTAACATTCGGTGGCGAAAACTTCGCCACAATTTCTCCATCGCATAATTTGTCAGTGCTGGGGTGAGGTGGCGCGATATCAGTCAAAAAGATTGCATGGGGAGACAAATGTTTTTCTTTCGAAAACCATCGAATATAGGGAACAAACTGGCTGTGAAACCATTCTTTGAACAGGATACCATCCAGCCATGCATTTTTCTGGTTGTGATAATATAAGGGCAGGGACTTCATGTTGCAGTTTTTAAAAGCTCCGTGTGTTGCAGATTTGTCTATCGGCATTAAAGGCAGCTTGTGATTACCAGCAGAGTTGCTGCACACTACTAAAGTCACACATTCTTTGCTCATTTTAAAATCAGGAGAATGGTCGTCTGCTTTTAATGCCAGGCTTTTTGTTGGCAATGCCCTAAAATTAAGTCCAGTCTTGTCAGCATTGTAAATTTGTTGGGGAGAATACTTTCCCTCTCTTATCATTTTTTCAAACTCACCCAAGTATTTCTTCGCTGCATCATGGTCAGAAGAAAGCTTCTCTCCAGTAATTGTTAGCTGTCAGATTCCATGATATTTTTCTTAATCTTCCCAACCAACCTGTACTTGCACTAAAAGACTCATTACCATTATTCATTAACTTGTTCAGGTAAACAGCCTTCTCCTGAACCAGTGCATCACTCAAATGAGTTTCCAATTCTCTTTCATGTGTGAACCAAAGGAAAAGAGCTTCATCCACTTTTTTGTACTGGGACTGTTTCAAAGTCTGCCAAATTTTGAGTGTTTTTCCTGAAGACATTGCACACGGCTGTTCAAGCTTCACTCAGCTCTTCTTTCAATCACAAATGGTTACTTTACCAACACCCAGTTCCATTTTCACTTTAGATACATTCTCACCATTTTCTATCCGCTTCAAAGCATTCAGTTTTCCTCTGAGAGTTAATGTTGTATGTTTCCACTTTCTCACGGTGAAAATATGTACACCACTACACCTGAATGAATACAACTTTTATGTCTGTCAGCAATCGATAACTAACAGAAACCAAGTGCTTTGTGAGCCAACTGGCAGTGCACTGGCTTCAGACACTACAAAGGTCTCAACAATGCATAACAACAAGAGCAGAGAGTGAGAGTGAGCCATTGTTCCCACACTTGTTTCCATTTGTTACCATGGTGTACCTACCTGCATAGTATACCTCATTCTAGAAACTCGTCACCGTAATTCTAGCTAATTGGAACAAATAGATAATCCGAACAAGGTTGAGTCCCAATTAGTTTGGAGTAATGGGACTCTACTGTACGTCATAAAGAACTTTATTTTATTTATGAAATGACAATTGCAGCTTATTTAAATTATAATCACAATATTTTCGTTTGTAAAAGTCAAATAATTCCAAATGCATTATACAATTAATGTAGGTGGATTAAAGCATGAAAAATGTTGTCATTATAAATTTATATGCAAAATTAAGTGATATTTTAAGCTGTGGGAAGATTACAAATATACATTGTAATTTCGTAGAGCTGGTTTCTTGATGGAAAAGCAGAGTGTAGCTGTTGCCCTATTATATGTGTACAAACAGGCAGACTGTTAATAATAATAACATAAAAGTATTTCTTGTAGGTAGATTCAAACTGGGATCATTCATATGACAGATGAACATCATTCCCAGCTTTAAGCGGTGTTAACGTTGGTTGCACAGCTTGAGGCTGCAGTTGAGAGGCACTGTTGGCCAGTCAGTTGGCCAGTCATGGGAAGCAAATGGATACCTCGCATGTCCATTGATCGGCCTGTGGTAGCGACAATACCTGATACTGCTCGCAATGAGACAGACACCCAATCCATGGTTGTGTGGGAAATCGCTCCAATGTGTGGCAGTCAGTGTAAGACATTCGAGGGAACCAGTCGTGAGGCTTCCCCGGTTCATCTTGCGAACAGGTTTGAGGCACTATCTGTTCAGGACAATGTTCCTGAGGTGCATGGGGTCGCTCATCCTGAAGTCACCACACAGCCTACAAGATCCAGGCTTTCACAGAGGGTGGGTTTGCTTGTAGTTGGGAGCTCCAATGTTAGGTGGGTAATGGAGCCCCTCAGGTAGATGGTTGCCAAAGAAACCAATGTGCACTCCTTGTGCATTCCAGGTGGAATCATTCCAGATTTGGAACAGATCCATCCAGATCCCATGAAGGGTATGGGGTGCAGCCAACTGTAGGTGGTGGCTCACATTGGTACAAATGATGTGGGTCGCTTTGGATCTGAAGAGATTCCCTCAGTTTTGAACAGCTATCTGAAGTGGTAAAGACTGCCAGTCTTGATTGCAAGATGAAAACAGAGCTCATGGTCTCGGAGTAAATCACTCGACTGGAAACCGGAAGGTTGCGGGTTCGAAACCCGGTCAGACCTTGGACTACACAAGCATCTTCTAATCAGACTGCGTGCTTGTGTTATATTACCACAGTTGTGTGATTGGATTCATGATTTCCTGACAGAAAGGACACAGTACATTGTAACTGATGGTAAGTTATCCAGTAGAACAGAAGTGATATCCGAGGTTCCACAAGGAAGTGTTATAGGACATTTACTGTTCCTTATTTTTATAAATGATAGGAGACAATCTGAGTAGCTCTCTTATATATCTGCATGGCCCAAAAGTTGGCAGTTGACTCTTAATAATGATAATTGTGAGATCATCCATATTACCACTAAAAGAAATCCCTTAAACTTCAAATCAGGATAAATCAGTCAAACCTACAGGCTGTCAATTCTAATAAATACCTAAGAGTAACAATTACAAACAACTTAAATTGGAAAGACACATAAAAATATTGTATGGAAGTGTTTCATTAGCAGAACACTTAGAAGATGCAATAGTTCTACTAAAGAAACTGCTACACTACACTTGTGCATCCTATTTTTCAGTATTGCTGCACATTG
Source organism: Locusta migratoria (assembly GCA_026315105.1). Classification (NCBI taxonomy): domain Eukaryota; kingdom Metazoa; phylum Arthropoda; class Insecta; order Orthoptera; family Acrididae; genus Locusta; species Locusta migratoria. Next base: position 347,387,409 of record CM048755.1, read on the forward strand.
TGGGATCCATAACAGGTCGGACTGACAGACGATTTAGAAGAAGTTCAGTGACGGGCAGTTCATTTTCTATTATTGCGATATAGGGAAGAGAGTGTCACAGAAATGATGCATGAGTTGGGGTGGAAATCATTTTTAAAAAAAGGCATTATTTGTTGCTGTGAGATGTATTTGCAAAATTTCTTTCATCAACTTTCTCTTCAGAATGCGAACATATATTGTTAGCACCCATATATATAGGGAGACATGATCATCATAATAAAATAAGAGAAATCAGATGAAAAACAGAAAGATTTAGGTGTTCCTTTTTCCCCGCGAATTATTACAGAATGGAACTATAGAGAAATATAATAAAAGTGGTTCGATGAATCCTCTGCCATGCACTTCAGTGTGACTTCCAGAGTAACTATGTAGATGTAGATGCTACCACCTGAGCTACTGGACCCTGCTGCAGTAAAGCTTTCACTGACAATTGTATCAGTTATATTTGTGCTTTAGAGCCCTTTTTCTTTAATTTTTCTGGATAGACTTAGGACTTCTGTGAGGAGACACCTTGAGGTATCCTACTTTCCTGTGAAGTCACATGCGCTGAATATCTGAGACTGGAATATCTCTTAGCTTGAACCATAATTTGACCCCTGCTGGGATAGATTAGCTATTTTATGTGACTAGTTTAGGGTGTAATGCATGCAGCACTGGGTTGCCAGTATGATAGTGTGTTTCTTCATTAATCAGTTATATGGCAGCACTGGTGTTGAACTGAAACCCAGCTGTCACTTTGTCTATGTACAGCTCCAACATGATTTGCTGCATTACATGTGCTGTTGCCCATGGCAGTGGTATAGTCGACGAGATTTAGGAAGATCTACGAGCTGCGGGTAAGGGGAAGGGAACGGTCACAGGTGGGGTGGCGCTCGCGGGAGGGAGGGCGCACGGCGGCGGTGCTGTCCGTCCTGAAGACATTCGCCCATGGCCGGCGCAAGGCGTGTGCCAAAAGTGCGGGGCAGCGGCGCAGCGGCAGGGCGGGCAAGGCGAGGGAGTGAAGCCGACGGTAATTTCCTCACAACTCATGTCTTTGTTTTGACAATATCCATTGTGGAGTTTATGTGGTCGCTCACTATGAAAGTCAACTTTTCAATTCTTGCCTTTATTTTTAGGAGAGCGTTTCTAGCCATTGCCCCACTCTTTAGAATGGAAAAAATACACAATTCGTGTTGACAATTGGCCTATCGAGTCAAGACTGATCAGACACAATTTCATTATCATTAACTTGGAAAAACAGGAGCGTCACAATTTGTTCTAACTCACTGTTATAGGCAATAAATTACATTGATGAAAATTGGGAGACTTTGTATGTACAGTACAATTAGACTTGTCAGATTCAATGAGTAAAATATCTGGGAAAATTGCAGAATGTCTGGATTTTGAAAATTGTTGACAGCTAGAAATAAACTATATAAATAAAAATGTTACTTCTTAATTTTCAGTTCAGCTTCCCACTGGTACATTTACTTTCTACATTCCCACTCTTACTTGGAATTGAATTTTAAGAGCCAGCCTATTCGGATCCTAAAATAGTATTAAGAAAATATTCAAAATTCAAACAGTTGGCATCAAATTTCAAACTAATTATGAACTCGGCCTTTATTAAAGCAACACACTATGGAATTGTATAATGTGGACAAGAAATCAGTTGTATGCCTGTTATAAAGTATGACCTAATGTAAAACCACAGCACATCATTGTCAGTAGTAATCGGTCGCCACTTTTATACTTGTTTCCGTGTTATGGATAATTAACACATAATGAAGGAGCGACACACGCGGCTAGAAATTCATTTCTTCAGTGCTGTAGAGTGTAGTGCTTTACACTATGCCCAACATGCGCCGAGATCGAAGGCTTGCGATCTAAATTACACAGAACACTAAGCTGCCCGCTATCCAACTGTTTCAATACACGACTTGTAAATCATGCGCACGCACTTGACAAATAGCATTATTTGAAAACGACTGTTAAGAATTATGAAAAGGTGAATGATTTATTAGAAAGCTGGGATGTTTTACTACCACATGTCCAAAAATCAGATTTTTTTAACCTCAAACTTTCATCAAATCTGAGTGAGAAGCGTTACGAAACTAAAAACTCGCGCAAAATGAAAACTACACATTTCCATTTTTCATAGGCAAACCAAAACTTCCAAGAAAAAAATTAGTTAATAAAATGATGTGGGGTGGTCTTATATACCATCCAAATTTTTTACAACTAGAAAATAGGAGAAGTTTATTTTCCTCCTTTCTCGGCTCGTCCCGGCCCGGCGGGCAGTGTAAACACCCTGGGCAGCCTGCCGAAGCACAGACGACTCGATGTTTTAGGACTGTAGTGAAACGCGCGAAGTGAACTGTGCGGCGGTCACTACAGGTATGTGCCCAAACCTTCCCCCACCACACAAAACCGGCGCAGGGCCACTGCGCATCCTGACGTCATAGCTCACGCTACATCTCGTCAACTATAGAATAACATGGAATGTATTAGTGGCCAATGTTCATCCAAGCAGAGTGCAGACACTCACAAGATTGTGTCAGCTTGCAACATGTAAAACAGATGATGTACAGTAAGGGCAGTGACACCAGTGATAACATGGACTGCAGTCTGAAGATAATTTAATGGCATGAAAAATGGTAGGATTCTCTGACAACCATGGGGAACTTATTTTTTTAGGAGTCACTACATACCATGGGCCATGTTAACTGTGTGATTAGTGCTGTTTTATGTGCATGTCTAACAACAATGAGTATGGGAAATCATGAATTACTAAATCCCATGTCACTGGAGACATGGGAATTCAGTGAAGCAGATTATGATCTTGGCTGTACGTTTTCAGTTGATTGAAAAGCACATTGACCTCTGCTAAATCCTTTGTTGTTTGACTGACAGAAGTACAACAGTGATGAACTTGGCAGGTTGTAATAAGCTGATCAAACAGCCTATTGATGACTAATACTATTCACAATGTGAAAATCAGAAAATCATCAAACAAAATTTGTCCTAAGGCAGGAATACCATAAATAGAGCACTCAAATTTAATTGCTTTTCCAAATGATGTGAATGATAAAGGGTAAAGTGAGAAAATATCAGTTGCTGACTGTTGTTGGCTTTGCAGAAGCTGAACACCATGTCTGGTGGAGCTGCTTCTGGGCTGCATAAGTTCCTACTGTTTGTCTTGCTGCTGCTGCTGCTGCTGCTGCTGGGAAAATGCCCACTGTTTTTCTTGCTGTTGCTATTGCTGTAGCAGCAACTTTTGTCACAATTTGAAAAACTGAGGATCTGTGCTGCAATGAATGAATATGCACGGTGAAAATGTTCGCATCATCAATTTACTGCCCCACTTACCATATGTATCACTTTGTCTGTCAGTGCGAGTGCTGAATGGTGAGACAAAGACCAAGAAACAGCATGCAGTTCTATTAACTCATATCAGGGGCAGATCAAAAGCTAGGCCACTTGTGAAAGTGGCCATGTGATTTACCAACTATGCTGTAATTACTGCACAGATTTTTATGTTGGTATGACTATTTATTTATCTATTTCCTTACTTAGGACCAGCTGCCTTTGGGTATAAAGCTGGTCAATTTACATAGACAGTTGAGTTTAACAATTATTTTTATGATGATTGGGATAGTTTAGTTAACCATTTTCTTAAATATTTAAATTTTTACATGGTTGATTTTACCAAAATTTTTGAGTTACACTATATTATGCTTAAAGAAAGAAAAAAGGGGAGGGGGGGAGGTTGGAGAAAATGGATATAACTAAAATAATTTAAATTGAAACTAAGGAATTTGGTATTTAAGAAGGTTGCAAAAAGAAGGTAGGAAAGTTGGGGGTTGTAGAGAGGGGGTAGGCTGGGCTGCGACCAGCCAGGATCAGAGGCCTCGGAATAGACTTTGAGCCCTGTGACCCTGGTGGGTCGCTGAGGGTAATTTATTATGTTTATATCCTACTTTTGTATTACATACATTTGTATGACTACCAACCAGCTGTCCATTATAATGAATGGCCACCACCGAACTGTGGCCGAAAACAAGCTGATTGTAACATGTTTGGTTTCAACGGCTGCTTCACAGCATGAGCTATCTGGTTCCCCCCACTGCCAGCTTTTCTGAACTGTACATATGGGAGTTATCTATACAGTAAATATTCCAGTTCCAAAATTATCCAGGCCTCAACCTATGATAACCTATTTATCCCACACTCAGCAGTTCCTGCCTCCTTTATCCTATACATATCTCATTTCTTGTATGTTTTGTGTGTATTTGTGTGTGTGTGTGTGTGTGTGTGTGTGTGTGTGTGTGTGTGTGTGTGTGTGTGTGAGCGCACGTGTGCGCAAGTATTTCTATATACTTCCCCTCACCCAATCCATTGTATTCCTAAGCTGCATCTCCTTCCACCCATCTAGTACCTACATGCTCCCTAAGACAGTACAATATCCATCCCCCATTACTGCCTTATTCACTCTTTCCCTTCCCTCACATCCCATCACTTGGAATCCAGCAGTAAGAGATGATGGTTGTGTGTCCATGAGGAGTGCTTGTGTGATTGTGTGAATGAGTACATATATGTCCTTTTTTTGATGAAGACTATTACTGACAGCTAAGTCATGTGTGTATGAGTGTCTTGTTTATGTACCTGTTGTAGCTCAACAAACTTCTTTCTTGCTTTTTTAAAATTTACAGTGTTATGGTTTTAATACTACGCAGATAATAGAGATAATCATGTTATTGAATCAATATTATTTAATATTATTTTCTCTATATTTAGAATGTAATGTTACAGCTACAGGATTAAATGATGCATCAGTTCTGCTTATATATTTTCTCTTGTTTTTGCATTGATGCATCAAACAGATCACCTTCTTCCTTTTCTCTCATAAGTACCCATCTATCACTAAACAACAAGTAGTTGGGGCCTACTTCTAATTACAAACAATCTTTGCTTTTCATTGATACCTTTTTAAGTGGGAAATGGCTTGAAATAAAAAAAATCTGTGTGGATTATCCTTCACCATGTAATACCCTCTAGGGGAAAGATTTGGGATATAGTTAAAGTTTTTTCTGAAAATATGTTTATACAATAGGGATGTTGATGGAATGACTTATTTACAGCAAAATGACACGGGTGCAATTTGTTGTTTTATACTCTGATTTATGATGAGACCTTTATTACTTTCAAATTAGTCATATTCATGTTGTTATCTATTTTTAATTGTTGTTTTTCTTAAATTATGTCATGTTACTGTTATTACTTTTTCAGCATAGGTATGTATTCTTGCAAAAGTAGATAATAAGGTACCATTGTGAATGGCTAAAGAAACTATGGATAAAAATTTGTTGTTTAATTGGATAATATTATTATTTTTCAAATAAGTTTTTGGAAAATGTAAACCTGCTACACTGGATCAATGTCAGGTGCACTGTCTTTATGTTAAGTAGCTTGTTAAATGTTAAAATATTATAGTAATTATTGTGTCAAACCCTGACGCATCAAATAATTAATAAGTGTAAATAAATAGCAGGTATATTTATTTTACATATGTAGCTGTAGAGGTTGGTTAAAATGCTTTATGTATTTATTTGTCAGCAAATGGGACAGTGACCCTTAACTCATGACTTTGATGAGAATATGCATTCATGATTGTGTTTGGTTGTTTATTAGAATAGAATGGCATTGTTGTTTTGGTTGTAGTGCCAAAGAATGTGACTACATCTTTGCAATCTGAAGATACCTATAGCTCTCCTGAGTCACCCTTGTCCAAGATGGATGTAATGACAGTTGGTAAGCATTGCCAACAAATAATACTACACCCATGTGTAATGGTTAGATCTTCAGCATGGCATTCACACTTTAATTTAATTTGTGTGGTGCATGCTAACAACAAAACCTGCCTTGCATATTTCCCTGCAGAAAGGATAAGAAATAATAAATTTTAAAAATAAAGCAGCATCTCATAAAAGCAGTACAGTTTTCATTGTCTAATCTGCAGTATTAAATTTTCCAACTGTCTTTCACAGAAACCACGAATTTTATATTAAAGGAAAAGATGTGGATTTTAAACGCATTTATAAAATAATACATTCCCTAGAATTAGTGAATTTTCCATTTTTGTTAGTTAAAAAGGTGTACCTTCTACGGATTTGGTCATATCTCAACTATGTAAGTGCAAAGTAAGCATATCATGAAAGTTTTAAAATTATTAATTGAATTCAATGTGGAGGACATACATGAGGAAGTTAAAGTTTTTTTGCAATAGTGTCCATAAACAGTGATATACTCTAACATTTTGGTGAATGAGATATACATTAATTTTAGAAATGTCCATGGCAACAACATTATCATTGACAGACTTTATAAATGACATGCATATTACCTATTCTGTGAATGGTAATATATGCCAGATGAATTGGGCAAAATATTTGCCACGGTGACAAGAATAGACTGTAGACCTCATAGAAAAGAAGGAAATCATAACTGACATGCACAGACATAACTCCACTTTTTTTCCGATCTTGTCAAGACTAGATGACGTTGTCATAACTATAATATTTTGACCTATCATGAAATGATTACTATGGATTCTGGAAGTATCAAGTATGTGAAATCTGATTGAAACACCACATACTGATGTATAATCTGAAACTATTTTTTCTCTTATGACCATGATGTTAACTGCATGTTGAAACCTAATCTTGGATAATTCTTTCATGGTGGCACACTTTCTTTTATCTTGTGTACTGTGTGTACTTGCACATGATGTAAAAAATACTTCAGAAATATAATTTAACAAGACAAATCAATGAAGATCTAATTAAAATCTTGAATATGCAAGTCAAAGCTAATGGAAATTTCAAGGACATGCAGCAGTGGACAGCTGTATGTAGAATGTAAATTTAAAGTTTCCACAAAAGTAAACCATTTTTATGTGTCTTATTTTCCCCAAAAGCATTACATAAAATAGTAGATGATGAAGTTTTGAAATGCAAGTTATTGTTTTCAGGCATGCATAAAGGCATACTATGAGGGAAAAGACATTTATCACATATGCACTGTTGCATACTACCTTGTTTGTCTATAAAGTGGGAATTGCATCCACACACTTGTGATATTTTCCAATATAGTTTTGCTCACATGTTCAAATTGTGATGCATGTGCAAACTGTACTATTTGCAGGTAGTCATGCAAAATAGGAATGATGTTTTGACAATGTATAAATATGTCACTGAAACACAATGAATACTTTCAGCTTTTTGACAACAATATTTTATGTCTTGTTAAGTGTATTTTATGAAAATTGTGCCATTATAAGCTCTTTCTTTTTATAACATATTTCTCACATTTTCTATAGTAAAACTAACTGTTAGAAATAGCTTCAATGAAAAATTAAGGAGGTATGTGCACAAAATATAAAAGGTAAAATAACTGTTTCACAATTTTATTAATTTGATTAAACTACTAAAGAAGTAATTTTCTCAATGTATTCAGTCAAAATTTCTGATTTTTAATCATATTACGGCTAATGCTCTGTAATAATCAGCTATTTACATGTTGTGAAAGGTTGTTGAATTAATTTTCATAATTAATAGGGTCAGTTGGCACAGGTACTAATTAATAATTTAATGAATTCTACTTGTCTCAGTTCCTGTTTGTACCATACATGAATGTCACCAAAGCAGATACATTTGAATGTTGTGCAGGTCCAATAAATAAATATGGAATTTTTCATAATACATTAAATCTTTGGCTCTATATTTAGAACAAATTACATTACCAAGTAACATGCTCTTCTTTCTGCTGTCTATAAATCTTTCGGGATCCTACACGCAATTAATAAAATGAAGTAATTAATTTTTGTTACTAATATTCTAACTAATTAAAAAGGAAAATCTTGTGCATAGTTTATCATTAATGAAATTATAAATTTGTAACAGAAAATAGAAAAGAAATAAAAGTAGTAGTGAAACACAAAAACAAAAATAATTCTAAATACTAATATTAACAGCCCACATAAAACACTAATATACTATAGTCATAACTATAATCTTTCTGTATTTATGTGCTTTAGTTCACCACTGATATTTAAAGTAATCTCTTGTGGACTTTTGCAGTTTCAGCTTTCATTATTAAAAAACTAGATTTATTAGCATATGGTTTGTACACAAATAATGCTAGCATTGTTTTTAAATCTAATTCAACAATGTTTGTTACTAAAGTTCTTCCTTTTTCCTAATGTTACAATTTTCCCCCTTCATACTTTTGCTACTGTAGACTAAACTAGTTCATCTTGGCATTCCATTTCCATTTATTTATTCTAGAATGCCCAACATGCAGCCTGAATATTTGACACTTACCATTTCTACCTTTTGTTCTTCTCATTTGCCATCTAAGAAGCCTTCCATATTGGAAAATAATGATGATTTATTAAACTTATTATACTGAGATAAAACTGCATTAGAATTAAAGGGAAAGTAAGGACACAGTGTGTAACTTGATTGTTCCTGATATTACCTATAGTTGGTACAATCATGAAAAATACTGAAGTTCAAAAATTTATTTAGTACAATATTATTATATCACCAGGATATCCGCATAATACCAATTCAAATGGCATAACATAATGTATTTTGAGTTCCAGTCATCAGAAAGATGACAAATTAGGTTAAATAATACCCAACACATTTTTATATCAGTGGTTAGAAGTTATTTTCCAGTACTATGTACAATGGGGACCCAAAGTTTTGACCTGAAAACATGAAACAAAAGATGGCATGTCTATCTCCTCCCTTCAGAATAGGTTGGGTGATCTTACGAATACCGGTAATGACTAGGACACCCACCCAAGTGGTAAGGTCTCTTTCCAGAAGTGAACAACAGTTTCTCAATAATTTGATGAAAGTTGCTTGATGCATGATTGTGGTTAGAGATAGTCATATTAAAGGAAGCGGTTGTTCAATTTTCTCAATGTTTCAAACAGCAAATTTTGCATTAATGTTATAACCTGCTTAGAAAGAAACCTGACCTACATGATGCATTGCTAATACAAACCAAAATCCTATGCATGGTACTGTATTTTCTGATAATTTGTTACAATGAAAATTGCAGAAAGTGATCACCTCATCAGCTGCATGGCCATTTATATTCATAAATGCATATTAAATACTGATTCTGTATTCTGTACTGTAAGCTAATAAAATTGATAAAGTGATGTACTGCTCCCCATAATACTAGTATATATTCCTTTAATGCCCTCAGCACATTACAACTTTCCATTATACCACATGGTATTTATAATTATTCCATTTTTTAAATGTTTTTAGTGGTTTTCTCTTATCTTTAGTGACTGCATGTTTAGTAAATAGGATTAATTTCTGTTATGGTGAATATATATATTGCACTTTCAGGGTCCATATACTCCTTCTCAGTGTGTCCCTCCCCTGCAATCTATTTACATAGGATGCATTTAACTTTTTCAGATATTTATCTCTTTAATACATTTTTTTCTTTATTGATATATATCAATATCAGATGTAGCGTATTATTTATCATTTTATTATTGATAACTAATATTTTTGCTACTAAACTAAAACAAAATACTTTCACAAGGCCAAACCTGCATGGTCTGTTTCAGTGTTCATAGTTGACTGTGTTTTCAGTGTGTAGTTAGTATAATTTGATATTTTAGATTTTAATTACTCAGTTTTCACATGTTTTCTTATATCAGTATTCGACAAATAAGTCAGATTATTTAAAATGTATGTAATTTAAATATAAATTAAGCAAAGTGGCTCGCTTGTAAACTAAGAAAATTTGAAGGTGTAATAAGTGAAACTAATGAAATAATTTGCCCAAAATTATGTTGACTTGTTCCTAAATTTGTAGATAAGGATTTCATATTATGAGAATTTGATTAATATGTAAAATACAGCAAATGCTAACACTTGTTTACAGATGATGTATGTGAAGCATAGACACATACAATTAAAAAAAGTACTGGTATTAGATATTGAACTACAGCTCTTTTCTTAGTGGTAGTACACTCATCCACACAAATATTTATATATATACACACACACAAACACTCTTATTCATAGTGCATCAAGTATTTCCAAAATGAGTTGTAATTGATAGTTCCAATATTAAAAGGTAACTTTGACTCCAGAACTTCTTCTTAACCTGCCTAATGACTCATCAAAAGATGAACATACTAAATCCAAAGAAAAATAGGTAATCAGATGTATTTTCTCTCACTCTCCATATAATTCAGTCTTCGTGGTTTATAATTTCACATTGCTCATATAAGTGTTCCACAAATGCTCATATGTCATGATTGAAGATCAAAAGAAATCCTTGCATTTTCCGGTGAAAAATATTGTTTGTAATTAATACAACAATGAATAAAGTACTTAGAGAAAAGTATTTGTTTAAAAATGCAATACTACTCACAAAATGTACTGTGAATCATTTGAATACTGATATTTTAGCACATCTGTAGGTTTAAGAGTATATTTAAAAACCTTCAGGATAACCTTGTCAGGGCACAAAGCCCTAATTGTCCAACTGATACTAGATTTATAGGTAATGATAGTTGTAAAATATTTGATGACCCATGTTACCCCTTATTGTGGTACTAATAATAAAATTCTCCCAATTGCTATAATAACTCATACTATTATTGTAGCAAGATGCACTATGTTTCATGACAAACTTCTATTGTTAATTTCTGAAAGATTACACATTCTTCTAGTACTACCAATAAAGCTCCTCCATCTTCTAACATAACCTATAATGTTGCTACTGTTGCAGCTATCACAATAACAAGATGCACTTTGACACATGACTGTGAACAAACTGTGTATTTTTTAAGTTATTGTCCTTTAATTTGATATTTTATTTATGTGGAAAAATGTGACAAATATAGTTAAATGAGTAATAGCATCTAGTTACTGTACAGATATGGAAAGAATGGCCCTAAGGTAACAAATAGTGGGAGGCCAATAAGGGGTAAGGTAGGTGTAGGAAATTGACTACTAATATAGTTATCAGAAGAGTTTCAGGAAAATATGTGTGAATATGACAATTAATACTTTTCTGTAAACCAGAAGCTTCTGTTTTGGGTGAAGGTAATGGGTGAGAAGGAGGATTGACCCAATTGTCAAATAGTTATTAGTTTACTTCATTCTACTGATTAAAGTTGTCAACTTTTTCTGTGACCTCATTTTCTGAGTGACTATTCATACTGATGGATGAATACATGATTACATATCTCACATACAAAGCAGTGAATCAAATGAATTTGAACAGACACGTGATGTGGCTCCTTTCATAGGTCACTCTGTCACTAAATGAAATCAATAACTAAAATGGAGTTGAGTTTGTGAAGGCATCCTCATATATAATGCTGTCCACAGACCACCTTATTGAAATTCATTAGCAATGTCGTTTTTATCTGGAGATGGAGATAAAAAACACATTGTTCTTGTTCTTCCAGAACCCCCTTCCCTGCTTGTTTCTTTTGTTGTCTGCATTTTAGTGAGAAAGCCTCCTAGACACAAAAATTTCTGTGTCCCATCACCCTATAGAAACCTTAGTTACTATTAAACGCAATAATATCTACACTTTCAAAGCTGCAACTTCTATCACAACATAAAGTCTTTAATATACAGTTCTTCACCTTCAGATTGCACATTGGCAGTGATGAACAATTTCCCTTTCTAAAATGCTGTAGGCAAAGTCCAAATCTTGACTTACAAGTGAAACTCTTTCATAAATATTACTATATATTCCTGTGTTCTTCACACCTTGGCTTACTTTGGCCTAGCTGCAAGTGATCCCGAGTACTAATACATTACTGCCTAATGTGTTTACTAGCACTGAGTGATCTGCTTTCAGGCTGCTACCAAATGCTGAATTATCGAAGTAAAACTTTTATGATTAAGAAATAGTCTTCTACTGTTTCTTGACATTCATCTTGCCCTAACAGGATCCTTTAATTTTGTTGGCCAGTTATTCCAGTTGTTGCTGTGAGCATCAGTAACCCTAAGGGAGAAAATTTTTTTGCACAATCCTTTGTGCAAACTTTATTGTATGATGTAAACTTTCAAGGCAGATCTTTTCTTCAGTTGAAACATATTGACTGAGAGTCCATGATAATTGTATATAATTTCCACCTAATGTTTCATCTCGAACTGCAGGAGGCGTTTTCCGAGGTCCCTTGGCTACTGCCATTGAGGTTTGAGGAACTCTTGCAGTTATAGAGCACATAGAGTGCATCACTATTTACTCATGATGCTCACTGTATGGCTTTCTTTGAATGGTGTTAACATTCTTGATTAATAATAATCAGTTGTCATTTTGTTGACACAAAGTTGACATTCATATTTTATCAAACTTCAAAAATTCTTATTATTAAAATTTAATTCAACTAATTAAATTCAATTCTTATTATTAAAATTATTCTAGTGTTTATAAATATCTATTCATTGTATTGTGATGTCCTTGCTAAAACATGTTTTGTGGTTCCCATCATATAAAAACATATTCGATTACAGATGATTGGTGTGTCACAGACAATTATTTTTGTTTGACTAACTTGGTGTTGACACTTCTTTACATTGTTCCAGTATATACTTTTACCAGAAATTCACTGACTATTATGTATCCCAGGTGTTTCTAGGGGGTAACATGTGTCTTTTTCTGGTCTTAAGTATTATTTTATCTTCATGGTAGGTCTGGAGATCAATTTCACTCCATGCTTAGCCAAAACTTTCCCATTGTAATCCAAAAGGTTGCTCATCAACAGAAAGAAAACTTTACCATGTGGTTGCCATTGTTGCTCAGCAGTTCAGGATTATATCATGGAGTGCTCAATCAAACTCTTTGCTACAATATACATTTCTCTTGAAGTGATTTAATCTTGCAAGTTAGTTGGCTGGCAGATTTTGTTGGCTCTGTCCACCAAGGTTTTCATGGGACATCTTTTTCATGTGGGGTGCTGGTTTGACACCTTGTGAACATATCAGCAAGTGTGTGTGAACTTCTTGTACACCTTATGATCCAAAGTTCTATCAACCCATTTAATCACTTAAACATTCAGAAAATTAGGTTTGCCATTAGTAAACAGGTACACTACATCATAGCTCACAAGAAGATTACTCAGGCTGACATTAATCTTCTTTACTTTTTTAATAAAATGCATAGAGTTTTTACTGTAACAGTCAGTTCTACTTCTGTAGATTTGCAGCATAGAGGCAAGATATCTGGCCACCCATGGATGGGAGATCCTATGGCACTCACAATGTGTCTTAATGGAACCAATGGTTTCTGCACCTTTTGTGGTCTGGGTAGATAAGCTTCTGTTGCACACACATTTGTTTTTTATCATCTGAAGAGAGAGAAGACTGTTTTTTCAGTTGATTTGTAGTTTTCAAAATTTTCAGTGTAGGATCATTCTGAAGCTTTTTATAACTTGTGGATTCCAAAAGGTCATTAATCTTCTTTTAGTAAGATTCACCCTTCATTAAAACTGTAAAATTCCCTTAGTTAGCTACAAGTACAATAGTACTCTTATTCATATTGATCTCAATCTGCACCTTTCTTCCACTTAAGACAAATTGGTTATGTGGTTTCACTTTGTGTAATATTCTGGGCATTGCAATCCTAATTTCATCAACAGATTGAGAAGTAAATAGATTCCTGTCATGATGTTTGCTATAATGTCCACAGGGATCTTAAGTGGTATCACTGCAAAATTTCCTTCTTTGGTTAACTCTCACTTAGAAAAGTAAATAACTGTACAAGAATTGTCAGCATCTGATATTTCATGTCTGCCTTTTTAAACTATCAAACTTCCTCTTCTACCTTTTAGTTGACACTTCTACACTGAGCTCCTTTCTCATGAACATTACTTCAACTGTCTTATTCCAGTTACAACATTGAATTACATTACAGATTTATATATGGAAAACAGCATACTGCCAGTTTCCATCAGTTCTCACCACATCTGGGTAATCCACTCCTGTAGCATCATTAGTCCCATGCAGTTGTGAATACAGTTAGCTTGCACCGAGAGAAACACCCTCCTTGCCTTTATAAATAAGCAAAGCACTAGAGATAAACACTAGAATAATTTTAATAAAAAAGAAGAATGTTTAAATATAGATAGTATTTGGGTGTCAACTGCACCAATAAAATGACATTCAATTATTTTTAATGAGGAATGAGAGACCAAACTAGAGATAGCCATACAGTTGGCAGCATATGATGACTTGTAGTGCCCTTTATGCACTCTATAAATATGACAGCACTTGGAACCTCAGTGGCAGTAGTTGAAGGACCTCAAAATATCTCCCACAGCTGGAGACTACATCTACATCTACATCTACATACATACTCCGCAATTCACCGTAAGGTGCTTGGCGGAGGGTACACTGTACCACTACTAGGCATTTCCTTTCCTATTCCACTCCCAAATTGAACGAGGAAAAAAAGAATGCCTATATGCCTCCGTACGAGCCATAATTTCTCTTAACTTGTCTTTGTGATCTTTACGCGAAATGTAAGTAGGCGGCAGCAAGATTGTACTACACTCAGCTTCAAATTCCGGCCCTCTAAATTTACTTAACAGAAATTCACGAAAAGAACGTCGTCTTTCTTCCAGCGATCCCCAATTGAGTTGCTGGAGCATTTCCGTGACGCTCGCGCATTGGTCGAACCTACCGGTAACAAATCTAGCTACTCACCTCTGAACCGCCTCTATGTCTTCCTTCAAACCGATCTGCTAGACATTAGATGGAAATTTTATGCATCAGCCATGGCTTCTCTGGCCAGAAGTTTTGATTGAAGTTTACACTGTATGATAAAATGCCTCGACAAGGAAGATATGAAGGTGAGAAGAATCTTACATTCAGTATTTACAACCACACAGAAATAGTAAGTCTATGAGAGCAGATTCACCATATGTTGTGAGAACTGGCAGAAACTAGCAGTAAGCATATATACACTGATCAGCCAGAACAATATGGTCACCTACCTATCATCAATATAAACCCATCTAGATGATAGCATTGTCACCTCATGAGCAATGACTGATAGTCACACACATGCACAGTGCACGTAGTATCAGGAAGTGTGGTATATGTATGTGAAAAGGTGTAGGTGCATGGTCTATATGAAATTGACCAAAAGCAGATTGTGATGGCCCACAAACTCAGCATGATCATTTCAGAAACTGTACAACTTGTTGTGCATTCAAGGAGTGCTGTGGCGAGTGTCTTTAACAAGTAGAAAGGCAAAGGTGAAAATGCATCCAAATGTTGAGGAATTGGGCAACCATCCTGTATTACAAATATCATGTGTCATAAGCTGTGCTTGCTGATCAAATGACAGGTGATGAACTGTGGTTGACTAACATCAGAATTTGGTGCTGGGCAGAGTGCAAGTGTGTCTGAACACACAGCGTGCCAAACTGTTCAAACAATGGGCCTGCACATGTATGTGCCTATATTAACACCATGACGTTGGCAACTATGACTAAAATAGACATGTGAGCATTGTCACTGGATGTTGACGTAATGGCAGAGCACTGATGAATCTCAGTACCTTCTTCATCATGCTGATGGCAGGGTGTTAAAATCGGTCATCTTCTAGGGGAACAACTCCTTGTTACTTATACTACAGGACAGAGATAAGATGGCAGCAGTGCGATTATGCTCTGGGGACAGCGCCAGATCAAAAAGAGGGGAGGGGGGGGGGACTGCCCTGGGCACCACTTACAGAGGAGTACCAAAACGATCTCCTAGATGATGTGCCTGTAATGAGTGGAGATGAGTGTCGAAATGGAAAATGAGGGAAGCCGAACTGGAGGGGGGTGGGAGTGCCGAAAAGAACAAAAGACAAATGTCAAGCAGGAAGGGGGGTGGTCACCATTATCAAGTTTGTGCCCGAGTTGGGAAATCTTGTCTGGGAACATTCAGATGGGTTCCCATGGGTCCACTGGAGCTCATGCAAAGTACCATGATGGTGAAGAAGTGGTATCGTATACCCCTTCATAATGATAATTTTTCCCAATGGCACTAGCATTTTTCAACAAGATAATGTGCCACATCACAAGCTCATGAGTGTGATGAAGTGGTTTGATGAACACAGTGGTGGATTGCAATTGTTAGAAGAAATCTAGGATGTGACTGAACATGCCATTAGAACTCATCCCCCCACCAACTCCCTCCCCCTCCCCCAAAATTTACAAGAATCAGTTGACTTATGTGTGTAGATGTGTTGCCAACTCCCTCCAGTGATTTACCAAGGCCTCATTGCTTCCATATTGAGGTGTATTATCACTACTAGCCTTGCCAAAGGTGGACATACTGTTTACTACGTATGTGGTCACAATGTTCTGGCTGATGATTGTACATCAGTAATGTAATATAGTGTTGTTACTGGAATAAAGTGGATTTACTAATGTTCAGGACCACAGAACTCAGTTCAGAAGACATATCAACCAGAATAATTTTAATAGAAAAGAAGAATGTTTAAAGTTAGATAAAATTTTGATATTACATTTGAGTGAGTGAAATGACAATTGATTGCTGTTAATTGAGACTAACAACACCATCCATAGATAGCCGTACAGCCAGCTTCACATTACAAATGGTGGTGTCTTCTATGTGCTCTATAAATGTGAGAGCCCCTTGAACCTCAGTGGCAGTACCTGAATGATCTCAGAAGGGTCTCCCACTTTTGGAGACACAATATTAGGTAAAAATTTTATACACTGAGTATGGCCTGTCAGGCCAAAAATTTCACTGTGTAAACTTTGTTGAATGTGTACTAACATATTTACAAACTGTTTCTGCTTTTTTTCTGAAGTGTAAATGGGACAAGTCTAGCATTGTCTTTGGTGAATATGTGAACTCAACTGACAACAACGTTGAAGCTGGCTAGTGTAGCCTCTGATAGACTAAGTGTGGTAAATTCCAGATATATCTGATGTAGGTGTATCTTGCTTCTCTATCTTTTAATGTCACACTCCTCTTTGTTAATAATTCTTATCAATTCCACAATTTACTTTTTGTGTTCAATTAATGTTTAGACTTGATATTACCTATCTTCTCCTCCCCAGAAATTCATGTTTTTCTTTTTGTTTCTTCCATTTTACTCCATTCCTTATTTTGTGTTAGTTAAATTCACATTTACTCAATAAGCCATCAGACTTGCTCACAATTGTTTGATTAATATTCCATACTTGATTACATCATTTCTTTTTTTCCCTATACCTGTGTTTTACAATTTTCTTATTTTTTATAATACCAACTATTTTATCTCTGAGATTTATAAATTTACTACTACTCTTTCTTTCATTTTGGTAAAAAAAGTAAATCATCTTCATCTGATAAGTCAGAACACAGTTCAACAAGACCAATTTTCTGTTCCTTCTAAGTTCATCCATAGTTCAGGTGAATAAACAGATTTATTCAGCTTCAGCAGATTTCTGTATCTCTGATTTTCTGATGCTAATGTATCATAAATATAATATGTTTGCACTAATCCACACTTTTTTGTTCCACTTCAATTAAGTATCTTCAGTTGAAACATTTACATTGGATGTACTTGTATTCTATGAAACTAAATTTCAAAATATGAAACTGTACATATATAATCAAGAATGTAATAATTTTGAGACTTATTGTGTATAATAGATTAATTATTGTTTTTAATTATTTTTCTGCACTTGTAGGTTCTCCAATGGATATTGACAGTGAAAATAATGTATCATCAGAAGTAGCATCAACATGCAGTGCATCTCACTTGGAGTTTCCTGTTCCTGAGAGACTTCTCCCAGTTGGTACAAAACAGAAGGACATTTCATCACTTGTGGAACATGTGAAACATGCATTAAGCTTCACCTCAGGTATGTTTTGTTGCCACTGTTGCCATTTCCCAGCATTAAAGAATCAGGCCAGTGCACAGAAGTGCAGATTATAATTAAATTCTACAGATATTATTTTAATGTATCTTATTTAACTGAGTTATGGGAGTAAACTGCCAGTTTTAGCAACATTAAATCCATAAGAACTTACATTTGTATGTTCTTCTTGTAATAATTGCACATCACCATCATAAATATTCCAAATTTAAAGTCATGTGAAGTTGGCACCCCTTTTTCTAAAAATGTAATTTTTTTCAGAGTTCTAGGCAGATTAGCAATAGGTCTGGAGTTCTGTGTGCAAAATTTAAATAATTCTGCAAAATTTCACCAAAAAATATGAAAAATTGCAACAATTTTTTTTTTCAAAATAATTATTTGCCTATTGGCACAAACATAGTTCTGATCACAGTTCTAAATACCTCTCAAAGAGTTCTACAGGAAATACTAATCATCTTATACTGTATGATTATACTGTATGAGATAATTGCAATAATGGGGAATCCATTTACATGCTACTGTGAAGTTGGCACCCCTTTCTTTCAAAAATGTACATTTTTTCAGAGTTCTAGGCAGATATGCAATAGTTCCGGAGTTCTCTGCAAAAAATTTAAATAATTCTGCACAATTTCACGAAAAAATTACATCAAATTTTAGTTTTTTCCAAATAATTATTTGCCTATTATCGCAAACATAGTTCTGATCACAGCTCTAAATAGCTCTCAAAGAGAAAAACAAAACTTCGGTACCAATGAACACGTCAGCACGACCTCTTCGGGGAGTAATAAAGGCCCATAAAAGTAATTATCCGGACCAGGTTACTTGGTTGAAAGAATGCTAGCAGAGTACTTAAATAAGAACTTCAGTCACCCTGTAAATTTTAGCATTTTAAACAGGGAGGATCACATTTTATAAGTTTCTAGTGTGTCTCTCTCCTCCAGTACATCAATGGTTTCCTTAGATGTGAAGAATTTGTATATAAGGGTCCCCAATGACCAGGTTCAGGACATAATAAGGGATAACCTGAGGAGAAATAGTGGCAGGCCGCAGGATGAGATAGACGACATACTCCAAATCCTCAGAACTGTTTTAAGTTTTAATTACTTCAGGTTTGGTGACAAGTATTATGTTCAAAAACAAGGTTTGGCTATGGGTTCTCCCCTATCTTTTTGTCTAGCAAATATTTATATGTCAGACTTAGAGTTTTCGTGTCATGAAAGATCTCAAAGGTTTTTCAAAAAATATTGTGTTGTGGTGTCATTATGTTGATGACATTTTTCTACTTTATAATGGCTCTCACCAAGAATGTAATGAATTCCTAGTTGAGCTTAATAACCAAAATGTGAATATTCAGTTCACCATTGAACAGAGTGTGAATGGAACGGCGCCCCAAAAAAGGAGGTTGGAGGGGCATGTGCACTCTGTCGTGTAGCATCACATAGTTGCATGTGTCCAAATATTTATGAATAAAGACAGGTGGAGCAGTGTGTGCATGGGGAGGGCCAGCATATGTGACTGTTGTGGGAAAAGACGTGTTCAGTGAGTGTTGGAAGGTCTGACTCGGCTGTTTTTTGACAAAGTGAGAAGGTAGGTTAAGATTGTCCTTAACTGCCGTACATAACCCGAGGAGGACCTACAGTAGCCTTTTGGTCCAGTTGTCCTTGTGGCAAGCCAAAGTTGTCTTGAGAGTGTGGTGCCAACTTTCCACAAGACAGTTACTTTGTGGGGGATAAAATGTCATGTGGAATTTGGTTGTGCCACAAAGTGAACATAGATTGGCAAAAAGGGTATATTCAAAGTGTCTACCTTGGTCTGTAGTAATAGATGTGGAACAGCCTAACCTTGCATTCCCGCAACTGATAAACGCATTAGTGACCCTGTCTGCGGACATGTTCAGAAGGAATACAGTATCTACCCAGCAGGTTGTGCAGTCGATGACCAGAAGTATATACTTCTGACTATTAGACGGGGCAAGTAGTCCTACAAGATAAGTATGTATGTGGCAGAAACAACACTTCAGAATTTTAAAAGTACCAAGAGGGGGTTGGGTGTGTCTTCCCATTTAGCTACGTGGACAGGGTATGCAAGCTCAAATCTACTCGTGACAGCTAAATCTCATGTCAGGTCATGTGAACCGCTCGGTGGTTAATTGCCTCATGGGCTCAATGCCGGTGTGTCCCAAATAATTAATTGATTTAAAGATGTTGCAACATAGTGCAGCTGTCATGATGGGCTGGGAATTGCTCGTGGATACTTCATGAAGAACCAGAAGGCTTGCACCTTGTAGTGGGTGTAGTTCAATGAGGAACAATGTCATGTTATCTGTCAAAGGGGATTATTTCTCCTCATACATTTGTTGCAGTTGAGCCAGCTCTTCCAGGTCCATGGAGGATGTACTGGAACCGATTGGAAACATTTAATCTGCAACAACACTGTCATCAACTTTGACACAGTGGACGTCAGTGGTGTATTAACAGATGGGGTCCATGTGGCACCAACAGTGTGGGGGAAGATCAGTGGCCAGGTTGCGGATAGTATCCACGAGTGGGCAGTGGGAGGCATATATTGTTACTGGTTGACCTTTGATGTTTTCCCTAAAGTTGTTCACAGCTTCATTAATTGCAAATAGTTCGCAGTCGAAGGCTGATCACTTCCTTTGTGTGGCAGAGAGTTTCTTGGAGAAGAAATGGAGGGGTTGCAAAATATTGCTAATGTGCTGTATCAACACACTGCTGATGCAGGTGTTGCTCACATCCGTAGTGATATACAGACATCTCCGATCAGTTGAGCAAGTGCTAAGGCCTTGGCCAGCGTCATTTTCAAATTAAGATTTGTATCATGGTATCTGTCCAAGGAACTTTATGCACACTGGATGTGTTCTTACTGGCTAGTGAGTCTCTAAACAGAGCCTTGAGTGCTGCTGCATGGGGAATATGCATGCAGAAACAATTTACCATTCTGAGGAACCTGCGTAGGTCTCTATAGGTCTCTCGCAGAAGTAGGTCCATAGATAAAGCTACGGGACAGATTCCATCGGCTATAAACCTGTGACTAAGGGAGGTAATCTTCGAGCAGCAAAGTTGAAATTTGTCATGATTAATTTTCATGACATTGTCTTGCAGTATCTATAAGTACTCTTGAGAGGTATTCCTCATACCTATTTTCTGATGCGGAGAAAATTAAAATGCCGTCAAGGATGCAAGCAGAATGGGAATAATATATAGTCTATAAAGCATTGCCATGTCTGTGCTGCACTTTTTTTAGGCGAAATGGCATAAAACAGTATTTGAAAAGTCTGAATTTAGTAATGATTGAATGTTTTATCCACGGCGGCAACTGTGGTTTATGGGTTAAAATAGAGACAGCCAGCAGTTGCAGGGTTGCAGATTTATTAACAACTGGTTTCAGGTAATTATTACCCTTCTTCAGGTATCTGTCCAGGAAGCACTTACAGAATAAAGTACAAGTACAAATATTACAGAAAATTTGAAGTACAATCACAGAATTGAAAGGACAAGAAGTATGCTGTATGTAAAGATTTCTTGATAAAATGTTAAACTTTGAAATATTTTTATGCTAAACTGCTGTATTCTTATGAAATTAAAAACTATAAAACGAAATTAATGTAAACAAAAAATTTTTAGTTACTTGCATTAATTGTGCCCTATATGTTCACAATTAATTTAAGTAACTAAAAATTTTCATTTATATGAACTTAATTTTTTTTTATACTTCCTTACTTTATCAGTATACAGCAGTATAGCATATTAATATTTCAAAGTTTAACACTTTTTCAAGAAAGCTTTACATACAGCATACCTCTTGCCCCTTCAATTCTGTGATTGTACTTCAAATTTTCTGTAATATTTGTACTTGTATATTATTCTGTAAGTGCTTCCTGGACAGATACCTGAAAAAGGGCAATAATTACCTGAAACCAGTTGTTAATAAAACTGCAACCCTGCAACTGGTGGTTGTCTCCCATTTAATCTGGGGTACTAATTGCTGTTTTGTGTATATCTTCAGCAGTCATGGGTATCTGATGGCAGGACATATGGCAGTCAATCATACTAAACACTATGCACAGTACAGCTGCTGTGAAATGTCCTAAATGTGAGGGATCAGGTAGTTGTGTATGGTAGTTTGTGCATTAAATTTGCAGTAGTCTCCACATAATCTGTACAAACTGTGCTTCTTGCTTGTTAACTGGATAGGTGAGGACCAATTCTTAGGAGATGGGAAGATGGTACCTGCCTCAAAAAGCTCCTGTATCGTGGCTTTCGTGGCACATAACTTGTGTGTAGTCAGATGTCAGGTCATGTGGCAGATGGGGGGACCTACAGTAGTATTTAATTTGTGACAAGTTCCATTGGTAATCACAGTAAAATGATGGCAGTGGGGAACACTTCATTCACAATACGCAACAGAGTCACGGAGCTAGCTTTTATTCTCTGCACGAAGCGACATAGGCTGTTGTCGAGGTGTGGTGACTTTGCGCATATCGTACAGCTGGCATGCGCAACATGTGGAATGCTTGTTATTGTCCTTGCTGCCTGGCATTGTTGTGGAGTGGCTGTGGGCACGGTGTCTGTGCCTCCATCAATTAGCTAGCAGGCGCACAACAGGATACATGCTGCATTGGCCAGCAGGTGGTGCAGGGTGTCATTCCCAATGTGGTGAGAGTCGGATTCACAATGAACATGAGTAATGTTGGTAACAGTTTTGTTACGGTCAGCAGAGGTAGGGGTACACTCAGCAGGTTGTGGTGGAGTAGGCGAGGGTGTCTAGGTCCCAGTGATTAGCATGCTCAAAGTGTGATGGAAGAGAGTGATGGACAGAATATCGAATGACAAGCAATAGTGTTTGAGAAAATCAATGCCCAGGAGGGGGGGAGTCCATGTCCGCCACTCGTAAAGTCTAGGGGAAGAAGAGGTCTTTTGAAAGCTGGAGGTGAATGTTGCCGATCCATAGATGGAGATATCCAAATTGTTAGCAGCTTGGAGGTTGCCTGGAGTCAGCAATAACCTCGATGGATGAGGAGGTACAGAATTACACCAGCTTTGTGCCGGTGTCGACAAGGAAGCAGGCATTAGTTGTCCCTTCAAGAATGTAGAGTTTGCATGGGGGGAGGGGGGGGGCCCTTAGCTTAGGTATCCAGCAAGAGGGGACAGCCAGAGCACAGAGGTGTTGCCACAGCTGTGAAGGCATGTGGTTGTGCAAGTGTTCCACCTCAATGATATGGATTAAATAATGTCTCTTCAGAAAACTTGATAATTCATCAATTAACAGTATCTTGGTTTTGTTGTACTTGGGTAGAGGAGTTGGTGACATATTAAGTCACTGATGAGTTTCAGATCAGCATAGGGTGACTGATAAGACAAACATAATTGGTGTCATCATTTGTGATCCCATTGATGCCGAGAATGTAATCCACCAGCATGAACAAGGTTAGAGGGTGATCACGCTTGTGGTCTGGGAGATTGGGAAGGCATCCCAGCGTGGGTGTGATAATGATGGTGGCAGTGAAGTGATTACTCGATGGACATTGTGACATTATCTGATGGTTACAGTGTGGCAGGCACGGGATGATAGTGAATGCGGTAGGTGTGGGCATATTCGGCACTGTGGTGAATGATGCGTGCATTGTGGAAGATGCTGGACTGACGGATTTATATTGTTCATGCAGGAACGATACAAATCAGGAATTAGAGCTCGGCATTGCATCTGTCATGGAAGGCATGGTGAGTGTCGGTGTTGTGGAAAGTTTGTGCAGATGCAGCACATTGATGACGCAGTTGGGATAGTGGGGGGCCAGTGATGCCCAAAGTCTAGGAAGGAAAATTTGCACTGTGAAAACTAGACCTGATCTCAGTGGGAGGGATAAACTCTCCAAAATTTTTGCTATTAACACACACATACATTGGGGATGTTGTCAGGATACACATAAAAAATCTATGTTCATCTCCTGACAATATGGATGCCATGTTCATTGTCTTCAGAATGTTGATTCATACATTTTGGTCACAATGTGTTGAGCGTTTGGGGAGGATGAGAATTTTGTTGATGTCTAGTTGATAAAACAGTCCATGATAAAGGATTTCTAATAGTTCAGGTCATAATGGCCGAGTTGTTCTTGTAAAGTCTCATTTGTCACAAATAACACAATGAGAGGAAGTAATTAATGAAAAAGTTTCATGTCAAAGTTGAACTGATTGTCAGGGTCACCACTGTAGTTATTTGGCTGGGTGTTGGAATAACAATACTGAATTCCAGCTAAAATCACCACTTTATTAAAACCTGGTATTATATGTAGTAATCAGACCATGGTGCAGCATGATAACAGTCAAAGAGTCTTGACTGTAGACACATTTCTGTCGACCACATTGGCGGTCACCACACATTTTTGAGAATTAACTAAAATAGATTAGAATCTACATATCTCTCAGTTCTAATCTGTGATTTTTCTGAGTTAATGCTTTAAAAATGATACAACTATGTAGTTTTCTAACAACTGCAACTTGCTGATAAGTATTACATTACAGAAAAAATGAATTAATTATATTGTTCATACCATTCACTTGATTGTTTATTTATCATGAAGTATTTATCACTCTGACAACACTTTCATTATTAATTACTTTCTTTAAATGTTATACAGTGTTCTAAATTAATTTTGAATATATAGTTTCATGGGTTGCAAAAATCTATGCCATCTTAGTGTAGGCCTATGTTAATTCTTTTATTTGTTTGATACAGAGGTTGTATTTTTCACATATTTTTTCATGCAGTTTATTTCTTTAGTATTTTCTTGTTGTTTAATTAATAGTTTAGCTTCATCCACAGTCTTTATATTTTTTATGCCTTATAGCTTATTTATCAGTTGATTTGTTCTCTGTTAGCTGCAACTTAATAACAGTTTGGTGCTGAACAGTGTCATAGTGTACATCATTTTGAGAATTATTCATTATGTTTAAACTTGATTAAAGACAGTACAGTAGAGCGTTGATTATCCGAACGTCGGTCAACCGAACGATCGCTTAACCAAACTCTGTACTCGCTCGCAGCTGTTACTCTCCCACCCTACCGTCCATCATCCCCCTCACTCCCAAACCAAGTGTCCCACAGTAGTCGCCGCACTGAGCCACTGCTGGCAGAACATTGCTTCTAATGGGGCCTTCACAAGGTGCTGCTGACTGGCCAAGCCGCCAGTCACTGTGTTTCAATAATCAGCACACTTCTGTCGGCTTGGCACTGGTAGTAGAAGTAGCGGCAGTATCAAAGCTGACCACAACAACAGCTGCGCCAGCTTAGAGTTGAAGCCCAAGATGAAAGTGACCAGTTTCAGATATCTGTAATGAAAAAAATTCGTGACTTAGCTGCTCGTAAGCGTGTAGGCTTGCTTAGACAGACCAAAATAAAGGATTTTTTAAACGTTAATTTTGTATGCTGTGTGTGTATTGTTCATGCAAAATGCATATGTAGTATGTATATATTTTTGTTTAATAAACTGTTCCACATACTATATATTCCTACTGAAGTTGCCTTTCTATGTTACTTTGTTATACTAAAATATATTCCTGTTTTTATGAATAAATTTACTGTACAGTACTTCTTTTTGGCAAATAAACATGTACAGTTCAATTATCCAAACGAACCAGTTTTCCATACACCCATGTCCCCCAATTACTTCGGATAATCGACGTTCTACTGTATTTAACTTTCTTCTCAGTCCAAACACTGCTGGTCGTAAAAATGAAACAAATTATTATAATGGTGTATTACATTTAGATTACATTTAGCATCGTTGGTCCCAAGGCTGGTTGAGAAAGAAAACAGCTTCAAAGGCAATACTATCTACATCTTTTGAAGAAACACAAGGCTATGAGAGATGTGAAGGAGGTGCCAAAGTACATGGAAAGTGATTATAGAAACATAAAGAAAATCTACAAAAATCTTTCCTACAAAAAGGTAGGAAAATAAGGAGATGGGACCTGGATAAATTGAAGGAACCTGAAGTTCTTAAGAATTTCAGAGGGAGCTTCAGGCAACAAGTGACAGAAACAGCGGAAAATAAAACAGTTGAGGAGGAATGGGTAAAATTGAGAGATGAAATAGTGAAGGCAGCAGAGGACAAAATAGGTAGGAAGGCAAAACCTACAAAGAATCCTTGGATATCACAGGAGATACTAAATTTAATCGATGAAAGGAGAAAGTATAAAAATGCAGTAAATGAAACAGGCAAAATGGAGTACAGACGACTAAGAAATGAGATTGACAGGAAGTGCAAAATGGCTAAGCAGGAATGGCTAGAAGGCAAATGCAAGGATGTAGAAGAATGTATAAATAGGGGAAAAATAGATACAGCCTATCGGAAAATAAAAGAAACATTTGGCGATAAGAAAAACAGCTCTATGAATATCAAGGACACTGATGGAAAACCAGTTCTCAGCAAAGAAGGGAAAGCTGAAAGGTGGAAAGAGTATATAGAGGGGCTCTACAAAGGAAATGAACTTCGAGACACTATTGTAGGAAGGGAAGAGGATGTAGATGATGATGAAATAGGAGATACTATACTGAGAGATGAATTTGACAGAGCACTGAAAGATCTAAGTCGAAACAAGGCCCCTGGAGTAGATGATATCCCGTCAGAGCTACTGAAGTCTCTGGGAGAACCAGCCATGACAAAATTGTTTCACATTGTGTGTAAGATGTATGAGACAGGTGAAGTACCCTCAGACTTTAAGAAAAATGTTATAATCCCCATTCCAAAGAAAGCGGGTGCAGACAGGTGCGAAAACTACAGAACCATCAGTTTAATAAGTCATGGTTGCAAAATATTAACACGAATTATATACAGAAGGATGGAAAAGCTGATAGAAGCAGACCTCGGGGAAGATCAGTTTGGGTTCAGGAGAAATGTAGGAACACGGGAGGCAATACTCACTTTACGGCTTATCCTAGAAGATAGATTAAGAAAAGGCAAACCAACATTTCTAGCTTTTGTAGATTTGGAGAAGGCTTTTGACAATGTTGATTGGAATAAACTCTTTCAAGTTCTGAAGCAAGCAGGAGTAAAATATAGGGAGCGTAAGGTTATTTACAACTTGTACAAAAACCAGACAGCGGTTGTCAGAGTTGAAGGGCATGATAGGGATGCAGTGGTTGGAAAGGGAGTAAGACAGGGTTGTAGCCTTTCCCCAATGTTGTTCAATTTGTACATTGAG
Source organism: Locusta migratoria (assembly GCA_026315105.1). Taxonomy (NCBI): domain Eukaryota; kingdom Metazoa; phylum Arthropoda; class Insecta; order Orthoptera; family Acrididae; genus Locusta; species Locusta migratoria. The sequence goes on from CM048755.1 coordinate 347,414,601, forward strand.
CAAGCTATAAAGGAAAGCAAGGAGAAATTTGGAGAAGGAATTAAAGTTCAGGGTGAAGAATTAAAAACATTGCGTTTTGCCGACGACATAGTAATTCTGTCAGATACAGCAAAGGACCTGGAAGAGCAATTGAACGGAATGGACAGTGTGCTGAAAGGTGCATATAAGATGAACATCAACAAGAGTAAAACTAGGGTAATGGAGTGCAGTGTAAGAAAATCAGGTGATGCTGAAGGAATTAGATTAGGTAACGAAACAATAAAGGAGGTAGATGAGTTTTGTTACTTGGGCAGTAAAATAACAAATGATGGTCGCAGTACAGATGATATAAAATGCAGAATGGCAATGGGTAGAAAGGCGTTTTTGAAAAAGAGAAATTTGTTAACATCGAATATTGATTTAAGCCTAAGGAAGTCCTTTCTGAAGGCATTTGTATGGAGTGTTGCCTTGTATGGAAGTGAAACATGGACGATAAGCAGTGTGGACAGAAAGAGGATAGAGGCTTTTGAAATGTGGTGCTACAGAAGAATGCTGAAGATTAGGTGGGTGGATCGCGTAACTAATGAGGAGGTACTGAACCGAATTGGGGAGAAAAGAAATTTCTGGCATACCTTGACTAAAAGAAGGGATAGATTGGTAGGACACATTCTTAGACATCAAGGAATTGTGAATTTAGCGTTGGAGGGAAGTGTGTGGGGTAAAAATCGCAGAGGGAGACCAAGAGACGCGTATAGTAAGCAGATTCAAGTGGATGTGGGTTGTCGTTCTTATGAGGAGATGAAAAGGCTTGCTCAGGATAGAGTAGGGTGGAGAGCTGCATCAAACCAGTCTCTGGACTGAAGACCACAACAACAACAACAACAAAGAAAATCTACAAAATTTAATAACTAGATGACATTATTCCATGTGGTAGTTAGTAGGCCAAACAAATAATTTAAAAAATGCCTGAGAATGTTCCAAATCTTATAAAATTAAGGAGAGATCCAGCAAACCTTATGGTCAAGGTAGGATTTGTTAAGCACGAAGACAAGCTATAGAAACTCTTCCTCTGTGCAGGTGGGCATTATTTTGCTGATATGTAATCCCTGAATGACTTCAACGTAGGGTATAAAACAGAGCTTGGAATATCGTAGATTTACCACTGTGCTGTAAGAGGAGTGCAGTTGACAATGGGTTCTGCTATGAAATGAAATGGAACCCCAGACCATCACCCCTAGTTGTTGGTCCATATAACAGAGAACAATCAAGCTGGCAGCCCATTTCTGTTTACAGCATCTCCATAAACATCATTGCTGGTCAGTGAAAGACCTAATCCAGTGAGTGAGATTTCAGGCTGAATATATTCATTACTCCAGACGGGTTTGTTGCTCTAAAGACATCAAAGGTACTCAGTGCAAGGGGCACCAAGAGCTCAGCCCCCCCCCCCTTTTTTTTAGTTGCCTTCTAATGGTCCTCGTAGTCACTGAAGTACAAGTTGCATGTCAGATCAATGATAATGATGAATCTCAGTGTCTGACTGCTTCTCAGATGAATGCTCACTTCTGACTTTCTGTCATGTCTCTGAGTTGATTTGTCACTGTGTTCAGCCATGGTTCAACCAATCCTGCTAACATCACTGAATAGTGGGATTACCCCTATTCAGATTTCAAGCAATTTGCCAATTACTTCAGCTGGCTTCTTTGAGCATAACTACATACCCTCTACCTATCTGACCATTATGAGCAAATAACATTGTATGTAATGTAGTTCTTCTTCTTCTACTCCTTTTTTTCCATTTTTTGTGACATTAATCACATACAGATAGGTTATCACTATAAAATACTTTCTTTTATTCCTGTGTACAGTTACCACTAATCACAAATAGCCATTGATAATTTTTTAAGAGGAAAGTGTCATGTAGAAAAGTAAAAAAATTAACAAGGAGATACAGGGGCTGATCAGTAATTGCTTAGCTCAGTACAGCCAATAGTCACACAAAATACTGTTGAAAATGAACACTAAAACTAGGTTTTGAAATTTTTTATAGTATTTATTTTCAACAGAGTTTGGTGAGATATTCATAAGCTTTCATTGATGAGTTTAAAAGTATCATAAGGGCAAATATTTTATGATCTCTGTACTATGTGTCTACAATATTGTATTATCCTTAGTACTATTATTATTGTTACTACTACTACTGCTACTACCTACTACTACTAATAATCTTCTTTTTTTGTTGTATTATTTAGAATGTCAGAATACACCAGACTCAAAGTCAACAGAACTTGAAACATTTGCAAGTACAATATATTTGAGACAAGACAGTTTTGAAAAATCAGAAACACAGGTAATAATTTCTTGTCACTAGTTCCAATTAGATATTTTATTTATTTTTCTATTATTATAGTAATTATACCATATTATTGCTCACTTTATGTTTTCTAGCATATATTCCTCTTTTGATGGGTACAATATACACTGTTCAAAACAATTAGTGGATCAGTTGAGGTATCTAGGTTCTGAAGTATTGTCATCTGTAGAATGAACTAAAATGGTTCATTGTCATTCGGTCGTTCTACAGAGTGGAGACAACAACATCATGGCAACTGAGATAGTGGTAAAAACGAGAGTTGCTGCAGAAGGGGTTGGTCATGTACTGCAGTGCAGCAACAATGTGACTTACCCAAAGCTATGGCATGGAGAGCCATATAAAGGTTGGAAAAGAGACAATCCTCCTTATGTGCAGGAAAAATCACCTTATGATGGTGGTGGGTGAATGGTGTAGGCAGGAGTCAGTATTAGCCTCTGTCATTCATAATGCTGCTTTGACTGCTCAGAAATATAGAGAGAAAATTCTTCAACCTTGTTATGCTCTATGCTGGTGCCATAAGAGATGGTTTCCTTCTGGTGGATGATAATAGTTGTCCCCAAAGAGCTGCACTGGTGGACATCTTGAAGCTGAGGTTATTGAACAAATGGAGCGGTCACCTTGTTCACCGGACTTAAACCCGATTGAGCATGTCTGCGATGAACTTGGCAGATGCATTGCAGCTGGACCAGCAGCTCCCACAACAATTGCAAATGTTCAAATGTTTGTTAAGCTTATGGGACTTAAATGTAACAATTGCAGAGTTGGATATTGCACTCATGTAAGAATGGCCAACATCCCTCAAGAGATGACTGATAACCTAATACTGTCCATGCCATGCAGATGTGCAACTGTACTGGCCATCTGAAGTGACTACTGTTCTGAAATATCCTCTAGAGGCAGTTGAGAATAAAGATTCAATTTTGGGGTGTCATGGTAATAGTTTTGCCCATTTAAAAATAAATGCAAGAGAAATTAAAAAAAAAAAACGAGTCTTCTGAAAGAGAAATACTAGAAAATAAAATGAAGCACCTGGTAAAATGAGGCGAAACATAAAGATAAGTGATATTCAAATGTTTGTAAATCTATTTGACCAAACTGCGTGGTCATCAGTCCGTAGCTTACAAACTACTTAAACTAAGGTAAACAAACCTGAGGACAACACACACACCCATGCCCCAGGGAGGACTCAACCTCCGATGGCAAGCAATCGCGTGCTCCGCAGCAAGGTGCCTTAGACCACTCGGCTACTCCACCGCAGCGATAAGTGCTGGAGGTAGAACAAGTTGCATAATCAGATTAATTATTTACTGCTGGACAATAATAAACTGGAAACTGAAGTTTCTAAGTCAAATCTACATAGCAAACAAAAATGAAATAGACATGGAAAATGAAAGATTTGTGAACTGAGAATATAAAAATAAGTAAATAAATAATACTAAAAAAGCTTATAAGTAACATTATTAATGTAATGTTATACTAATTTCATTAGCTTTGTCAAGCAAAATCTGAAATCAAATTTAAAATGGTGATAAACGGTCCAATGAAAATGGGATAAAAAAATTTCTCTGAAATCATGGAAATAACCAAAGGCAATAGGGTACATTGTAGGATCTACACTACTGACCATTAAAATTGCTGCACCAAGAAGAAATGCAGATGATAAACAGGAATTCATTGGATAAATATATTATACTAGAACGGACATGTGATTATATTTTCATGCCATTTGGGTGCATAGATCCTGATAAATCAGTACCCAGAACAACCACCTCTAGGCATTAAGTCAAACAGAGTGGGATGGCATGTACAGGTACAGATGCCTATGCAGCTTCAACACGATACCACAGTTCATCAACAGTTGTGACTGGCGTATTGTGATGAGCCAGTTGCGTGGCCACCATAGACCAGACGTTTTCTGTTGGTGAGAGATCTGGAGAATATGCTGGCCAGGGCTGAATTCGAACATTTTCTGTATCCAGAAAGGCCTGTAAAGGACCTGCAACTTGTGGTTGTGCATTATCCTGCTGAAATGTAGGGTTTCGCAGGGGTCGAATGAAGGGTAGAGCCATGGGTCATAACACATCTGAAATGTAATGGCCACTGTTCAAAGTGTCCCCATACCATCATGTCGGGTGATACGCCAGTATGGCGATGACGAATACATGCTTCCAATGTGCATTCACCGTGATGTCAACAGACATGGATGCAGCCATCATGATGCTGTAAACAGAACCTGGATTAATCTGAAAAAATGACGTTTTGCCATTCATGCACCCAGGTTCATCGTTGCGTACACCACCGCAGGTGTCAAGGGTAACCGCAGCCTTGGTCTCCGAGCTGATATTCCATGCTGCTGCAAAAGTTGTCGAACTGTTTGTGCAGATGGTTGTTGTCTTGCAAACGGCCCCATCTGTTGACTCAGGGATTGAGGCATGGCTGCACAATCCGTTACATCCATGTGTATAACATGCCTGTCATCTCAACTGCTAGTGATACGAGGCCATTAGGATCCAGTATGGTGTTTCATACTGCCCTCCTAAACCCACCGATTCCATATTCTGCTAACAGTCATTGCATCGCGACGAATACAAGCAGCAATGTCGCACTACAATAAACTACAATCGCAATAGATTACAATCCGACATTTATTAAAGTTGGAAACGTGATGGTACACATTTCTCCTCCTTACACGAGGTATGACAACAACGTTTCACCAGGCAATGCCGGTCAACTGCTGTTTGTGTATGAGAAATCGGTTGGAAACTTTCCTCATGTCAGCACGTTGTAGGTGTCGCCACCGGCGCCAACCTTGTGTGAATGCTCTGAAAAGCTAATCATTTGCATATCACAGCCTCTTCTTTCTGTCAGTTAAATTTCCCCTCTGTGGCATGTCATCTTGGTGGTGTAGCAATTTTAATGGCCAGGAGTGTAAATAGAGTTAAAGAGCTGTCAAACCACAAATTAATCCATGTGCAAAATTCATTATATCTGATATTTTCTATAATGAGAAAATATCACTAATATCTTTGTAAATGTTTCAAAAGCAGATATCAGTGTAAGTTTTTCTTCAATCATGTATACAACTATTACTTAAATCAGGAGAAATATGAAGCAAAGATACATATAAAGTTGTATGAACTCTAAAATGATGAGCTAGATGAAGTATACAGTAGAGTAACTAGTGTTACTTTTTAGGTAGTAACTTCTCATATCCTCTCCTCCAAAGTACTTTAACTTACAAGTTATAAGCTTCATAAATTTAGGTGTTCAAAAAAAAATTAAATATCACATAGAATACTTTAAATATATTCATTTTTGATACAGAAAATGAATGTATGTTACAAGTAGAATGAGTAAAATTTGTTACTTTGATATGAATTTTTAGGTAGAGAGGAAGTATTAACAGTGTTACAGATTAAAATTAAACCAGAAAATGTATTATAATTCTGAAGAATACCTACAGAACAGATGCCAGAACTGTTTCTCTTGCTCTTAAGGGTATAATTTAGTGTTCCATAATCAAAAGTGGTTGTTAAAGTTATTGATGTTGGCCTGTTGCAGTGTACTTCACCAATAGCAAATCGAGAAGAATCTACACATGGAGTAAACCTAAGACGTCTTATTAAGCAAGCTGCGGTTGACTCTCCTCCACCACATATACAAGGGGAGTTAGAAGACTACCATTCATCATCCCATAGAATTGTACAATATGACAGAAAAACACAAATAGGTTTGTTCATTTTGTGCTTTTGTAAATGTATTCATATTGAAGTAGTTTTCTTCCATTGTGTTGTGATTGCTTTTCCTTTGATTTTTCTGCATATATGTGTAGGAGACATTTTATAGGGGCATCATTATAGGCAGGGCAAATGTGCGCTTCTTACTGCTTTGTTGCTTCTACAAAAACCTATTAAAAGTTGCTGTTTTTAAGACCTCAATTAAACAATGAAATTATCAGTACCTTAAGTTTCTGTCTTAATTTTCTTTAAAGAAACTTTGATAAACACATATTTCTTGTAATATTTGAAATTTTACTTTTAAAGCTGCTATTAAAAGTTGTGAAAATTGCAATACCAGTGAGGCAATATTTAAACTTTGTGGCAGATTAAAAAGTGTGTGCCAGACTCAAACTCTTGACCTTTTCCTTGCACTGGCAAGCGTTCTGCTAACTGAGCTATCCTAGCATGTGCCCACAAGTGCCAAGTTCAATTCTCGGTCTGCAAACAGTTTTAATCTTCCAGTAAGTATCAAATCAGTGCACCCTCCATTGTAGAATGAAAATTTCATTCTGGAATCTATATGATATACAACTCTGATAATTCAATATGATATAAAACCATGACACACTGAAGACTCGCAATGTTGTAGTATGAAGTCAAAGAGGGCTTTGACTTGGTCCTGGGGAAACTACTTCCAGTAATTTTATATGTTAGACCACAAACCACCCAACTTGAACGCCGTAAGACCTTGGCAAACAAGTTACAGATTAATTTTTGTCACATATATGTTCCACATATTACAAAACCCCACAGATCAATAAAATCATTATATCCATTCAACTTTCAAAATGTGTTATGCATTTCTTGCCAATGTGTAAAACTGGTTTCCAGCTAAAAATGTCAAGTGAAGTGCTTTTGGTAAGTAGTACCTTAGATTTAAAGTCCCCCCCCCCCCCCCCCCCCCCGTTTTTTTTTTTTTTTTTTTTTTTTTTCTTTTTTTGCCAATATTACGCTGTTATGCAGACAAAGTATACTGGTACTTCCTTTCACAATTTCACTTCATTTAATTTTTATTTTTACTCACTGGTGTTTTTCAGCCCTGGAAAGTTTGTATTGTAATAACGACCTTTCCAGTCACACAATGAGAAGTGCTTGAATTTGAACTCATTTGTTTCATTCCTTTCTTTGCATTTTGATTATCTGAAATTCTGATGCAATGGCAGGGGCGCCTCCTTCTAAAGGGCCATAGGGGCCCGGCCCCAACAGAAAATTTGTGATATACTTCCACTTTATTATATCAAACAGTTGGATTGTGACATGATCCCCTCATTTACAATGACGCGATCATATGGTTTCCTTTGCCTCTCGCCACAGCATGTGCACGGTGGACCCCCTATCTTCATTATGCAGCCATGCAGCGGCTGGCCCTTAACTGCCCCTGCAGTCGCAGTGATGTCATAGAGCTGTTTTCCTTTCCCCTCCTCGCTCCTCGCCATAGTGCTGCTTGGGGCCCGGCAGAGCGGGCCCTGGTGAAGCCGGCTGTACCTGTCACACTCCCACTCCCCACCCCTCGCGCACCTGTCCGCAGGTTCACAGTTTGGAGCCGGCGACCCTGGGCCCTTAGCACGTATGTCAAAACGTATCTTGGATCTGTGTCATTGCAACTTGGGTGTTCATAAACTGAGTATAAAATGAATAAAATAGACTCTTCAGAACGCCCTTTCATTTATTATGGAAGAGAAGCTAGAAATAAAGCAGTTAGGTACACATTAACCAAAACAGAAAGAAGAAGAGAACTTTCTGCTATACGTGGTTCTGCAAAAAGTCTTGGCTAACTATGAGTGAAGAGAAACAAAAATTGTTTTGTTTCTACTGTGTGCTCTTTGGTGGTGAAGGATTGTGGACAACAGTCAGCTGCAAGCATCTATAGCATTTAAGTGAATGAATTAAGAAACATGAGGAAAGTGGACTTCATTTAGAAAATGCTAGTAACATTGCTGCTCAGATTGATTCGGCGTATATAATGTCAATTCAGAAACATAATAAATTAGTTACGAAGAACAGTCACACATTAAACAGAATAGTACAATCATTATTGTTTGGTGGATCTCATGAGTTAGCACTAAGTGCTCACAATGACAAACAAGAGTCAGAAAATCGTGTGCTGGGACCGGAACTCGAACCTGGGACCTTTGCCTTTCGTGGGCAAGCGCACTACCGACTGTGTGTAGGAGGCGAGGTACTGGTGAAAGTAAAGTTGTGAGGCAGCATCGTGAGTCTTGTCAGGATAGCACAGTCGGTAGTGAGCTTGCCCGCGAAATGCAAAGGTCCCAGGTTCGAGTCCCGATCCCGGCACACAATTTTAATCTGCCAGGAAGTTTCATATCAGCGCACACTCCGCTGCAGAGTGAAAGTTTCATTCTGGAAACATCCCTTAGGCTGTGGCTAAGCCATGTCTCCACCATATCCTTTCTTCCAGGAGTGCTAGTCTTGCATGGTTTGCAGGAGAGCTTCTGTGAAGTTTGGAAAGTACGAGGCGAGGTACTGGGAGAAGTAAAGTTGTGAGGCGGCATCGTGAGTCGTGTCTGGATAGCACAGTCGGTAGTACGCTTGCACGCGAAGGGCAAAAGTCCCAGGTTCGAGTCCCGGTCCCAGCACACAATTTTAATCTGCCAGGAAGTTTCACATGCAGAACACTTTCCCACATGCCAAGTGCATTCACTGCTATGAGCACCAAATGAATTTGGTTCTTCAGAATGCTTGCAGTAAAAGCATAAAGTCGATAAGGTTGTTCTTCGCTAGTATTGCTGGTTTTACAATGTTTTTTTCCTTGATCTCCCAAGCAAAGTGATATGTTACAGACAGTCTGCAAGAAGAGAATTCTTTCAGTCTCTTCAACAAGATGGGACTTACAGTCCCGCATTGTAAATACTGACAAAGAAATCAAATTGCACTTATTGAAATGTTTTGAAAAGATTGAAAAAGGGGATTCCTGGGATGATGTTACAATAAGAGAAGCATTTGCCTTATGAAATTTACTTCACAATCCACACTTTTTGTTCCTCCTAAATTGTTTTATGATATCATGAAAGACATTGATATTTTCCATAACACAGTTCAGATGCAGAGTGGAAATTCTGTTACCATGTCCAATGCATTACATCATTTTGAGTGTGCTGCGTCTGAAATATGAAAGAACATTCAGCGGTTTCAAGTTTCTGATGATGAGTGTATTGCTTGTCCAAGAAAATGTTCCAGCATATGCCAAAGAAGTGTGTGACATTGTGACCAACCAACTGAAAAGAAGATGTCAAAACTGTCATGTATTTAGCAGCTTCGAAATCATTGCTTCAAATAAGTTTGCTTCTTTTAGAGAACATTTCCCAGCCACTTTGCTCAATACTTCTTGATTAAACTACAGTCTATTTGCCACGATAAATTGAAAAATGAACTGTCAGTGGTTTATCGCAATGACACATTTAGAGGCTTTACATCAGTTTGTGAGCTGTTTACTTTCTTTGTGGAACATTCTTTTGAAGAACCATTCACTGAAGTGCACGAAACATAAAAAATTGCACTAACTACACCAATTTCAACAGCAGAAGCAGAGCACAGTTTCAGCACCTTAAAAAGAATCAAAACCTTCCTCAGTAACAGTATGAGTCAGGAAAGGCTGAACTCACTGGCTGTTTGTTCCATTCACGAGGAGGAAATCAGTGACATTCCAAACTTCAACAACAGAGTAATTGGCAAGTTTGCCAGTCAGAAGAACAGACTTGCACATTTACTGTATAAATAACCTGTCAGAACACAGACCTCATCAGTTAGTGTGCTAGTTAGGTAAAATACATATGAAACTGCTCCTAGCCAAGGTTTTTCCCAGAGTTTTTTCCTTGGCCATAAGGCAAAAGCCACGGGGTCCCTGTTGTCTCTCTGGTGCATTCCCAATGGGGAAGAAGGACACATACGTCCTCCCACAGTTCATTTTGATTTTGTCATCACAATCAGTACGCAGATGCACAACTACAATAAGTACGAACTTCAGCATGAAAAGAGTTGGTGAACTACAGTTTGAATCCAAACACCTCCAAGCCCCCAAGTTCTGCAATAAATTGTGTCACATCAGGATAAACTCAGACACACACACAAGTACACGGAAAACCAGCGGAGCTCATGGACCAGACCAACTACAAAAAAAAAAAAAAAATAAAAAAAAAAAAAAAATAAATAAATAAATAAATAAATAAATAATAATAATAATAATAATAATAATAGTGATAAAATAAAAGTGTTTACTGCACATTTGTATACGTTTTTATTAGCTACAGTGTTTCGTGGATTATATTAATTACTGAATAATTAGTATATTTAATATCTTTCTAATGTGTTTAAATGATGTTATATAAATAAAAGGTTATATAAAGAACACTTCAGACTAATTCCATTATACTGGGTACGGTACTAACTTTTTGTCTGGGCCCCACAAACGAAACTGAGCACGAGCTGCCACTGTGCACTGGCAATGACAATTAGGTTTTACTGTTATCATTCTTTAAAGTTTTATAGCCAAACATTCAACAATCTTCAGTTTACCTTTATAAAATTTAATTTTGTATTTGCATTACTAAATATTTGAACCTACAGGTGTAAATTAGAGAAATTAAATTGAAGTAGTTTTGAAATAGTTTTAAGCTGGTTTTAAATGTTGAAATTTTGCATCTTTGATCATTTTTATCCTTTCCAACAGTTAAAGCAGATGATGATATATATACACAGAAGCTGTGGTCAGCAAAAAGTGGTACATTTGCTGTAGGTCAGCGTGTGACATCAGATAAGTATCAACAGTCTGGACCATGGTAAGCAGTATTCACTATTTATTTAAAACATATTATATTTCTATTAGTCACAAGTCATCGTATGGTCTCTATTCAGGTGTCGTCCTCAGACATCTGTATTGGATCCTTTAACGCAACAAGCATGCCATGCTGAATTCCACCTGAAGCAGAGCTCATTCAGAACAGGAGATGAATGTGTATATGAAAGGTAAGAGTTTGTTGTTATGGTCTTCAATCCGGAGACTGGTTTGATGCAGCTCTCCACCGTACTCTATCCTGAGCAAGCCTTTTCATCTCCTCATAAGAACGGCAACCCACATCCACTTGAATCTGCTTACTATATGCGTCTCTTGGTCTCCCTCTGCGATTTTTACCCCACACACTTCCCTCCAATGCTAAATTTACGATTCCCCGATGTCTAAGAATGTGTCCTACCAAGCGGTCCCTTCTTTTAGTCAGGGTATGCCAAAAATTCCTTTTCTCACCAATTCTGTTCAGTACTTCTTCATTGGTTATGCGATCTACCCACCTAATCTTCAGCATTCTTCTGTAACACCACATTTCAAAAGCCTCTATTCTCTTCCTGTCCGCACTGCTTATCGTCCCATGTTTCACTCCCATACAAGACAACACTCCAAACAAATGCCTTCAGAAAAGACTCCCTTACACTTAAATTAATATTCGATGTTAGCAAATTTCTCTTTTTCAAAAATGCTTTTCTTCCCATTGCCATTCTGCATTTTATATCCTCTGTACTGCGACCATCACATGTTATTTTACTAACCAAGTAACGAAACTCATCTACCACCTTCATTGTTTCGTTACCTAATCTAATTCCTTCAGCATCGCCTGATTTTCCAAGACCGCATTCCATTATTTTTGTTTTGCTCTTGTTATTGTTCATTTTATACGCTTTCTTCAACACACTGTCCATTCCATTCAACTGCTCTTCCAGGTCCTTTGCTGTCTCTGACAGAATTACAATGTCATCAGCAAAACACAATGTTTTTATTTCTTCCCCCTGTACTTTAATCCCTATTCCAAATTTTTCCTTGCTTTCCTTCACCGCCTGCTCGATGTACAAATTGAATAACATCGGAGAAAGGCTACAACCCTGTCTTACTCCCTTCCCAACTGATGCTTTCCTTTCATGCCCTTCGAGTCTAATAACTGCGGTCTGACTTTTGTACAAGTTATAAATAACTCTCCTTTCCCTATATTTTACCCCTGCTGACTTCAGAATTTGAAAGAGTGTATTCCAGTCAACATTGTCAAATGCTTTCTCCAAATCTACAAAAGCTAAAAATGTAGGTTTGCCTTTCCTTAATCTATCTTCTAAGATAAGACGTAAAGTGAGTATTACCTCCCGGGTTCCTACGTTCCTTCTGAATCCAAACTGATCTTCCCCGAGGTCAGCTTCTACCAGCTTTTCCATTCTCCTGTAGATAATTCGTGTTAAAATAGTTCTTTATTATTTATTTATATGTATCCTCGCCATAGTGCAAAGCACTTGGAATGAATGAATATTTGCTGTGCACAGCTCTACCAGCCCTATTGTGTGTTGGTTGTGACTAAAAGCATAGACCAGATGTAGCTTAAAATCATAGAAATAATATTGACAACAGTTGGGAGGTTCATAGCAAATAAATTAATATAAAATGAAACCTATGCCAAACTTACACAAAATATAATAGGTCAGAACACGGTTGCAGAAGCAATAAAAGAATGGCATGCAAAATTTCAGAAAGTGCAAAGTCTCCCAGATTTGTGAAGTTATACAGAAGCTCAAAATTTAGCATAGACTTCAATGTGATATGCTTTTAATAGTTTTAATAACAAAACTGGCTAAAATCTTGCAGAAGATTCAGTTCAGTTTTGGTTGCATGTAAAGAACACGAGCTGCAAGACATAGTACCCCCACAATCTGATAGTTATGGTAAAATTACTGATGACAACAGAGCTACAAAATACAGTTTTCTTAAATTCCTTCAACAAAGAAGACAAAGTAAACATTCAAGAATTCAAAACAAGAACTGTAACAAGCCAACAGATATTCTGAGTTTTATATTCTTCAACAATGAAAGAATCTCATATGTATCAAGTATCAATCTAATCTAATCTAGGGCATTTGATATTGTCACACATAAGTGGCATCTAATAAAATTATGAACCTGTGGAGTATGTTCACAGTTGTGCAACTGGATGCATGTCAGAAAGCACTCAGTTACTAGTAATTGCAGTACCTACATCAAGAAACATAGAAGTGATATGTGGAATTCCCCCAAAAGTTTTTTAGGCCCTCTGCTGTTCCTGGTGTAAATGATTTATTTATTTATTCATTTATTTATTAATTTAGGAGATAATCTGAATAAAAATAAGTGATTGCATAAGATACTATCATTTACTAACCTGCAAAGTTATTGGAAGGTTAATCAATTGCAAAGTGATCTAAAAAAATACATGTTTGGTGTTAAAATTGACTCTTGACCATGAATAATGAAAATTGTGTTGTAATCCACAGGAGTACTTAAAGTAACCTGTTAAATTTCGTTTAAATGATAAATCACACAAATCTCCAAGCTATGGCTTGGACTACATACATAATGTTGGGATTATGAACAGCTTGAAATGGTGTGATACTTCCAGTCTTTCCATGTAATCTGTTGACATGTTGAGAAGCCAGGTATTCTGTCAGATATCATTGTCATTCATGCACAATATTTCAACAACATGATTCAATCATTATCTGTATCAAACACTACCTGACATTTATAGTTGAGTTGAATGACTCCATTATTTATATATATGCCCCCCCCCCCCCCCCCCCGTTCCATAGGTGGTTCCAGTCTTGTTTGCAAGATGAAAGCAGAGCTCACCATCTGCAGCATAGTTGACAGGACCGACTGTAGACCTCTGGTTCAGAGGCGAATGGAGGATCTGAATCAGAGGCTCAGACAGTTCTGCGACCATGTAGGCTGCAGATTCCCTGACTTGCGCCATCAGGTGGTGGGGTTCCAGATTCCGCTGAATGGGTCAGGAGTCCACTATACACAGGAAGTGGCTACATGGGTAGGGGGGCTGTGTGGCATGGACTGGGCAGTTTTTTAGGATAGAGGGCTTCGGGGAAAAACAAAATGGGCAATTTCAAAGGGTGCAGGTGGATCACAGGAGAAATGTAGATCTAGGAACTATCGGTGTAATAGTTGTAAATTGCCGTAGCTGTTTCAGAAAAGTCCCAGAACTCCAAGCGTTAATAGAAAGCACTGAAACACACATCATTGTAGGCAGTGAAAGTTGGCTCTAGCCGGAAATAAGTTCAGCAGAAGGATTTGCAAAAGATCTAACTGTGTTCAGAAAGGATAGATTAAACAAAATAGGTGGAGGCGTGTTTGTTGCCATCAAAAGTAGTCTTTCTTGTAATGAAGTTGAAGTTGATACTTCCTGTGACCTATTATGGGTAGAAGTTGTACCTGAAAATCGTAAGAAATTAATAATTGGTTCCTTTTACTGGCCTCCCGACTCTGACGATACAATAGCAGAAAGGTTCAAGGAAAACCTAAGTCAAATTACAAAAACGTACCCGACTCACATGATAATAGTAGGCGGTGATTTTAATTTACCCTAAATCTGTTGGCGAAATTATATTTTCTAATCAGGAGGTACACATAAAACATCGTGTGAAATTGTACTCAACGCATTCTCTGAGAATTACTTTGAACAATTAGTTCATGAGCCAACTAGAACTGTAAATGGATGTCAAAACACACTTCATCTCTTAGCAACAAATAATCCAGAGCTCATAACGAGCATCAAAACGGATACAGGCGTTAGTGAACACAGAGCTGTCATAGCGAGATTGAATATCAAAAGTCCCAAAGTTACCAAAAATAAACAAAAAGTATATTTGTTCAGAAAAGCGGATAGAAATAAAATACATTGCTTCTTGAAAGACAGCTTCCACTTGTTTCTAACACTAAACTTAGGTGTAGACCAAATGTGGCTCAAATTTAAAGAAGTGGTATCGACAGCAATTGACAGTTTTATACCAAATAAATTACTGAAAGAAGGAGGTGATCCCCATTGGTACACAAAACAGGTCAGCACACTAATGCAAAAGCAATGGAAAAGGCATGCTAAATTTAAATGAACACAAAATCCCCAGGCTTGGTGATTCTACACAGAAGCTCGGAATTTAGCGAGTATCTCAATGCAAGATGCCTATAATTCTTATCACAACGAAACTCTTTCTCGAAATTTGACTGAACACCCTAAGAGATTTTAGTCACATGTTGAATATAATAGGGGCAAAACACAAACAATACCCTCACTATGTGATAGTAATGGCGATCCTGCCGATGACAGCCCTACTAAAGCAGAGTTACTAAACTTAGCTTTTAGAAACTCATTCACCAAAGAAGACGAAACCAATATTCCAGATTTTGAATTACAACCAGAGACCGTAATGAGTAACATAGAAGTAGATATCATCGGAGTAGTGAAGCAACTAAAATCACTTAACAAGAACAAGTCTTTTCGTCCGGACTGTATACCTATTAGATTTCTATCTGATTATGCTGAAGCTTACTTAACAGCCATATACAACCATTCTCTCAAACAAGGATCTGTACCAAAAGATTGGAAAGTTGAACAGGTCATACCTACATTCAAGAAAGGCAGTAGGAGTAACCAATTTCATTGACATCAATTTGCAGCAGGGTTTTGGAACATATTGTATTCAAATATTATGAATTATCTCGAACGGAATAATCTATTGGCCCAAGGTCAACATGGATTTAGAAAATATCGTTCATGTGAAACACAATTAGCTCTTTATTCACACAAAGTTATGGGCGCTATCAACAGGTTTCGCAAATCGATTCCATATTTCTTGATTTCCAGAAGGCTTTTGACACCGTACCTCATGAATTGCTTTTTATCAAATTATGTGGTTATGGTATATCGCCCCAAATTTGCGACTGGATAGGATATTGTCACATTGCAATGGAAGTAGGCTTGACTTCGAAGGCAACTAAACACAGCACTTATACTGAAAGCACATTTATTACGAACTCAACATACACGCAGCACTGACTGCCTCTCAGGCAGAGTGCTCTGCTATTTATACACAGACAGAATTTACCAGAAATTAGAAGAACTGTTAACATAAGAAACAAGTAGAATTTACAAGTGAACGTAAGAAAGATGTAGAACCTTCTGGAATTGTAAATTACAAAGAAATTAATTTTTGCCGGTGGGCGGGATTGAACCGGCGACCTTCTGCTCCGCAGTCCGTGACGCTATCCCCTGCGCCACGCCGGCAGTTAGTGCTCGCGGTCTCGCGGCATTGCTCCCTCTCCTGGAGAAACAGCGACCCGCTATTATGATCCCTGTGGAGCCAGCTGCAATGTCCTGGATCTTGACCGTGTCATGGGTCCTCTGTATGACAGTTCAAGAGAATCCTACCCTTTTCTGCGATTATCGATGACAGACGTTCCTGTCGTGGCTTCATCAGTAACATTACCGCCCTTAAAGTCCTTGAACGAGAAGCCATTGTCGTCTACCTGCTCTTCAGGATCATAGTAAGGCTTCATGCGCAGGACGTGAACAATGTCTCTTCGTTTTTGGCATTTCGACGACGGCTCATAATCTTCAACTTCGTATGTGACGTCTGACAGGCGGCGTATGACACGATATGGACCAAAGTATCGCTTCAATAACTTTTCTGACAGTCCAACCTTCTGTACAGGGGTAAAAATCCATACCAGATCTCCTGGGCTGTACACAACAGGTCGGTGCTTGTCGTTATACCGCTGACGGTCCTTCTCCTGGGCGTCCAGTGTCTGTATGCGAGCCAGCTGTCTTGCTTCTTCGACCCTGCTGATGAGCTGTTTAACATAGTCATACTGAGTGTCGTCTGGTTGGAACGGGAACAGTGTATCCATTGTCGTCTCAGCTTCATGGCCATGGAGCAGGAAAAACGGAGTGAAGCCTGTGGTGTCTTGTCTTGCGGTATTGTAAGCAAATGTCACGACTGGCAGAATTGTATCCAAATCGTTCTGCTCAACATCGACGTACATCGACAACATGTCGGCTAACGTTTTGTTAAAACGTTCCATAAGACCATTTGTCTGAGGATGGTATGCAGTTGTCATTCTGTGGACAATGTTGCACCGTGACATTACCTCTGATACTAGTTTTGACTGGAATACTTTTCCACGATCACATAACATGACATGTGGTGCTCCATGCTTCAAAATAATGTCTTCTACAAGGAATTTTGCGATCTCTGGAGCTTCTGCAGTCGGCACAGGTTTGGTGACAGCGTAGCGTGTGAGGTAGTCAGTGCAGACTATTATCCAACGGTTACCGGTTGTCGACTTCGGGAACCTCCCTAAAAGATCGATCCCAACTCGGTGGAATGGAGCTGCGGCCGGCGGAAGCGGTACGAGATGTCCTGGAGGTAATTGCGGCACATGCTTCCGTCGCTGGCACTCTTTACAGTGACTCACATAGTGCTTGACAGATCGGTAGAGACCTTTCCAGTAATACCTGCGTCTGATTCTGTCTAGGGTCTTCACGAATCCCAGATGACCGGATACTGGAGCATCATGGAAATATTTGAGAATAGCTGGCTGGAGATGAGCTGGAACAACAAGTAGCCATTTGGGGCCCAGGGTATCGTAGTTGCTCTTGTATAATGTTCCGTTTATAAGTTGGAACTCTCCATTGGTCAGTTCTCCTTTCTCCAAGGCCTCTATCATTTTTAATAGTGTTGGATCTTCCCTCTGTTCAGCTGTAACGTCATCTAATTTAGTGAGAGCTGAAATTTCATTAATGCTGTTGTCTTGCACTAATGGATTCCTCGAAAGGCAGTCAGCATCCTTGTGTTTGCGCCCGTTCTTGAATACCACTGTGACATCGTACTCTTGGAGTCTTAGTGCCCATCTTGCTAGTCGACCTGATGGATCCTTCAAGCTAGTCAGCCAACACAAAGAATGGTGGTCTGTCACGATGGTGAATGGTTTGCCGAATAAATACGGCCGGAACTTGTTGATAGCCCAGATAACCGTGAGACATTCTTTTTCAGTTGTAGAGTAGTTTATCTCGGACTTTGACAGTACTCTTGACACATAGGCTATCACTTTTTCGGCACCTTCCTGAACTTGTACAAGCACTGCTCCAATCCCGTAGCCACTGACGTGTGTGTGAAGTTCCGTTTCTGCATTCTCGTCGTACAAGACTAGCACTGGTGCGGAAGTTAGTGCCTCCTTAAGTGCTCGGAAAGCTCTTTCATTTGTCTCATCCCAGTAAAATTTAGCGTCTCCCTGCAGAAGTTCTTGTAATGGACGTGCCTTGTTACAAAATCCTTTTATGAAACGTCGGTAGTATGAGCACAGCCCGAGAAAACTTCTCACATCACGAATGTGCTGAGGAATTGGAAATTCTGTGACTGCCCTTACTTTATCTGGATCAGGACGGACACCATCTCCGTTGACTAGGTGCCCCAGGATTTTTATCTCTTTGGCGACGAAGAGGCACTTCTTTGGATTGAGGCGGAGACCTGCAGCCTGAACACACTTCAACACAGCTGACAGGCGACTCAGATGTTCTTCAAATGTTTTCGAGAAAACGACAATGTCATTTAAATAGCAGAGACACATCGTCCACTTAAGGTGTCGAAGCAAGTTGTCCATCATGCGTTCGAATGTGGCTGGAGCATTACATAATCCAAATGGCATTACTTTAAATTCATAGAGACCGTCAGGTGTAATAAAAGCCGTCTTCTCCCTGTCAGCTTCGTCAACCTCGATTTGCCAGTAACCTGTCTGCATGTCCATAGTTGAGAAGTATGTAGCTCCTTTCAAGCAGTCTAAGGTGTCATCAATACGCGGCAATGGGTAGACATCTTTCTTTGTGATACTGTTCAGCCGCCGATAGTCGACACAGAATCGCCACGTGCCATCCTTCTTCTTTACGAGGACCACCGGAGACGACCAAGGACTCTCCGAAGGTTGAATAATGTCATCTCGCAACATCTTCTCCACTTCCTCTCGAATTATCCGTCTTTCAGCTGGCGACACTCTATACGAACGCTGGCTAATTGGCGGATGGTCCCCAGTATTGATACGGTGCTTTATCATGGGCCGTTTTGTCTGACTTTTCCCCTGCTGAGGTGTGAATGCACCCGAAAATGGGCGTAGTATACCTAACACCCGCTGGCGCTGTTCCTTGGTCAGTCCAGTCCCTATTGGCAGTTCCATGTTTGTTTCCTCCAGTGTGTTGTCTATACTAATAGCAGGGCATGGGTCTTCATTGATGACGTTGAGCTCACCGTCTTGGATTGTTTCAGCTGTCCCGATACACATTCCCTTGGGGATAAGTTGTGACTACTCGTGACAATTTGTGATCCAAATCTCTCCTTGACCACCGGTAATGCTTATGATAGCCGCTGGTATGTAAATTTCTTTTGTGAGCCTGATAAACTTTTTACTATCAACAAGAACTTCACAGTTTAACCAGTCATCTGTGTTTGTGACTGCAACTCTTCTCATTTGTCAACGGTGGTATCGTCACATTGTCAACGACGAATAACTTCCCAGAAAATTCTGTATTACGTGTGTCTGGCAGAACAACTTCTTCAATTTGCAGCTCAGATCTTCCACAGTCAATGATAGCTTGGGATGCCTGAAGGAAGTCCCATCCGAGGATGACATTGTGACTACATTCTGTTAACACGACAAATTCAAACGGCTGCATCCTGTTGTTGATGGTTATTCTTGCGACACAAGGTCCTGCTGGATGGGCGTACTTTCCATTCGCGACCTTCAGCACAGTTGCTCCCGTATCACAGAACATTGTCTTCTTTAGTGTGCGGCGGTAATTATCCGATAATACAGAAAAAGAGGCTCCTGAATCAACAAGTGCCCATACAGGTTGGCCGTCGATTATGACGTCGATGAGGTTTCCCGACATCTTGGCGACTGTCGTCCATGGAGGATTTTCATCTGCGGCAGCCTCACCTCCGTAGATGGTCGCCTCGCTTAGTTTTCCTGGGCGCGTCGGCTAGGGGAGCGGCTGGTACCTCTGTACGGCGACGGTGAACGGCTGCGGCGCGTCGGGGAGCGACCTTGTCTAGGGTACGGCGATGGGCTTCTTCCCATAGGTCGACTGAACTCATCAGCAGGTGACTGCCTTGGATAGAACTGCTCCGACGGCTTGCGGCAAAATAATCATTGAATACTTGCCTCCTATCTCTGCAGTAGCGTACGACATGTCCAGGGCGTCCACAGTGAAAACACAGTGGTGTGTTGTCTTCTGTCCTCCAGACGTCTGTTCTTCTGCAGGGCGCCATAGTTACTGGGGGAGTTGGCTGTGGTCGCGTCGGTCGGTTCATGGGCTGCCGTTTGGCGGCTGCAGCGTAAGTCATAGCAGGGCGACGCCATTCTTCACGTCGGGTGCGATTGACGGGGCAGACAGGAGCTAATGTTTGAAATACCTCATCCTCAGCGGCGTCGGCTACCTTCTGACTTACAGGGCTCACATCCATTGCCATAATCTGATGCTCGCTCGGTCTAATAGTCCCGGCTGCCATGCACTGTTGTAATTCTTCTCTCACGATTTCTCATATGAGAGAAGACAAGTCCTGCTGGTCTTCCACAACGGCCATAGCGACTACATTTGGGAGTCTGTCATACTTCTTGCATCCAATCCTCCTTTGTTGCATCTCTTCAATACGCTGGCACCACTTGATGAACTCTTCTGTCGTAGCGACGTCTTTTATCAGAAGAGCTTGGTACATATCTTCTGCAATTCCCTTCATCAGGTGCGTGATTTTGTCCGCTTTAGTCTTGTCCGGATTGACTACGTTACACAGGGCCAAAACACTCTGTATGTACGATTGTGTCGGCTCACCATGCCGTTGGGCCCGGTTCTTCAGTTGTTCTTCCGCCGAGTGGATTTGTCGCTGGCAGTCTCCAAACGTCTTCTTAAGTTCCTCCTGGAACGTCTCCCAGTCATTCAACTTGTCTTCGTTGTTTTCAAACCATTGCTGGGCTGTTCCATCCAGGTAGAAATAAACGTTGGCCAAGCACATTGTATGATCCCACCTGTTGTACTTGGCGACTCGGTCGAACCCTTTTAGCCATTTGTTGGGGTCCTGTCCAGCATCTCCAGAGAACACCGACGGTTGTCTGATGTGCAGCTGGCTTATTACTGGTTTCGTCTCCATCGTTCTTCTGATAATACGGACTTTTGGAAGGATGTACCCGGTGTATCCCTTGTATTCCGGTTCCAGTCCGTGTAAGTGACGGCTTTTACGTTGCCTAATCGGAGCCACGGTGATGCAGCTGTTGCACAGTGTACCCGGCGCCTCCACCAAACAGTGTCACATTGCAATGGAAGTAGGCTTGACTTTGAAGGCAACTAAACACAGCACTTATACTGAAAGCACGTTTATTACGAACTCAACATACACGCAGCACTGACTGCCTCTCAGGCAGAGTGCTCTGCTATTTATACACAGACAGAATTTACCAGAAATTAGAAGAACAGTTAACATAAGAAACAAGTAGAATTTACAAGTGAACATAAGAAAGATGTAGAACCTTCTGGAATTGTAAATTACAAAGAAATAAATTTTTGCCGGTGGGCAGGATTGAACCGGCGACCTTCTGCTCCGCAATCCGTGACGCTATCCCCTGCACCACGCCGGCAGTTAATGCTCGCGGTCTCTCGCGGCAATATTTCCTGTCAGAGAGGATGCAGTTCGTAGTAATCGGTAAGGCAGCAACTAAATCAGAGGTGATATCCGGTATTCAACAGGGTAGTGTTATTGGTTCTCTGCTCTTCCTTATTTACATAAACAATTTAGGGAAATATCTAAGTAGCTCTCTTAGGTTGTTTGCAGATGACGCCGTCATTTACTGTCTAGTAAAATCATCTGAAGATCAAATCCAACTGTAGAACGATCTAAATAAGATATCACTATGGTGTAAAAATTGGCAATTGACTCTAAATAATGAGAAGTGTGAAGTTGTCCACATGAGTACGAAAAGAAATCCATTAAACTTTGTTTACAAGATAAGTCAGTCAAAAGTGAAGGCCGTAAACAACACAAAATACCTAGGAATTACTATTACTTCAGACTTAAATTAGAAAGAACATGTAGATAATATCATGGGAAAGGTGAAGCAGAGACTGCGTTTTATTGGCAGAACCCTTGAAAGATGCAACAGAACTACTAAAGAAACTGCATGCACTATGCTTGTCTGTCCTTTTCAGGAGTATTGCTGCCCAGGGTGGGATCCTTATCAGATGGGTTTGACAGAGGACATAGAAAGAGTGCAAAGAAGGGCAGCTTGTTTCGTATTGTCACGATACAGGGGAAACAGAGTTATGTAAATGATACAGGATCTGGGATGAGAATCATTACAACGGCGCTTATCGCTGCGGCGTGGGCTACTTACGAAACTCCAATTGCCAACATTCTCCTCCGAATGCAAAAATATATTGTTGATTCCCACTTATATAGGTAGAAATGGGAGAAATGATCACCAGAATAAAATACGAGAAATCAGAGCTCAATCATTGAGATTCAGGTGTTTTTTCTTCCCGTGCACTATTCGAGAATGGAATAGTATGAACCCGCTGCCGAGCACTTAAATGTGATTTGCAGAGTATCCCATGTAGATGTAGTAGGCATTCCACCTCCATCAATTCCCACTAGAAGTGAGTACAAGTGATCTTAGGCATTTCCTCTTTGAAGTATGGCAGTTAGCAGCCATCTCTTATTCTCTACCTGAAATCCTTCCACGAACAGGCTGTTAGCTCATTGTCACACCTTCTGTCTGCTCATAATGGTGGAACACTAAAGAAAATATATTCAGGTCCATATATTCCTGAACAGGTGCAATAGAAAATCATCAAATTTCTGTGCAGCTAGTTCCAGACAGCCTTTCTCTGGCACCCTCTCTACCATCTCTGGTAGAGAGAGATCACTTTCAAGCTGACCAGTGTTTCATATTAGGTGATATTTGGTTGCTTGATACTCATTCACTTCAAGGCATTGAAAAATTTTTGTGACTTGTGGAGGTGGCAAATACATTTCGCCACATTTGGGGGGGGGGGGGCAGCAGTTTCTACAATTACTTGACTGTTGAATATGTTGATATTCCAATGTTACTGAGAATTTAGTTCAGTTGCACACAATATTTCTGTACTTTCAGCACACCATACAGTCTAGTTCGAACTGTCCGTCTTGATTTTAGGGCTTTGGTGATCTTTCCAGGCATGCCCTGGTTATTTTGTCCACTTTGTCCATAGAATCACATTCCAAAAATCTGCATGTAAGGTCTTGCAGAAGTTTTCCTCATCACAAACAGCTTGCTGCAAAATTATTATGTAGTTCCTTTGTCTGCTGCAAAATGAAAGTGCTCTTGAGTGCAAGCCTCTCATCACTTGACATGTTTGATTTTGAAGACTTTGTCTTGGTGGAAATATGTTGGTTAATTTCTGTGATTTAAAATGGGCACATTTATCGTAGCCATTGCAAAGTTGAGACACTGCTGAGTACATTTGAAGTGGTATCATAAAACAGCTGGCCATTCATGTGATTCACAGTTCAAGTGTTCTTCATCTGCTGTGCTTTCTTACTCATGCTGTCAAACTTCACTGACTGGGATACTGAAGCACACCTTCTGGTGCACTCCATTAAAGATCAGGAGGCACTCACTATCTGTGAAGTCCCCGTCTTCACCTGATATGAATGCTGATATTTGCAGGTGAAATTATAAAAGCTCTCTGGTGACCACATCCAGTCTTTGGTGCATATCTCTAATCATCTCTCTCTCTCAAGTGCCATGCTCTCCAAATGTTTTATCTTGCTGTCACTCTGGAATTGCTGTGCTGCATAATACTAGGAATAAGTGATACTACATCTTCAACTTTTCATCTCAGCAAGAAAATGAGGGAACTCAACAACACCCAATTCCTGTGTCAAAGCTTGTTCAGCTTCTTGTGATTTCAGTAAATCTCCTCCCTGTATTAGTCTCCTGGTATAGATCTTTATGCTTCCCTACCATTTTTTGATATATTGAGATATTCATCATTATGTTGGATATCAGCATTGTTCACACACAATATTTTAGCAGTGTGACTCATTATGTTAATAGACTATTTGTTGAGTAAATGGGGTCCATTACTTCTGCGTTGATTGGGTCCATTTCTTGTCAAGTGGCTTGTGTCCAATATTTATACATAATGCTTCCCCTCTTGATAGTTGGTCACAGGCAGTGTATCTGCAGTTCGCTACTACTAGAAGCATTCTGTGGCATTCAGTATTTAGTCTAGTTTACCAGGATGACTGCTGACATTCTGTCTTCCGCCCAGTGCACCTATTTGAATCCTTGAATTGTGATTTCATTCCAATACAGTTCTAGATGTGTACCACTGTGCACAATTGTCAACAACATTGGAGTATTAACATACCCAACAGTGGAGAACACTCTAAGGGGAAAAAAGGCACATATGAACATCAACTTATTTCCTGTAGTGGGGCAAATATTATGAGCAGATAGAAGGTGTGGCAGCTTTGTGTTTCCAGTGGCTGCCAACACGTGAATGCGGACATTTGCAGAGAAAGCACAACTGACATGTACAAATCCATATTCAGGTACATATGTGATACATTTTTGATTTGTGCTCGTGGTAGTAGAGGCTAACTGAGTTTCTGGAAAATCTTAATGCATGCCACCCAAAAGTTAAGTTCACTATGGAATTGTAAAAGGATGGCCAGTGCCATTTCTGGTGTACTTTTTAAGAGGAGAGCAGATGAATGATTTGGCCATATTGTGTACACAAACTTATATTTTCTGAGTTACACCCAGCACATAAGAATCATATTCTAAAGACATTGATCCACAGGGCACACAGTTTTTTAAACCTAGATACTGTGGCAATATGAATAGAGCATCTTTTTCCCGTGTTCCTCAATTATGGATATATAGTCAAACAGATTTAAAAGGCTCTTGTACTAACTCTTCTACCACGTGGTGTAGAAGAAGAGAATTCCTTCACCAAAGAAGACGAAGCAGATACTCCAGAATTCAAATCAAGAACAGTTGCATCATGTGTAATTTAGAAATAGATAACCTTGGAGTAGTAAAGCAAGTTAAATCACTCAAGAAAAGCATGTCTTCCAGTTCAGATTGTATAACAATTAATTTACTTTCAGAGCATGCTGATGTAATAGCTCCATACCTAGCTATCATATACAACTGCTTGCTCAACAAAAGATCTGTACCCAAAGACTGGAACATTGCACAGGTAACTTTGAACAGGATTTTGGAACATACACTTTTTCCAAATATTTCAAACGACCTCAAAGAGAATGACCTATTGACCCATAGTCAACACGAATTCAGAAAGTGTCAATCTTGTGAAACACAGCTAGTTCTTTAGTCACATGAAATTATGAGTACTATTGACAAGGGATCTTAAATCGATTCCATATTTCTGGAAGGCTCATGACACTGTATGTCACAAGCAGTGTTTGATGTAATTGTGTGTGTATGGAATATCACTACAGATGTGTGATTGGATTTATGATTCTATGTCAGAAAGGATATAGTATATATTCATTGATGGAATGTCATTGAGAAAAAGAAAAGTGATGATATCTGGCATTGCCCAGGGAAGTGTTATCGGGCCCCTACTCTTTCTTCTTTATAAATCATTTAGGAGACAATCTGAGCATCTCTCTTTGTCTGTTCATGGATGATACTGTCATTTATTGGTTAGTAAAGATATCTGTATGTTGTAAAAATTGGCATTTGAACCTAATTAATGAAAAGTGTGAGCTCATCCATATGAGCACTAAAAGAAATCAATGAATCTTTATTTACATGATAAATCAGTCAAATCTACAGGCCGTCAACCCCGGACACTGCTGCACCCACTGTTGCCACATCAGGCCACTAGGCTGCTGGACCACTGCTACCAGCCTGGTTCCGCCATCTGGGCACAGGGGTTTGGGCGTCACTCCCACTGGGCGCCGGGCTTAATCACAGCCTACCTAGGCAACCACCTCTGCTTGACCCACAATTCTAAAAGTGGTATATCAGTGCCATCACTGGGATCAGCCTATGGAGGCCATGAAGCAGTTTGTCAGGGCTGCAATCGCTCACCGGTGTGAAGCGATAAAAGGACAGGAAACACAGCACCACAGCATCTTCTTTGCTTCATCTTTCTCTGCTTCTGGAACCTGTGGTGTAGTGACTGGCTGGAATGCCATCTCAATTTGTTTAGTCAAATCAGGGACATACAGTATTCATTGTCAATGTGGAATGTCCTACATTGGCCAGACCACAAGAACAGTTGACATCATATGCAAGGAACATCAGATGCACACCAGACTAATGCAAGTGATGAAATGAGCCATTGCTGGACAGTGCTTGGAACTGGATGATCTAATGAATTATGATGACACCAAGATTATGGCACAAGACACCCAGATTTTGGGACAATGTAGTAAAGGAATCAATACGGATAAAAGTGGCTGAAAATCTCATGAACTGAGACACAGGTTACCAACTAAGTGTAGCCTGCGATCCTGCTCTAGAATTATTAAAGAAGCAAAGAAGTCAGCTGCAGCATAACTCTTAACAGAAGAACTGACGATCTGGATGTGCTAAACAATCCCCAGGTAGAGCACCAGGCACATGGGAATGAAGATAGCACATCCAGGAGTGAGACCAATATGTGCGGACTGTAGAGGGAGTACCAGGTCAATGTTCAAACACCAATGAGTTGGTCTGGCAGGCGTGAACCACAGAGCAAGCACCTGGGGATGCAAAACAGAACGTCAACACTCCAGAAGATTGCAGTGAGTGAGCACGGACCGCAAATGGAGCACCAAACGGAAGATGGATAGCTCAGAGGTGAGTATGACGGGCATGGACCACAGAGGGTGCATCTACAACAATTAATTGTTGAGGAGGTTAGAACACAGACATAAATACTGCACCAGGTTCACTCAGAGAGCATTCTCAGGCTATGAGATACGTAACCAAACTGTCATGCAAATTCAGCACTGATATCCAGCAGAACACCCAACAACCCATTATGTTATTAAATCATTGGGAAAGCTTGTTTATATGCACATGGACTAAACTTCACCTGCTGCTTTTTATTTTCTATGGGAGAATAAGACAAAGGCTGTGGGAACATGCATGCCTAATTGTAGAGGACTTCCTAAACAAGGTGTCGTCACGAAAAAGCTAAAGGAAGGTGACTACATGAGGAAGAAACATTTGTTGTGCCCAAAGTGGAGGGACACAAGGTATGTTCTGTGTTTGTCAAGTCTTCAAAAGATGACAAAAATAGAAGTTTGTAGTAAAATAGGGCTCACAAAGTAAATAGAACGTGATGCCATTCTCGATCACAATCTCAAAACAGATGTAGACAAAAATGATCAATTCATATCTTAGTTCCCTTTCAAGAGAAGGCACATGGAATGGTGAAAGAAACTTTTTTTTCTATCTTTTTATAATGGCAGCAGTGAACAATTTCATCTTGTACTGTAAAACAAGAAATAATAAGAACAAGGGCATTCCACTGTTCATGCTAGAGTTTTTCAAACATGAGCAGAATTTTTTCACTAAATATGTACTGCAATGTATATAAAATTCTGGCCTAAAGTTGTATTAAATGTGCTTCAGTTAAGTAAATTAAATAAGAACGTTGTTTCTTAAAAAAATAATAAATAAATAAGAAAAATAATTTTAAAAAATTATCAATATTTTTAAATAAGATTATAAGAACGAAATGGTAGTTAATGAAAGAGATGCCCAAAATACCTGTGATTCTGTTACATGGATGCTCCACAGGGTTTGGGGCTCAGTGTTAAACACTTACTGAATACATGATGAAAAACGTCAGATACTAACTTTCAACTGAGCAAGGTGGCGCAGTGATAATGCACTGGACTCGCATTCAGGAGGACGGTGGTTCAAATCCATCTCCGGCCATCCAGATTTAGGTTTTCCATGATTTCCCTAAATCACTCCAGGCACATGCCGGGATGATTCCTTTCAAAGGTCATGGCCAATTTCCTTCTCCATCTTTATCCAAACTTCTGAGTATTATCTCCGTCTCTAATGATCAAGTTGTCAGTGGGACATTAAACCCTAAGCATCCTAAGCTTCCTTCCACTAACTTTAAAATGATATGTTTTAGGTATGGGTCAAACCCCAATTTTACCAAATCGAACCTGAATACCAAATCTTAAATAAAACATGTGTCGAATTCGGAACCTGAATTGAATCTTCCGAATCTCAAACCCAAATAATCTGTCACCTCAAGTACATGTATTTAAAAAGAATTACTACTCTATCACAGCCAGTGATGAAGATAAAACCTTCTGGATCCCAAATGACAATATTAACAGTAAAATTTAAGAATTATTTAAATTTCATTTAGATTTTTATTTTAAATCTTAAGTATTTTTTAACACCCCCTACCCTTAAAAGAAATTTGCATGAAACATTTTGATTTATATGTTGTTTAGATGCTCTAAAAGGTAATAGGAAACTTACTTCACTCTATTACAAACTGTTTCATATTGATAAAATAAAAAATAATTGTAGAATGAAGTCCTAGAAAGGATGGATTACCTATTTTTTTTTTCTTTTTCAAAGGGGATGAGTAAAAAATAAAACCTGAAAAGATGTTTATTTATTTTGGAAGTTAAAAAAATTTATTCTTAAAAAATAGGATGTGTAAATGTTAAATAATTTCATAGTGACATATCAGGCATTCCATGAGTGACGGACAGGACATTCAAGACACAGAGAAATCCGCGTTCATTCGATGTGTGTGAACTTGTTATTGCCACGAAGTCATTTCAGAACTGTGAAAAGTATTTAACGCGCAGATTGCACATTCCAGAGGGTTAAGCAAGGGTATTTTGTACATTTATTTATTCTTTCAAACATTTAAGATCACTTAACTTGTTTGCACAGAATTTTTATTTCATAGAAGATTTAAAAATCAGTACTAGAAATCAGTTGCCTTGCATCATTTCTAACTATTCCCATTCAGAGAAAAATAATACAAATGTAAACATTAATGTGATACGTATATTCTCCTGTGGTCGCCATTGTCTTACGGGTTTGTTAGGCAGATGAATTTTAATGTGGTAACAGCTAACACGAAAGATTACATGGCTTAGTGTTTACATTTGTATTATTCTTATGGCAAAGAGAATGAAATTTATGAATCACGATTCATAAGAACAATCCCTTACCTCTAATAGAAAAACACGTGAAAGTTGTAGCACGAAGGCAGTGGTTGTAGCATGAGGTATATTGATGCAACACATGCTAGCCAGTCGGCTTTACGTAGTAGCTTTTAGATAAAACTTCAAAGGTACGGCTATTGTATGAAACTAAATGCAGAAATATATAATTTTTTATTAGACCTATATAATACAAATTTTATAAAATTTTTATAATAGCGTTAGATACTGGTATGGTAATTCTAAGTCACAGTTCCTTTGTACTACAGAACATCATCCCTTGTACAGTCTAGTGCATTCGACATCAAACCTTTTTAAATGCCTGCTACTCAGTTTGATTTGGAACCCACTTCCATGTATCGTCATTCCATTGGCACATTTGCGTGTTTCACACGACCCGTTGGTGTCAGTTGTCTGTCACTTTTCGAAATGCAGTTGTGTACATATGTTTAAGCTTTACCTTACATGATTTATTGAAACAGATGTTAAGTGATTGTTGAATTGACATCATTCCGTCTGGATGGCACACAATTAGAACTTTTTTCCCCCCACAAATAAAGAACTTTCTTCTAGAAATCCTAGTACTTCATTACAATTCACGTACCCCAGCACTTCACAAAATGCGATGAAACAATATGTGAAATCAGAATGAGGCAACTCATGCAAGAATCCTAGAGCCTTATGTATTGTTGGTATTTACGTGAAATTTATTGTTGTTGCTACTTGTATTTGAAAGACTGTTACATTTGAAGTTGAGCAATACTAAAGTTCTATTTCCTTCGTTGGATGGTGTATTAAAGGAAATTAGACTCGTCTTCCTTTAGTGCCAGTATTTATAGTTGCACCTGCTAAGCAAGCCTGTGTAGCACTGCTCATATTATTCAGGAAAAGTTACTTGTGGCGGCTCCTAATGCCATTTATCAGAACTATTCAAAGTGAGGTCATTTCGTATTATGACATCACGTCTTTCAGTGGATCTATGGAAAATAAAGTAAATAACGCAAACGAAAATGCACTATTATGCAAAGTAAACTACAACATTTGTAAGTAAAGATTTTAGATAACATTTTGGATTTGGGATTCAATAGTATTCAGCCATTATGCACAGAATATCGAATCCGAAGCCAGTGTGCTAGATTTGGTGACTAACAGATTCGGCCGAACCACTCGGACACAACCCTAATATGTTTATAGTATTGGTTATAAGATTAATCACTGTTTCATTTTTTCTGCTAAGAATGATACATTAAAACAAAACTGTGCTGGATCTACAACAACGTTTCACAACTGGGGCTTGAACCCACCCACTCGGTGTCCCTCATTTTGGAGCATCCCTCCCCCACTTGACAAAATTTTTATTTATTTATTTATTTGTTAAATAAAGAAAGTAATTGTGTCTGAATAAGTATAGCAAATCACAAATATAAATATAATAAGAGAATATGAGAGCAGCATGAGAATTAAATTTGTTTATTCTGTCATACTGACACAGGAAGCAAAATTCTGCTTATACATATTTCCACATATCTAGTACTATCTCACAGAAACCGCTTCCATTAGTGAAACACTCATACTGAGAAAAATATAGCCAGCCCCCTCCCCCCACCCTTCCTCCCAGATCCATTTAATTATTTGTCATTTGTGATGTTGCTGCTATCAATATATGAATAATGTTAGAAACACTAAATTTTTGTTTGTGGATATACAATCAGTTATAGAAAGATTATTTCTATTGTTAAGTATGTGACCTGGAAAATCTGGAGAAGATTAGTATTTAATAGAATAACAGTCAGCACTCATGAGAGCTGTACACAAGACGGTGTACACAAAAGATGATCTATTGTTTCGCAGTATACTCGTCTATGAAGTAACATCATAAAATGGAATTAAGATATGAACTGTATAATGAGAAAAATCAAATGTTAGACTATGATTGATTAAGAAAGTTCTTGTAAGTGATCTTCTCTATAAAGTAAATACTTTATAACACATATGTGCAACCATCTTCTACTATGACTTATTTACTGAAGTCACATCAAGTCAGATCAAATTCAGTGAATAAATAGAAAAAGATAAAAGAAAATCAAGATAAAAAGAAATTTATGACATTAGCTACCAGTGGGCAATGAATTAAATCAATGGGAAAATTTGTGCCAAGCCTGGATCGGAACCCAGATTCTCCTGCTTAATAGGCAATCACACTGAACTTGGCCTCAGCTATCACTGCAGTTGTGTGGGCCCCTCTAGCATGCCTTACATTACACCCAAATTTTCAACTTATCCACACACAACTAACATAGTGCCGTTGCTAATTTTCACTCATTACTTGCAGTATTTTGCCAATTCTCTCAACAGGTTAGGTCTGGACTGCATCCACACTAAATAAAGGATCATTGGCTGTTTTCATCCTCATTATATAAGTATAGGTGGTATCTGAAAGAACAAATACCACAAATATAGATAAAAGAAAATCACTCTGATTTTTGATAAGTTTACTTGATCTGTATGAGATGGACAATGATTCGCAGTGACTTCTAAAGATATACTTTGGAATAATTGTACTATCTAGCATTTCAAGGCAGGCTCTTCAAATTTTAAGAAACTTTATTTCAAATTTTGCTTCAACAATGGGTGTGCTCCAAAGCTGAATGTCACATTGTTTTCCACATGTCTAGTATTTGCAGGCTCCATAAGGAATATATATATTATAGAGGAAAAAATTCCTAACAGGAAAAATATATGTAAAAAATAGATGAAGTCTACTTACCAGGCGAAGGAGCACAGGCAGTGATAGTAACAAATAAATAAATAAACACACACACACACACACACACACACACACACACACACACACACACAAACGCTAGCTTTCGCAGCCTAGCTGCTTCGTCAGGCAGAAGGGTAGGAGAGGGAAAAGGAAATGATGAGGGTTTTAAGGGAGTGGGTAAGGAGTCATTCCAGTCCCGGGACAGGAAAGACTTACCTTGGGGGGAAAAAGGAGGGTAAACAAATACACACACACCCATACATTTACACAGACGCAAGTACACTTAGGCAGACATACTAAGTGTACTTGCGTCTGTGTAAATGTGTGGGTGTGTGTGTATTTGTTTACCCTCCTTTTCCCCCCCAAGGTAAGTCTTTCCTGTCCCGGGATTGGAATGACTCCTTACCCACTCCCTTAAAACCCTCATCATTTCCTTTTCCCTCTCCTTCCCTTCTGCCTGACGAAGCAGCTAGGCTGCGAAAGCTAGCGTTTGTTTGTGTGTGTGTGGTTGTGTGTGTGTGTTTATTTATTTGTTACTATCACTGCCTGTGCTCCGCCTGGTAAGTAGACGTCTTGTGTGTGTGTGTGTTTATCCTCACCTTTAACCTTCTTCCTTCATCTTTCCCCTCACCTCACCTCCAACACCTCAATGCTTCAAATTTCAGTCACTGTTTTAGCAACGCTCAAGGCTTGTGCCTTTGTGGTTGTATGAATGTGTGTATGTTCTCTTGTGAGGAAGGCTGTGGCTCAAAGCTTTTAGTTGCATTAAAGTGTTGTCTTTTCTATATGCCTTTCTGCAGCTGAGGTATTATATTTATAGTGAGTTATTCAGGCTTCGAACATAGCAGCCAGAGATGATAGTTGCGTGCCTATGAAGTGTGCTTGTGTGATTCTGTGAATGAATGTGTGTGTCTTTTTTCTGATGAAGGTTAGTGGCCGAAACCAAAGTTACTTCTGTACGGATGCCTTTTTCATGTGCCTGACGCAGCACTACAAACGTCTTTGCAGTGTGTCGTTAACTATCCTTATTATACTGTTGAATTCCAACTTGGACATTCCATTGTTAGATATAATTTATTGTAGATATATGTAAGTCATGTGCGGGTCTGTATCACAGTGGTAGAGTGCCAGACTACAAATCCAAAGGTCGTGGGTTTGATCCCCACCAGGTCCTAGAATTTTTAACTGTCACTTTCCACTTCTTTCAACTCTGGCAGTATTGCTGATGTGAAAAATACCGAGTAGCACCGTGGTTCAGAACCCACTTTAAACTGCAGGTCCCCCTATAACTGGCTGGGAAAGTCAGTTCGAAGGTCAGAGGAAAGCAACTGCATACCACCTCCAAACAGGACCATGCCTAGTGAAGCACTGTGGTGTTCAAACCAATCTTCAGATTGTTGACTGTTTTACCTTTTTTTAAAGTAATTTATTGTACATGTATTATTTTTACATTTTACTTTTGTGATTTCATGTTTCACTAATACTGATCTCTGTTTGTTTCATACATTTTTATAGGTGTTCTGAATGTGGACTAGTGAAGGAGGAATATAGTGATGAAGAAATGGGCCTTTGCATCATTATTCTGGGAACTTTTATACACCGTGAACCAGCTCTTGCAGCACCACTACTACCAGAAATACTAAGCATTGTTTCAAAGTAGGTTATTCCCACTTAATGAAAACTGCCCTTTAATCATCTGTTTCATCCTTAAAGCAATTAAAAAACTGGATAAGTATGAACAGAACTTTGAGGATCCTGTACTAATTTAATTATGTATATAACAATAATAATAATTTCATGTGGCTCAGAGGTCTGGTGCATGGCTTTCTAATGGATGCCACTTTAACGAATTTCATGACTCTAACCTACTTCAGTTATCCAATCGTGAAAAGGGAACCTGTGGTTTAACATGGAATATGAATTACCTGTCATTTCTGGTGACTCCTAACATCATTCAGATGTGCGGGCTAGGTTAAAACAAAAACCAAAAAAGCTATGGTCCAATTACAACTCTTCAGCTACCACTCGTGTGCTTTTCTTTTAGGTCACCGGGTCTGTATAGAGATAGTTCATTTATAGGTTTTGATGAGTCAGTTTGAGAGTATCAAAATATGTGACACAGATAGCTTTTTATTGCGCTGATTTAGGCCCTTAAATAATTTAACATCCAAGGGATTATAGACCTAAGTATATAACATACAGCGGAGCAGGTGTAGCAAGGCCGGTGAAATGCATGAGAGGGGCGGGTGAGGGAGCGGAATGGGGAGAGAGGCCCGACAAGGCGACAGCACCCCTCCACACCACACGGGGCGTGCTTGCGCTAGGAAAAAATACTCAAACTGCGGAAAACATGCATCGCTTATGATTTTGTACAAATAAAATGGAGTAGTTAAAAAAATAGATATTTCTAGCTGCATTCTTTCTTTAGTTTTGTTCAGCGAAATGCTTAGTGTCGCCGCAACACAATACATAAAATGTGACACATATTTTATAATTTACGAGTATATTGTCATCTGACAAATAATTTTCTCTCTGCATTCAGAGCTTATTATAATGCTCAATTTGCAGGCTTGAGACTGCCAGCGGCTGCATTAAAAGTTATTTACAAATTTATTTTTTTATTTACAAATATTTACAACAGGATATTTACAGATTAGAATGTATACAATTTATACAAAGGTTTAAGAGTTTAGTGGTTCTGTTCCACTTAAGTCTGGTTCGTCTCTTTCACATTCACTAGAGCTGTCCGTCTCTTCTCCACTCTCTTCGCTGTTAGAGTTCTTGCCTAATCTGATAATAAATTGTTCCGTGGCGTCATCTATGTGAGGCTCTAAGTCCGTGTATTCTTCTTCAATTTTCCTACAGTGGTCAAATCTTTTTTTCCAATCTTCCGCTGTAATAGAGTTGCATGTTTCCGTTACTAATCTGGCAACATCATCAATGTTAAAATGAATATTTCTTTTGGACATGTTTCCTTTCACAGTTATCCAGATTAGTTCAATTGGATTTAAGTCCGGGTGGTATGGTGGCAGCCTTAATACAGGGTGTCCAGACTAAGAAAATAATAAGTCAATTTAAAAAATTTTGAATTCTGGTTTGTGTAGTTGAATGATGTTGTAAAGTTCCGGTTTTAACATTGAGCTGGAGTGTGGGATGTTACATTCTTGAAGCTATTTAACCATGTCCGCTTTCCTAGAATTTGATGTTGGTGCCGGATTTTGCTGAACATAGTGATATGGGGCATTGTCTATAACAACCACTGACTTTGGTGGAAGGTTTGGAATTAATTTATTTTTTACCCATTTTTCATAGTTGCCATAGTTCATATCAAGATGATAGTCTCCAGTTGTCTTCCCAGATTTGCATGTCAACAGTGCATCTTTTACAAACCCGCTTTCACTGTCAGCATGAACAATGATGAGACGTTGTCCTTTGCCAATAGGACTTTTCCACCCTGAACCACCTGCATCAGTTCAAGCTTTCGTCTGTGTGTGGGTTGAATGAACATAAGTCTCGTCCATATAAATTATAGGTCTGTTTTCTTTTCTAAATTGTAACAAACTTTTCAAATATTGCACTCTCATTTGTCGTACATCTGACCTTTCAATGAGAACTTTTCGGTTGTTTATGGACTGTTTCCGCCTAAATCCCAGTTTCTTCATAATTCTCGTCAAAGACCATCTGCTTCCTTTGAAGTCAATTTTTTCTTTCAGAACAGCTAACAAGGATTTGACAGTTGGCCGTTCTCCTTCAGTACGATGAAACTCATTAATAGTTCTTCTTATTGCACATAAATCAAAATCATCCACATCTGTTTTAGGCATTTTTCGCACTCTTCTTTTGTTAGGCGTGCTAAAAGAGCCATGTGATTGGATACATTACTTTTCTTCGGTGACAATTCTTCTGGGGGTACGAACAGACACCCCAATAGCCTCACCACAAACGTTCCTGTATTTTACTAATTTTTATAGGTGTTTTCATTTCTGCTTCTCTCTTCATGAACCTGTAAACATTTGCAACAATTTCACGAGCCTGACTGTGGATCACTTTCCTACCACCTAACTTGCTCTTAATACTGTCACATTCCATAATCGGTTATAGCTGCACAAAATACACAAGCTACACAGAGCGAATAATGGTGTCAACTCCTGGAAGTAAGCTACTCAGTGCTGGCGGTGGTGAGACGGCTGGACTGACGTGCGCTATGCGCTGCGGCTGTGCTGTCCCATTACTCTATCCCCTCCACTCCAACAGACTCGCAGACTTCTGTGCATCACTGACTCACCAGCCATGCTACACCTGCTCCGCTGTAAATTTCAACTTGATACCGCAACCCATTCCTGAGAAAATAGCATCTTCACAGGTATACAGAGGGGGAGACAACAATATGATACGACAAGGGTTCTGTTTTTACTTATTGATGTACAGAATCATAAAAAATTATAAAATAGATCAAGAAACATCAATGACAAATTGTCAGAGCAATGAAACCAGAAGATAATAAATATTTTCACTAGTCTGTTCATGTGTTTTTCAAATTTCCTAAAATATATATTTATTCCAATTTTAAATGAGTCCATCTCTCCTTCTATTTTTCCTCTCTCCACCCTCTCTTTCCTTCTCTCTCTCTGTCGATCTCCCCCCCCCCCCCCTTCTCTCTCTGTTCATCTCCCTTCTCTCATTTCCTACTTTCCTCTCATTTTAAAAATCAAGTCTGCAAAGTTTCATCACAATCAGTTGGAATTGTACAGCAGTGCATAAAATACAATCAAACATACAATAATTCATTTTTGTATATTATATGGTCTAAGTGCATATTCATATACTACTAAATTTCACATCCAGTTGCAATGGTCCTTAATCTCAGAAAAGTGCACAATAACTTGTACTAAAATTATAAACATAAGTGAGATGCACAAAAAACACTTACCAAATAATATATGTTGTAACCTACAAACTTTATCATGTAAAGACTAACATAAGTGATCTGCATCGGCCATTAGGTACAGAACTAAACATAACAACATAACTGTTTGGCATGCATTTCACAACTGCCTGCTTGACTCTGCGCTGCCTCCACCTTTGTTGATAGAGGACGCGCTGTTTGTGTCTATTCTTGCACGCCTCTGGTGGCAGGCACTGCAAGTTCATAGTCGGCGCACTCGATTCAACTTACGTGGCATGCACTACACTACAGCACATCTCCCTCACCTGTAGGAAAAAGTAAACTGTTACATATGACACATTTCATCCTCACAACCAAAATGCTGAGCCGGAACCACGGTGTACAGCGGTGCAGACTGAGAGCACTGTGCAACACTGTAGTAGATAAATTAAACCTCTGAATAACCAAAAATGAATTCTAAGATAAAGAAGTGATTCACTCACTAAATAATTATTTATAAGTAGAGTTTATTTCTCTTTCTGGACATGAAAATGCGGAGGTGGTTCTACTTTATACATCGGTAAATAACTGAATATTTTCCCAATTATTGTTCATGAGAGGCACTATAAGTATCACACGCAATTGAGAGTAAAAGTTCCAAATTAAGACTCGTAAATAAGTGAAGTTCCAAATTAATTCGCGATTACAGTATTTGTTATAAAACACAGTTTGTCATCACATGTGTGCACGATTGCTGATTTATCACAGTTCCACAACCCTACTACCGTGCATAGTTTATCACGTTTCAAGCAGAGACTAAGTTCTGCAGTCACAGTCCCGTAAATTTTCTAAGTCCACACATGCCTGTATCTTCAAATCACAAGTTTGTAACATGGCTTCAGACCACCCAGCGTCACCACATTTCACCACCACATCCAAGTTATGAGTCCTCTCCCAAGCGTTCGAAAGCATGCTCTACCTGCTCCCAAATTTGTATCCTTCCGCACATCCTAACGCCCCATCTTTAAAATACAATTCCTTTCCAAAATATTATAGTTTGCATATCACAGAATTAAATGCTTTGGCAGCCTCCCTACAAATGTTGTTTACATTTATCAAATCAATATATATTTTACAATATTAGAAAACGGTCGAGACTGAATCTCTTTGCTCAGATAGCCAATAAGCGTGGTGTCTCATGGTTCAAATATACTGCTGCCATCGAAATATAGTTACACAATTAATATTTAATTTATCATGGCTTTTTATACAAATATATCCAGTTCTTGTCCACAAATACTTATAATTATTTATATATAATTTATCTGCTGCATATCTACTATTTTTAGTCAGCCATGAAATATTTAAGTGGCAGTCTTCAACACAAAAAACGAATGTCACTAAGAATAATATTAAATATAATAAAATACATATATAAATGTAATGCGCTTTGCTGAGTTCATGCTTTGTGCTTCTGTGGTGGAATCTATGTTCTGACACAAGAATATTACTACCTCAACGAAAAGCAGAACAAGAGAGTAAAAAAAAGTTTATTGAAAGAATACGTAAATAACATGGTACGTCTTTCTGAAAGTCATGGGCATTTGAGAAATTGTCATATGTGAAAATCCCCAATTCATTGCTCACTCAGAGGTGCTGTGTCCCAACTATAATGTGTCAACTATAACACCATATTCAAACTCACTCAAAATGTGATAACTGGCCATTGTAGCAGCAGTAACTGATCTAACACCTGTGCCAGACACCTGTTCTCTTATATAGGCATTGCTGACCATAGTACCTACCTTTGAGTGTTTACATAACACTGTGTTTGCACACACATGCATATACTGATTTCTGTGGCCCTTTAGTGTGTGGTAGACTTTTCCTGGTATATTTCCCCTGTATACTGTCAATATGGACCATGAAGTCCCTGAGACAGTAGTTCTGATAATAATGTCCATTTTCTTATTTTTCCATGGGTGGTATGTGAAACTTGTTAATAAGTGACCAATCTACTAATTTGAAGGGGAATTTCCATCTGCATATAGCCTGCATATAGACCACCACTGCATACAAGGTATTCAAATGGCTATACAGTACAGGTATTGTATCCTCCAAAGTATAGTGCAACCATATCGGTAGCTTTTCGGGAAGGGTTTCATCTTCATGGATGACAATGCTCACATTCATCATGCACATCTTGTGAATGCATTCCTGTATAACAACATTGCAAGTTTAGAATGTCCAGCATGTTCTCCGAAGATCAACCATATTAAACATGCCTCGGATACATTGAAATGGCTGTGTGTGTGTGTTTTTTTTTTTTTTTTTTTTTTTTTTTTTTTTTTTTTTTTTTTTTTTTTTTGATGAGATAATCCCTCTGAGATATCTGAATTGCCATTGAGGAGTGGGACAATCTCGATAATAGTCCCTTGATAATCTAGTGGGCAGTATACAAAGACTAACACAGGCATGCATCAGTGTAAGAGGATGTGTTACCAGGTATTAGGGGTAGGCCCCTACTGGTGTATGCTGCAATGTGGAACACAAATTCAGAATGAGTAGGCCATTGTTGTACAACTTGCCAGTTTCTGTTTTCATGAGCAATATAGAGAACTTTAATGTTGTTTCCGTATATCTCTATTCCATATTCATGTAAAGCGCCATTTTCATGTATATTTAATCTAGCCTAAAAGTATTTCTTTTTGATGATTCCTTGTGTTCCATTAACAAATATTTATTAAAATCTGACAGCATGGATAGCTAAAACAGATAATTAAATAAATTTAAAATGTGTCACTGTTAAATGAGAGGTATTAAAAAATAATATTTTAATTCTTACTAACTTTATGGCTGTGTTTCAGTTAGTAACTTCAAAATACCTAGTAGGCAGTCATAATCACACACATGCCATGTATTCATAGCTTTCAAACTGGCTCATTTCACTGGTCCATACTGGCATGGCCACTAATCAGCTGTCCATTAGGATGAATTACCAGTTTTTCTGAACTACACAGGGCATTCTCTGATCCCAGAATTATCCAACCGACAGTATACAATAATCTCCTTTTTCCCCATAGCCAACTTTTCCTGCCCCCTCTATCCTACACTTCTCCCATTCTGTGTGTGTGTGTGTGTGTGTGTGTGTGTGTGTGTGTGTGTGTGTTTCTTTTACATCCCTCCCCTTCCCCCCACACCATTCCTAAGCTGCATCTCTTTCCAGCTATTTAGCACCTACATGCTCCATAAGGCCGTGCTGCATCTATCCCCACCACTGCCTTGCCCAACTCCTCTTCTGCTCTCTCCTCCTGTCCCCTCACCACAGAGCTTGATTCGGAATGCAATGGCTGGAGATGGTGGTTGTATTTCTATGAAGGGCGACTAGTATCTTTTTTTTCTGATGAAGGCTAATAACCAAAAGCTGAAGTTTTGTGTGTATTAGTGTATTTCTTATGTGCCTCTCTGTGTTGAATTGCAAACTATTCTCATTATGTTGTTTAATTCCAACCTGGACTTTCTGTTATTTGATTTTAACAGAAATTGAACTGTATCAAGTCTCAATATTAGTGTTGTATTTGTGGTAAGTGGATAATTATTTTTATAAGAAGAAAATAAGATTACTATGATCTTCGTTATGTTTTTGGAAGGGTATGTTTACTGAGAAAATGTATGTGTACTCAACTTGAACTTCTTGTTGTGAAATTGCTTCACTACTTTTAATTGAATATTGCAAATTATTGCCCAAGGTTTTTCATTGTCAATCAATTGACTGGTTGATAGTGACATGTGATCCCAAAAGTGATCCACAATTAATAACACAAGAAGTTATGATAAGAGAAGATATAGCCTCTCCGTTATATCTATTATGTATTGTGGCATCTCTATTGGTCTGTTTTTCCTCAACATGTACCACAATATGAAAAAAGATATTTCGCTTGACAAATTGTCCTGTTATTGACAGCAAATGTTTGGCTTTATAGTATAAATAAATTACATAATTAATTGAAGTGTACAGCTCACAACCTGTCCTACAGCTAACATTACCAAACCATAACTTCATCCATCTTCTCATTAAATTGTGTACAATAAAAGCTGTGGTTCACATTGCTACATGTCACACAGTTAGTGTGTACTATGGTGTTAACAGATATTTGATTTTTAGCCG
The DNA here is from genome assembly GCA_026315105.1 of Locusta migratoria. Taxonomy (NCBI): domain Eukaryota; kingdom Metazoa; phylum Arthropoda; class Insecta; order Orthoptera; family Acrididae; genus Locusta; species Locusta migratoria. Next base: position 347,455,617 of record CM048755.1, read on the forward strand.
AGGTTCAAAATTGCAATCACTTCAACATATGTTAACAGCAGATTACGCATAAACACTGGCTTCCACTATTTTTTCTATAATTAGAATTGTCATATATAGTTAAAAATATATAGTCATATATAGTTAAAAATATATAGTCATATATATTTTAAAAAAGTAAAAGTTTTCATCTCATGTTTCTTTCCTGTTGAAAATGCCTATTAAGAAATCATGAAATCCCATATTAGCCATTCTTTCTTGTTCTTATGAACATACAAACATTTAATACTTTACCTAATATTTATTCCATTACTTGTTTCATATGTTCTATGATTGTAATCAAGCCACTTGAAGTATGCACAGTCATTTATTTGCATCTCTTTTCTTTTTTTTCAGGATAGCACTAAATGCAACCTACCCGTGGCAGGCTGAGACAAATATATATTTACCAGGGGGAGCTATTAGTGTTGCACATCAGTTTCTGAGATGTGTGCTACACCAGCTTGCGCCAAATGGTGTATTTGTTCAAATGTTCCAGACTAACGTAGAAGGTACACTGAGTGACTCTTAACTTAGTACATGGATTGTATATCCAAAATAGAAACTTGTAACACAGCTTAAATACTATTTTAGTCATTTTCAACTTTTGTATCAAATAATAAAATGGAAGATCAAAATATCAAACAATGGAAAGTACTTACCCTGCTCTACCCCTAGTAATACACTTGTAAACCTTTTCCTTTTATTACTTCTTTCCTGTGGCTCTTGTTGTCATTATAAACAAAAGATAATGGATCAGCCTGACTTAAGCAGGAAATGACTTTGAAAGGGGGTGCATTATTAGCATGAGCAAATGTGATGTATCCATCTTTGAAATTGCTGCTCATGTGGAACGAAGTGTTTTGGCAGTGCAACGGGTATGTGTAGAATAGTTCATGGAAGGCTGTAGAAAATGATGACGTAGGGCAAGTCCCACCACTGAGACCATCCCCCAAGAAGATCAACACCTCATTGAATTGAATTGAATCATACAAATAGTATGGCTATGGTGCCACTGTGGACCAGTGTAACATACCAAGCACTATCAGGGGTGACAGTCCATTTGCCATTTATTGTAGTATGGGTTACATGCATGTTGTTCAATACTCCGCATACCATTGAAGAATGTGTTGAAACATCTTAGTTGGTAATGGTGTATGCAATGATGTCACTGGGGACAGGAATGGCATCACATAGTGTTTTTGGTTGAATCCTTTTTCTGTTTGAAAATGATGGTCACATTTTGGTTCACTGCGGGCAGGGGTAGTGGCATCACAATGACTACATTTGCACAAGTCACATTACCTGTTTGAATGACATCCTGTGACCCGCATTTCTGCTTGACAATCCAGACAACATTCATCAGCAAGCTGCATGAACACCTGCCTTTTTGTTGTCACAGGCTGTCAGCCTTTGCAGATCACCACACTTGTTACCAACCAAAAATATGTGGGATATTGTGAAATGACAGGTGCAGTATTGTGACCCAATGCCAATCACCACAGACGAACTTTGAAACAAGAGGAATGCAGCATAGATGACTATAGCACGAGACGCCATTCATCCATTACATACATCAATGCCATCATGTGTGGAGCAAGTTGTCAGGGTCCATGGTGGACCCTGTGCCTGCTAGGCAACAGGTCACATGCTGAACCAAGATGACTAAAATGCTAACAGTTTCTTCACAACATACTAATGAACATGTTATGTGAATATGAACTTATGAATTACCTGTATCTAGTCTTTCATAGAAGTCATTGAATGTGTGTAATAAAGTGTTTCACTTAAATGAATTGCCTTATAGAAGTGAAAATTGTCAGCATTTTGTTGCTATGCAGTGGGAAATAATGTATAAACCATTCTGTTCAAAAAGTTTCCCATCATCTGAAATCTCCCCATGTGGTACCTCAAATTAAACCTTCTGGTGGGCTCTGAATAAATTATTCAATTACAACTGTCCTTTTTGATGGGAATCAGTGACTGGAAATATTGATTTCAATGTTCTGCGGTGACTTCATAGTCAGGTTTGCCAAACTGTATCTAGAATAAAGAAATATTTATAAGGTTTTAGTAGTCCCTTAGGAAAGCTAGTTATTATAATAGATGCCAAAAGGCATGTAAGCACCAGCAGGTTGCAAGAATCCAGATGTAATGACAGCTCTAAATATGCATTGTATGGATCAACATCCACATGATACATTCTGTATCATGGTTAACAGTCCTATATTCATGGAATCAGAAAAGAGTTGATGATTAACTTCTCAATCCCACATTAGAATGAACATGAGAGAGCCCATCTTGTTTCTTTGACACTGTCACAAGTCCTGTGAGACATGAGGAATCAGGTGCACACACCTGATGCATTGGGCTTCAGCAGAAAAAGATGATTCTATCTGCATGGCTTCAATATGACTAAGCTGTGGGTTGTAGAAAGTGGCACATAGAAGCAATGTGATTATGAGTGTCACAGTCAAAATAGATAGCCAACTCTCACAGGTAGCAGAAATGAGAATACTGGTGGAAAGAAAGGGAATAAGGGTAAACACTACCCAGTGTGCATGCCAGACAGGAAAAGAAACTCATCCTTCAAAAAGGAACTAGGAAGAGGGAGCTTTCAATAGGCAAGAGATCAGGAGTACAGGAAGTCCAACACAATGCATTGTGAAGGGCAAAAAAGAAGTTTTGAACATGATGTGGCATTGTAGTCACAAATTATCCTATTGTGGCTTCAAAGGTATGGAAATACAACAGGCTTCAACAATTTAAAGGTGTAATACTGGGTGGTTAGTGTACTGACAATGGATAGTGAATGCTGGGGGGAGGGGGGAGAGTATGCAGGAATGGAATCCAATACCACCCCAATCATGGTGTCCCCAGCCTCTGATGCATCCATCAAGATGTTTTTTTGCAAAAACAATGTTGTTCCATTTGGTTGTTTGTGTCCATTGTTCATCACAACATTTAATTAATCAATTCAACCATCTTGCAGTATTTCTACTTAAAATGATCAGTTTCAGCAAAAAGCTTTGGCCAACTTCAGATACAGACTACCATTCGACTGTTGCTGGTAATCAGTAGCAGTGATGCGCAGTTGATAAACTGCTTTAAGTTAAAACATTGTGATCTTAGACTGTTGAATTAATTAATGAATCTTCTAGCAACATATCGCTGAACTTCTTTAACAATGTTGTCTAAAATTACATCACATCATTGTCAGTGCAATCGATTTAGTGGTAAACACTGCAATTGACACCTTGGGCCCAGACTGGAATAGACTGCTGGAATAGACGTTGAATAGTCAACAGGGGCAAAAACTTGACAGTGGCACCACCTCCCCTTCTTCCCCCAGGTGTCCCACCATTAATTTGGGGCACATCACTTTGTCTTAGTGCACCTCCATGAATGTCGTGCACAACAGATATCCCATTTGCCTCTCCATCTCCCCTCTAGATCCAGGGCTGCAAATGGTAATTGCTGACAGATAACATTTGTTGTGATATGGTTTGTGATCAATAACTGCCTAGCACCTGTTATGCCTGTCATCGTGTGAAGTGGCACAATAAAATGGGTGTAATCATTCCTGTCAGTCCATTGTTCCCTCCTGCATCCAGAAAATTATAGATCTGCTTTACAGTTGCTTGGTTACATTGACATAACAACCAATTTCTTTGAAGTATAATCTGCAGTCCCTATAGACGACTATTCTTCCTCAATTGTACTTTCAAAATATTCTTGCTGTCGTCTACAAAACATATTGAAGCTACTCTTTGTTAAAGAGAAGCATGCATAACTTTGGCATTTGATCTAATAATTTCTTCCCTCCTCTTATTTTTTAAACTAATTTTCTGTAGTTTGTGTGAATGAAACATTTCCTCCCATTAATATTTACATTTACTTTATATTAGAACTTCACCACTTTAATAAAACAGGGAAATACACACAAACAGTAACAAAAGCACCAAGCTGATACCAAGCTACACCAAAACATTTATTTATACATCTGATGTGTCAATGCCTAACTCTAAAAAAATATCACTGAGGCAGTCTTACTAGTTGCAAGATGGGCACGTCTCCATCTGTATATCTACTTTCTTAAATTTGTAAATACAGTGCTGCATGATAGTTTTTGACTATGTGGACATTATTGTGTGCCATCTGAATCCCTTAATGGTTGATAATTGTCTGTCTAACAAGTCCATAATCATGCTACAGTGGTTTGCGGATCATGATAGCAAAATCATGTCCATGTCTTATTTACTTAATTCTTCATCGTGTGATTTGTGTGTGTGTTATCCTACTGAACAATTATTTCCCATGTTTCAGAACATCTGAGAATGCAGTTCTTCAGGTCTGTAACACAAGCGCTATTGGACTTCCCAGAACTGAATGTGCTGGCACCACTGCAGCTTCTGTTGGAGGCACTGAATGCTCGCAAATCTCTTCCCAGTGAAAACCTCGGTACAGTATTGTGGAACGTGGCCTGCTACCTGGACTGTCTGCCTGCAGAGGCCGGTGCAGGCCTGTGGGGAGGTCTACTGAGCCAGCTAGAACTGCTGCTGCGCCGACTGTCACTCGGATTGTCTGTCCTCCCCGACCCTGCTCCTCTTTTGCGCATTGCTTCTGCTGCACTTAGGGCTCCAGGAATTACAACATGCAAGGTTTGCTCATTGCATAGCTAAGTGTAAGGTTATCATAGGAGTTGACAGATACAGAAACATTGCTACAATGTCCCTCTTTTGTTGTTGTTGTTGTTGTTGTGGTCTTCAGTAGACTAGTTTGATGCAATTCTCCACCCTAATCTGTCCTGAGCAAGCCTCTTCTGTAACCCAAATCTATTTTAATATTCTTACTGTATTTTTCTCTTGGTATCGCTATGCAATTTTTACCACACACACTTCCCTACAGTGCTAAATTTACTATGTCTAAGATCCCTTATTTTAGTTAAGGTATGCCAGAAATTCCTTTTATTTCCAGTTCTGTCCAGTACCTCCTCATTATTTATGCAATCTACCTACCTAATCTTCAGCAGTTTTCTGTAGCACCACGTTTCAAAAGCCTCTATCCTCTTCCTGTCTGAAATACATATCACCTAAGTTTCACTCCCATACAGGGCAACACACCACACAAATGCCTTCAGAAAAGACTTCTTTTTGCTTAAATTAGTATTCAATGTTAGTAAATTTCTCTTTTTCAAAAATGCTTTTCTTCCCATTGCCATTCTGTATTTTATTGCCCAAGTAACAAAACTCATCTACTGCCTTCATTGTTTCCTTATCAAATCTTATTCCTTTAGCATCACCTGATTTTCTTAGGTTGCAATTCATTACCCATGTTTTGCTCTTGTTAATGTACCTTTCAAGATACTGTCCATTCCATTCAATTGGTCTTCCAGATTCTTTGCTGTCTCTGACATAATTACAATGTCATCGATAAAACTGGATGTTTTTATTTCTTCACTCTGAAGTCTTAATTCCTTCTACAAATTTCTCTTTGCTTTTCTTCAGAGCTTGTTCAATGTAAAAATTGAATAACACTGTAGAAAGGGTACAACCCTGTCTTACTCCCATCCCAACCACTGCATCTGTTTCATGCACTTCACCTCTTATAACTGCTGTTTGATTTTTGTACAAGTTGTAAATAACCTTCCATTCCCTATATTTCACCCCTCCTGACTTCAGATTTTGAAAGAGTGTATTCTAATTAACATTGTCAAAAACTTTCTCCAACTTTAGAAAAGCTAGAAATGTAGGCTTGCCTTTCCTTAATCTATCGTCTACGATAAGTTGTAAGGTGTGTATTGCCTCCCATGTTCTTACATTTCACCTGAATCTGATCTTCCTGGAGATCAGCATCTCCTTTCCATCTCTCTTTTATGTTAGTGATACCTCGAAGTATGAAATATTGGAACTAATTTTTTTTATTTATTTGTATTTACTAGCATAGATGTCAATAAATCAGAAATTTATGAATTTTGACTGAACAAATCTTTTGGGAAATAGTGCCATAAGAGGCACTTACAATTTACTAAAATTGAACTTATCTACATTATTATTTTATAATTACAATAATACAAATGTACTTAATTCAGTTAGCAGAAAAAGTGCAACTGGAAAAAACTGCCTACCACCCAGTCATATTGAGAAGCTACTCTTTATCTATTTATATGAGAGCACTGATAATTTTTATTGTAGTCAGTATGTTTTCACATTAGATACAGGATATCTGCAACTGTTAAAAGACATTCAAACAAATAACAACTCTAAATTAATAATATTTTCTGGTGTGACTGATTTATCCACTAGTCTGTCAAGTGTTCAATACTGATTTAACAAATCAGATGTCTGATTCTGAATTTATCAGTGCTTTGCACACTGTTCACTAATTTGTCTCAAGTACTGGTGATTCTAGAACAATGTCTTTTTTAAGTTTATATCTTATTATTAACTATATTTATCATTATTATCATCAACTGTATAATAATATTCATTTTTCACACGTTAGGCATAGATTTTAAATGCCATTCAATCTCAAATGTTTAATGTAGTTAACATTTTCAGGGCTTGCTTGATCCGTTCTCAAAAGTGGTCAGCTTTGCTATCCAGAACCATACCATCAAGTATAATAGCTTGTTTGACTTGTGCTATCTATGCAACAGGGCATTCACAAGAGTAAGTAATAATAATAATCCTTGTCATCTAGTACATTCTGTATGTGCAGTATAAGATTTTGTGTGTAAATGTGAAGTATACCTACATATAAAATACATATGGCTTGTTCTATAGTAGCTCATATTGTTCTTGAATATTAAAAAAGGGATCTCCTTGCTCTTATCCTTATTATTTCACTTTCATCTGCCCTATAAGGTATCACTGCTTTCACCTTTTAATTTATTTAGTCCATGCTCACGTCTCATAGCTATTTTCTTCTGTGTATTATAATGCAGCTTTTCTTCCATATTTTGTTACACATTACCGCTCCTTTACATCAAGCCTGATGAATTCAATTTATATGTTTTTATCTGTATAGTTTAAAGAATAATAAACATTATATTGAAGAGCTTAGTCTCTTTTTTATCTGATTTACTCATAATTTAGTTTTGGAATAATGTAAATTGTTTTTAAAATGGCAAATCCCATTATTTGTTATTTATATCTGTAATGAAATTCTTTGTAAAATTTGTTCATTCATACAGATAAGCCTATTTTATGTGAATAATATATCTACAGTAAAGTTTTGTAAACTGCAAAAATTAAGCATGCAGTGATATAAATACAGTGGAATTTTGAGTTTACATTCCCCAATTTTATGTTTTTCTCAATTTTACACCATAAATTAAAAGCCCTATTGAGAAACCCATAAGATCAATGCTAAAATTCCCTGATGTTACATTTATTGCTAATAAGGATTACCTCTATTATACACAAAGGTGAACAGTGGGGAACAAACCACACCTACATCCTGCAATTCTGATACCACAAACTACTCGGCATGCTTCTGCAAAAGCACAAGTCTTGCACATCACTTTAAATGTTGATAGGAAATGAAACAAAGCAGCATACGTATAAGCATGGTTGATGAAGATCCTAACTGCAGGAATTAAGTACAGTTATCACAAGGAAGGGGTATCACTATTAGATAGAAATAAAATTTACAACATCAGTAATGACAACAGATTGCAGTAGGTGTTGTAGAAAACAACTGATATGGGCCATCAACCGCCTCAGAACACTGATATGCAAATAATAATGAAACTGGCAACAATGGTTGCCTCACACAGTATGTTCAATCAGTAATGTTGGCTGCAGCTTCAAAACAAAAGACTGCCAGCCATAGCCTCCTGACATCTACTGACTTGTACTGATTTAGGACTATGGAGAACTCTGCCATTTAACAGTTAACACACTATACAGCAGCTGATGCACAGTTAGCTGCATATTGGAATTCCAGTGACTTCTTTAAATACGAGGGTTGTTTCTGAAATAATTACACCATTGGAAACATTGATCTTTCAGCTATTTTTCTACATAATCCCCATTTTAATGCATTTTTTGTGTCGAGTAATCCACTTTTGCATTCCTGCCTCAAACAAGTCGGCTGCCAACCTGCTGAGAAACTTGGAAACTTCTTGTTGCAACTCCTCGTCTGTCTGGAATCGCTGACCGTCTAGGTGCTCCATCAATTTTGGAAACGGGTGGAAATCACAGGGTGCCAAATCGGAGCTGTAATAGGGGTGGTTAATGACATCCCAGCCATTTTTGTTGATTGACTCCCTCGTTTGTTGTGACGCATGCGGACAGGCATTGTCATGGTGCAGCCATTGCTGAGTTTTCCCCTATTACGATTTTGGATTGCTCATCTGAGTTTTTTCATGGTCTCACAACAACTTGTTGAGTTTATGGTGGACCGTCTAGGCATAAACTCAAAAGAGCAGTACACCACGCTGGTTCCAAAACATTGATACCATGATTTTTCCTGCTGACAGCTGCTGCTTAAACTTCTTTGTTGGTGGTCATCCGTTGTGTTTCCATTGGCACGATTGTTGTATTGTTTCGGGAGTGACATAATGGCACCATGATTCATTCCCCTTAACAATGCAATCAATGAAGTCTTTGTTATTCTCCTCAAATTCACTCAATAACTTCCCAGCGCAGCCAATGAGCTGCTGTTTGTGGACTTCTGAAAGCATGTGCGGCACCCAGCATGTGCACACCTTGTGGTAGCCTAGCTTGTCATTCAAAATTCTGTCATTTGGATCTTCAGAAGCCTCAGCAATTTGAGAAGCCAGTTGTCGGATGGTGATTTACTGATCATTAAACAGGATTTGCTCAACTTTCGCCAGATCGTTGGGGATCAACGGCCTCCTGTTACGTTGTTCATCATGGACGTTCATATGGCTGTCAGCAAACTCTGTACACCATTTACGCGCATGTTGAATGTCCGTAAATGTTTTCCCATACACTTTACACAATTGCCGATAAATTTCTGCAGGTGGTAACTTTCTTGCATGCAAATATTGGATGACCACATGAATTTCACTCCTGGAAATGATGGGCTCCATCGTGTATGGCTGTCAGGTCATTACTGACAATCGCAGACCCATGATGATTGTTGGAATCGGTGGTGGGGGATCCAGCAAACATGGCAGTGTTGCGTGATTTCGCCTTGCATCATGCACGGTAAGGATACAGAGTTGGGAACCTTACTTTTGAAAAAACGTTTGTACTATTGTGAAGAAAGATGAAGACATTGAGAAGAACTTATACCATTGCAAATTTTCTTCTTCTAAGAAGAGGAAATCAATGAAGTCATCACCACTTAAAACGTGAATCAATTCTCATAACTTGATTCAAGAAAAGCCACACAGCAAATGTTGCCATTTATGGCATTATCCTGATTTTTTTTTTTATGGGGGGGGGGGGGGGGGCACTAAATATTGCTGCACAGTTGGGAATTGACAATTTCCAAGCACCCAATGGATGGAAAGTTCTCTCAAAGTTGCATGTTTTGACATAAAATTTGTAGACGTCCCATGTCAGAAAATATCTCAGTTACCTTGTACCCAGATAGCAATTTCAATTTTTGACGACTTTTTACTTGCTGTTGCAAATCTGTGATTTCTAAGAACAGATGAGAAATCCATTACCACCAATTATTGTATTGTATGCTAAAGTCTCCTAGGGCCAGTGGCAGCCTCAGCAGAATTTTCCTATTGTTCATTACCTGGCAATGCATAACATTTTGTGTAGCCAATGGTCTGTTACTTTAACATAACCAATGAGAAGCGAGAAAGAATGGAATCAATTTGTTACACCAAAATTGAAGTAATTGTCTGGTTTAATGTGTTAAGAAGCACATATTTGCAGTTCTGTGTCATAGTTTCATGTACTTATGGCAAGCCATTCCATTAAAGTGATTCAATTAAATGAAGTGAAGTGTTATTACTTTTTCCAATACAAATTGATCCACTTATGTTCACCCATCCACCTACCTAGCTCCATGATTTAATTGAAACAGTAATTATTTGATACAGTGATCATTTGAGATGGATATTGCTTGTTGGAAGCTCTACTGCAACAATGTTTTATTTATTAATTTTGTGTAGTCAAAATCTCATATTTCACTGTACTTTTCATCATATCATGAAATCCATCTCCTGTTATCTCACTTTGTCCACAGAACAAACAGCTAACTTGCACTGACTGCTTCATTCCCTTGATTCTTCATGGCAAGCAACAACATTCCTGTGCTGAACACATGAGTACGCCACTGGCCCTATTCTAGAGTTTATTTTAATTTAATTTCCTCCACTTGCACAGATAATATACAATGAAGGCCTATTGGAGAGCATTACAATTTTTACTCATATAAATATGCCAATTACATTTGTTTTTGCTCATATTTTGGGATTTTAAGGTTTTCCTTGATTCTTCATTTTTTAACTCTTGACTTCATGAAAACATAAACTAGGGATGTCACTGCACGTGGAATCCTAGGGCACAATTACATTCTCTATATTTATTTTCATTTATTTACACTTTATATTAATATACAGTTTTATGTAATTTTACAGGAAAGAGAGAAGCTCATTCTTACTCGGATGGTAGTCTTTGAGCTGGTTCAAGCTTTGAAGTTTAAGACTTCCATTCCAGATTCCAACATTATCATGCTCATTAACTTTGTTCTGCAGGTAAATAATGTTACATGTAAAATTCAAGATAAATTGTGAAATTGACTTATCTGCTAGATTATTTAGTGTGTATAGTAACTTATCTTTCTGTAACATCTCTTCCATTCTCATTACACTCACAGAATAACTCAAATAAACTTATAGGAAATCTGTTAGATATTGTCCATGATGGTCTTGAAAAGAGACAAACTGTATGTGCTACACTAATAGACTTGAGCAAAGCCTTTGATTTAGTAGCACATGAGACCATATTAATGAAATTAACTCACTACGGCATAAAAGGAAAATCATTAATTTTATTTAGAACCTATCTATCTGACAGGCCGGAGCAAGTACATACTAATTATCAAACATCAAAATTGCTGAAAACAAAACATGGACTTCCACAGGGATCGACACTTGGGCCCTTTCTCTTCATTGTTTATATTAATGATTTTTCAGCTCATATACCATGTAGTCCAGTCACTGAATGCATTGTAGAGTGCATGGAATATGCAAGAATTTTTGACTTCAGGACTTTGTTAGGGATAGTTAGAAGGTGAACATACTAAAAGTCCCCGCTCCTGGGGGGTGAGCTAAAGCGGGGGTGGAGGTGGAAAGGTACAATTTTTTTGTTTTGCACTTATATCTCGAAAGCGGTCCGCTTTAGGAAGAAAATGTTCCAAATAAAAATGAAAGATAATTGAATTTGCTATAAAATTGTTTCTATACATATTAGTCGAATTCCCAACGGTTTTCAAGATATACATTACTGAAAATCGACAATTTTGAAAAAAAATCATTTTTACCTCTCTAATTTTGTCAAACATTTACTTCTAGTGACTCACTCCATCGTTTCTCAGAAAATTTGTCGCAAGGAAAGTTGTAGATTATTAAATTTCCTTGAATTTTTTATGCACATTTATTACCGTATCTTCAGCCAATCAGAAGTTATATCATTTATAAGATGTGCATTCAGTTTCGAGGTCCTTCTAGAAATGAGTGTTTTGGAAGGCTGTGACATTTTTATCTTATGAAACATGCTAGCATGGTAAATAACAACACCTTAACAATGACAAGAAGGTAATTTCAATTGAACACCTTTTTACAATTATAACTTGTATTACAATATTGTGAATCATACAATGCAAGTATTTACAAGCATTGATAGTGATTCATAATGAAAAATAAGTGAATTGAATGCAACATTTTCATTTTTCTGAGGAATGGTCGACTGTCATTCACCTTAGTCAGTAGTGGAGACGTCGTCCAACAAGATTGGTAGAGTCTCGTTGTCACTGTCTCCATCTTCATCCTTAATTAAAATTTAGACTCCGTTGTTGCAGTCGCCCTTGCAGTTCGGGCATGTAACAGAGCACCGTCACAATCTTACATGTATCGACAATAATTATCTTCAAGAATTCGTCAAGAGCAGCATCTAACTCTGAGCGTTTCGGAACTAGTTGGTCATTCCTTCTTTTCCAACCCCAATTCGGCGCTCCACATCTCGGTTCCTCTCTTAACCAAAGTCATACTTGGTGGTACATTCACAGTGGATGCTGCTTAACAGCTCCTTCAGTTGGAGGGAGAGTTCAGAGATTAGGCTTCATGTGCCCAGCTGCTTTTATAAATGATTTGTAGCAGAACTCATTGAGGGATGTCTTGGTGGCTGGAGCTCCATACCATGAGAGAGTACTCATGATTCCTGCTGTCTGAATGGAGTCAGGAAAAGGAGAATTATTGGAAAAATATCTCAGCAGCATGTTGTATGATTTTGGACTTCTGATGCATTTTGACAAACCCCACTTTACTCTTGCAATACGCTGCGGATGTTGTCACAGCCTGTAAATACATGTAGGAATAACAAATGGACGTTGTCCTTCATTTCCAATTCCTGCTCCTCTTGTTATACATTGCTTTTGTCCCTTCAACTCTGGAACTACAATACCTTGTTTTTTGGCAAGAAACCACAGAATGTCATTTGGTGCAGGATGTGACTCCTCTGGTATATCAATGTGTGCCACAGTCACATTTCGTAGACCTCCTTTCATCGTAATGTATGCTTTTAGTGGAATAGTTCCGAGTTTTCCAGTTACAGCTGATGTACAATGATCTTACAAATTCCACCTCACAGTCATCATGATACACAGCTTCGCCCGCAACTAAATCATTTGAGGTGGAAAGATGGCTCATCGCTTCCTCTCCCCACTGATCATGTCTAGCTCGAGAAGCGTCCACACTCGTCACTTGTATGTCAGTTCTGTTGCGTCCTTTTGTGAGAAAATAACTAAAATATCTTCCTTGGGCTTCTTTTGCTCACCATCAACACTTTCGGCACAAAAGAAACATTTTGTTTTGAAATCGAATTTCGCTTGTTTGGATCTCAAAGTTGAATGCTGAGCTACTTCAGAGGATGATGAGAGTACCTGTCTCTTTAAATGAGCGTTGATGGATTGCGGCCGGATGTAATTTTTTCGACGTTCATTATGAATCAGAAGGATGCCCAAATCTTCTAAAGATGAGCCATTGCTACGTCCCCTTTCTCTAATTGCTTTGATGAATGATAGTATTCCTTTTTTGTCACTGCGAAAATACCAACACCTGGTCCATCTATTGTTTCATCACATAAAAACACCGAGTAGCCATTACGCTGACTACATAGTCAACATTTTCTTAAGTAAATGAAAAATATCACAAAAAGCCGACATACAAAGTTTTCTATGCTTGGAGAACTTTTGAAATGATCTGAAGTAAGAAGTGAGTGAGAACACTCCATTCCACTCCCCTGTCCAGTCTCTTGGAAGGAGCCAGTGGCAGGCCTTCGATGTTCCTCGTGGGGCTTCTCCATCGTTAACCCTCTGCCGGCATTAGGTACCGGCGACCTTGAAGGCTTGTCCACTGCAGGTGACAAATGAGCATCGAGCATTCCTCCTCATAAAAATGAAAATGTTGCTTTGAAATGATTCATTTTGAATCACTATCAGTGCTTGTAAATACTTTCATTGTATGATTCATAATATTATAATAAAAGCTATAATTCTTACAATTCCAGTTACCTTGTTATTGTTAAAGTGTTGTTATTTACCATGCTAGCACGTTTCATAAGACATAAATGTCACAGCCTCCCAAAACACTCATTTCTAGAAGGACCTCGAAACTGAGCACACGTCTTACAAATGATGTAACTTCTGATTGGCTGACGATAAAGTAATAAATGCGCATATCAAATTGAAGGAAATTTAATGCTTTACAACTTTCTTTCTGGCAAATTTTCTGAGAAACGATCGAGTAAGTCACTAGAAGTAAATGTTTGACACAATTAGTGAGGTAAAATGATTTTTTCCGAAATTGTCGATTTTCAGTAACATATATCTCGAAAACCATTGGGAATTCGACTAATATGTATAGAAACAATTTTATAGCAAATTCAATTATCTTTCATTTTTATTTGGAACATTTTGTTCCTAAAGCGGACCGCTTTTGAGATATAAGCGCAAAACCAAAAAATTGTACCTTTCCACCCCCACCCCCGCTTTAGCTCACCCCCAGGGGCGGGGACTTTTAGTATGTTCACCTCCTAACTATCCCTAACAAAGTCCTGAAGTCAAAAATTATCGCATATTCCATGCACTCTACACCCATCTTTTGAGCACTCATTGACTGGACTAATGTGAGAATGTGCTGTATGAGGATGAAATCTCGCTGGTAACATCAGGTGAAAACTTCTGTAATGTTCAAAAATACAATAAGGAAGTAATTGAATTAACAAATCTCTGGTGTCTAGCCAACCAGCTGTCCATTAACAAAACAAAAACAGAAGAACTTTATTTCAATCTCAGAGCAAAAAAAAAATCTGAAAATAAGAATGTGAAATTATTTGGACTTGTGATTGTTGCAAGACTGTAATGGGATGAACACATATCTTATTTAAGGAGCAAACTAGCAAGAACATTATTTTTACTACATAAATTAAGGCAAAAGTCAGCAAGAACTTCCTACTTTGCGCCATACAAGGAATACCCATAGGATAGATTTACCATTCTCCAAACTTTCTCTCACACACAATAGCCACAAACACATGAGCCTGATATTATTCAATAAACTACCAAACTTCACTCCAGTGCAGAAATTTAAAAAAAAATCAGAAACTTGGCTAAAAGAATGTGAATTTTACACAATTGAAGAATTCATGGAAAGTGATCCTCAAGATCTATACTTTGAATAACTTTACATAACAGTAAAATTATTTATAGCAATCTTTTGCATATATATGTATGTAAATAAGAATATGGTTAACTAACACTGCCTCAAACAATAATAAATGTTTACATGCTGAAGTAATTAATATATAAGTATTTGAATAAAAATGATACTGTTCATCAGCATTTCCATGTACAGAACCAAGAGTTCCAAGATTTAGGACATGTAATTAGTATGAAAATATTGGTGATCACAATAACATTGTTTTTAAGTAAGTAGTTAATGTAAATGTTCTGGTAAGCATGAGTGTTTTTAAGCATTTCTATTTTTGTGTACTGTATTTCCAGTAATTGGGTATATAAGTATCATTAGGTGGACAAGAAACAATTTATTATTGTACTTAAAACTGAACTTATATCTGTAATTTCCATATTGACAATTCCAATTGTATCTAAACATACTGAATGGCTGATAACAATAATCTAAAGAATCAGTACTTTATAGGCCTACATGGAGAACAAAAAGATTGGTTGGAGTTGGGTTAATGCTGGCCACATTTCACTTGATGAAATTCTGTCAGTATTTGTGTGGGTGTTCTAGCATTTTTATGTCTGTGACATCATAATATTATAGTTAGTACAATTTCTCCATGAAGGTACAGATTGCTTGTAAGATATTGCAGACATAAATTTATATCTTGATACGTCTCCACGATGTTTTGTAAGAAGTATAGCATAGGATACCTTGTACCACTACTAGTCATTTCCTTGTTTAATTCCAAATAGAATGCGGAAGAATGAATGCTGTATGCATTTGTATGATCCCTAATTTTGTTCATCTTATCTTTGTGGTCTCTGCATGAAATTTTTTTGGTGGCAGTAGAAACATGCCACAGTCAGTTTTAAATTCCTGCACTCTAAATTACGGCATTAGTGCTTCTCTCCAGCAATTCCCATTTGAATTCCGAAAGCGTCTCTGTGACACTGTTGCACTGATTGAACCTTCCATTAACGAACCTATAGTTTGCCTCTGAAAATCATCTATGTCTTCCTTTTAACTGAGCTGATGGGGATTCCAAACACTTGAGCAATGCTCAAGAAGGGCTCACAGAAGTGTTCTATTTGTAGTCTCCTTTACAGATGAACCAAATCTCCCCAAAATTCTCCTAATGAGTTAAAATCGACCCTCCACCTTCCCCATGACTGTCCTTAAATGCTCATACAATTTCATATCACTCTGCAATGTTACACCTAGATATTTAATTTGCATGGCTGTGTCAGGCAGAAAACTACTAATGCTGTAATATGAGATTGTTTTTCTTACTCATCCACATCACCTTACAGACCCCTATCTGCCACAATGATGAGCTGAAAGTCCTCATGCTATGGTTCAATGCTGCACTAATTTGGCCACTTACATGGCTGTAGATGGAGATCTGTCTCAAGAAAGCCAAGTGCAGCCACTATAAATACTTTCCATTTTGACCCCAGCAGCACCTTGTCTTTGACTACTGCCAACCCCAAGGCATACTCCATTCCATTCATTTTGTCTCTTGGAATCTCCAAGAAGCCCTGTGTTTGGGACCTGTGAACCAGTTTATACTTGCCTAACTGACTACTGGAGCAGCCAGGTGTCCAGAACATGCACCTGCTGCTAAACCTTTAATATCAATTTTATGTCTTACAGTCAAGCATGCTGCTGTGAGCTGTGCTGAGCTAGCTGCTCCTGCCTGGGAGTTTCTGCATGCCACTTGGTTACCACCAACAGCTTCTGTATAAGACTATTGCTGAACAAACAGTTTTATTTGTAGAAAAGCTCCAACAGCTGTATTTTTAAGATTTTCTTAATCAAGAAACTGGTTTCATTCTCTCAGTGGCGCCATCTTCAGGCCTCCCACACAACCGCTGATTGATTGTCCTTATAAATGGAGCCACTGTAAAAACTGGATTCAGTACATATTTTCATTGCACATTTGGATTACTTGGGCTGTTGGTTGTCATTTTATGTGCAAGTGTTCCATGTGTAAAGTTAGGATATGTACAGAAATCAGTTTTTACAGCAACTTCCATTCCTGATGATTTAATTAGTTCATGTGTGGTGGTGGGGGAAGATGTTACAGTGAGGCACCACAACTGGTTACTTAATTAAATAAAATCTTAAATTTACTTTTTACAAATAACCCACCAGGTACACTCCCACACTTTTCATCCACAAATGGAATTAGTGACCTGTACACACTATACCATGACAACCATTCTGCCATTAGTAGAGTCCACATCTTTGACTCCATTATACTAGGGAAGGTAACAGCAGGTGATTCAGGGGTTCCATTTCATCACCCATATGATAAAAGCTCATCTATATCCTTGAACAACAATCTGTTGGTAAATGGGATGCATTGTTTCTTGTGATTTTTATGTCCTCATATCCTGCCAACAGCTTGTACCAATATGTACTATGACTCATCAGTCCCAGAGGCAAGTCATTATACTTCAAGTATACAAAGGAGATGCATCCCTGTTAATGTCTGTACTATGTGACATGCTGCAAGCAGAGTTATACACGTGAGGCAGTGGCTACTGTGGCCTATACCGAGTAACTGTTTCTGAACTCTCTGGTTTCTCACTGCCTTCTGTTGTTTAGCTTTCAATTATTGGATGGTTTCTAAACTTGATACTCACCATTACTTATTATCTGTTTATATTTGATAACAACTCCTTTCAGCAAGACCATTTTGCTGCCAGCATTTACCCAAAATCATGATTTTCTTAACACGTTATTGACATGGCATAATATGAAAATCAAATTACCAATATGAATATGGAATATCTCACATCCAAAACCCATTATCTGACTGTGATAACATAATTGGTCTCTATGGCTGATGATGATCTTATGGAGGCAGAGAATGTGGAACCAACTTCGGTATGTATGTTCTCGAATGATGCCATGGAAATGGAAGACATGCAGCTAATGGTGCTAGCAGCCAGCAGGAGACTGTGCCATTATAATGGCCATTTGAGTATGCACCTGTTAACCAAGACAAGGAGTTGGATCAGCTGTTGAGTCAAGGCAGTTGTGTTTTTGCAAGTATAGAAGCTGCATCTTTGAGTACTTAGCCATGCTGTGACATTAAACTGTGTTTCAGCTTTTCTTGCTGACTACATCTTTTCATAGACCCACATTTCATTAACATAAATAATAGGTTCAGAATGATCTTCATTCCATATCTCAAGCATTCTTTCTAAAAATGAGGCTCTTACTCCATCAGAAATCTCCAATCATCATTAGCTTTTTGATATCTAAAGCCAAGTTTTCTTAAAATTTTATGCAAAGACATAATGCCTTCTCCATAGTCTCTTTTGGCTATTAAAATATCTTTAACCAATGGATATTCACCATTATCATATGATTTTTACTGAGCTATGGATTACATCTTTCTGAAAATTATCTAACTCTGTGACAAGCTTGAGCATGTAGCAGTTTTTCTTGGAGAGGAAAGGAAAATCTTAGCTCTATTGCATCTACATTTTTGATGATACTTTTATTATCATCGTCACAGTTGCATTGCACTTTTCTCACCGAGACCTATAGGCTTCTCTGGTATTTTTTTTTTCTCTGAAAAAATCACAAACCTTCTCTTGGCAGTTTTTTCAGTGCTTTGAAAAAAAAATATACACTCCATACACAATATTCTTTGACTCTTAAATAATACCATTCAAACTTGAAATTATAACTAATTTAAATGTAACGGATACACAAACTCCTGTACTGGTGCTGCATAACTGCAGAAGGGATGGATAGCTCATTGTGGTGGGGGTGATCATGTGACATGCAGAGTGGGGGTTGAATGACCTTGAGTCACCTGACCATAGTGAACAGAGTTTAGTAGTATCAAGACCATTAGTGCTGGTAAAACAACCCAATGGAGTGATTTGGTTATGTTCTGATTTTAAAACTATAGTCAATGTCTGTAATGAAGTGTAAATTCATCCAATCTCTTGCCTAGAGGACTTATTGGTAAGATCAGCTCTCAAATTGTGTTTTACAAATGTGAATTTGAGAGGTGCCTACCTGCAGATGCACCTCAAAGGTGAATTGCAACAACTCCTCATTATTAATACACCATTTTGTGTCTATATGGGTGATTTTCTTATTACGGGCCAAAACAAGATTCCTAATTCAAGATTTTTCCCAAGTCACTTTCCTTTCAATTCCTGATGAAAATTATTCATTAGGATGTTCTCTTGTATTAAGAAAAACATTCAAGCTGGAAAGTAACAGGTTTCCTTAAAAGTTAATGTTTTCTTAACAAAAACGTTAAAAAATTCTTAATTACATAATGTGCATAAAACTAGTTTCAGTATCTATGATTTTTATACTAAATATATAAATGACAGTTATTACTTTCCTTACATGCTACATTTTCATATTCTGGGCATAAATGTGAAATACTGTAACTGTCTGGTGAATATTAACCCGAAAAATATGAAAATTTCAGGACAAATTATGGTAAATATTTTACTGTATATGACAGTTTGTACCCAACAGATTCTCCAAATTACAGTATAACTTAAATACTAATTCTCAATTCACTCATTATAGACCCATCTTGAAGCATAACAGGAATGAAAATCAGCATCACAGAAATGAAAATTAGCATGAGAGGAAAGAAATCACTCATAAAGTAACAGACATAATCAGTTTACATAAATAATACAGTAATGAGTTGAAGAATATCATATAAACCAAACTAGAAACAAAAGTAGTATAAAATTTGTTGTTTTGAAACTTCACGGTTCTATTTTTAATTCTCTGTCTAACTCCAACAGTAACGTTTCTTTTGAAGGTTCTGTATTTAGTTTTATTTTCCTGTCAGCTGTGGTGACAAAGAGATTTCATTCTCTTCAGTTTTAGTAACAGGGTTCACTTTTTCTTTTGAAATTGTTAGTAGTTACCTATCCTCTTTCTTCCTCATTCTCTTATCCTGATTTTTATGATAATTCACAGCTAAATTCTTTTCTGTATCATGTTCAAGACTATTTGATAAGCTGGTGGCACACAATCCTGTAACTTGATATGATAGAGGGTAAAGGCTAATAATCTTTCCTCAAACAGTTTCTTGGATGGGCTTTTTAGGTGCAACCAATTTCTTTCTGCAAACGTTTGTACATTGATTTTTTCCCCACCTTATGTGCATTTACTTATTCAACAAAAATAATAAACATTCAGAATTTGCATCTATTATCATTACTGTTATGTGTTTTATCACTCCAGAAATGCACTCTTTTTAAAGGCGTAACAGTAATGAGACATAACAAAAATGAGAAATGAGCTTTAGATGTTCCTTTTTTCTGCACTAACATGCTAAACCAAAGTAACTGTTTTAAGGGTTACAGGTTATGAGAGTGTGTGATACATAGGGACTTGAAAATTTAGCATTTAATTTTGGCAAAATTTGCATCTATTTATCCGAAATTAGCATCTATTTTTCGGACATTATTATATGTATATAGCTTATTTAATAAGTATCTGGTTACTTCCTCTTACAAATGTACAGTATGTCACACCTTCTATTATTTAATCAATGTATTGAAGGAAGGAAAGGAAATTGATATTTTACAATGTATTTTAAGATTTTTCTTTTTAATTTTCAAAAGAAAGGATTGTATGTATTTCTAAAACATACTTTAAGATTTTTACTTATTTATTTATTTAAAAGAAAGGATTGTACATATTTCAGCATTGCTCTCTTTGAGATTGGATCTCCTATCTGTCTCTACTGTGTTGTAGTGAGATAAAATACACATGCTGTCGACATTGTAAGTTGGGAGTCCAGAACAAAGTCAAACAATGTTTTGCAAACATATCATGACTTTTTAGTTTGAATGGCACTCAAAACATCCTTTATATCAACACTATCACTTTCTTTAATGCACTGTTGTAAAATTATTTTAAATGGGGATAGCCACTAGACCCCACTTGTCTTGATAAACTTGAAGACATAGTCTCCATTACAACAGCATTATCAGGATTGTTTAAAATGACATTCCTTGAAAAAAGCATCTGAGCTATAAACTCAAATCCCTTATGATTTGGGTCTTTGCTTCTCAGTAAAACTAGTTTGCTATTGGCAGAATTAGCTGTCTTGCTAAACATATCTTTACATGCAGCTTGCTCTAAATTATTTAGAGTATGCAGTGCTTACGTATTTCTTTCTGGGAACTGTCCTTCATATACAGTTCCCAAATTTAATTTTAGATTGGCCAGTTTTGGGTACAGAATATGAGCTGTAGGATACTTTGAGCCCTGGAGTAAAGTTAAGAGCTCCACAACCTGCCTGCCATGATCTTTCACAAACACCATGTGTGCGTGGATTTTTTCACGTCTTGGTCACTTAATTTTTTTATAAAATGTACACCACAGTTATTTACCTCCCTCACTTCTGGCAATTTAAAAGAGCTTTACAATGTCAAAGAAATAATTTTCTAAATAGAACACTGATCAAACCAGCTGATCCACCAAGTGACTATTGATAATCAAAACAGTTTAGCTTCCTTAGAATCATTCTTTGCCTTGAGAAACAGGATGTATTTGTATTTTCACTTCCTTGTAGTTAGGAATGCTGATTTTACTGTGGTCACCACTTCATTTAATTCACACATAATTGTTGTGAGCATTTGTCAATTAAAATTAGTTTGTGTGCCCAACAGTGCACATTAATCAGATGGTCAACAATAATCACTTTTGAAATATCATAACAGAGTGTCATGTATCAAGCAATGTCACTAACAAATACACAAACAACATCATATGGCACTTTGTGCTCATTTAGTCTTTCTAATATTATTCTGTGACAGTCTGTGGCATTTGCTGCTTCTAGAAATTTCACAGCAGTAATATCTTCTGTTTTTCTTCATCAGACAGTTGGAAAATAACAACAAACACACAGCGTCCCATTACGTCCATTGCTCCATCACAAAAAAATTATTTATTTATTATTTTTTATTATTTTATTCATTAACTACAAAATAAGCTTGCAATGATAGAAATTGATATACAGTCAATTCTACTTTTTTTTAACTTTGTGAGAGAATCATTAAGAGAAAACCTTGTCTCAAAAACCTTATTTTTTACAGTAATGTGTAATCTTAAATGTGGTCTGCTGTGTGTCAGCTGTTGCAATATTATAGTAACTATAATGCAAGCATGCAAAACGTTTCCAGTAAGTAGGCATACTGATGTATCTTGTTTTATAGCTAATGCCAGATATAAAAGTAATTGTACTCACAAAAGAACTGAACTATGAAAATGTGGAACATATGATTTTTTGCGTAAGACGAAGTTCAAAATTTTGTTAACTGCAATAAGTTGAGGATTTTTATGTTTTAGCTGCAGGGAAAATTCGGCACTGGTTGCAGATAAGATGATATTCATTTGTTCCCGAGCGCTACCAATTTTTCTTTGTACCTCTTGAGTTTCCATATAAACACTGTGGGAAGTAATAAGCGCAGCTTTCCTCCAACCGCTACTTGCCCAGCAATTCAAATGGCACAGCAAGGCACCCCCTGCCGCTCTCGACAGCCACTGCATGAATCATCAATTTATCGTAACTAATAGCAGCAATTCATATACATAACACTAGCAACAAAATACAGTAACAAAAACATTTTACAGTGGGCTTATTCACAAAAATGTATTTGACTGAAGTGTAATTTAAAAAAATAAATACCTTAAGAAAGTCGCGACTGGTAGCAGAAACATTTTAAGTCAAAACTAGCGTACTAATTTTGAAGAGTATCAAACAAGGGCACAAATTATATATTCAGAATACGTGTTTCTTGCAAACATTACTTGAACTGCGAACTTCCATTCATTGCAATTAATGTGATATTCTCATTGCACACAATCCTCACATATTCTTTGGATAACATTTATTGCACCGAAACTAAGGACTGTTTTACTATTATTATTTGTAACATTCACGAGACTGTCAAGTCACAAAAGCAAATAACTTACCTGGCAAAAATTTCTCACACAATGTCCTTTCATATGGTAGATCTTAGTTAGATACTTAGTTAATCCATAAACATATGGCTTGATTTTTGAGTTTTTCAAGTGGAATGTTGGCTTTTGCAAACACTTCAACAGTTGTTGTCATTATTTAAATGGGGCTAAACTGCGAGGTTATTAGTCCCACTTCAACAGTTATTTTTGCAACATTGTCTTTTTTTAATTTTCATCTTTTAGTGCTATTTAATGTTTCAGCAATTGATGAGTGCTTGTGTTTAGAAGCACCAGCATTTTCTCACACATGAACAGAGTGCTTCTCTGATTTAATGTGTTTTCCAATATTGTCTTTGTTTTCCCACCCAATTAGACAGTTGCAAAATTTGCAAAACACTGTTTTGTTATTGGTTGCATACAAGCTCTCACTAGCATACTGTTGAGCAGTGTTGCCAACTCTTTTCCAACCATGTCCCTACATGATGTGTCAAAAATCCCTTCGTTCACCATAAAAGTCCCTAAGGACCACACTGATTTTTATAAAATAAAATTAGAAAAAAAGGGAAAAAAGCTGCTTACATATTGGGTGACCTCCCATTTATTAACAATATTGTACAATTAATTGAATGAATTGTTACTGTTTTGAATTTTGCTTCTTGTCTCTGTTCATAAGGGTGAGTTGTGAATGTCAGCTTCTATGCCCTAAACAGCTACCCAATCTGTTTCAACAAAATCAATAATTAATCTGTAGTTTAGCCAGTCTATTAATCTGCATATGATGGCGTAAAAATATATTTAAACAAACATAAATGAAACTTCTGAAAAACCAACAAAATGGATTCTAAGATAAAGAAGAGTTTCAATCACGAAGTAATTCTTTATAAATGGAGTTTATTACTCTTATCGGACTTGAAATGTGGAGCTGGTCCTACTTTATACATCAGTAAATGACTGCATATTTCCCCAATTATTGTTCATGAGAGGCACAATAAGTATCACACGCACTTGAGAATAAAAGTTCCAAATTATCATTGAGAATAAAAGTTCCAAATTATCACTCGTAAATTAGAGTAGTCCATCGAACTTTGCAGTTCCAAGTTAATCCGCGATAAAAGTATTTGTTATAAAACACAGTTTGTCATCACACGAGTACACAATTGCGACACACCAATGTCACACCGTTCAGAGCTCTAAGTAGCATAATTTAATTTGTGTGCATTTTCATTATCAGTCAATTTCTTAAATTCCGTTAGTGTTCTGTTTTTAACAGCTTTAGTCTCTCGTACTTGACAAATTTCTTCTGTTTTAAGAGCTTATTCTCACATATCTGACAAAGCTATCATTCAGTCTACTGCCACATGCCGCCAATGTCACATTGTTCATACTTCTAAGTAGCATAATTTAATTTGTGTGCATTTTAATTACCAGTCAATTTCTTAAAATTCATTATTCCCTCCATTTTAAGAGCTTTATTCTTGTGCATTTGGCAGATTTCATTAAAGCTTTAGTTTTAAGAGTTTTGAATAGTGGGGGACCACTTATCACAGCTCAGTCAGCTACAAGCTGTCATTAGTAAGCACTATTGTAGTAGCAAATTTACCAGCTTTGTTTTCACTTTTCAGGTATTTCAGTGGTAGGATGGATAGGGTGTGTTCGTGCTGTGTGCAGATGCAAGAGAAGTTGGAAACTGTTCACAAACAGCTGATCATGCTTTCGGCCAAGGTCAGCCATCTGCAGGCTACTGCCTCAGGGTATGGCAGTGGAGAGTCTGGAGTAGTGCAAGGGGCACCACAGTGTTCCGTAGGTCAACCACGGTCTTTGCTGCTGCGCCACCTTCAGTTGTTCAGCCCTCACTGAAGGGTGACTGGCAGGTAGCATGTTCGGTGTCACTTAAGGCAAAAGGCCAATGTGGAGGTTCGCCATGTGGCATCGCCCGTTCATCCTGCTAGTGATCAGGTGGCCAGTCCTTCGGTGGGGTCCGAGCAGGCATACGGGTGGAGGGGCCTGTTAATGATTGGGAGTTCCAATGTTAGGCATATTATGGAGCTCTTTAGGGAGACAGCATCCAGGGCTGTAAAGAATTCTGATATGCAATCGGTTTGTATGCCAGGGGGCCTCATCCGAGATGTGGAGGTGGCTTTGCTGGTAGCTATTGAGCATACAAGGTGCAGTCATCTGCAAGTTGTTGCTCATGTTGGCAATAATGAATCCTGTCATTTAGGTTCTGAGGAAATCCTCAGATCGTATGGGCAGTTGGTGTAATTGGTGAAGAGTGCTGCGTGGGGTGCAAGGAGAGCTTTCAGTTTGCAGCTTTGTACCTAGAGTGGATTGTGGTCATTTGGTTTGGAGCTGAGTGGAGGGTCTCAACCAAAGGCTTTGTCGACTCTGTGACAGTCATGGCTGCAGATATCTGGACCTGTGTTGCCTGGTGGGAAATTGTAGGCATACCCTTGATAGATCTGGGCTGCACTACACAAAGGAAGCAGCTCCTTGAGTAGTAGAGTACTTGTGGAGTGCACACCTTTAATCCCAACATTGAAAGCTCCAAAATATTTGGTGAAGAATCGGATGTACATTGCAAAGATAGATTAGATACAATTGGAGGATGTGTGTTCATTGCAGTCCAAAAAATATTTCTTTTACTGAGGCCAAAGTCAAGAGTGACTGTATGGTTATCTAGACATGTGTAACAGGTATAGGCAAAATCAAGTTAATAGTTGGGTGTTTTTACCAGTGACCCAGATCCACCATAACAGTGCTAGCGTCATTCAAAGAAACTTTACGATTAGTAGCACAAAGGTACCTAGACTATGCTTTTATAGTTGGAGGTGACTTCAACCTTCCAAGTATGGACTGTGACAACTATGCTTTCGCCACAGGGGATACAGACAAGCAGTCTTGTCAACTATTATTGAGTATGTTTTCCTAACCTGTGTTGAGCAGCTAAATCATCAACCCACTTGCAATGGAAATATTTTGGATATTATAGCTACAAACAGACCAGACTTTGTAAATGATTTCACTGCAGAGACAGGGGTTAGTGATCATGATGTCATCGTAGTGATAATGGCCACCGAAGTTAATAAATTGGTCAAGAAACCTAGGAAAGTGTTAGTGCTAGAAAGAGCCAATAAGTAATTATTACTGTCCCACTTAAAGAATGAGTGGACATCGTTTACTTCTGGTACAGTGGACATAGAGAAATTATGGGCATAATTTAAGTGCATTGTAAATAAAGCACTGGAGACTATGTGCTGACAAAGTGGATTAAGGATGGGAAAGGCCCACAGTGATTTAAGAGTAATATTCAAAAAATGCTAAAAAAGCAAAGACAGCTGCACCCTTGATTCAAGAAATGTCAAGTAAATCAAATCGAATAAAAATTAGTATAGATTTGTTTGTCTATAAAAAAAGAGCAATGCGCGAAGTATACAATAACTACCACTGTCATAAATTAACAAAAAGTCTTGCTGAGAACCCCAAAAATTTCTGGTCCTATGTAAACTCAGTAAGTTGATTCAAGGTCTCTATCCAGTTCTTGTTGATCATTCTGGGGTGATGATAGAAGACAGCAAAATTAAGGCCAAAATTTTAAATTTAACATTTCAGAAATCATTCATGCAGTAGGGCCATGTTATATACCTTCATTTGTCCCAAATGGGGGACAAAGTAAAAGGCATAGCTGGTGTTGAGGAGCAGTTAAGAGACTTGAAAACAAACACGTTGCCAGGTCCAAATGGGATACCAATCCAGTTTTACAAAAAGTACTCAGTGGATTTAGCCCCTTATTTACTTTGTATTTATGGTGAATCTTTCATCCAGCACAAAGTTCCAAGCAACTGGAAAAAGGCACAGATAACTCCCGTGTATTAGAAAGACAAAAAAACTGACCCACAAAATTACAGACCTATATCATTAATATCAGTTTGCTGTGGAATTCTTGAACATATTCTCTGTACTAATATAGTAAATTTCCTTGAGACAGAAAAGCTTTAAGAGGCATCGATCATACGAAATGCAGCTTGCCCTTTTCTCTCATGACATTTTGTGTGCTATGGATGAAGGGCAACAGGCGCACTGCATATTTCTCGATTTTCGAAAGGTGTTTGACATGGTGCCACACTACAGATTTCTATCAAAGGTATGAGCTTATGGAATAGGTACCCAAATACATGAATGTCTCGAAGATTACTTAAGTAATAGAACCCATGAACACTTGTCCTCAATGGCAAGTGTTCATCAGAAACTAGGTTATTGTCAGGAAGTGTGATAAGACTGCTATTATTTTCTATCTCTATAAATGATCTGATGGAGAGAGTGAGTTGCAATTTGTGGCTGTTAGCTGATGATGCTGTGGTGTATAGGAGGGTGTTGACATTGCATGACTGTAGTAGGATGCAGGATGACTTGAACCAAATTTCTAGCTGATGTGAGGAATGGCATCTAGTGCTAAATGTAGAAAAATTTAAGGTTATACAGATGAGTAGGAGAAACAATCCTGTAATGTTCGAATACAGCATTAGTAGTATTCTGCTTGACAGAGTTGCATCAATAAAATGTCTAGGTGTAACACTGCACAGTCATATGAAATGGAACGAGCATATAAGGACAGTGGTGGGGAAGGTGAATTCTCACCTTCAGTTTATTGCAAGTGTTTTGGGAAGTTGTGATTCTTCTTTAAAGGAGATCACATATAAAACACTTGTATGATCCCATCTTGATTATTGCTCAAGTGTTTGGGATTCCCACCAATTATTTTAAAGCAGGAAGTAGAGGCAGTTCAGAGGTGGGTGGCTAGGTTTGTAACTGGTAGAGTCAATCAATGTGAAAGTGTTTCTGCGATGCTTCAGGAACTCAAATGGGAGTCACTGGAGGGAAGATGATGTTCCTTTTGAGAAGTACTGTTGAAGAAATTTCGAGGACCAGAATTTCAGGTGGACTGCAGAATGAGTATACTGTTGTCAACCTACATTTTGCATAAAGACCATAAATATAAGATCAGAGAGATTAGGGCTCTTATGGCTGTATACAAGCATTCATTTTATATGGGAGTGGAATAGGAAATCAAGTAGCTAGTAGTGGCACTGAGTACACTTCGCCATGCACCTTTGGGTGGATTGCAGAGTATGTATGTAGATGTTCCATTGCGACAATGATATTCAGCATTCAACTAGTGCTCCTTTCCACCCAGCAGCCAGTGTTGGGACAGAGCACATAATCAGTACCTTTATGAACCAAATGATAAAGGCAGTTGAGACCATGATGGCAGATGAACCTACATTTTGCTCATGTACCACACCACCACAGCAAATCGACATTCTTCTGCATGGGCAATGGCTCCTTACATTTTTCAGTCTCTTACTCCCCACCCCCTGTTTCTGAAAGGACTTGTAAGTTTGGATCTGCAGATGTTGGAAATGATCAGATGGGCAGAATGAGTGATGGTCAAAACACAAGGGGCAGCAACTTTTTGAGGTTGTGGTTGTGGAAAAATGGTGTACAGTAATAGGAACTGACAACAAGTACACAGCAAGATATCACCACAGAGCAAACTAAGGAGCTGACAACAAGTAGAGTCACCATCAGCTTTTCCTCCTAAGTCCTAAGAGAGTAGATCTCACAATCCCTGCACCATGATTGTTATTTAAGTTCAAGTCAGTGTTCAGCTTTTACAGTGGAGCAAGAGTAACCGATGGAAGTTGAGCCACTTCCTCCAATGTCAGTGTACCAGCCTGTTAAAAATATTGAATAAGAGGAATGCCTTGTGTATCACTCTTCACTTCGGAAAGTACAGCTCCAACAGCCATAAGTGCACATTAAAAAGCGAAAGGATTTGGTACCTGTCTCCTAAAATGATGCCGTGGGGGTGAAGGATATGGTACTATCTGGTATCTGTACCCACTGATGATGTCATGGCAATAAAGGAAATGGAACCAATGGTGCTCGTGGCTAGTGAATCATCTTAATTGTAACTTGGAGGATGTGCCATTGCCGTGCCCATTGAAGCATGAGCTGGTGACCAAGGAAAGGAATTATATTGGTTGTCAAGTCAAAACAGTTTTGACTTTGCTAACAAAAGAGTTCATCTGTTGATACTTTGCCACACTATGGTCTGATGCTTTGTTTAAGTCATTCTCTTTGATTGCAAGGCTGTTGATGATCTGAGTTGGCCACAGGTTTTTTCATGTTATGGATCAGTTGGTATTGTTTCACTGCTGACAACTTAGGTTAGCTCAGCTGGTTGTGGTGTGTAGAGTGTATATTCCTGCTTCATGTGCATACCTTTATAAGGGATATTAAAAATGCACTGCTGTTGGATGTTTTACCATCTTGAACTCTTTATCAAGCTGAGAGCCAGTATAAAGTCTGATGACATTCTAGTGATGTAAGACTTAACATGATTATCTTTGTTGGTTGAGACCTCTTATCGCTACAGGGAACTACCTCTAATTCATTTGTTTTAAAAAGTATGTGTTTGTAAGTGAATGAATCGGTTAATGTCTTGGGGATATTCTACTACTGGTATTTACCAATAATATCACAATGTATCACTTTACACATAATATTATTTTGTTTCACAACCATATATGAATGTGTGCATTAATCATAAAGATAAACATTTTTAAAAATAAATATTTTCATGCTGGTTTTCAAAATTATGTTGGTACTCATATTTTATGTTCTGTTCTTTCTCTGTTTTCCCTTCCTTAGTATAAAATTAGTTCTCCATGGTTGAAATGCAAGGCATTTTTGTGTTCTTTCAATTCATTAATAAACAGATTGTTGATGGAAATACAATCATTTCATCAAATGTCACACAGAATCACAGCTCTTATGACAGTACTGGCAATCCAAAATGCAACACTAAGAAGGACTGGCACTATCACAGCCAAATTTATTATGAACATATTATACAAAGATCACATTATTGGAAATACAGGCCCATGTAAAATAAGGAAGATTATGACATCAGACTTGAAAGTTGCTGCCATTTCTGACTGTAACCATTAATACACACCTCAGCATTGACTCAAAGTGTAGTAGTAATAGCAGTCCATCCTGCTTCCACATACTACCAAAGTTGATCTGGTGTCGCAGCAGGTGGTGTAAAATTGGATCACATCAAGTTGTGCATTATCCGGATGAAATGTGCCCATTGACAAGTTTACCCTTCCCCTTCATCTCATGCAAATGAATTTAAGTAAAAATCTGCCAAGAGCCAGATTTTGATATAAAAACTGCAGATATTCTTCAGCTCCATAAATCCCATGAAGATAAAATTGGGCAAATAAGAAGCCCTACAGAGGCATACAAGCAATCATTCTTCGCATGTCCATGAAATGATAAGAAACCTTTTAACAAATATTGCAGAAAAACCTCTTGGCCATCCACTTGTCAGTCAATTGTAGAATATAGAGTTTGTTGAAGCAACACCTAATATTGTAGATAACTAGTTTACTTAAACTAAACTGATATGAATGTCTTTTATTTGCTGTTTAGTATCCATCTCATTATTATATATTCTTTATTTCAGGATGCAGGTAGCTCATTGCCAGTAAATGTGTTAGTGGAAAATTCTTTCCCTACGAGTCCAGAAGGTGGTCCTGTGTACAACACAAATGCATCAGAATGTATGAGACATCACCTTGGAGATTCATTGGAATTCCTAGCTGACTTCCATACACTTAGCAAAGTCAAGGTAAAATTTTTGATAACTGGGTAATTATTATTTTTAAATAATCCATAATTCATCTTCTAGTTTCAGAAGAAAATATTTCACAAGAAAATCAGTGTATTTAATTTTTCTTTCTCATGTTATATAAACTGGTTTACTTATTTTTCAGTCATTCCATTGAGATCTGATTTTCACTGATGAATCACAATATTATTACCACTGTCCACTGTCAGACTGAATGCAATCTGGTGTTGCAGTAGGCATGTAATGTAGTAGGGCAATTGTATAAGCAGAGTAGATATGAACAGGGAGTCATTCTGGGTGGTACTATGGGCTGCAAATGGAAAATCTGCCAACATACACAGCTCTGACAAAGTACTGATTGTTATGGAATATGGGTGGAAATAAGAAAATTCAGCCGCGGCAGAGTGGCTGAGCGCTATGAGACGCTCTGCTCCGATGTGCAAGGCCATTCTCCGTCGGGGATTCGAATCCTCCCTCGGGCATGGATGTTTGTATTGTCTTTAGTATAAGTTTATAAGTAGTTTGTAAGTTTAGGGACAGATGACCCCCACAGTTAAGTCCCATAAGTGTAACAAACATTAAACATAAGAAAATTGAAAGCAGCAAACATAGTTAGCTACTAACAAATGGTTGTGGTATAGTGAAGCATGAGTAGGCAACAAGGTGTTGGACATCCACATCTCATCACCAAACATGGAGATCAGAGGGTTGCCCATTCTGTAAAAAAGGATAGTTTGTAATTGTTGCTAGATATAATGGCAGAATACAAAGCTGGTGCAGACTCAAAGTACAATGCTCAACACACATTACTGAAAATGTGGCTCCATAGCATATAGGCCTCATGTATTTCCAAGTTGACACTACATTGTGTAATGCCCCATCTAGTCTAACGTAGTTAAATATTTTGAAATGATATTATATTTTAGCCCTTTGGTCACCTATCATGTTAGAAAAGATTGTAAGTATTACAATATATGGTATTAATCTAATATATTTAATGCATCTAGCTTCAGACAAATTCCTAATCAGGTTCTAGAGCAAGTTAAATACCGTTCAGGATGAATCTACTCCTTTGACTTGTACACCAGTATAGCATCAATTAAATACATTGCCACTACACGCATACGTGGGCGATGCTGTAAGTAAAATTTAGTCACCTAAGTGCGGTCTGTAATCAATGATTACAAAACAACTATCTGTAATTCTATATTACTATTATACATAAATCATAGTACTTAACTACACCATACAAAATAAAATTAAGATTACCCTTCAAATTCACTGAATATATATAGATATCAATAAATGGAACAATACTTTCTTTTACCTTTGTTCGTATAAATTACTAATCTTTAATCCAAGATATCCTCTTTATCTAAACATTCATTGAAAGAGACTTCTCATTAAGCTTCTTTAAAAAAATAAAAATAATCCAACCTAAAGTAATATTATTTTCTTTCGCCTTTTTGATGGCAGTTCCGAATATTAGCAGAGATACTCAAAAATAAAAATTTTTATTCATCAGCGATAATATTTGTAACAGTCCAAATAGATTCCTTTACTAAAATTCAATATTTATTTAATGTCAAGCTAACATTTTTTCATTTTCAAATATTCTTACAGACATGGTTGACTTTACATTATATTTATCCCCAGAGAACAAATTAATATTTACATCGTATTGTTCCATTGACCAAAGATATTAATTTTTTTATTAGATATTTTTAGATTATGATAGTAGTTATGATTTACCACTTTTCTCTTTTTCTCTTCCTTGTTGAAAAGAAAAACTCACTTATAAGCAAGATAATAAATAAATCAACTAAATTCCTTTTATATTTTTATCATGCCTCCAGCCTTAGTTATGTTTTATTATTGTCTTTTATGTATGCCACATACAGAATTTAGCTTTAGAGTGACTACTAACTAAATATCCCCTCTCACTAACTTTTAAGTAAGTTCAAAAAATAGTGAAAAATAACCACCACCACTTACAGCTCCGTATTTATATTTAATTAATCTGAAAGCAAGCTTGGAGCCTTCTTCAGGTGTTGGTATCAAACAACTCTAAAGTATTAATGATAACTTTTCCCTCGAAACCTAAGTCACTCTAAACTGGTAGATGGTTACTTGCGAGATCTACAAATTGTTTTATTGGTTCCAAACCCTAAATTGTTAACATTCTATCCATCACAGTCAAACTTTTCAGTTACGTATCATAAGGTAAGTTGGTCTATTTTTGTGTAACTCACAGAACCCCGTAGCACACAATTTGCAACCAGAGCCAGTAAAATCATACAAATGAAGCTCATGATCAACATGTGACTCAGTGAACTCCCGCAGGATTCATAAAATAACAGAATAAGACTTCTCTGTTCAAATTACATTGTCAACTCCACTTGGGACAGACTACCAACCACACCATGAACCAACCCTCAATAGATATGTTCCATAAATGAGTTAGTGAATGCTGCCACACAGCATTAACGCCAGTTACCATTTTGCAACCAACTAACACTTCCCACAAACTGTCACTACCATGATCCAAAGAAAAAAAGAAATAGAAAAAAAAAAAAATACTTGGGTCAGATTACACTACTATCAGTAGCGCTTCTGGTAAATCCCTTTCCTGTTTCATGGCGGCTTTAAACTTACGCAATCATAAACACGTTATTCTGCCTATCATAGCAGTCAGTTTCAGTAACTCACAAGCAACTAACTGTAAACCATCTTAAGAACCAATAAATCATTGGGAGATCATCTTTCACTGTACAATAATCATTTCTATTCTGTTACTTTTCCAAATATTTTTTTTTTTCTCTCAATATTGTCTTCTTTGGCATACTTGAATTACCTTGAGCAGCTCATATGCAGTTAAAATATATCTATGCGCTCTCTCCTGGTCATATCTTTGGCGTTTCCTTGATGTAAAATCTAGAACACACATCAAACAAATACTCTGTAATTTTACAAAAGTTACGTACAGTTATATTTTAATGAACAATTCCTGAAAAAATCATTAATATAAAATATTTCCGTAATAAATTGAAACAAAACCATTCAAGAACTGTGTAATGAACCGGAAAATATTTTGTCCCTTTACAAATGTTGATTACAATTGCAGTGGACTAGGGACCTTTTATATTGGATAAAAATCAATGTAATCATGACATATGGTCAAGTAAATGTTTATTCTTGTTATGCTAGCTCAGTAGCCATGTTGGGATAAGACATCATCTGCATTGTTATGCTATGGGTCACACTCACCTGGGCTTCTATGACAGGTATGGTAACTGAAGCCACTAGAACAGCTGTGGGCTGCATGAACATTCCTGCTGCTCATGTGCATCCCTGTATGCTTGAAGTCTTCCCAGGCACTGGCAGATCAAGTCCAGAATCAAGTTACAATGATTTGAAGGACTAGATAGTGAACTAACATTGATGTCTTGAGCTTCTAATATGCCTGATCTGAACATAATTGAACACATCCTAGATGATACTTTGTACCAGCTCTGCCCCCACAAACTATTAGCTCATAATTAATGGGAACCGCATCATGCACTCTGCATATTCATCTATTGCCACATACATAATCTATGGTACCAAAATTTTATTGTGGCATCCTCCTCGTGGTGACCAACTTTGTTGCCCTCCCTCCCCCCTCCCCTTTCCACCTCTACCAGATCCATCAATGCCTGACTTTGTGTCAGTGTTCCCTCCCTTCCCTCACCTGGGACAAATCATTATATCTTGGAGACTATTTGGCAATCCTCTGCAAGTGTACCTGGGGCAGATACCCCAATTCGCCCCTAGGTCTGGAAACCTAAAGTGACCACAATATTATTTCACTTTTTTCTTTGTCATTCATGGTGTGGGTTCCTGTAGTCATGTCCTAGTTCATGAACCACGGGGAATGTATGAGTGGCCAAGTAAGTGGTCCTGACAGTTGGGATACCAGTTACTTTGGAATAAGGTTGGTCATCTCGGACATATACTGAGTCGTGGCCACCTTTGTGCTCAGACGACAAAGACTACCAAATCCACTGGTTAGTCCCTCAACCGTTAGGGGTAAAAGCCAGTGGGGCCCTGGGCAAGTAAGGCTAGCAACCTGCTTCCCAGCTACTTCAATATCATGCTGGCAACAATCAGAGCAAAATGCCTCGGACCTTTGGGGGTGATGGAGTCCCACCTCTAATTGACAGACCAGGGACTCTTCAGATACGACATGGCAAACGATCTGGGATGAGATGAGGAGCTATTAATATCAATGGGGATTACAATGGAAAGAAGGTAGAACTGGCGGAGGCTTCAAGTAAAATGGGGTTAGATGTTTTAGCTGTTAGTGACGTTAGAGTAAGGGGAGAGAAAGAGGATGAAGTCGGAGAACACAAAGTCTACCTGTCAGGAGTCAAAGTAGGAAGAGCACAGTAGGGTGTAGGATTTTACATCAGGAAAGCAATCGAACCCAGCATAATTGCAATAAGGTATGTAAATGAACGACTGATGTGGATAGATTTGGACATCTCCAGCAAGAAAATTAGGATTGTGTCAGTGTATTCACCCTGTGAAGGGACAGATCAAGATGGGATGGACAGATTTTACAACATACTTAGTGATGTAGTTGTTAGAGTGAAGGATAAGGATAGTGTTTTACTCATGGATGATTTCAACGCTAGGATAGGAAATCAAACAGAAGGTTATGAAAAGGTTATGGGTAAGTTTGGAGAGAATATGGAGGCCAACAGGGACGGAAAACAGCTCTTCGATTTCTGTTCCAGTATGGGCTTAGTTATCACAAACTCCTTCTTTAAGCATAAGGACATTCACCGCTATACTTGGGAAGGAAGGGGAACCAGATCTATCATTGACTATATAATAACAGACCAGGAATTCAGGAAGACAGTCAAGGACACACGTGTTTTCAGGGGGTTCTTTGATGATACTGATCACTGTTTGATATGCAGTGAAATTGGTTTTGTGAGGCCAAAAGAACAGAAAGTCAGGTCCATGTGTAGAAGGATAAGAGTGGAAAAGCTTCAAGACAAGAAAATTAGGCACAAATACATAACAATGATCTCGGAAAGGTGCCAGTTAGTTGAATGTAATGATTTACAGTCACTGGAAGAGGAATGGTCAAGGTACAGGGACACACGACTGGAAGCAGCCAGAGAATGTCTTGGAATAGCAGTGTATAAAGGCAGGAAGAAGCAGACAGCTTGGTGGAATGACACAGTCAAGGCAGCCTGTAAAAAGAAAAAGAAGGCATTTCAAAAATGGCTCCATACTAGAAATCAAGCAGACAGAGAAAGTTATGTTGAAGAATGAAACAAAACCAAACGGATAATTGCAGGCTCCAAGCAGAAATCATGGGAAGACTTTGGAAATAAGCTAGAAACTCTGGGTCAAGCCGCGGGAAAACCATTTTGGAGCGTAATTAGCAATTTTCGAAAGGGAGGGAAGAAGGAATTAACAAGTGTTTTGGACAGGTCAGGAAAGCTGCTAGTCAATCCTGGGTATGCCTTGAGCAGATGGAGGGAATATTTTGAAGAATTGCTCAATGTAGGTGAAATGTTATCAAGACTTAGTGTCACCAGGTCACTTTGGAAGATGCCCAGTGCAAATCTGAATGAAATATCAGAAACAGGGAAGTTTCATGGGCTACAGCCATATAATCAAGAAGACATACTGTCATGAAAGTCTTCATTGTATAATGAGCTATATTTTTACATTTGAAGACAAAAACATTAGTGTTTTAATTGATTGGAGAAACAATTATTTTGTATATCATTCAAAAGAGAGAGAGTGGCTGGCAAGTACTTACCTTAACTTGGTTCCACCAATAGTCACACAAATAAGACACATATTGAGATGAAAATACATATGGACACTATCTTTTGGAAATATTTTCCTTTGTCGGGTAGGAGAGAGGTGGAGAACGAAAGGGGGCAGGAGGAAAAGGTTACACACAACCTAGGTCATGACATAAAAGGAGTGGGTTGCAGCTTTTGCACCCGAGTCCATAGGAAAAGGTTGGTGAATCAACAACAATTGTTCAGAGTGGATTTCGAACTATGCATGGTGTTCAACCTGTTGATGCCACATGAAAGGGTGCCAGCCACTCTCTTTTGAATAATATTTTTGTATGTCAGTGGATGAATCAAAAAATAGAAGTTCTGGGGCAACACCTGGTCTGATTTACAGGATTACCATGTATGTTATGGAGATATGTTATACAAAGGAACACAATGTACATTCACTAATTTGTAGAATACTCTGTTATAAAAGTATTAATTGAGTGAGCTACCAACATACAGGAGATCCTCTAAAATTTCATAGAAAAACTAGCAGTTACTCATATTGACATTGACTTAGGTTTTTCTCTTATCAAAGTAAGCCCACTTGAAATAAATATCTATATTGTGTTCCAGAGCTACTGCAAAGGTATGGCTGCTGGACTGAATGAAGACACACTTGGTGGAGTATTGAAGAGTGGTATTGCACAATTCCTTGCATTAGAAATCACAAGAGGAAATAGCAGAGACAGTAGAGCAGTGTCCAGATACTTGCCTTGGCTCTACAATGCACCTTCAGCATTGCAACAAGGGTATATAATGTGTTTTTAAACATTTTATAAAGTATCACTATTAATCATAGAACATGCAAGTAATGAAATAAGTTCATGCTTCATTATTACTGAAT